>JAXDDX010000200.1:0-694026 GCA_034670405.1 Hoplostethus atlanticus
TTCTTACAATCTATCCTGACAAATGTCATGAATACACTCTCCTTCAGTCAGTGTGTTCACCACCAGCAAGATTCTGTACAACTACAGCAAATTTTGCAGACATTTAGATACTCTGTTCAAAACAGCTAACTTTCAGTTCAAAACCCAACAAAATTCTGATTACTGTGGATGGAAATATGTTGCATTTTGACAGACAAATGAAACTATACGCTTGAAATAAGACAGATTATTCTGATTTTAGCAGAAAGTTTATTCAGTTTATTCAGTTTTTTTGTTTGCAGCCTTGTTACCATCTATACAAAAGTGGTCATACTTGCATTGAAATGTGCATGTATATAGTGAAAATATTGCTATTTGGTATTTTTTGTTATTGATTGTAATGTATTTTGAGTAATTGATTGTATTGTATTGTTCTTTTCTGAATTATAGTATATTGCACTGTGAGAACAAATGGCAAAATATAGTAAACCCCCTGAAGAATACTGTTGCTTTTGTGATTTGTTTCTTTATCATATATTGTTTTACATTACACAGTAAAAATTGTTATTCTGGGTTTCATTCATTTACAGTTTACTGTAAATTTACCACACTCAGTCATGACATCTATTGTGAGAGGCAAACCAACAGATCAAAAGTTTCTTTAGCTGCTTGGCTTGAAATATTTGTGGATGCAAAAATAGAGGAAAGGGAAACACATAATATATGTATTTTGCAATGCTACAAGTTGTTTGTGTTTTTTAGTTCATTGTACATTGAGTGACAAAGTAGTCTTATGGGAGAAAGCATATGCTATAGTTACGGCAGCATGAGTCACTTTTGGGTGAAATATGAAGTGTTTTGGTGGTTGAAGTGCATTTTGCACCAAAGGTTAACTGATGTGCTTAGGTGCGTGTTTCAAAAGCACACTGTGTGAAGAGTTTTGAAGAAGTGGACATGGTATTGAGACAAGTGTGAAAACGATTGTAAAAAAAACTGTAAGGAGACTACTAAAACAGCGTTTTATCATCTTCACAATATTGCCAAGATTCGAAACATACTAACAAAGACAGATGCAGTGTGACGGCTGCAACTACCAGCCGCACCATCAACCCAACACACTGATGGTGATTTTTTATAAATATACACATTTATAAACATACAGAATAATTACACTGACACCAGGTAGCCTGTTAGAACTTTATTAGCCCCGTGACATGGACATTTAACTGTATTGAGTGCACGCAATCTGATTATATCAAAATGTCACTTGCTATAATGGTAAACTTTCCTATGTCAAGTGTCCGCTGCTGGGAGCCATTCATCCTTGCCACCTTGCAAACAAACGAAGACAGAGCCTCAGCATCAGACCGTCTTATGTAGACCAACAGGGGTGGTTGGACCCTACCATGCCAGCTACAGCCAGAGGGTGGTTCTGGACTTGCTCCCTAAAGCGTCATGGCTGTCATCATAAGAAAGTTGATCCATCCCCACTAACTATGGGCTAGTCAGTTAGTATATAGCTCTGCAGGTTGAGTTAGTCTCTTTTGGTTGTTGTTAGAGCACCTATTATATTATTGTGACTTAGGTCTGTTCTGTTTGTTTTCACCTAGATTGTTTTCTATGGCGCAAGAATAGTAGACTTAACTTCTCAGAGTAAGACTAGACCAGTTAGCTCACCCTAGCTCAGGTTCCTGCCGATGGATACTAGCATCTTGCCTACATGTCCTGTTCTCCTGGTCTACCTGCTCCGGTCCACTGACGCTGTTCATGTTTGTCTGTGTGAGTGAGAGTACATGAATGGGTCTGCTTGCATGTATGGGTGTGTCTCCTATCTGCTTCCAGGCTGCAGCTCGGCAGAGTAGTGTCTGCGTAGTCCTCCACTCCTAGGACAATGCTGACTGAGCTGCTGTTTGCTGTGATGCCCCACATCAGATCTGGATGTCCCACCCAAATAAACTTTTATCTATTGCACGCCCAACCGCCCCTCCCAAGGTCTCTTCCATTTTCTTTCCTAAAAGGTTTTATGGGAGTTTTTCCTTGTCCCCTGTGAGGGTCCAAGGCTGGGGAATGTCGTGTGCTAACCATTTATTGTTTTTACACTTCTATCAATGTAGACTGTAGACTGTAACAGTGATTAAGGGCTATACAAATAAAATGTGATTTAAATGTGATTTTACTTTACTTGGTTAATTTAATTATTTTTCTACTATTACAAACTATTTGTTTTATAAATTGACTTCAAACTAAAGATGCAAACTTGGATACCATAAAGTCATATTTTCCAAACATGCCTCCCCCTCCCACCTATTTCAACAATAACAATAAGGTTAACATGAAGTGCCCCACACACACACGCTCTCATTCTTTGTGTTTTTCATCAAAACCCATTTTTCAGCAACCCCCTGGACCTTCTAGGCCCTCTAGTGTCTCTGGGTTTTTGTTACCTTTTTGACCCCTGACGTGTTTGTATCCCTGATATTTCTGTCAGTTTGATCACACACAGAGAGACTGTTCCATTGACAACAAGCACAGTCACACTTTCTTCAATGTACTTAATCTAGTCATTTAATTAATTTCATATTGTAAGCAAGGGCTAAACATGCACTGCCTCTCTGAGACAAAGCGAGTTCTATTCTGTCAGCATATATCCTTATCCACACTCCTTTCACAGATCTGCCAGTTGAAGGATGGGTGTAAACAACAGTGTGAACTAGCAAGAGCTGAAGGTGAAGAAATAGAACAGATTTCTGTCATGGACTGGAATGCAACTTTAATCTGTTGACAGAAAGTGAAACTATCTGACATTCATTTTCATTGAGAAGTAAAATGGTGCAGCAAGGAATTCAGCTGGACCAGGACAATTTCTGTTGGGATCTACTGAAGGATCTGTTGACTATTCCCTGTGAGCAAAGCTACTGTATGAGCTGTATTAAAGGCTGCTGGGATGAAGAGGATCACAAGAATATCCACAGCTGTCCCCAGTGCAGACATCAAGACCTGTTTTGATGAAAAGTACCATGTTAGCAGCTTAAGTGGAAGAACTGAAGAACACTGGATCCAAGCTGCTCCTCCTGATCACTGCTATGCCGGACCTAGAGATGTGGCCTGTGACATCTGCACTGGGAGAAAGCTGAAAGCCCTCAATGAGGATGAGTACAGGAGTCTGGTGGAGAGGTTTGTCAGATGGTGCGACAACAACCACCTACAGCTCAATGTCAGCAAGACAAGAGAGCTTGTGGTGGACTTCCGTCGGAACAAGAGGCGACCACCACCACCTGTTATCCTCCAGGGTAAGGAGGTGGAGGTGGTGGAATCGTACAAGTTCCTGGGGTTGCACCTCAACAATAAACTGGACTGGTCAGACAACACTGATGCCCTCTACAGGAAAGGTCAGAGCAGACTGTACTTCCTGAGGAGGCTCAGATCATTCAATGTGTGCAACAGACTGCTCCGCATGTTCTACCAGACTGTGGTGGTGGTGGTGGTGCACTCTTCTTTGCTCTTGTATGTTGGGGAGGTGGCATCAAGGCAAAGCATGCAGGATTAATAAACTAGTCAAGAAAGCTGGCTCAGTTGTGGGAGATAGCCTGGACAGTCTGGAAGAGGTGGCTGAGGGGAGGATGAGGTCTAAAATCAGATCCATCTTGGAGAACCCATCCCACCCCCTCTATGATGAGATGAACAGGCTGAGAAGCTCCTTCAGCCACTGTCTCATCCAACCTAAGTGCACAAGGAAGCGCTTCAAGCACTCTTATGTGCCAACAGCCATCCGGCTGTACACCGCTACCTCCAACATCAACCCCTGAGCCTGCTGCTTTCTTCTCGACACCCCCCCCCCCACACACACACCTACACTCGGATGAAGTGAAGAAGCAGATCAGATCCCAGCATAAAGCTAAAGTTCATCAGGCCGAACAACTTCAGAAGAAGCTGGAGCAGGAGATTGCTGAACTGAGGAGGAAAGATTCTGAACTGGAACAGCTCTCACACAGAAAGGATAGCGTCCATTTTCTACAGAAGATTCAAGATTCAAGATTCAAGAACTTTATTTGTCACATACACACACGGGGTGTGTAGTGAAATGAAAAGTGGCAATGCTCAACGGGAATGTGCAAAAGGGCAACAGTACACAGTATTTACAATAAAAAAACAACACAATATTTACAGTATTACAGTAATTACAGTAAGAGCTCTTATATAAAAAAAAAAACAATATATACAGTAAGAGCACTTTGGAAATGAAAATATAGTAGTAAGGGAAATCGTATGAATGTAATATACTATAAATTATGTGTAGTCATTACCTAAGTGTGTGTGTGTGTGAGTGTGTGTGTGCATAAGAGGGGCAGTGTGTGTGTCTTGGTGGGGGCCCTGGTGAGGTCAGAGTTCACAGTCCTGATGGCCTGAGGAAAGAAACTCCGTCTCAGTCTCTCTGTTTTGGCAGCGTGACTACGAAGGCGCTTGCCTGACCGCAGCAGCTGAAACAGTCCGTTGTTGGGGTGGTGAGGATCCTTCATGATCCTGCAGGCTCTGGTTCTGCACCTCCTGGTGTATAAGTCCTGCAGGGTGGGGAGTGTAGTTCCAATAGTGCGTTCAGCTGAACGCACTACTCTCTGCAGAGCCTTCCTGTCCTGAGCGGAGCTGTTGCCAAACCAGGCAGTGATGCTTCCTGTCAGGATGCTCTCTACAGCTCCAGAGTAGAAGGACTGAAGGATCCTCCGGGAGACTTTGAATTTCCTCAGCTGCCTGAGGTGGTAAAGGCGCTGCCTCGCCTTTCTCACCAGAGTGTCAGTGTGTGTTGTCCATGTCAGATCTTCAGTGATGTGGACTAGAATTACCCCTCCTTAATGTTTCAGTGAATCTACAGATTTATCCATGTCCATCCTCTGTGGTACATGAGTAGAGGGCATTCTTAATGAGGAAGGGCTAAAGATCTCATTGACAGTGACTGAACAAGACAATTCGACCACATAACGCCTATCCTGTCCTCACGACACTACCAGGTATATAAATGCATTATATTGTTACAACAACTATCATTCACAACAATATCACAACTCCAGGGGCCTGTTCCACAAAGCAGGTTTAGAAAAGTGGAGATTAATCTCGCAAGCCTGGTTTGAGTTAACCTAACAAGTCAATCGGGGCTAAAATGGTTTCAAGAAGCCGAATTCAAGTCATAATCTGGCTAATCCAAGCCAGGTTCAAGCAATCCAAATTGCGCGTGCACAGTTGTATACAGTTTATTTAAGCAGCCCGTGAGGTTGATCTGATCGATTCATCATGTCGAAAGATTACGTTAAAGACAGAGCCGCAATGTTCACGGCCACTGAGCAGCAACTTTTAGTGGAAGTCTATGAAGAATTCAGGCATACTATAACTAAAAAGGGAAATACGATTGCCATGAATAAAGGAATGAATAAAGAAAGCTTGGCAACAAATTGCTGATCAATTGAATGCGTAAGTAATTGTTGAATTAAAACAACTTGGATAGATATAATGAAATATCATGTATTCCAACAATATTAAAGAACTGAAAAGTTGTGCTAAAAATATTATACATGAAACCATGCCATATATGAAACCTCAAGACTGTAAATGTACCACTTGAAAAACTGAGACAATGCACACAATCTGTGGGACTGTGAGAGCTTTATTGTGGTGTGCTGGTTTCTATATGTGGCATTAGTAATCTGCAGATCTAATCAATGCTTTCACCTGAGAACCTATACCGCTCAAACACATGTTGGTCTGGGTAAACCAGCGGGTCTGATCTGTCCCTGAAAGTTCTTTCTCTTTGGAAAGCCCTGCGTATACGACCACGACCTCATATATTAATGGACAGGCCATAATGGACATAGGATGAGACATGGGTTTTCCTCGGTGTTATAAAAACCCTTTAATTTATGTGAATAAAGAGATGGGAGCACTTCGTGGGTATTTGATCATACCAACAAGAATCAGGTACTTTTTGGAATGGGTTAGAAGCACAAATGGGAATATAGTAGTTTAACCTTTTTGAGGAGTACGGTCACCCCGGTGATCATTCTAAAATGCATTCTAATGTATTCTAACATTCTAATTGATGACATCATAAAGGGTTATAAATGTTCCAGAATAGAACACAATTGGAACTAGAACTCTCAAAAAGCTCCATAAAATCAAGTATTCTCCTTTGTCAAAAAGCTTCTACCAAGGAGAATACCTAAACTAATTTATTCCCATTTATGCTTCTTTTAAGATATATGGAATTGATAGAATAGCCTGCAATATATTTTATATTTAGTTTTTTGCAATTCTGCTGTTTAATATGAGACTATCTATGGCCATAATTTATGTAGCAAAGGCTATACATAACATTTCATCTTATTACCTTATCATTGTACAGTACTTGATACTATGTGGGGATCAAACCCACAACCCTATGAGTGAGAGTTTCATGCTCTATTGACTGAGCTGCCCGGGCCAAACATTATTACTGTATTTTTATTAAACGGGTTGTTTCCATCCTGGAAATTGATTGACTGAAAGTGTGTTCTACAGTGACTGTAAATCCCATACAGTAATAGTTAATGCATCTCCTAGCAACCGTGGAAACATTTTGACATATATTCATAAGATACTTTCTTATTTCAATGAATTTGCTAAATAGAAATAATTTAGAAAATAAAATAAAATAAAAATAAAAATACTGTGTCATCAAATAATTATTTCTATAAGTTGTAACCATTTTCTAAAAGCAATACTGCACTTGAGGAACACCCCCAGGCCCTCTGTTCGACAGAGTAGAAGTGTACCTGGATATTGGAAAAGATAGCTTCCATAAAAAGAAAGCTGTAGGGTATTTTGAGCTGTTTTAACATTACTAACTTGAGTAAATTCAAATTATAGATATCTGCTATTCCTATCTGCTAACTAGTCCTGAATTCCAATCAATGTATTCCTAATACAATTTAGGGATACATGACTATAACTATAACTGACCTGGGGCCTCATTTATAAAGGTTGCTACCCACAAAAAAGTGGCGTGAAATGTGCGTACGCATATTTTACAGCAAACGTCGGGATTTATAGAAAAATTCTATGCGGTAAAAGGTGCGCAGTTCTACGCATCCTTTCACCCATGCGTAGAGCTCACCGCAAAGTTTTTCAGACACGGGAATCAGCGACGCCCGATGGGGAGATCACAAAATAAAGCTCACAGGGTTTGTGGTCTGTTGTATCTGTTAAGCCACCACTTAAAGCCTATTTTTTTCATAAAATAAAACTCAGTGATTTAACCATGCAACAGCCTCAGAAAAGCTAAATAACAACAACATGAGGCTACTGTTCAAAATCAAAGAATACATTTATTAATCAGAGACTCACATAAGAATGGAGCACTGCAGAGAATTTATGAACGATAACGATTCTCTGTCAAAATCAGCAGGAAGAAACAGCAGTTTGCGGCTTGCATCTCTCTCTCTCTCTCTCTCTCTCTCTCTCTCTCTCTCTCTCTCTCCACAATGGGGGGAATGGAATTAGGGCCGAAATTTGTATTTACCACCACGAAAAGCAAGCAGGCTGAGAAACCAAACTAACTGACGTGTCTGTCTGTCTGTCTATCGATCTCCTCCGCTCCGTTTCAGTGGGCTACTATGGACGCCCTAGCATACACCTATGGAAATATTTTTCTGTAGATACATAAAGCTTAAACTGAGGGGGCAAAAATACAACTGAGGGGCTAAGCATATTTGACTCTCTCATATGTAGCTCCTTATGCTCAATGTTGTATAACTTTTAAACTGTTTTTAAATTGTTTTTATCATTTTGTTCATCGTCGGTTTGTCTACTATTTTTATTTTGTCTTCTAAAGCACTTTGTAACTTAAACTAAAGTTTATTTGTATTATTATTAAGGTGTGCCGGATTATTAGGGCTTGTGCGGTTCTCCACAATGTGGCCCAGATCCTCTACTGAGCCCCCAAACAGTACACCTTTACGGCGCTCAACCTCAGTGATGAGCACCTCGATCTTGCACTCCGCAAATTTCGCCTTTCTTGCAGTTGGCGTCTCTCCATCTTTCCCTCATTGATAGTCCAACAAAGGCTGCTTAACAACGTCGGCATATTCATGACATATTCATAAATGGTCAATATTTAGCATTGACCATTTATGGATGATTGTGGGACGACACTGGGAGGAGTAGTGGGAGGACACTGGGAGGAGTACACGAGCGCACAATTCACCGCAGGTGGGTATTTATAAAGAGAAGACTGCGTACAGGTGTGCGCCACAAGGTTTTATAGATCTGAATATTTTCTTGCGTTAGTAGATTCTGATAAATCGGCCCAATTCTCCTCTAGTGTGAGACAGGTGTCGTAGTATTTTCCCACTCCCCCGCAGAATCTGACTCCCCTTCGCGTGAACGCGCGCACACTTAACACGTTACATTCTGTGGTCACTTTACGTGATTTCTATCATACATTTTCGGGTTTTCGGGTTAAATATGATTCGGTAGCCAACTGTAAACAGTCAGCTTCAGTTTACTGCAGGATATATGAATAATGAAAGAGTAGTAAATCGGCAGGAAGACGATTTTATGCGGGATTTCGTTTCACTTAGTTTTGTTTCGCAAATGTCACTGAACGAAATTCACGTCTCCTCTTAGGCTACAGCCTAATAAACAATTCAAGGTTATTTGCTGAAGTACTAGAGGTCAATATATGCCTGCTGAGTGAATTTGGTGAGTGTCACATCTTGCATTCCTAATATAATAGGGGAGTCAGATTTTGTTGGATGTAAAAACTGACCCATCAAAATTTGACTCCCCTATTATATTAGGAATGCAAGATGTGACACTCACCAAATTCACTCAGCAGGCATATATTGACCTCTAGTACTTATGTATAAAGTCTTGTGTAACTAGTCAATACAGGGGAGAAAATATTGCATTCCTAATATAATAGGGGAGTCAGATTTTGTTGGATGTAAAAACTGACCCATCAAAATTTGACTCCCCCCCTAATTTCTCCCAGGCTAGCGCTGGGAGAAACTAGTTTTGGTTCAATGCCAGCGGTTTGACAGTCTCAGCGGGCACAGGGCTGCTGCTTTGGGGTTCTTCTGGCTGCCGCTGCGCTGGTTCTAGTGGAGGGCCAGGCTCCAACGGAGTTGTGGACGTCAGGGATGTAACATTATTAACGCTGAAGTTCAGTTTTGTTTGACTGTATTTTCCTTTCTGATGCACTGGTTCTTTTGACATGTTTGCAGAAGCATATTTGCAATATTGATAGTTAAGGTTAGTTCAGCTAGTTTAACGGCTCACTGTAAACAAGGTAACACACATCACAGCATTGAAACTATTTTATTGGTTGCAATGTACACTGTATGCATTTGATTTTGTCCTCTTTGATTGGATTAAAATGTAAATATTCTTCCCGTTTTATGTCTATGCTATTTTACCTAATGTGGGCGGGAATTAATGAAACGTCTTTTACCTTACGTGTTGCAATATAGGGGCATTTGAGGGGATACAGTGATTATTTCTCACTGCAAAGCATAAGTAAAGCAAGTTGCACCGGTTTCACCATGTCAGTCTACATTTTATTTACATTTACTTCCCCATGAGATCACGTGAGGCGGTGCATTCAGGCTCCCTCTGGCACGATAATCTTAGTAATATCCTCTAGTGTGTGATGCACCATTATTTTCAGATCTTGTAGTCTGTGCGTGTTTGAGATTAGAGAGAAGAACATCTGTGAAGATTCTCCTCATGTGCGTGATGCAACCCGATTTCAAAATCGGTTAGGATTTTAAAACCTGTGGTGTGAGCCCAGCCTTAGTAGATTCTGAGGTTTGTGCGTACGCAATGTTTTAGGATGGAATCTACGCAAGTTTTATAAATGAGGCCCCAGGTGTAATTCTAATTAAAGCAGGATTCCGCGATTCCGTGATGGCCTATAATTCTGCAATTGCGTGTCACTGCCGCTAGATGTCAGTAAGGAGCTATTTACGTCTAGTTTGCATCCTTGTTTTTCTCTGCTTCACAGCTTTATCACTGTTATGACATAAAACACTAACCCGAGTACTGCCTTATTGGGTTTGATGAATAATTAAAAGAAATTAAGACAAATCTGTATTTTTACACGTTTAAATCTTTTATTTTGAACACTGCACACCTGAACCATTCTTGGTTATTCTGAGTTTAATGCATATAGCAAGTGCAAGAACAGTCTACATAACAGTATTCACAAGTTACTGCATATTTACAACTCAGTTTATATTTGTTTAAATTATAGGTTTACAGATACAAATCAATCTGTATTTATTTGTGCGTTGTCTTTTATGCATGAGTCGTGAGACATTTGTTTGTGTCTCCTTTTGACACTGTTTGATCACCACATTCATGGAGCTTACGAGCAGCACTTGAAGGCAGCATCACTCCCAGAATGCACTTCTTTGATCAGAAACCAGTCGTTGTGTGAGAAACATGGCGGCCGTCAGTAAGTATCTGACAGCAAAAAACTCCTCCATAGTCGGCGGTGTCCTGCTGGTTTTATACCTGCTGAAAAAGAGAAGACGGGCGGCCAAACTGAACGGGTATGTGGCAGAGCAGTGTGGAGTCTGGAGGTTTCATTTAAAATGTAGCAGATACACCAATCTGACATGTTTCAGGATGCTAACAGCCGCTGCTAGCCCTAGGCTCTCACAGGTGACAGCGACCTGCTGGGATACTCCTGTAAGGAGGCATTTATTCTGTGAGGAAACGGATAGATGTCATAAGTCTTACGTTGCTCACGAACCAGCTCAAATCCTCACGCTCCTCACATTGACAGACAATGAATGTCTTTGAGGTCCGGACAATAGTGGGAGGAACTGTTTATTGTATAGCAAGTTGCCTCGTTTGACTTCGATTGACCTAGATTGACTTGGTAGATTTATGAAATAATGTTTTTCATGTCGTGTTCGATATGTGCAGTTTCCTCTTGTATGATGAGAACACGCCAAATATCATTAAAATGTGGCCTTTCGTATTGACAAATGTTCATATAATATTAATTATGACTGGAGACATTTTCTGAATTGGTAGGAGCCACGATTATATTCGGCAAAGTTATAATTACAAGGTATCACTTTATTTTAACCATAAATCAACTTTGATAATTGGTTCACCGCATATTCTCGTGCTTGCTTGGTAGATTGTAGGTGCGCCGAATATAAACAAGGTCTTGAGTCATTTCCTTGCCGTTAAGCAAGGAAACTTTAAATTGCTAAAAAATTTCAACGGAGTTTGATGTAATGCTCTCTTCATACAAGAGAAGGCATTTCGTGGCTATGCATTTCCGAGTCATCTATTTAAAACATTTTGTGCAACAATGTCAAAGTCCATAATTTCTAATTAGTCTGAACGAAGTGTTATTTTCTCGTTTCAGTAGAAAAGGAGGCTCAGACCTAGCGTTGAACAATGAGGTAAGTTGATGTGCTTTTTAAGCTAACAACGTTAAAAAAGCCTCCAGGAAGCTTATGAATTATCCACGGAATTTAGCAGCTGACTGTCACCAATTATTAGTTGTGGTTGGCCTGTCTTGACATTTTTGTTGGCTCTTTTCATACAGAAAGATGGCAAAAAAGACCGGGCAGCTGTGGACAAGGTCTTCTTCTTCCGAATCAGCCGCATTTTGCGGATCATGGTGCCTCAAGTTTTCTGCATGGAGGTAGACTATATAATTACTGTTAGCTGTTGTTTCCTTTACCATTTAATTTATGTTTACAGCAGTCTAGGCTCTCCTTGCCAAGGTTTACCTTGGAAGTACTTACTACAAATCAGAGTTCAACTGTAAAACATTTGTGGTGGCCCACGGCAATCTCTCTTGTTGAGTGGAGAGATCCTAAGAGTCATGGAAGACTCTTTGTATGTGTGTGTACACATGCGCACACATGCGCACATGTCATTGCGTCATGTTCACACCCCGTTTTATCAACTAATTTGATCCAGATAACCCACCCTGCTGGCCATACCAAACGACCTGGTTCAATCCTAATTGCTTTTTCATTAATGAACTGGTCGGCTTTTTGTTCAAGAGCGAGACTGTACGTTTGCCAAGGAGATTGTTTTTGCCCCAGTTAGATAGTGTGTCTGCCTGCATCTGTCTGTCACAACAGATTTCCATGAAATTTGTTGGACACATAGGCCTTGGGACAACAATTGGTTCGGTTTTGCTGGTAATCTGGGATTTCTGCTATTAAGACGATTATTGTTTTTCGCCTATGAAACTAACACACATAGAGACTTGATTCCAAATCAAAAATAACATCCTATGGGTATGTTTACAGGGTCAAGAAATAAATTAAACAAAAAATTGAAGTCATAGAAATGATGTTGGGATGTGATTTGGAGGTATGCGCTCTCTGAGCACCTTCTAGTTTTAAATGGTATTTGTTTGCCTCACTGATTATGTCTAGTATTCTCAGACTGTGGCATCATCTTAACCACATAACTTTGCCCTTTTCTTCTACATCATTACATATTAATCACACTTGCTAATGCTTAATTGTTATTTTTGTTTTTGCGTGGGTAGCCGGAGGCGCAAACGTCTTTCCATTTCACGTAGTTCGCTTTACTACTATGTTACATAATAAGGTGTGAGCTGGTCAACTTCAGACACTAATTAAACATGACGGAGGAACTTAATTATGACCATTATCACTGTCCATACTTAGAAATATACAAAGAAACAATATTCCAAACCACAGCTTCATATGTTTTGTCCCACATAGAGAAATGCCATTCTATGCTGCCCATAAGGGTGGGATTGTTTTAGGGTTTGGGGGGGTCTGTGGGTGTATTTTGACAATTTAGACGTATTCTTTATGTCTGAAAGATTATATGGAGAGAGTTTGGTGCAAATTGGATAATGAGAATTATATTTAATTAATATTATACCAATCCTATGCCATGAAAAAGTTCATTTTGAGTGCATCCAATTAGCTATATTTCTCACAGACCAAATGATTTTTCCACAAAATAATGCTTCAGGGAAGGTTATCTTATCCCTTTCTTACTACAAAAGCAGTTTCAGAACCATCTGAGATGGTGGGTGTCGAAATCAACCTTTTTGTCATCATCATCTTCATCCGCTTATCCGGGGTCGGGTCGCGGAGGCAACAGTTCCAGCAGAGAGCCCCAGACTTCCCTTTCCCTGGCCACATCCGCCAGCTCTGCCCTGGGGATCCCAAGACGTTCCAAGGCCAATGCGTAAATGTAATCACGCCACCTGGTCCTTGGTCTGCCCCGGGGCCTCCTCCCCATTGGACATGCCTGGAACACCTCTCTAGGGAGGCGCCCAGCAGGCATCCTGACCAGATGCCCGAACCACCTCAACTGACTCCTTTCGACGCAAAGGAGCAGCGGCTCTACTCTGAGTCTCTCCCGGATGACTGAACTTCTCACCTTATCTCTAAGGGAGACGCCAGCCACCCTCCTGAGGAAACTCATTTCAGCCGCTTGTATCCTGGATCTCGTTCTTTCGGTCATGACCCATCCCTCATGACCATAGGTTAGGGTCAGGGTCGGGACAAAGATTGACCGGTAGATCGAGAGCTTCGCCTTCTGGCTCAGCTCTCTCTTCGTCACGACAGTGCGGTAGAGTGACCTCAAAACCGCTCCTGCCGCTCCGATTCTCTGGCCAATCTCCCGCTCTATAGTCCCCTCACTCGTGAACAAGACCCCCAGATACTTAAACACCTTCACTTGGGGTAAGGACTCATTCCCTACCCGGAGTGGGCAGTCCACCGGTTTCCTGTTGAGAACCATGGCCTCAGACTTGGAGGTGCTGATCCTCATCCCAGCCGCTTCGCACTCAGCTGCGAACCTACCCAGTGAGTGCTGGAGGTCACAGACCGATGGTGCCATCAGGACCACATCATCTGCAAAAAGCAGTGATGTGATCCCCAGCCCACCGTACTGCAACCCTCTCCCCACATGGCTACGCCTCGATATCCTGTCCATGAAAATCACAAACAGGATTGGTGATAAGGCGCAGCCCTGACGGAGGCCAACCCCAACCGGAAAAGAGTCCGACTTACTACCGAGCACCCGAATATAGCTCTCACTTTGGGTGTACATGGATTGGATGGCCCTGAGTAGTGGCCCCCTCACCTCATACTCTCGCAGGACCTCCCATAGGATCTCCCGTGGGACCCGGTCGTAAGCCTTCTCCAGGTCCACAAAACACATGTACACTGGTTGGGCAAACTCCCAAGCCCCTTCCAAGATCCTTGCGAGAGTGAAGAGCTGATCGGTTGTTCCACGACCGGGACGAAATCCGCATTGTTCCTCCTCGATATGAGGTTCGACTATCGGCCGAACCCTCCTTTCCAGCACCTTAGAGTAGGCTTTCCCAGGGAGGCTGAGTAATGTGATGCCTCTATAGTTTGCACACATTCTCTGGTCCCCCTTTTTGAAGAGTGGGACCACCACCCCAGTCTGCCACTCCTTTGGCACTGTCCCCGACTTCCACGCTATGTTGAAGAGACGTATCAGCCACAACAGTCCCTCAACCCCCAGGGCCTTCAGCATTTCCGGACGGATCTCATCCATCCCTGGAGCTTTGCCACTGCGGAGTTGTTTAACTACCTCAGTGACTTCCTCCAGGGAAATTGATGTTGATCCGCCATCATCCTCCAGCCCTGCCTCGATCGTAGAGGATGGAACTGTCGGGTTCAGGAGTTCCTCAAAGTGCTCCTTCCACCGGCCGATGACCTCCTCAGTAGAGGTCAACAGTGTACCATCCTTGCTGTAAACAGCCTGGATGTTCCCCTGTTTCCCTCTCCTCAGGTGCCGGATGGTTTTCCAGAAACACTTTGGTGCCGACCGAAAGTCCTTTTCCATGTCTTCTCCAAACCTCTCCCCGCTGCTTTGCTTCAGTCACGGCTGCTGCCGCCGACCTCCGAGCCTGTCGGTACCTTGCAACTGTTTCCGGAGTCCTCCGGGATAACATATCCCGGTAAGCCTCCTTCTTCAGTCGGACGGCTTCCCTGACCACCTGTGTCCACCACGATGTTCGAGGGTTGCCGCCCCTTGAGGCACCTATGACCCGAAGGCCGCAGCTCTCAGCCGCAGCTTCGGCAAAAGAGGCTTTGAACACCGACCACTCATGCTCGATGTCCCCAACCTCCACAGTGATGTCCGAGAAGCTCTGCCGGAGGTGGTGGTTGAATTCGGAGGTGGTGGTTGGATCCTCCTCCAGACGTTCCCAGTTCACCCTCACTACACGTTTGGGTTTGCCAGGTCTGTCTAAAGGCTTCACCCTCCTCCTAATCCAACTCACCACCAGATGGTGATCGGTGGACAGCTCTGCCCCTCTCTTCACCCGAGTGTCCAATACACACGGCCTCAGATCAGATGACACGATAACAAAATCGATCATCGACCTTCGGCCTAAGGTGTTCTGGTGCCAGGTGTACTTATGGGCAACCTTGTGTTCGAACATGGTGTTTGTTATGGTCAATCCATGACTAGCACAGAAGTCCAGTAACATAACACCACTCGGGTTTAGATCGGGTGGGCCGTTCCTCCCAATCACGCCCCTCCAAGTATCTCCGTCATTGCCCACGTGCGCGTTGAAGTCCCCCAGTAGGACAATGGAGTCCCCCGCAGGAGCCCTGTACAGGACTCTATTTAGGGTCTGCAAGAAGGTCACGTACTCTGAACTGCTGTTTGGTGCATATGCACACACAACAGTCAGAGTTCTTCCTTCCATTGCCCTAAGGCGCAGGGAGGCGACCCTCTCGTCCACCGGGGTAAACTCCAACGTAGCGGCGCTCAGTCGGGGGCTTGTTAGTATGCCCAAACCCGCCCGGCGCCTCACACCTTGGGCAACTCCGGAGAAGGATAGAGTCCAACCCCTGTCCAGGAGTTTGGTTCCAGAACCGACGCTATGCGTGGAGGTGAGCCCCACCAGATCTAATCGGTATCGCTCCATCTCCTGCACTAGCTCCGGCTCCTTCCCTGCCAGTGAGGTCACGTTCCATGTCCCTAGAGCCAGCCTCTGCTGCCTGGGTCCAGTCCGTCGGCGCTCTCCGCCTTCACTGCCACCTTGTTGGCAGCGCACCCGACCCCTACGGTTCCTCCTGCGGGTGGTGGGTCCACAGGATCCAGAGATGGAAGATGGTGGTGCCACGTAGTTTCTTCGGGCTGTGCCCGGCCGGGCTCCGTGGCCAGCCCGGCCACCAGGCGCTCGCTGGCGGGCCCTCTGCCTGGGCCTGGCTCCAGACAGGGGCCCCGGACTTCCTCCGGGCCGGGTCTCTTTTCTCCTTCTGTGTTGTTCCATAAAGGTACCTGTTTCCCTAGGTTGGGGGGGCTTAGGGGGTGCTACCACTTGCCCAAGGTGGACCCCCAGACTAGTGGAGGGAAGGAGTCATCTTACTTCTCCATTCTAGTTCAGCGTACAGCGTACACCAACTAGCCACTGCCACCAACTAGCCACTTTTTGTGTCCATTTGAAATGGAATGACCCTGGGGCAGTTTTCAAGTCTGTGGAAGTTTTTCACACTACAAAAATGAATGGAGTTCTGAATGTAGGAATACGAGCCCTGATATCTCCAGCTATACTGACTGTGTGTGCAGACACCACCAGGAATAATGTAAAGGGGAGGGCCAACCTACAAGAATAGCGTAAATTTAATAAAACATTGATATTGCTCTAGTATGTCAGTTAATTTGGAAAAGTGGGGAAGTAGGGAAATTCCTCTGGAAGGTTACTGCTGGACCAGATTGCAAAATATTTCCTCATTTTATTGGGTTGTCAGACAAAACACTTGTTCAATGGCCAAGAGTTTAGATGTTATCCTCTATCTCTTGGATAGAGGCAAAAATAAATGTCAGCAGGATAGTGAACATGAAGCTGGTGTGTTTTCTACAGGCTATGCTAACCTTTCTCTCTGGTTGCTGTCATCACCACAGACAGGCTACCTTATCTTCATAGCCTCCATGCTGGTGGCCAGGACCTACTGTGACGTATGGATGATCCAGAACGGCACCATGATCGAAAGGTCAGAGTCTGGCTTCACTCACACTTCCGATGTCAAAGCCACATTGAGTCATAGGGTATCATAAGTCTTAAAATAATACATTTAAGGGTTTATTTTTTCACCATGCAGTGACGGGTTTCTGTGAGCTACAGCCACTCATAGATTAATACAGAACAGGGTTAGTAGTACAATATGCATCCTATTTGCTTTACTAAAAAATACTGGACTGGACCACATTTGTCATTTTTCCTATACTGACTATTTATAGTGTCACAAATTCCATCACCTATGTTCAATCACAAATTGTAGTTTTTAAATTGGTCTCAAAATCAATTACAGGAGGCATTCAAAAGTCTTACAATCTTGAAATGTGTCTTCCTGAAACCTGCAGATACCCTGAGTCTACTGGGTTACAGCATAAAGCCTTTTCAAGTGGTTCTAAGCCTATATAGCTGAACCAGCCACATCTGTATTTATTGTTACCCTTTATTTGATGTAAATAATTATTATTTTTTGACAATTCAAGGTGGGTGGGGGTTACACATCCTGCAGTGCTGTTTCATTGCCTTTGCAGGTACTGATTACTGTGTTTTGACTCTCCACAGCGGTATTATAGGCAGAGATATCACTCTATTCAAGAAGCACTTTTATTCCTACATTGCTGTCATACCCGGGGTAACTGTCTTTCACATGGTTATGATAGAAGTGGAAAACCAACCTGTTAAACCATTTCTTTTGTGGTTTTTAACATCTTACTTTTTGATGTTGGTTTTGGTGTGTTGCTCAACCCTCAACATTGTCTTATGTCCACATTTCTTTCCAAGCCATAACACCGACCTATGGCTACTTTGCCAACGGGTCTCATAAGGTGGTAGATTGATTAAATGACACTCAATGGGAAAACTTTTAAACGGGCAATTGCACTGAATTTATGCATTTAAATTTGTTGTTCCTATTCCCAACAAGAGTTCACTCTGTATTAAGTGACCACCCTCCTTCAA
This sequence comes from Hoplostethus atlanticus, assembly GCA_034670405.1. Taxonomy (NCBI): domain Eukaryota; kingdom Metazoa; phylum Chordata; class Actinopteri; order Trachichthyiformes; family Trachichthyidae; genus Hoplostethus; species Hoplostethus atlanticus. The sequence goes on from JAXDDX010000200.1 coordinate 17,990, forward strand.
GAGAGAACTAATTTAATTTGACATTTTCTAAACAAAGTTACGCAGTACTGTGAAAAATGAAGTGTACAAAATGACCATATCTAAAAATATTAAGCTTTTAGTAAAGGGATGGCCTCCACTGGTGGCTCCCTTAGGCCGGGTTCAGACTGGGTGCCGAAGCGCAGCTAGTTTCCTTTCGGCGCCCATGTTAACCAATTTGACCGTTCAGCAGGAGGTCAGACACGGCATAGAGCATCCGTTTAGCAACAGGTAAAGAGCAAGGGCTCTCCTCCTGTCTACAACTCGCACTGGGAAACGGGAAGAGAAAATACCAGATTAAAAAAAACATCTGGATAAACAAACAATCATTCAGCGTTTTCCCCCGATTAAAAACTCATTACTATAGCCGCCCAAGAAGTGGACATACATGTACAGTTGTCAGGAACACATTATAAATTGATGAGATTATTTACTTACCCATGATAAAGATCAGCTCTACATTACATGATTACAAAAGTGCAGAGGAGCAGAATCGCTTGGTGACCAGTGCGAAGAAATGCGCTTCTGGTGTGAACAGTCAGGCTCCTGCTCGTGCGAGAATTGATGCTTCACGGCGCTTCCGCACCCGGTCTGAACCCGGCGTTAGGCCTGCAGCAGAACAAAAATAGCAATGTAACAGTAATCTTATAATAATTATGTGCAACTATGCATACATGATAACTCTTTCAGCTTGTAAGTCCAGTGAAGTCAGTGTCTGATTAATTGCACCATCACATTGAAACCAAAAAGGTCAACTGATACTGTTTGCTTGTTTCCCACTCCAGTAAAATTCAGAAACCACGTTGGACTCCCAACAGAGTGAAAATACTTCTATAGCATTAAAAGAGCAATAATAAGTGATCAGTTAAATGCAAGTGTCTTAAAAGCATTCAGTTTGTTAATTGTATTTCCTCAGGCTGGTTGTTCCAAAGAGTAGAGGTCCTGATCACAAATGCAATCAACTGGGGTTTTTATCAAGACTGGAGCAATCCAAATAACTATCTGCAGATGAGTTTGTATGAGGAGGATATAGAACTGCCAATTTGATAGAGCTGTCCAATAATTCCCATAAAATGTCTAACATCAATTAAGATGTGATCAGCAGTGTCAAAGGCAGTGCTAAAGTCAAATAGAACTAGAATAAAACATTCCCCAGCAACCTTCTGATAAATTAATATTTGTAACACGTAAATGTCAACACACATATGTATTCATAAAGTCAGTTTGCAATTCATTGCCATTGTAGCAGCTCCAGAATGTATGTCTCAGAATGCCATGAGAAATTGAGTGGCATTCCCCTAGGACTCCACTGGTCCCTTTTTGTTTTTTCATGTTACCTAGAGGACACACACTTCCAGACCTGGGATAGATTTTCTTTTAATTTTCTTTTTATAAGTTTATTTTACCACTGTTGTATTGGCTCTACAAGAAAATGGATCAACATTCTTTTGCCTCAGTATCTGTCCCACTTGACAATGTTTGCTCATCGTTGTGCATGTTGTGGTTTGCAGTGCAATTATCGGTCGCGCAACTAAAGATTTCAAGACCTACTTGTTCAGCTTTATCAAATTCATGCCACTTGTAAGTTCATTTTTTGTTGACTCATTTTTATGTCACACTCTTTAGTCAAATGTGTGGAGTAACTGTTGTATTGATGGTTCTGTAGTCCAATGTCTCTATTGACATTGGACTAGACATTTCATTTTGTGAATGTCTACAGATATTAGTCTAACCATAATGTGAATTTCTACAATAACATTCCATTCCAAATTCCAAATTTCTTGGTGACCTTGAATTATTTTCAGTTGCATGCTTTCTTTAGAAAACATACTTCTTGCATGATCTTTCTATGCTAAGATGAGCAGTCTCTCATTGTCAAGAAGATTTACTGTATGCCTTAATGATAATTGGTGAATTTGCATTGTATTCTGTAAATCATCTTCCAACCCTGCTTTGCATGTACAGTGGCTTCAGAAAGTATTTCCACACTTTGTTGTGTTATGGACTTCATTTAAAATGGACTACATTTATTTTTTGCCATCAGTCTATACACAATACCCCATAATGACAGAGCAACAGTTTGGTTATATATATATATATATACATTTTTCAAATGTATTACATAAGTATTCAGGCCATTTGCTATGACACTCCAAATTGAGTTCAGATGCATCCTGTTTCCTTTGATCATATTACATTACAGTAGTCATTTAGCAGACGCTTGTATCCAAAGCAACTTACAATAAGTGCATCCAACGTAGGTGGGCAAGAGAACTACTAGTCACCAAAAATAATATGTATATGGTAGGGCTGGGGATAGGGCTGGGGGTAAGGCTTGACCATGGCTTGGAGGTAGGAAGGACCTGTTCCTTTCACTGCCCTATAGGCTAGCACCAGGGTCTTGAACTGGATGTGAGCTGCTACAGGGAGCCAGTGTAGAGAACGGAGAAGGGAGGTTCTATGGAAGAACTTCGGGCAGTTGAACACCAGACGAGCTGCAGCTTTCTGAACTAGCTCCAGAGGTCTGATGGCAGACGTGAGGGGGAGTTGCAGTAATCCAGGCGGGAAATGACAGGAGCCTGGATGAGCACCCCTGCCGTCTCGTCAGTGAGGAAGGGGCAAATCCTCCTGATGTTGTAGAGTAGGAATCTACAGGAGCGTGTCACTGATGTGATGTTTGTTTCACTTTGTCATTATGGGGTATTATGTGTAGATAGGTGTCAATTGTTGTCTATAACACAACGAAGTGTGGAAAAAGTGAAGGGCTCTGAATACTTTCCGAAGCCACTGTAACTGCCACATCCTAGACATTCCCTGTCCCTCTTCTTAGAATTGAAAAAAACATTCCCCAATCAGCATGAATACTCTGTTTAGAACATAGATACTGGTACAGCCATACCAAAGCAAAAAGCTCTCAGTGAGATGTGTTTTGTATATGTGTATCGCCGGCCTTTTCCAGATAGCGTTGGTGAACAACTTTCTGAAGTTGGGCCTGAATGAACTGAAGCTGAGGTTCCGCGAGAGGCTCACCAAGCACCTCTATGACCAGTACCTTCAGTAAGTACCATCACCTGACCTACGACCCCCCCCCCAAGACACTGAACATATGCTGCATTTGTGTCTTATGGATCGTCAGAGCAACTTGATGGTTCAAAGCAACAACTTGACAGTGTTCACACATTCTAAATCATTTAAACCTGCTAAGACACAACAATTGTAGTTTTCTTTTAGATGTTAGATGCTCCTAATCAGCTTTTTACCACTTAACGTACGTGCACATAGTGTTACATTTCGGTTAATGTTTTACAGCAAACAAAACACTGCAATGTCAACCTCAAACCAAAAATCTATGTAATGTTGAATGCATCCCAGTAGGTATTTTAAGTGTTAACCTTTTCGTTATACCCACTTTCCCTCAACCTGCCTCATCTACTTCTACTAGTGGTTTCCTACATTTCACAGAATGCCTTTCGACAACCTCCCTCCTTTTTGAATTCAGCTGTGGGTTATACATGTAGGTGGGCAGAGCAATAGTGATAGTGGAGTGATCGTAAGAGCAAGAGAGCAAGTTTTTTCCAGTCAAGAAAAAACGAGTCGTCACTCAAAATGCAACATTTCTTGTGGCTGCATTGCATTCTGATCATTCAGATCTGTTATTTGGCCCATGATCAGCTATTTGGCCAATCATTGGCAAATGGCAAACAAATGGCACACTATGCCACCACAATAGATTTGTGGTCGAGTAGAATTATGAAACCATAGCTGATTCTGGTTCATTATGTTGATCATTTTACACTGAAAAGCAGCTGCCTGCAAACAGCATACTTTCCCCAAGGTCAAACAGAGGAGGTTGCTCAAGGATTTGCAGGAGAAGCATCACTACACATCCATTATTATTTGTTTTGGTTGTTGATACAGAATACAGTATATGCAGTTGGCAACATAAAATATTTAATTAATTGCAACTCTATTAATCAAAATTATAATCACAATTACAATATCAAGGGAATTAATTGGCAAATATAATTTTTGTAATAATCATGCAGCCTTACCATAAAGCTCCATTTGATTGAGATTTTGTTCCAGGGACCAAACCTGAGAATATTTTGGTTGTCTAATTTAGCACACCGCATTGCAACATCATGACCTAAGTGGGTATATCACTACACCCCCCCGCCCCCCCCCCCCCCCCCCCCCCCCCCTCTCTCTCTCTCTCTCTCTCTTTGTTTTCTGTCAAATCGCAAGTAGAAAAGGATTGTCTGTTTTTGATTTCTGAAGTACTCTTTCTGTGCTGTGGGTCCTCAGAGGTTACACCTACTACAAGATGGGTAATCTGGACAACCGGATAGCCAATGCAGACCAACTGCTGACCCAGGATGTAGAGAGGTTCTGCAACAGCGTGGTGGACCTGTACTCCAACCTAAGCAAGGTATCACGCTCTGGGTGAAAATAATTTACAGGGCTTGCCAAATGAAACGTTATGTAGTGTTAGAAGATGGACCTACAGCCATATACTGGGAACTTGATAATACATTACATTCCTCCTTCTACCTTCCTTCTTTTTACTTTTTTCTCCTCCACTCCCCCCCCCCCCTTTTTTTTTTCATAACTTGAACCCCCTCATGACTGCATATTATGCAACTTCTTACTAGGTTGAAGCATATGGATTTGTTATGCCTTTCTCTAGATGATCAATCTCTTATGTAGTTGCATGCAAATCAATACAAGCATACAACCATGCACTGTTTGAAAGCATTTTTCCAATGACAATGAAAAATGAATGAATGCAAAAAAAATATATTATAGACTAACAAAGTATTAATGGAACCATAAAAATAAAAATATTACCACACAGAATACAAAGTATACTCATGAGCACGCGTGGTGTAATTTATTTGAAAGAATGATTTCATCTTAATCTTATCTTAATTTTTCCCAAGTGTTGGAGTATTTGTACCTCTATTCAGATAGTTTCTAAATCATACTGTATGGCAGGCTACTGGAGATATTTCCCAGTATATAACATTTCAAACATTACTGCAGCCATGTTTTACTGTAGCTTATATATAATGCAATATATAATGCATTGTCTTTGAGTACTTTTCCCTACTGGAATTTAAAATCATGAAGAAAAATACAGCTGTAATTCATACAGTTACTTTGCACGGCAACATTTTATCAGTTATCAGTTTGAGGACTATAAAATGAAAACCTGAAACCAAAAGGCATACACATTTTTCCTTATTTATAGTTTATTTATTAGTTATAGATATAATTATTACTAACAACCATTTAGGCTGAGATACAGTCCCGGTCGCCTCATTGCTGCTATATTTCATTCTAGTTTTACAACTGGATAAGTTTATTCCTGTGTTAAGTCCCAACTCATTTCATGCAAGGCCTACAAAAGTAAACTGAAAATCTGGGTCAAGTCCTGGCATTCCTAATGGACTAGAAATCACATGTAGTATGTTCAAAATTGTATTATTTCATTTAAAATACAAACTTTTGTGTGGTACAATTTTCAACCTACTTCCAAATGTTGTTATCAATGTTATTTTATCCCATTGCCAACACAAGCAATACATACGTACATGTGAATTTGGTGAATTGTTCCACCCCTAATAGTTCCTCAGATATTCTTTAAAAGAATACAGTTTCAAGACTGTTTTGAATTTGTCTGTCTTTTCTTCAGCCTCTCTTGGACATCGGACTGTACATCTTCAAGCTGACAAGTGCCATCGGTGCCCAGGTGAACAGGTTACCTTCAGCACACCATTTAAGGCTACAAGTCCTATGGGAAAGATGGTAGATAATGTAAAACCGTTCTACTTTCAGATTGTAAATACTTCTAGAAAATACCGTTCACCTCAGCTTTCAGATGCTAAATACTACTTGGGAACTCCCGAATTCCTGAATTGTGACTTCTCCAACAAGGAAATACCTGTAGTCAAGGGTAGGGAATGATATATTTATTTAAAATAAAAACAATAAAAGAAGGAATTTGTGTCACATAAGTAATTTTGTGATCACAGCTCTACAGTATTTACTAACTGCATGTGTTAGGTGTTTTGTGAAGCGTCCAAAGTGTACAGAAAACATCGCAAAATCATGACCGCTTCAAATGAGTTTGAATGTGTGAACACTTCCAAGTCTGAGTCCAAGTTTGAGCAGTCAGGTCGTTCTGCCGTTTATTCCCATGGGATGTGAGTGCAGTGTAACGCCCGGGTCACACTGGACGCGGAAAGAAAAAGAAGCGAGAAGGAGTTTGGTTGTTCACACCAGACGCGCCGATCTCCGCTGGTTTTCTCAATGTAGGGGTTTTCTCTCTCTCTCTCTCTCTCTCTCTCTCTCTCTCTCTCTCTCTCTCTCTCTCTCTCTCTCTCTCTCTCTCTCTCTCTCTCTCTCTTCTCCCCCCCCCCCCCCCCCCCCCCCCGTGTGCGTGTCTCTCGTGTGCATGTGCCTGCTCGTCTGTCTCACTCTCTGTTTAGACACAGGCGGTAAAAGTTTAGACACTACTGAGAAATATATATACAGTCTATATATATATATAGACTGGATATCCAACGCCATCATCAATCAGGGTGTTTTATTTTGAAATTTGTTATATTTTGAAAATTGATCGGATGCTCTATGCCGTTCCTGTGTCTGACTTCCTGCCCAGCTTGACACATTAGCTCCCGAATCGAGAAAATCTTAGACCAGACACCGAAACGATCGCTGCAGGCCGCGGCCATTCGGCGCCCTTCCGCGGCCGGTGTGCACAGCCACATTGGTTAACATGGGCGCGAAAGATTTTTTGTCGTCAGTCGCGACATTCGTCACCGTTCCGCGTCCGGTGTGAACCCGGCCTAAGCCAGACACTTTCTACATTCTCAGTGCTTAACAAGAAGGGTTTGTCCACCCCCCACCCCCCCCCACCCCCAGGGCCCAGCCAGTATGATGGCCTACCTGCTGATCTCAGGTCTGTTCCTGACCAGACTGAGGAGGCCCATAGGGAAGATGACGGTCACTGAGCAGCGCTACGAGGGAGAGTACCGCTATGTCAACTCCCGCCTCATCACCAATAGGTCAACACACTAACACCTGCTTACTTCTCCTTACGCAATTTTAGAATTGTATTCATAATTTTCATCACATTGTGTCTTCATATTCTCTATTCTCTTTCAGTGAAGAGATTGCCTTCTACAACGGGAACATGAGAGAAAAACAGACCATTCACACCACATTCAAGAAACTGGTTTGTGACAGTTTTGTGCAAGTCCTGTGCATGGAAAACAAAATAAGCAACATATCATGTGTTTTTATCAACTTCAGATTACCATGAACATTTTTAATTTATCTTCACAGGTTGACCACTTGCATAATTTTATCTTCTTTCGCTTCTCCATGGGCTTCGTGGACAGCGTAATTGCCAAGTGTAAGTGGATGTATTTCTCCCTTTGAGTGACAATAATTGGCTTGTCTCCCATGTATTTGTTTGCTTTGACTTGCCATACCTTGCAAACATTCCAGATGTTGAGCTGTTATTTATGTTCATTATTCCTTACTAATCCATTGACATGCTGTCCTCCTCCTCCAGACATAGCCACAGTGGTCGGCTACCTGGTGGTCAGCCGACCCTTCCTTCACGTGTCCCACCCCAGACATCTACACAGCACACACTCTGAGCTGCTAGAGGTCAGAACACACACATGCAGACACACATGCATATCACAATGACTCCTCATTGTTGTATTTGTACAAAACAGTAACTCCTGAGACACCCGTTGTCTCAGTCTTCATGGACAATTTAAATGACACATTTTGTCAGTCTTGGCTAGATATGTTTCCATAATATACTGCCAGAAAAATCAATGCATGCAAATGAATACGGTTCAGTTCTTGAAGCTGCATTATGCAGGAAGTGACTAATGAAAGCTTGTCCCTTTTGTGTCCTTTGGTATAATGCAATCAGGCCAGCCGGGGCTGTTTGCAGTTTATTGACATCACCTTGCAGGATTGGCTATTGGCTAGTAAAGTCCTCAGAATTCAAGTAGTTGCCTCTCGCCAGCATATTGTATAGTATAGCTTTAAGTCAGATAAGCTGAAACTTGATTGAGCCCTGCGTGGAAATTGAGCTGTTGCTAAAGAAAATAGTTATAGGATACAGTAAAGAAAAATAGACTCTAAATAGTGCAAATGAAGGTTATACAAACATATGCAACTGACATTTTTAACAGTAGATAATTTTAACACTAGAAATGTCAAAATGAATGTATGGAAAAGGTGTGGATTGCAGCATTAAAATGGTGTGCAAAAACAGCAGCAGTAATAACAGTAGAATTGGATACAAAAAGGATGAAAATATGTACGTACTTAATAAGTACGCAGGATACTTAAGCGGTGTCATGTAGAGAATGTGGCTGACCCTGTGGTTCAGGTGTGATGGTCTACATGCTGGTAGGATTTGCAGTGATCTGACTTGTTTGTCCTGTAGGACTACTACCAGAGTGGAAGGATGCTGCTGAGAATGTCCCAGGCCCTGGGCAGGATTGTACTGGCTGGCCGAGAGATGACCCGCCTCTCAGGGTGAGCATAATAATTACGATGATGATACAGGGTTTGGAAAAGTCATAAATCTTTTCATGACGTTCATTTACACTCAGTTTTAAATAATTAACAAAGTAGTTCGCTTCACCACTACATCGCCAACCTGTGACTCAACAGTGGCAAAAGATCCACCATACAGTAACCCTTAGTCATGAAATTTCGATCAAGGACAGCTGTAATCCACGTGCATAGTAAATACTCTTTTTGATCTTGAAATTTGCTTACTACAGACGAATGGCTCCATTTTTTTTTTATGATCCTCACATTATAGCATCTTGGGCAATGGGGATTGTGCGTTTGTCGTCACCTTGTGTCATAGATTGTGGGATATCGACCACAATCATGATTGCCAGACTGGGGGATTTTAAAAATGAATAGGGGTCATTTAACAGTAAAAAAATGATTGGATTCAAAGATGGGGGATTTTAAAAGGAGAAATGGGGGAAGAATTATGAGAAATTTGTATGGCACATCATTGTTGTGCCAGCCATTGTTTGGTCATGAAAAATTGGTTTGAAGAAATGTGCATGAACCCTGATGATGATAATCTTATTTCTGTAGCACTGTTCAAAACAGTGAGAAAATGCCTTACAAAGGAGTGAAAAATGAAATCAGATAGATAGATAGATAGATAGATAGATAGATAGATAGATAGATAGATAGATACTTTATTGATCCCCGGGGGAAAATTCTGGGGTTACAGCAGTGTAACAGTATCAACAACAGAATGCACAAATACAAAGGCCTAAATACTAAAAAATTACGGTGCAATGTGACTAGGTGAACCAGGATGTACAGCGGATGGATGGCATGTGTACATATATACAAGTAGGGAAGAGCAGCTTGTGAATGAATGGATGGTACATATATATATATATATATATATATATAGAGTTAAAGAATCGTAATGGGTCAATGAATTTGAAAGGGAATGAGAGTGGCTAAAGTGTCTAAAGTGCAGGGCAATTAATACGTGTGAAAGGGAATGAATAAAGTACAGGGCAGTGAATGAATATGGATGGGAATGAATAAAGTGCAGGGCAATGGCAATAAGTCAGTAGCAAAAGCAATGAGAGCAAGGTAAGAAATGTATAGCAGGCAATCATAAACTCACAAAAAAACAATAAAAGGTCATTAAAAGATGTTTCAGATTTATTTAGCTCCTCAGGAAGGTTGTTCCTAAGTCTGATGGTAAAACCTTCACATTCACCCCTAGAAACTGAAAGAATAATTCTAATCCTTTAGTATTCAAGTTTTGGAATTTTATTTTTGTCTAACACATGACTTGCACCTAGTATTGCTCCTTGGATACATTGTCATTGTGAGTGAGAAGCATTGTGAATACTACATTTTCAATAAAAAGTTAAATGAAAAAGAAATATATAAAATGATCTCTTGTAATAAGTTATAATATCCTGATTTTGAATTCTACAATATGAGCTCACCACAGTGGATCCATGCATGTGTTTTTCCCTGCAGATTCACATCTCGTATCACTGAACTGATGAAAGTCCTAAAGGAACTCAACGCTGGAAAATATGAACGCACCATGGTCTCTCAGCATAAAGGTAAGGATGACTCCTGGAAGTTAACTGGAGCAGTGCAGTGGTACACCCTGATTTTGGTTGATTTGTTTCACCTTAGAATCAGACGCTGTAGAGAAACTCATGTTGGTACCCGGAAGTGGTCAGATTGTCAACGTGGACAACATCATCAAGTACTTGTCACATGCCCTATTCATACATACATCAACTACAACATAATATTTTAATACTCACATATTTTTTCATGAGCTCTCCTTAAACGCAACATGTCTATTTTGCAGGTTTGACCATACCCCGCTAGCAACACCCAACGGAGATGTCCTAATCCGAGACTTAACATTTGAAGTAAGGCCTTTATCTCACTTGTTTTCTGTTCATGCCAAATTACAGGGTCATGAGTTCCCCCACAGTAAATACTAAAATCATCCCCGGTAGATTATTGGCTCCGGTGCTTCATACTAACACCTTAACTTACACTATGTTGAGTGATCGGCCACTAGCATTATCCAAAATAAGAAAACTGACTTTAAGTAATAAAAAGTTGTTAGTGTTTTTTATTATATGGACACATGGATGACTTTGGTGTCTTATGTTGGATTTCCCAAAAGTTTTGCTGGATTCCTTTAATGAGCAATACTTGTTGTCATGACTTACTAATTTTCTTTTTTTCCCTTTATGTGAAGGTGAGGTCTGGCACCAATGTTTTAGTGTGTGGACCAAATGGCTGTGGAAAGAGCTCTCTCTTCAGAGTCCTTGGAGAGGTGAACTTTTAAGCCATTAATAACTTCTTGTCGCTGATATTGAATTGGAGAAAAGCACACACGTGTGTGTGTGTGTGTGTGTGTGTATAGTAATGTACATGTTTTTTTGTTTGTTTTTAGCTTTGGCCTCTGTTCGGAGGACAGCTGACCAAACCTGTGAGAGGGAAGCTCTTCTATGTTCCACAGGTAAAAAAAATCTCCTCTCTTCCTTGTCTAGTAAATCATGACTCAGTGTCAAATACGATCAAATACTACTGCTAAGAATGGGAACACAAATGGCCAATCCCAATGAGTTTCTCTATCTAACACTACCCATGGTTCCTTGCAAAGGTCAAATGCATGGAATAAAGATAACTTAACCCTAACCCAACAACAATACATTGTTATAGTTAAACCTTACCATCTGAACACAATGATTCCTTTATAGCAAATACAGACCTCTGGGTCCACAGTACTGCTGGTTTTCTGTTCTGCCAAGTAGTTTCGAGCTGTCTAATTCCAAGTGAATGCAATTAACTACCTGGTAGGATAGAAAACCAGCTGAACTTTGGATCCCGAGGACTGGATTTGAGGACCACTGCTCTATAGAAAGAGATCCTGCCCGAATCATTGCAAGCATGCATGTTATGGGAGTTGACGTTGCAATTTGACTTGTGATTGTCCAGAGGCCCTACATGACCCTGGGTTCCCTGAGGGACCAGGTCATCTACCCCGACACCTACGAAGAACAGAGGAGGAAGGGCATCTCTGATCAGGTGGGACACAACACACATACACACACACAACATACACAGCTACCCTTTCACAGCTACCCCGTTTCATCTTTCAGCTACCCTGTTTCTGCTTAAGTGCCAATCTCATATGTGTGTGTCCAGGTGTTGAAGGAGTACCTGGACAACGTCCAGCTGGGGCATATTCTGGACAGGGAGGTCAGCTGGGACTCAGTCCAGGACTGGATGGACGTCCTCAGCGGAGGGGAGAAACAGAGGATGGCTGTAAGGACTTGGCATCCCTCTTCTCTTCTTGATTTTAACCTTCTCTTGTTTTTGGAGCTCATTCAGTAGGCTTTAAATGAAACCTTTCACACCGCTTGAAATTCACTCAGTATTTCATTCAACATGTTTCTTTGTAAACAAGTGAAAACTAGCTTAGCATGACATCCATGTTTGCTAGCTGTCTTGGCTAACAAGACAGTAGATTGCAACAAAGCCAAGACAGCCAACACTGGTGACCAGCTACAGCTGACACTAACCAAGCTGAACAAACAGAAAACAACAGTCGCTAGTTTTGAAAAGCCACCTGAAAACATCAATGAAAAATAAAATCACCTTTAATACAGGGCTTTCAGATGGTATAGTGCATATTGGAAGTCAACAGCTTTTGGGAAACAATGGGTGTGAACAGCTGATTATGTTTCTAAACCTACAATTTGGCGATCTCAGCAGAATTCAAGAGACATGGAAGTGACTGGGAACTGATCATTTTGCTACTAAAACATCTGATTAATTTTATGTTTAGATAATGTTCACTAGTTAACCACAGTATCTGGTCAGCCTAAACACCACTGTCTTGTAAACACATCTGATTTGCACACTAGCTAATGTATCTAGTAGAAGCTAGCATTAGTAGTGGCTAGTAGCTTTGCTAAATTAGCCTGCAAGCTAGTTAGCTAGATAACAAAGCCAAAAACCAACAGTTTGTTCTGGTTAACTGAGCAGACTCTTCTTAAGCTCCCCTAAGAGAGGGAGAGAGGGTTTACATCAATCTAGCCACAGGAGACTCATAACCATTTTCAGGCTAACTGCAGTGTGATCTCAAACACCACATCGCTTCTCATTCAATCTTCCAATGCAACTGCAGTGAAAACTAACAGGAGCAGTAACTTAGAGCAATCAGCTGGTGTATAAAGGTTACTACCACAGGCATTTCAGACACGGCAGTTCAGCAAGGACCTAATGAAAATACCAGTGTCTCCCAGTGTCTGACCCTTATTACAAGCAGAATGTTCCAATTTTCTATGTGGTAATGATTTTGTACACCAGTATTTGATTTCATGACTGCGTGTGTGTATAGAAATGTGATTTGATTTTGATTTAGATGGCCAGGCTGTTCTACCACAAGCCCCAATTTGCCATCCTAGATGAGTGCACCAGTGCTGTGAGCGTGGATGTGGAGGACTACATCTACAGCCACTGCCGGACGGTAGGCTCAATCAACACATGATATGCATTATAAACATGGTTTAAATCTAGTCATAGATGAGAAAAACAGGTTCTTTCCCTTGCACTCAGAACCTCCTTAGCTTTTCCAAAATTGCATTAATTTAAAATGTAGGCATTTTGAATTAATTGTGTCATTTTTAACCATCAATGTATCATTGTCAAATGAATTGTTATACTTTGGTGTCATTACCATAAACAAATGGGTATGTAATGAAAGTTTGTGACACATTTTGCAATACAAATAAAAGGGATTTTTAAAAAGGGAAATAAAAGGGATTTTTTTCAGTCATCATTCTTTCCATTCAGATTTTGGTGTTTTGGTTCAGACTGTATCAAACTGAACCTTGAGCTGAATGTATTGATACATTCCCTATAAACCAATGAGACCATGGTGGAGATGATTGGTTGCCTCTATCTCTAACACCAGTGATATTGTTAGTGCCAGTGTTATTAAATTATTATTAAATTAAGACCACATTTCCCATATACCCTGTTGTTTCCTGTACCCCCCCCCCCGCCCCACCCCCCCCTTCCCCTCCCTGGCATCTTTGGCTTTACTGGAGAGCATAAACATGTTGGAAGTGATGTTATTTTATCAGCCTTTCACATCTGCCATTGCCAAGAATTCTAGAAACTGTGCCCTGTTCATGTTCTGTGCAAAGCAATCCAGCAAATTTCCCTCCAAATCCGACCCGGTGGCAAACAATGTAAAATGCAGAGTAGAGGCCGATAGAGGCTGCCAGTCTTCAGTAATTATACTAATGTCTCAAAACGAATGTGGTAATGAGTTATTGATGTTAAAATGCAACATGTAGCTCTTGTCCAATCTTATGTAATTGCCAACCAGTCAAAAACTAAGGATATGTATTTCCTTTGGTCCACAGGTTGGCATCACCTTGTTCACTGTGTCCCACAGAAAGTCACTGTGGAAACACCACGAGGTAAGAAGTGCCACCCATGTTCCATGATGCTGACTACTGACTGACGTGAAACTGGGCTTTGAGTTATTACCCAGTTATTGTGATTGATAGAACTTTTCCCCTGGTTTTGACAATGACTGACTCTGCCAGTCTGCGCTCCTCAGGCAAGGCATTCCAAAGTCTAGGAGCCCTGACGGCAAATGTTCAGTCTTTAGCCTGGGACAGTTAGGGCCCTGCCAGAGAATCCCAGGCTCTGTGCAGGCTCAAAGTCTCAAAAGGGCAGAGAGATAACTGGGTGCCAGGCAATGCAACTAGAGGCATTATGACCAAATGGCATATAAATCCTCATATTCCCTCAACCATCTTTGTCGCTCTGTCAACGCAGTCAATGCTGTTCTTCTTAGTTCCATTCTTACTTCCATCCTTTAGGACACAAATATCCTCAGTTAGACAAGGCACAGAGGTTAGGAGAGTGTCAAAAAGGGCATAGCACAAGTTGGACCCTCCATTTCCAGCTCCCAAAACCAACCACAAACACCGAATTATAACCATATTTGAAGGCCGGTCTGTTACGAGGGAGCCAATCCGCTGCAGGCGCTCCAAATCCAGTTGGCCAATCGGGAACGGCCACCTTATCCTGGCGCGAACCTAGTCTCACATATGGAGACACACATACACACACACACACACACACTACTGACAACGACATATCCACAAATACATACCTAAGGATAAGGGTCGTAACACCACTATTTCTGGTTTCCCTAGGTTATTGTTATCTTTAATCTTCATGCATCTCCCACTGTTGATAGTTTGGCTTTGTTGGTAGTACACCACCGCCTTTTAGACTTGTTTTCAGTTGGTTAACATTAAATAAATGGTGTTTCTACTGCTTGTTACTGACTCAGTTTATCTCTGTCTCTCATAAAGTACTACCTCCACATGGATGGGAGAGGGAACTACGAGTTCAAGCCCATCACAGAAGAAACGGTGGAGTTTGGCTCCTAATCGACCGTTGACGGCAGCCACCTTCATGCTGGCTCTGACAAAACTAGTCCATTAATTCTCTGCACTGGAAACAGAAGTTGCAAACTAAAATCTAGACAGTGCTGTTTTTAATCAATTGTAACTCTTGTTTTCCAGACTAGAAAAATCTGTTTAGTCCTTTAATTAATGATTTATTTGTTGAAGGTAATTGTAAATAACTTGTAATTTATGTTGCCCACTTCTCGGTCGCATTGCACTGGGCCAAACTTATAGAGATTGGAGAGAACAGGCAAATGAGCTTGATTAAGCTCTTGGCAAGATCTTAAACGCAGCAGGTGTCATAGTAAGGTTTGTGTCCTTGAGAAAATTTAATGTACTGATGATACTGATGTATATCCCAGCGCAACATGATTCTACTTAGACACTCAGTTGCACAAATGATGCTGCTAGCTGCCTCTATAGGGGTGAAATACTCATGTTTAAGCACTGTAGGATCTCGTACAAGTAAAATTGTCCAAGTAACACCAATAGAAGTGTGTGGCCTTGTTCAGAGCCAACACTAACCTGAGCTGTCTGATATGATGGTTTTGAAGATGGTTGATGGGTCGTGCTATTTTGACCCCTTTTGGGCGCGGTAGGAGAGGCTCCAATTGCATCTGCCTAGTGGTCTGCAGCTAAAAAGTTTTGAAAAGGCAAATTATGTATTTTTTTCACTGATTTGGTGTTATCCTTTATAATGTTACGTTGTTTTAATGAGTTAATGGAACTAATTATAACCCTTGCTTGGAAGTGCTAATTAGGTAGCATTATTAAGAAATAAACAATCAATAAAATTCCAGTCCACACATCAACCGGGTTTCCCTAAAAATGAATGGACTTCGAGTGCCTTGTCGATCATGTTGCTCGCTGTGTGAATGCACAGTAAGGATCCATGGTCATCAGAGCATTAACATTTTTTATTCTGTTGTCTAATCTTATTTAAATTCTAATATAAACTGCTTGGGTGGCAAAATGAGGGGTTCTTGCAGAATTTGGGATAAATAAGTTGAAAAAGAGTTAATTAGGAGAGTTGAATCAAACTGGGTACTTGCTCAAAAGTGCAATGATGTCGTTCTTGGTTGATCACACTGGCCTATGAATCTGCAGAAAATGCCAAAATCCTATCCTCAGCCCCTTTGCCATTACTCGACAGTTGCCTATTGTTCTTTGTCACTGTAATATATGACACGGGTCTAAGTACCATTTGGAAATGTAAAGAAGCAGACTCTGTAAAATTCATGGTTTTATATGGATGATAATGGTATTAATGATGTGACCGCTCAAAAAACTGCTTGGACCTGCAATGTGTTTCTCATTAAAACTTTCTTTTCTTTCTTTCTCCAGTCTGTTAATGGTAGAACAGTGTGTATGCATGTATGTGTGTATTGTGTAGCGAGTAAATGATCAACTGAAATATTGCAAGATTATCCAGATGAGAATTCCTTTGGGCACTGGAGTAAAGGGCTCTTCTCACCTAACAGTGTAGATACTGCTCATATGTTTTTCTGGAGGTTCCAGAGAGGTTCCAGACAAGGGAAATCAGGGAATTTGAAATGTCCTAATGTCCAAATTTGTCTCTTTACAGGAATATACCAGTATTACCAGTATTTTCCAACTTGTTTCACGCATTCATTGCATTAGATGGTGGGGTTCAGCCCAACTGGAGTAGAAACCAGACTGAAAAGCAACATTAATAAACCGGAAAGGAATAACCTTTTTGGGTTCATGGAAGGACTCCATATTTGGAAAGCTGTGGAATTTTATGTTAACTCTGCTTTCTGTTCCAGAGTCCCAGTTTCTCAACATCTACCTTCCACGTGTATTTCATTGACCACAAGCACTCACTTGGGACTCACTCAAGCTTTAAAATCTGATGAACAAAGACCTTTGTACTTTGCCGAGACACGCCTCGCAGCTATGTTGTCACCAGAAAAACTGAACCTGTCCGTACTGTTGTAGGTATTTTGAGCCAGTAGCTCAGCTTGACAGGCAAAACTTTTGTACTGATTTTCCTTTTGACTTTGTTGCTCATAACTTAAATACAATCATATTCACAACATGTTTGAGAACCCCCTCACAATTTGCACATTTTGTTCTGCAAAAAATCTTTTTGAGATTTTGTCTGAGAGCAAAGTACTCAATTCTTCTAAAGCGAGAAGAAAAATCTAAATACACTCTTAGTTCATTTTAGGCTAATTGATTTTGCTAGCAAATACAATTTTACATCACACATAATTTACACTTATTTAGATTCTAGTTATGCAATTTGGACTTTTCCAAATAATCTAATCTCCCTCTTGCTAAAAGGGATTAGATTATAGACACAGTATCATCCTAACAAGGATCTGAGATTCAGAAATAATGTAATGGTGTGAACAAATACACTGAACTGGACAAAATTGCAATGCCAATGCAATGTAGATACTGCTATTATGTGAAAATGATACGACTACAATGTAAAAGAGTATATATGGAAACACAATAGACTGTTAAAAATAACATAGCACAACAAAAAGTACAAGATCAAGTGTATTTTCTTAGATAGAAAGATCAAGATAGAAATGTGAGGGCATTGGCCCTACAGTGTGTGGCCAATAAGGAACTCCTTTTTTATTGAATTGGCCATGGCCTAAGCAACTTCCCAGCTTCCACTGCAGTGAGTTGTCACATCAGTCTGACTGGTAGAGAGGAGCTCTGTGAAATGCACCTTGTCCTGCCAATCAGCTGTTTTTCTTACATGGCCCAATACTGTTAGTTATACCACAACCATAAAGCAGCTTCCTTCATTTTCAAAAAGAGCAAAAATTCATGGGCAGATTGAACTTTGTGCTCTTGGTGTGCATCTCCGTCGACCTCTGGAACATCGTGTTGTACATGAGTCTGCACATGATAGGGGAGAAAGGGGTCAGTTGAGCCTGTGGTTGAGATGAGCCACCCCCTAGTATCTAGGAAACCATACAGAAAACAAGTTTAGGAAGATAATTCATTTTCCTGAATCTGATGGAGGCCAGTACAAGTAAGTGGTTAGAGAGCTAGGTCAAACAATGTCATTTCATATCATGATTCTTATTAAATGGGAGTAGATACATTTGAGGCTTGATTATATATTATGCAGCATTATGTGGGCCTGATTAGCTGTGTGAAGCAGTTTTGTATAAATGGTGGTTGTGGGGTAAAAAGTGTAACTAACCCTGGGGTATGTTGAGACAGAAGACCAACTTATTTTTTACTTCTAAAACAATATTAACTGTTTTAACTTCCTTAGATGCCCAACAACCTTAAGTATACATAAATACATTGATGACCCAAACCATTGTTTATAATAAGGCAGGGTTACTCTCATAATCCTTTAAGATGCTGGTTAGGAGCCTATTTTCAATTTGTCCAAAAATCAGAATCAGTTTTATTTTTTTTATTGTAGAACCCAGCCATAAAACAACACACAGCACAGCGTGCACATGCTTCTCTGTTGGAACCTGTCTGATTGCACTGATGAGTAATTACTCACAGTAACTGTGAGTAATAGAAAAAATGTATGAGAAGAATTCAAATCGGAGTGCTGTGTTTTTGGTTTGCCACAGCAGCCCTGTGTTTTGTTCTTCTGACCGACTGGGGTGGTATTCTTCTACCTCCCTATTACCCTTTTCAATGAGTGGGCCATTGCTTGCAGAGGTTGATAGGCTGGCCCAGACTGTGAGATTAGACTTTGTCCTCAGCCTCTTTTGTTGCAGCAGGGTCAAGGACGTGGATAAGCAACATTTCAAGGTTAGTTCACACAGCAAACGCACCGGAAAGTTACAACTTATCTTAATTAAGAGTCATCTATACTTACCGTAGGATTCACATTATTGCATCTGGTGTTGTGACGGAACGTTGCCAACTGTTGCAGAAGAGGAGTCAATATTGCAGGTGTTGCATCAAAGTGTCATTTCCTTCTGTTTGCAATGCATTCAGTACAAGGGAGAGAAGGAGGTTTCATAATGTGAATCAGAGGTAGCCAGTAGCAGCCATACAACCCTGTCTAGATAGATAGATAGATACCATTTATTTTATTTTTATTTGCCACATGCACAATAAACATTTTGACTGGACAAGAAAATGATTGCTTCTCTGCAATGTATGTAATGTAAAATTATAAGATTAAAACTAGAAGTTAGTGCAAATATAACAGAGGTAATAGAATAGATTACATGTATCTTGTAATTAAATATGAGATCAACCTTTTTGTTGTTGTTGTTGTTGTATGTCCTCTCGTCCAAGTTTAAGGAAAAGGGAATTCTCCTGAGGTTGGAGAAGGTCCTTTCAGAGAAGGTTCGCCCTAGGCCATGGACCATCTTGTATGATGCCGCTGTTCTAGAAAGCTTTATTCCCTGCAAAGCCACTTTGTCCAGAGCAAGATTTTGAGCAAGCTCCACGATTACTGGAGCAATAGCAAAGGGGAGGGAATGCTCTGCTAGCACTCCCAAGAACTGTGGCCTAGAACACAAATAATTAAATGAGTTAAAAGCATAAAAGTGTATTTTATCCTCTTGGTTAAATTGCAAACAGTGTTTTCACACAAACTACAAAACTACATACATCATTTTGCCAAACATTACAAAAGAACTCTATATGAAGTTCAAATTTCATTTCACAATCACATGACGTGCTCAATTTCCAGCATAATGTCAGGTGGGTTAGTAAAGCACACAACACAGAAAGTGCTAATTGCTTTGTTCATTCAATAATCACCGCCTGCACTTCATTATGTATAAAAGGAGTTACCTGAAGTCCATTTGTTTTTGTGAAAGCTATGGAGCCTGACCAAAGAATGGAGCAAGAGAATGAAAGCTTTTTAAGATCTGTAAGAATGAGAGGAGGTAGAGTAGGTGGAGGAGGAAGAGGAGGTAGAGGACATGGAGGAGGCCTGTGGCGATAGACATTGATGCATGCCAGGGATGGATCCGGCCAGAGAAAACATACTCTGTGAACATATAGTCAATCATAGCACAACGACTTTCAAAATACTAACAGTTGATGGCATTACAAAAACTGCATTACTTTTCATGTTTCAGTTCTACCTGCATACAATAGACAATATGAAATCCATTGTTTTTTTAGAATTCAGTTTCCTTTTACTGTAAACCACTCTACATGTTTTGGTTTAGTGTTGAATGTGTGCATTTTTGGCAACATACTATCTAAAAGTGAATGAGTCATCTTTACTTTATAGAATGTACAGTAGGAAAAAAATTGTAAGTGACAGAATTGCTGCAGTAAAAGCTTTATTAGCAACATGAAATTGCTGCCAGAAATTGCTGAACAAAAAATCCAACATACATGGCCTTTGGTTCCAAATGTGTAAAAATAAAATACACAAATACAGTAAAAAAAAGGCACAGAAGGGAAAAAACACCAAAATGCACAGTCCTGGGGTCCGTTCCAGAAAGAGGGGTAACTCAAACTCTGAGTCACCTAACCTGCTCGCTGGCAGGTTTTCTTTAACAAACCCTGAGTTTCTCCATATCTCCTCCCTCTGCTGAGCCTGAAGCAGCTGTCGGACATGGCGTGTCCTTTCCTCGGTAACCCGATCGATATTCAAGCGGAAGTAATTCGCATAGCCTCACGTCGGGAGAGGATTGAAGAGCTGTCCGAGATAGAATATGCCATTTACACTTCACGGATTAAGCTACCACCACCCCGAGCAGTCAAATAAAGACACATTGCATTTGGTCTTCTTTATTTCCTACAAATACAAAAGCAACAGTTAGTATTTTTATATTGTTCCAACAACACATTTCACCTGTGACCATGCACCCACCTCTAACTTATGTTCCAGTAATTACATTTCTAGATCTGCCTTCCTAATTTGCCACCCCAAGTACACCATTTGAAGTATGTTTTTATATTTCATTTTCAGCTGCTGCCAAGTGTGCTTTGCACCCGTGGGATTGCACCTAAATGAAAAAAAAGCATTTTCCAATACCATTCCACCACTTTCTCACATGTAGGTAATATTATAAGAAAGTGTGGTTAAATGTTAAATGAATACACTACTGCATTCAAACGTACGCATTGACTCGGGCAGCGATTCTCTCCCACGCCAATTCCCTCTCCTTTGCCGCTGCAGCTGTGTTGCTCTTCTTTTTGAAAATGTGTTCATACTGCCCAAAAGCACGTAGTAGCACTTCCAACTCCAGGGGGGTGACGTACGACGACCTACCTCCCATACCTCCTCTTCCTCCTGCATCCCTTCTTCCACCTCCACCTACTCTACCTCCTCTCATTCTTTGATCAGGCTCCATAGCTTTCACAAAAACAAATGGACTTCAGGTGACTCCTGTTGTACATAATGAAGTGCAGGTGCTGATTGAGTAAACAATTTAGCAATTAGCACTTTCTGTTGTGTGCTTTACTAACCCACCTGACATCAATATGCTGGAAATTGAGCATGTCATGTGATTGTGATATCATGGCAAATTGAAATGAAATTTGAATTGAGTTTTGTTTGTAATGTTTGGCAAAATGATGTATGTAGTTTTGTAGTTTGTGTGAAAACAATGAAAACGTACTATTAGTTTTGCAAAATGACCAAGTGTTTAGATGGCTGTGTTAACTGTTTTGAGAGCATGGACCTTAGTTTGGAGAAATTTGCCAAATCAATTGAGAAAAACTGTATAAGTATTTTGTATTTTGTACATTCTTGTGATACTGCTATGCTGCTGCAACCCCAGAATTTCCCCCAGGATCAATAAAGTATCTATCTATCTATCTATCTATCTATCTATCTATCTATCTATCAAAAACACTACTATCTTGTGTCTTTCGCATTTTCAGTGTGCAGTGCACAGCAGTCTGCTGTAAAAGTTTGTACCAAAATACACAATATATGTATGCATATTCAGTATATATGCACTATAAACACAAATACAACTGGAAAAAATCAAATGTATTTTTTTCTCAAAACATTTCATGCTTCGACATGAACAGTAACAGACAAAACAAACACAGTAGAAGATAACAAAAATAGGCTTGTTACTCTAATCAGTGATCGTTCTCCTTCTTCCTCTTCCATGTCCCTGTCCTCGTCCTCCTCTTCCTCTCACTCTCTCTCCAATATTGGCCTCCATTGTTGTCCAAACCAAGAGCTCTAACCTGTGGCCTATCTATAGTGCTCAAGCTCTGATTTCTAAGTGAACAAATTCGCTATAAATGTTTTTACATGTGAGGACTGGGTGTGGGTAATTGGTATTGGAGTGTGGCATTTTGAATGGCAGTGTTTTCCAAATGAAACACAAGAGATTTTAGTTTTGAATGATGTGTCTAATGTAGAGAACTGTGTTTAGTGTTTTGCAAAAAGTGTGTTATAAAATTGCAAACTGAGCGTAAAGCAGAGAATGTGCTTGAAGTTTTGCAGACTTGGTCTGAAGATTAGGTACATGAGTTAATGGTTTCAGTGATTGTGCCAGTTTTAGTGTGCAAGTGATTGTAAAAAACTGTAAGAACCACAGCTCCCTGCTGCCCTCTGTAGGTTGGAAGCAAACTCCAAGAAAGTGCATTCCTTCCAAGTGCAACCAGAATTGAAATGCACTCCATTAACAATTAAGAGACAATGTAGTTCTGATGACAATAAATCTGGGCATAGAGATTGGCTTATAAAACTTAACTGTAACATGAAGGGGTGATGACAAAGGTAACGCAACGATTTATGTCTCTGATTGGTAACTGTATTTTTATCACTCAAATTTAAATATACCCTACTCATTACTGAGCAAAATAAGATTACTGTAATGGGTTACTGCCAATCACTGATTTCATCTACACACAAATGTATTCTGATGATAGGTATAATGAGAACAGACCTCAATGCATATGTGCCTTGAACTTTTTCTGTACATATGGTTCCTCCATCTGGACTTTTTATAAGGAGAACAGCTACTAATATAATAGAGGACAGGGACCTCTGGATAATTTTTGCTGGTTGAGTCGGCAGATATGGATGTGATTCCGGTCAGAGAAAGAGGAGAGAGTATTGTTGATGGTCTTTATTTTGAATAAAAAGTACAGGCTCTGAGGTCGGCGAAATGTACTCAAGTATTAAAAAGTAAAAAGTTAACTTTTTGTATTATTGCAATGGATAGACAATTCTGAAAGAACAGAGGACACTTTTTTGCATTATAATTACTGTAATGCACTTCTCCATCGAATTTGAAACAACAGGTTGAGGTAAATTAACATGGACAGCATTTACATTGTCTTGCCTGGACAGCTCAGTCGGTAGAGTAAGTAATTTTGAATAAAAGTGTCTGCTAAATGACTGTAACGTACATCACAGCGTCAAGTTTTAAAGTCTAGTTCACAAAAGCCAATAGTGACATCACAAAAGCCAATCCGGCAATTGAATTAACGAGTACTTTTAAAGGAATGTACTTTCTTGGAGTTTGCTTCCAACCTACAGAGGGCAGCAGCGAGCTGTGGTTCTTAGGATGGGAAATCTGTTCTGTTCTGAAACATCAGACTGACTAAATCAGGAATCCATCCTATCTGGTTAGATGTTACATATGTTAACACTAGAAAGGCCAAGCAACAGTCAGTTGATGAATTCTTTAAATTTACAATTGAAAAATCGTCCCGCCAGGACTTTCCCTGGACAGAATTTCTGTACAATATACAGGTGTTAGATTTTTAAAATAGTTGTCATTATTACATTTAGCCCCTTTAAATGTGGTATAAAACAACAATCACATGACACATGTTTGACAGTATTCACACAGTATTCCAAATGTACAAATTGATTTTTATAAAATACTTATGTACTTTTCAACATTTCACCCGAGAACAAACTGATCTCCAAAACGCCTTTGAAGCGTAAACTATCTGAAAAGATTGCATCATATACAAATAACACTTTAACTTGCAGTTAAATGCAATAAATTAAACATCTGAATACAAAAATAAATATACTAGTCTTGATTTTCCATATTAGTGTAGTATTCACCAGTCTCCCAAAATCATATCCTATTTTCCCAACATTTGTTTTAAAATATATAGAAATATAGAGAGAAAATGAAATAAATACAAGCAGTTGGTAGTGTTTATCAAAAGTAAAACTCAGCAGAAGTAGCAGTCACCATAAAATAAAAAATAAAGCATAGAATTATTCCAGGCTAAACAGTATGAATAGTATTGAAAATACTTTTAACAAATACTTGGAGTGTTTGATTTGCATTTGCAGTATTTTCCTCATGTCTCTTTACCTGCAGCATTAAAAGGGTAAAAGTAGAACTACGTCTTACATATTCACTAGGTAGTTTCACAGAAACTAAATGGAGGATTCAATTCCAGTGTTTGACAGTGGAATGTTGCACTGGATTTTCCTCCTATCCTTCCTTACAGGCTTGAGTCCAGTACAGCTGTACCTTGTTTTCTCAAGTGTGTGCGTGTCGCCAAACACACAATATTCACACATCTCGTAGTGGCACTCCCTCTTTTCCATTTTTCAGAGCTGCCCTCCTGCGCTTGCAGCAGACCACGGTGACGGCGATGATGGTGGCTACGACCAGCAGGATGAGGAAGATTGCGCCGGCGATCACACCGACTGAGTACACTGAGGAAGACAAAATTAGATTAGATTAGATTAAAATGAACACTAAAATAATAAACATATGCTGTTGACAATTCCAACAGGTTAACAAAATGTTAAGTAGGCTGCATGAATGGGAAACATTGGGAAAGGGTTTGGATTAGTTACATGAATTAATTTACAGTTGTTACATACAGATGTAACTAGCAGTCACATTTGCTTACTTAAAAAGGATTACTCAATTTGAAATATGTGCATAACGTTATATACATATGATCTTAAATGCACTGAAGAGCGTTTTTTGCACATTGCACATTTAACACACATGTCCAGTCATCCCAGTCAGAGGGAGTGTCGCTGAGTTGCATTTCTCGTTTAGTCAAAACAAAGAGACCTGAGTCATTCATCAAGTCCTCCCCACTCTCTCAACTTGTTTACCTAAATCTGATCCCTGTGCACTGTGTGTGTGTTTGGCTTTGGCTTATAATATGTGTGTGCATCCGGCTTGTGTCTGTGAAAGCACTGAATCATTTCAAACTGAACAGCACTCAAGTCTTTTATCGTTCAGCACCATCATACGAGAGTAACACATTGTTTGAAGCAGGGCTCTTGGCATAACTGCTCCAGTGCCCTCTCTTTTATTGAATACTATCATTGCTAACTGCTCACTACTGCAGGCTGGTCACCTGTGATACACTAGGTATGCTAAAAACACACAGCTCCAACATTCCTGGGTGATTTGGGAATCCAAAACATTCAGTGTTAAAGAACATACAGTCCTAGAAATGGATTGGGAACATTGTGCACATATACTGTATTGTAATGTCTACCTGTATTGGAAAGCTAGGTAAGGAGGAAGGCTGGATTCCTCATTAGATGTCTCTGTCGGGATCAAAACTAGTATTCCGAGGCCAGTTTTTGATATTGGCCATGAGCATTCATGTTGGTCAGTCCTCAGTGTTTTTCCATTCCATGTCAGATGAGCTCAGTCAGTCAGTCATCTGCTGACAGAGTATCAAAGTGTACTTTAAGACAAATCGGACTACTAAAACATGCTGTTTCATCCATTTCAAAGGAGAGAACATTCATTGTTAAAGAACATACAATGCTACAAATGGATCAAGGACAGCGTGCAGATATACTGTACTGTAATGTCTATCTGTGTACATCAACTCATTTATAGGTTTTTGATGAATATATAGACATAATCATGGATTAAGACCTGGATTAAAATCTACTCAGTAACTCACTGACTCCAGGTGTAGCCAATAGAGAACCACAGTAAAGTAAATCGGATGCCTCAGATCAGATCCAGAGAGACATGTCAAATAGGGAGTGCCTCCTGATTTCCTTCCTCCCCAGCTAGCTTTCCCACATGTAAGCAGCTGGCGGGTGTTTATGTGGAAGGTCTACTTCCCATTTTATATTATAACACATCAATCATGGATTAGGAGGACCTGGATTAAAATCAACTCAGTAGCTCACTGACTCCAGGTGTAGCCAATAGAGAACCACAGTAAAGTAAATCAGATGCCTCAGATCAGATCAGATCCAGAGAGACCAATAGGGAGTCCCTCCTGCCTTCCTTCCTCCTCAGATAGCTTTCCCACATGTAAGCAGCCAGTGGGTGTTTATGTGGAAGGTGTACTTCCCGTTTTAGCAAACACTACATTTCAAGCACCATCACCGAAAAAAGTCTGTGTTGTGAAAGAATATTAGGCATGTAACCCTCGTTAGCTATTATGTATATGTATACGATAGGATATGATATGATATTTTATGATGTGATATGGTACAATATCTGATAACATTCCTGCAGCCAGAACCAATCAGCTGGAGCGGCAGCATTTGGCCTCCCAGCCCCATCTCGGAAATAGTAATTCACTTGAGATTTTAAGAGTAAACCAAAAAAAAGCCCAAAAAACCCTAAATGTTTACTGCTGCTTTTAAATAAGTTGATTTTGGTTTTTCATATTTATGTTTAGATTTCTTACACTTTTTAACATTACTTCTCCTGCTCATGACGTTGGCTATCTTGTTTCTGTCTTTCATGAGCCTTAACTGTTTTAACCATGTTTGTAAAGCACTTTGGTTTACATTGTTGAATGAAATGTGCTACAGAAATAAATGTTAATGTCATTTAACTGTGTGGGAGGTATTTAATTGTGCTGTAATGTCCTCCTTACAATCGAAGATGGACTGGTCATCATCATGGGAGCACTGAGGAAGGCTGATCTGTCCCAGTTGCTTGCCAGTGCTGCGGGTGGGAATGTAGGCCTGGACGCTGATGCAGTAACTCTCCCCACGGTCCAGACCGGTCAGCTCTATCTCACTGCTCTTAGAGAAGTGAACTTTCTAATAAGGACGACAGAGTGGGGAAAAGATAAGTTTCACGTGTCACATGTATTGTTTCATTATCTGTTAATAAGACAGCACAATATGTCAGGGTGTCAGAATAAAGTACAATAAAAAGGATTTTTTTTTTTTGGTGAGAGTTTTATGGTACATGCTGACTAAGATTTGACTGATATGGACTTTTGAAGGTCGATTTTTTGGGATTGAAGCTGATAGCTGATATAGCTGATATATTGTGTACATATTTTTTTGCTTTATAGGACACTCTTCATAGGCCGGATTCAAAGCTACTATTACTACTACTACTGCTACTACTACTACTACTGCCACTACTATGACTACTGCTACTTTTTTTTTTTTGTTGTTTTTTTATTTCTGTGATTTCCCCTCTACCAATACATGACTGGATAAGGCTGATGTTATAAGAGTTTGTGTAGCTCACCTTGCCGGTGCTCTTGGCTCTCCCGTAGGTAACTTTGTACTGCAGTTTATCAGAGAAGATATCCCGGATGCTCAGCCGTCGATCTCCATCGAACAGGGCAGTGAGTGGGTCAGCCACATACAGGGTGATGTTCCTTTTGTCTTTGTTCACCTCCATCTTGAAGTCAGGTCTACCTATATCAGCTGGGGTGGAGCGGGGATAAGGATTAGATCTGGTTGTTCTGGCATGAAGAGAACTCACTAGTTTTGTTTGTGCATGTATCGTTGAATTTATTGGACATGCGGAGCACTTTCACAATGACCTGTGATCTTTGATGTCAACCTGAGAGACACAGTGGCAGGTAACATACGACAAAGGTCCACAAATTTGAACTGAGGACATCGTGGTTGCATATAACTTAGTCAAATACACCACCGGGACACCCATGTCTAGTGTTTTTTCTATGAATGACAACATGCGTGCCCTCATGCGTGTGTTTATTAGCTCTTGCAGCCTGCATTTTGTCCTTTCGCAGCAGAGACCTACTGTCTTTGTAAGGGCAGAATCTTGCTGCGCTGGTGTAGGGGAACTCGATGTCATCGGAGGTCAACCCACGGGCGGGTTCAGACAGGACGTCAGCGGAGTAGGTGGCGTTCAGGGTGGTCAAAAAGTTGGACAGATCACACACTGTCTCTGTGGTCTTGATACAGTGAGGGCTCCTCTGTCGGTTCTTACCAACCCTGCAACAACAGGGATTTTAAGAAATGAATTACTGAATTACTTAATTACTAAATTAATTATTCTTTACACACTTCATGATTGATTTATGAAAATGAAAATGGGTTACTTGGAAGTGCTGCTTATAAGGCATCATAAGAGCATTATAAGGCATTATGTTTATATTGTAATACAAGTTTATCTCTGCTTCTAATGGTATTATAATCTACTAGGAATCACAAGTGTTACCGTAAAATGCATTTAATTTCAGACAGGAATTAGAACTGCCTTCACTCAATTTATTTTCTGTTATTTAGCCAGGCAGGTACATGAAGAGGATATTTTTAGTTTCAAGTGTTTCAAGATCGATAGCCTAAATTAAACATTCCCTTAAAAACTTTTAGTGGATCAATAATGGTGTCTTATCACATCACTGCTGCCTTTAATCTTTCTTCCAAGGTCACTGATGGTAAGTCTGAAGGGAACATGATTCAATTGAATATTATTAATATTATTTTCTAGTGGGGTTTGGTAAAGAGTTAATGGTTTACTTATTAGGTAAATTAAATGCCAATGCTGAAAATAGAGAAATTGCACTTTAACTGAGAGGTAAAAGTTTGGATCCATGTACTTACACAGAAAATTCAACAGTGTAGGAATAGTCAGCTGATGGTTTGGGTTCCCAGACCAGCAGGGTTTTGAAGTTGGTCGATTTCCAAGTGACATTTTGTGCTCTGGGAAACGAACCTGCAAGATGACATGGATTGTGGTCTTAAATGCGTGAAGACCCTTGCAACAAAATCTGATGATAATAATATAAAATACCAGTAAAGCAAAATGGATCGATCTAGAGCATAGTCATTATAGAAAATTACAAAATGACTTCACATTCCCAGGTAATGGAGACCTAGGCCTACATAACGAAATGCATGCGCGTGACATTCCAAAAATATGAACTGTATATACTTCCCATAGAAGGTCATTTTAACATATCTTTTCCTTCAGATTCCCATATCCCTCTCATTGTTATATATCCTATATTGGGAATGTTTGGTATATTTCCCTATCTTACATATTCTTCTTTTACCTGTCGTCTCAAGTCCTTCATAATGGTATAATCCATATTTATTCCCCATACTTTTAATTTATACATTTAACATGTTCTACTGTTGACATTTCGTGTGTTTATATAGCCCCATATGCCCTATTGTTACTTATATTATACTTTTCTTTGCTGTATCCTGCTAAAATTCCCCAAATTCCCCAAGGGGCTCATTAAAATTCCGTCTTATCGTCATCTTATCGTATCCGTTAACAAACCCTGATATCAGGCGTTAGAGGTCAAATAATGTAAACTATGCCATAGGCATTAGTACAGAAAATGCATCAAGTGATTTCATATTCCTAGGTAGTGCAGACATCCATACATTATTTTATTAAAAAAAAAAATAGGAATTTCATTTCTATTAACGGCTTGCTATAACCAGAGCTAAACTCACCAGAGGCTGCGAAGAAAAACACGTTGATACAGAGAGATAGAAAGGCTGCTGTTACTCCACTTTTCAGCATGGTGTATTCCAGGTGCTGTAAAATAATAAAGTCCAAGTAGAGCTGGTGAGTCTGTATTCAGGTGACAAGAGTGCACTGCTGTTTCTACGTAGAGGTTACGTTCGCCCGGTCTAGTAACAACCTAATTTGTCCGGGGCTACTACAACGAGTCTACCAATATAAGGGCGCGCGGGTTTACCAAATAAGGACCGTCCGGTTGTTACGTCATCAGGGTGGGATGGGCCAGAGTGCATGCATGTTAACAGGCCATGCTTCTGCTGAGGTCACCCTGTAGACCGCAGTAGATTTTCCACTATTTTTTCATATGAATCCTATAGCAACTTCTATTGACTGACAAGATAGAATTTGGTTAATGTGATACATTATAAAATCTAGGGATTAACAAGATATTATTTGGTCAATGTTATAAATTATTATATTGTTATTTTTATTATTTGCTGCATTTTGGTAGCTGTTCCACTCTGGCTGCAATTAGACTCCACAATAAGTCAATATGTCTCCCCAATAATGCACTTTTCAGCACCTATGGAGGCTTTGCCGTTGCGCCACAAATCTGACGTGAATTCATTCGACACACCTTGCCCTGCTCAGTTGACGCTCATGTCAGAAGACCTTATTGCAACACTGAACTCATGTTACAGTGGACATCTTTCATTGCTCCACACAATAGGCATGTGAGAGTAGTTTCCTGTTGTCATAGTGACACAGGTGGAAAGTAGGGCAGATTTGAAAACTACAGGATGTTATGTGTTCAAACACCTGTTTGTTTTGTCCCTGCCTTTTATTTGACATGTACGCACCACATACTGACAAATTCACTCCCATTCACTCCCATATAATAGGCTGACAATTGTTTTTATCTATTAAATGAGTATAATATACAATAAATAGAATTTACATATTATACAGAAATGCTTGGGATTCATTTGAAAGCACTAGAGAGTCAATTTATTAAGATAAAAAACTTTTTGAAAACAAAGAAATGATGAATTATGAAATTATGAATGGACAAGGAAAATGAAAAATTAATTTTCAAACTGTCATGAGTCTGACAGCACCAAGTTCAAGTTCAAGAGTTTTATTGGCCATTTGCGACAAGTACAAGTACAAGCACATTGGAATTCTTACTTCTGATCATTCCACCAGCACACATTATACAAATTGAAATAACACATTGAATTAAAAAAAAGGAGAGATAAAGAATATATACAGAGTATGTACATGGTGACAAGTCCAGTGGTAAAGTGATACAGTGCTAAGTAAAGTGAAGTAAAGTGACTGATGCTGAAGATAATCCTGATATGTGGGTGGGGAGGGGGGGGGGTGTACAACACTCAGGGGTGAGGATTGTTTAACAGGGGGTAGAAGCTGTCATGAACCGTGAAGTGCGTGTCATGATGCTCCGTCACCTGTCACATGATGGCAGGCGACGCAACAGATGGTGGAGTCCTTGGTGATGGAGCAGGCTCTGCTGCGACAGCATGTGATGTAGAGGTCACTGATGGCCGGTAGCTCAACACCAATGATCTTCTGCGCCGTTTTTCCAACCCTCTGGATTGCCTTCCTGTCTTGAGCGGTGGTACTGCCACCAGTAGTCAGTTATCTTCCTATGATGCAGTGGTAGAAGTTCACGAGCATCTGTGTGCCCATGCCCCATCTCCGCAGACATCGCAGGAAGTGAAGGCGCTGTTGAGCCTTCTTCAGGATGGCATCAGTGTTGAACCTCCAGGCGAGGTCGTCTGAGATTTGCATCCCTAGGAACCTGAAGCAGTTTACCCTTTCTACCTCCTTTCTCTCGATTATTAAAAAAACAGTCGTGGGTGTGTAGAGGGAGTACAGTCTGGGACTGAGGCAGCAATCCTGTGGTGCTCCTGTGTTGAGGACCAGCGTAGATGAGGTCCTGTTGCCTATCCTCATCACCTGTGGTCTACCAATAAGGAAGTCCATAATCCAGTCGCAGGTGGAGCCAGTTTGGAGATCAGCTTGGTGGGGAGGATGGTCTTAAAAGCGGAGCTGTAATCTATGAAGAGCATCCTGATATAGGTGTTTTTCTTGTCCAGATGCGCCAGTGCGGTGTGAAGTGCTAGTGACGTGGTGACGGACCTCTTTGTTCTGTCAGCAAACTGAAGTGGGCCGAGAGTCCGGGATGATGGTATTGATGTGTGCCATCACCAGTTTTCCAGGCACTTCATGACTACCGATGTGAGTGCCACAGGGCAGTAGTCGTTCAGACAGGTCACCAAATGTGACACATTCATTGGAAATTCAAAGGAAAAAAATAATACACATTGATACATTATTTCTTCGGTCAGACGTAGGCTGTCAGTGCTGTCATAGTAGAAAGAATGGATGACCGGTTACCAGTGGTATGCTGGTCACAGAACCACATTTACAACAGTATGATGTAATACTGAAGACTTCTGACCCCCCCCCCCCCCCCCCCCCCCGCCTCCACAAAAAGAATCATGACTAATATGCTCTGGTAACTTCATAATGAAAACTGACAGACACTGAAGCTCTGT
The DNA here is from genome assembly GCA_034670405.1 of Hoplostethus atlanticus. NCBI lineage: Eukaryota > Metazoa > Chordata > Actinopteri > Trachichthyiformes > Trachichthyidae > Hoplostethus > Hoplostethus atlanticus. The sequence continues at coordinate 50,219 of JAXDDX010000200.1, forward strand.
GCATGAGTCTGACTTGGCCATACATCTTGAAAAGGCTTAACTGGAGGTCTATTTATAGGTTTAGTTCTGTCTAGGCATGGTGAATTTCCAATTTCCACATTCACAAACCTTTCCACATAAAATGTCTCCTACGGTTTGTTTAACCACAAAAGGAGAAACATAAGCCACTTCCAAACACATCACCCAGACCCCCGCCCCCCCCACCCCCACCCCAACATTGCTCCCTCCCTCACCAACTGAAAACATATGCTAATAAGGGGCCAGACAGTAGCACACTCCACTGTGGCTTTGAATACCAAGGAACTCACTGACTGGAAGGTCTGAATGCAAATGCAGAAGCAGATCAAAACATTCCATTGAGGTAATGCACTGCAAGAGCCTTACTACAGACAGATCAAGCTCTATAGAAGATAGTCCAGAATTTAGATACTGTAAATACCATAAGTAACAACTAAAACATAGGCTTGTTTGGGGATCATGATATAAAATAATGGATACATTTTGGATGAATCTCATGGAAATTTGCTTAGATATTCATGACGGCCTGTTGATTGATGGTGACGCTAATCAACAATGCTAAAGAAAAACAAAAAGGTCCGTGTTCTCAGGGCTCTGGCGATGCTGGGAAGGTTTTATTTATCTTTTGTTTTTAAATATGACTGCTTTAGAGCCCCCAAAATCCCTGGGAATTAAATCCATTTACAACTCCAAATGTGCCACAGAGCCAACTGTGGATAGCGCTACTAACATTCACTCCATGACAACAGTGACGCATCTCTCCAATCAGCCTAGGCTCAGCGGTCCATGGCTTTTTGTAGGAATACAGAATAGCATGAGATCACTGGGGTCTCTCTCTCTCTCTCTCTCTCTATTGTCTAAGAACAGAATAGTCACGCTGATTAGACTCTCCTGGCTGGATTTCTGCCTGAATTACTTTCCCAGGCCCATTCCTGACAGGGAGGAGAGGAGGAATCCTACTCAAGGTCTGAGAGCTGTTCCTCACACTGTACGGTGCGCTGTATTGATCAAGGCACCACAAGGCAATGGCTAGCATGACGTGGCCACTAGATGACAAGGCGCCGTATGCGTTCAGCACGGCTTCATTCAATTTTATTTTATTCCACCTAGGTCATTCCTCCCAAAGTTTGTGGAAACCATACGAGTGACTGGAATTGAGTCACGAATTGTGGTCAGCCACATGGGCAGGGATGTAGTGAAGGTTAAACCCACCTAAAGCCTTTCTATTTTTTGTACACCTTTTTAAGCTGAGATATATCTTTATGATATCCATAGTATACATATTATAATAAGTAGTATCAAATGGATGTAAGTTACAGGGCAGGGTCTTTTAAGGGGTGTAAAGCATAAATTAATGCTTTTCTGAACGTATAATTGTTTTTTGCCTCAGTTTATATTGGTGGTTGTTTGCCATATGATGATAATGACTAGCGGTCATAGTTTACTCTCTTTTTATTTACCACTACATCACCGAACGTGGGTGTTTGTGAACACACCATGGAGATGCCCAGGTCATATTTCTGAATATCTGGTCGAGGAGGGGAGGATTTTTATTTGATAAACCACATGGGAGGACATTGACGATAGACGAAGACCATACGAAGTGGTGATGAATTCAATATATGAGAAGTAATGGTGCTACTTATTGAAAGGTAAGAAGAGGTCCCACACTTTTCCCGGGCGTGTTCGTTTTTCCAAGAGTACTCTGAGGCAAATGTAATCAATACGTACAGTGAATGTCCCTGAATCACGTTTCTCAGAAGCAACATGTCATTAAACACCAATAATCGTCAAGGAAAGTAAAAGTTTTTTGTTTCACAGCTATTATGTGGAATTACTGTAATTATTATTACCAGGCATTATTGTACTTTATTTAGATTCCAAATAGAATTAGGTTAGATGGGTTAACAAATGGTTATGATGTTAGTTGGAAATCACTAGAGTTATTATTATTGTGACGATCATAATCGGGTACAAAGTGCAACATTTTAAGTTGTCCAATTAACCTATCGCCAGTTCATGAAAGCTTTTACATTTGCACTCGAAAACACTCGATCTCGGGGGAAAATTCCTAGGAATAAACAGAAGAAGAACTGGGTAGCCACCACGGCTGAACAGTTATAAAAGAGATGCCATCAACTTTTTTATTTTACCAAGCAAGTCATTAAGAACAGATTCTTATTTGAAATGGCGGCCTGGAATCAGAATCTGCAGCATCTACAGAAACTCAAATGTCATCAAGAGAAAGGACTGCTTGGCAAGTGATGAAGTGTAGTGCAAACACACCACAGCAATGGGCACTGAAAAAAAGGAAGCAGATTTAAGAGGGATTTCCTCATTCTCTGTGGAAAAGTACATACATACTATATGCAGACAAGCTAGCTTATGTCCTATGCTACCATGTTACAACTATTCTCTATTGAACATCTCTGGACCACACGTAGATGACAAACAAGGCTCAGTTTAGTGCCCCAGTAGGAAACACTGTAATGTTGAGTTGCTGTCTTCTCTGTCCAAGTTAACATTTCTTTGAAAATTATATTTGACACTCTAGTCCATTTCAACCACCTTAGGGATTCCTCGCACTACTCGTTCCTCACCTTCACTTCTCATGTTTCTTTAGACGTACAAGGAAATCCTATAAATATCCTCCTTTTTTCCTCGGAGGGGAATGTTTTTAAGACAAAGGATGCTTAAAGATCAGTTGTGAACAGACCGGAACAGACACACATCCTGTTTTGCTAGCTTGTTGATAATGCCATTATTTACTGAGAGCCTAATCCAGTTTCTTCTCCTAGAGAGAGCGGGACATGATTTACTTTTGAGCCTTGTGATGATCCCATTTAAAGTTGCATAGTAATAGTGTAGAACAGGAAACTTAAAACAAGGGGAAGTCTGATGTTGAGTAGTGTGTCTGGGGAATTTCTAGTGATATTACACTTCCCTAACACGCAACATTTCATATGGTGGCTCTTTCAGAATTGTGTTCCTACCTTTTATCAGACCACAAGATGAATATTTTTCTCTTAAAATCTCTTCCCTCCAAATATCTTCCCATAACTCTGGAAGTTGATTGATTGCATGATTCCACTAAATACACACTGATGTGTCATTTTCAGAATTGTGTTTGGTTTTGCTCCGAAGTGAAGGCAGGCAGAGTTTGGCAGCGCTACTACTGTCTGACTGAGTCTAAGGCCCTGTAGGGAGTGAACCAGCAGCCACAAAGGATTTCTACAGGGAGCCGGCTTATCACCAAGCTCAGATGACTGATAAGGGCTGAACACTGGGTTTGCATTCCTTTGAAGGGAGATGTCTATTAGATTTTTTGTAAAGTACAGTACAGGCAATCCACCAGAGTAGTTAGCTAGTTATGCCTAGTAGTTATGCCTGTATCCATCCTTAGGTATAAAGGTGCAAATAGTAAGATTTTAACTATCTCATAGAACAATTTCAGCTACAAAAGCTAAAGCCAAAAGAGCAAATGGCATCTACACTATATGGCCAAAAGTCAGTGGACACCTGGCCATCACACCTATATGAGCTTGCTGGACATCCCATTCTAAAACCATGGGCATTAATATGGGCACTGATTGTGGGGTAGCCCGAAAACATTGTGCAAAGCTTGCACTGTTTCACCTGAACACATAGCATTTCATTGGTCGGATGTATAAACATGGTCTTTGGTGAATGTGAGCCTTTCTTGCATCTAGTTGCAGGGGTGTAAAAAGTAGAAGTAGAAAGTAGAAATACTGACCATGTTTTTCCTCCACCCATCCCATATACCAGGTGATTCTAATTAGCACAACTCTTCATCTTGGTAAGAGCCAGGTTGGGGCAAATACATGGTTAGGATTTTTACTTTCTGAAGCTTTACTTTCTACTTTTTACCACCCCTGTCTAGTTGTAATTGTATGTGGTGCCCCTGTCTCTGGTGTGGTAGGCACAGAATCAGTTTGTATTCTTTTTGTCTGTCATAGCCATGGAGTACTAAGGGCTTTATAATGGTTGCCTTGGGCAACCATTTCTGTTGGTTTCTGTTGGTTTATTTTGCTACTCACGATAAAGACGTTTTTGGTGCCTCTATGACCTAACCCTTAAGTTATGTTGACAGAACAGCTTTGCAGATAATTGTTAAAAGCCTTCTGCACAGTTGTGGAAGTTAACAATAAATAACAAAATAACAACCATTATAATCATTACAATAACAAACCAAGAACCATTAGTACATTTGAGTGGAAATAATCCCAGCCAACGGGTGGCTAGATTGAATGTTGTGCATACTGAAACAAAGAAATTTCTCCCCGGGGATTAATAAAGTACCTACCTACCTACCTACATGTAGTTCAATTATTCAAAATTCCTTTGAAAAAATAACCTTTTATTTTATACATATTTTATACACCAATGTATTGCTGTTTAGATAGAGGTCTGAGAATCATGAATGTTGGGGAGTTAACATCATGTTCTTGAGTTAAAACAGCAGTATCATCTTGATATCCATTAATTTCGAATTTAATCCACATAAACAGGCTTACATGTTCTCAAGGATGACATTAGTTTCATTCTTGTATGAGTCTGAAGGATATGTAACTGCTGAAGTATTCAATCTACTTTTGATGGTATACAATTATCTTGTTTTTTTGTTTTTTTTTTGTTTTGTTTTCTTCTCTCTTTTCGCTGTTTTAATATTATTTATGCCTAAACCGCATGACTAGTCGTTCTATAGACGGGGTGAACTACCGGTGGAGTATATCTAATGCCTTGAACTTTGGGCATAATTATGAAAAATGGTATGTATTGTTGTATGATTTTTTTTGTATGTCTTGTCCTGTCAGGTGATTTGTATGTTTGTTAAAAGAAAATTTAAAAAAATATATAAAACACAAAAGATGACATTAGTCATTAGTTCTAGGACTAATTTCTTTCTGAACTATTGTTTTAGAACATAATGTTCTACCTCAGAGAAATGTCTTTTTAATTGTTTGTATTGGCTTGTTGAGGAGAAATCAATACTATAGATGGTAGAACCTCAGAAATCTCACATATAGACACCAAGTTCATGCATGAGGGGGGAGAGGGTTCACAGTCTAGACAAACTGCCTGGGTGCTGGGTAATTAGGTGAGCGGTTGAAAGTTTCCATGTGGTCACAGTCATAGTCACAGTTCAAACCAAGCATGTTCTGACCAGTTCATTTGAACTCTGGACCGTTTCCTCCTGTAGACTGGACCAGACTGAAGAAAACCAACTGCAGGTGCGATCACACCGTTAGTCCATGGTTTGCCACAAAGGATGGTGAGGTCTAGAGCGGTGACCGGGACACTAGAGCTTAAAAACCACAGGCTACCAACAGCCATGCCAAACAAAGTCCAGCCTTGTTCTAGTGAAGCTAGAATTGCTGAGGTGTTAGATTCTCTGTACCCGCCCTATGGAGAGATAATAGCTGAATGAAGAGCAGCCAGTGAGAGTAGTCCGGCAGCAAAGAGTTCACCAGAGAGGTGAATTGTGCAGGAGGCCACATAAGTAGTCAGATGTTTCCCACAATGAGTTGAATTTTTCCAATCTTGAAGCAGGCATTCCCCTCTTTGGCCAGTTCGCCCTTCTCGTAGTCAGTACCATCTCTTGTAGAGACAGTACTCTCTTTCTTTCTTTCTTTCTTTCTTTCTACTTCTGTTACCTGTTTTAAAGCTTCAGGGTCCTGGGTGTATTCCACAGTTGACATTCCGAAAAGTCATGTTAAATGCAAAAATAAAACATTAATTAAGAAGTACATTTTCCAGCCACAAGAAGCACATTTTTCGCAATAATACACTTGGAATTCACTTTTTGATCAAATACAATCTCAAAATTCTGTAGTCTAAGGGCATATTACGATAAGACTAAATACAATTCATATTCAGCATGTGTGCATATTGGGGTATAACTGGTCTCATATGATTCCAGTACCAGTTATTAATTCTAAGTCTACATTCTGTGGAAATTATAATGGTCGAGTATCATGAAAGCACAAAACACCAATCAGTTTCTTTCTCATCAAGCTTAGACAATGTTCATTTTACATGCCAGTATTATCTCCCATCTTAATGTTACATTGTGCAGACAGCCCTTCCCGTACCTCTGAGTCAGGAGCAAAAGTCTGTATTAAAAACAAACTGGGAAAATGTCCTGTACATTGTGTCCTGCTCTACCAGGCATACTGGTAGAGCTACCTAATACTGGAATACACCGTTGAGCCTTCTTGAGGTGTCGTGGGCCCAACCCATTTAATAACCCCAATGACGTGCCCACTCTCAACCCTGCAACCTATAATATCTACAGTACGTGGGCTAGTGTCAGACAAGGTGTTGTTACAGCATATCCTGTGTATTGTTAAAAAAAATCAATTTATTGGAATGATTACTGGATTACTTATGTCAAAATACAAAGGCTGGCACTGCTTTTGTCCTTTTCAGCCAATATCACTTGAGTGCTGAGCGCTTAGTGGAAAAACAAGGCCTTATTGGATTGGATAAATGCTCTAATGTAACCTTGCTATGACATGGTAATCAAAATAACTAATGGCCTTTCACTAACTAGCCAAGGTCATACTCCAGTGGTATACTAAGCACAGATATTTACTTTATAGGCGGTACAATTCTCATGAGTCCTTTTTGTTATCATCTTGGTTTCAAGCAGTGCAGCTGAAGAGTGCCCTTTATTCTGTTGAATCCCAGTCACACAATGAAGAAACACTAAAACAGCACAGTGCCAGATTTATCAAGCTTAGACAATGTTCAGGTATGCTGTGATCACATGGGACACTTTTTTCCGTTTTGTTTCAATCACTAACCTACTCTGATCTATTTTTAAACAATGTTTTATTTCAATTGTTACTTAAGGTTAACTGCAGTTGTGAGAAAACGTTACATACATGTCTCCTAAGATGGTCTGATCTTCATCTAAGTCATAAAAATAGATAAATGTGAAATGTTACTTTTTCATGTCTTTATTTAACATATTGTTCAAACGTTAACACCTTGGATTGGAAAAAGTATGTGAACCATGAGATTTAGGTGGAACCTGCTTTGGCAGCAATAACCTGAACCTGTTGTTTCATGCACAACGGTTAGGCGGTATTTTGGACCAATCCACCTTACAGAAATGTTTCAGTTCACTGATATCTTTGGGATTTCTTGCATGAATGGCTTGCTTTAGGTCATGCTACAATATTTCAATAGGGTTAAGGTCAGGACTCTGACTTGGCCATTCCAAAATGGAAAGGCCCGGGAGATAACCCACCTGGGCACCCCAGAGTCAATAGCACCCCAGGTGGGAATAAAAACACTGCTGTGAGGTAGCAGTGCTAGCACTGCGCCACCGTGCCACACCTGGATCACCTGACTTCAATAACCCCCTTTCATAGAAATCATTATCCTTGAGGTTCACATACTTTTTCCAGTTTAGGCTGTTAATGTTTGAACAAATGTTAATAAAAACATGTAAAAGTGAAAAGTTGCACAGCAACAAGAATGATATAACATTCCTTGCACCCTCTGAGCTCTGGCTGTCTCTAATACCAGCAGACACTCGCAGCTCTGCTTGAGTTTGAGCAGGAGAAAAAAGGCACCTATCTGATCACAGCCTGTGTTTGAGCAGTGAATTTCCACTAGCTTAGACTAGGTTGGTGTACAATGCCTCGGCCTGCCCAGGAATGTAAAAGTTGCTTGTTTGATTAGTTGGTATGAACGCTCTTTGGCGGCCAGACTCACCTGTATCAACCTGTTTGGACACGACTGTCTGCGTTTCCCCTCTAAAACAGCAGATATGAACCAGGCATGGAATCAGATAGAGAGATGGTTTTGTCTGTTAGCATGACAGGACAGTAGCACCCACAGTGGCTGAGTTCCGGTGACTGATGGTGGGATGGTGGTGGAGCATGAAAAGGGATTCAGAATGATTGTAATCAGAAATTACTTCTGGGAAGTACAGTGATGTGTGCTATGAGTAATTATTCTAAGATACAAGATAAGATGGGTTGTTGTAGCAGCAAATTGTAAAAGGATACAGCAGACAAAAACAGGATAGAAAAGAGTGTATAAAATAGAAAAACGGAATATAGATAAGAATTTAAATAGAATATAAACAAAAAATAGAATATGAACAAAAATAACACATAAGGTTACATAAAAAAAAGAGAATGTTGAAAATAACAGCAGTGGAGAAAATAATGAATGCAGAATATGTACAATATCAAAATATACTGAAAATATGAAATCTACACAGTATGAACTAGGTGGCAAAATTGTAAAAACATAAATTTATATGCAACAATGAGAAGGATGTGGGAATATAAAAAAAGATTGTATCTTGGAAGAATTAATCATAGCACATATCATTGTACTTCACTGTAAATTCTATGAAAACAATGGGGGCTGTTAAAGTGAAAACAACTGTGGTTCATTAAGTAAAGTTCTTCCAAAGTTCATTTGGAAAGTTGTGCATTTGTGATTCCTCAGTTAAACAGTATTTTTTTGCATTCACAAATTACTTCTCATCCGTAATCCGAGCAGAATGGTATCACAACAGGGATATCCCTAACATCTTCCAAAGGGAACATGCTGTGATAGCATTGCTCCACTAAAAATGAAGCCCAAATGATTAATGACATTGTGATTGTGAAGCAATCAGCACTAAGTCTGGATATGTAACTTACATTCTTATTGAAGAAATTATGTGAGGTTTACACTTTGACTCAGGAACTGTTTCGTGTAGGTTATGGGTGACACGTATCTAAACAATGGCCCTTCTACTCTAAAAGGACCAAAAAATCGTTTCCCACACCCTGGATTTTAGGTTTGTCTACTACCATATGAGGTCATATCATAGTGGAAGTGGATTGCAGTCAGTGGCCACACTGCAAACTCAAATTGTCGCAATGCAACAGGCCTGACTCAGAAACTTTTTGGGGCTTGGAAACGTAACACGTATTCATCATCACAAATTAGTTGTTGTCAACTGGTAGGGCATAACAATAAAAACCTCCAAAAAGAACTTCTCATTGGTTACTAACAGTAACCAATGAGAATATATATATGAATGAATATATATGAATATACTACACTGGAACTGGATCTCCAGATGTGAAATGTTCCATGTTAAATCAACCTGAAAGCAACACACAACAGGCTGAACTCCCTGTTTTGGTGATCTTGCGGTTCCTGTACATGCCAAGATAGTGACATAGAGTGGGATGCTGCCCCTTAATACTGAAGATTTTAATTCTATGGCTTCCTGTTAAGTTCCCCACCGACACACAAGGGAATTACATGGCCACTGAAATCCTTCTTTTCAATTTAAGAAAGAAGTCTTTCACTGCCTAACTTTGCGATGGTGGTGATAATAATTTGATATGGTCTGCTACCTATATCCGGTGTAAGACTAACAACCATTTAGGATGAGATACTGCGTCAAGTGTATTCATCAATTCATTTGTGTATTCCTTTTGCAAGGAGGAACAGCGACAGGTCCATAATCTATATTTGGTTTAAGATAATAGATGATCAATTATCAATCAATTATCATGACACTGCATTGAGTTTAAGTTATTTTAATACATTTCTCTGGTGTTTGTAAATAGAAAACCTGTGACTTTGATACACAGAACTACATTTTTCTCTTTTTTCATAACTTGCAACTAGGGAGTAGTAACTTCCATCCATTTCCAGTAACTGCTTTGCAATCCTAGATATTATGCAACTTACTATTTGGTTGAAGCATATGGACTTGTTATGCCGTTCTCCACATCATCAATTTCTTGTGTAGTTGCTTGATACTACACCCTGAGGGTCAACCGATTGCAGTGTAAGAAAGCATTTTACCAATGACAATGAAAAGTGAATGAATGCTGAAGCTACTATAGACTAACAAAATATTAATGAAACCCTCAAATCAAAAAAATATCACATAGAATACAACATATGCTGTTTTGCTGTGTTTGCCAATGACAGCCTTTTAGTAGGATTGTTTATCTGTGTGTGATAATGCAGTATGGCGACTCTGGGCTACTTCAATCAAAAAAATTGTGGGAGGTCTATAACTTTATTTGGTTTACAGTTTATGAAAAAACATAGTGATGAACTTCATAATTTCTACTATGTAGCAGTATCCAAAAGATTCCTCACATGGGCCTACATCCTCAGAAAATTGCACACTGTATAGTTCATTTTTAATGGATTTTGGAAATATGGACAATATGGACCAGACTATTACGCAACGTTTTGTGCATTTTTGTTCACAGGAAGGCAATTTTAGCAAAAAAAAAAAAGGAAGAAAGAAAGACATTTTAGATGACACTGACGTTCGCTCCCTGCTGAAACTTTCATCAAGCACAACCGAGAGAAGGCCCATATTTGGTGGGGTGTGAGTCAAATTTTGTGTAATGTCAGTTAGAATGAATAGAATGTCAAATATTGGCTTTGAAATTCGTCAAGGCGCCATTCGTCGCCCCTGTAGCTGACATTTACACTGAAAGGTATTCTGTCATTTGTTCAAGTTCTCATAAGATTCGCGACGTGCGATTTCGCAATTAAAATGTTTATTTTGGAGCTGTTCTGTTGCGCAATATGTGAAACTATGTGAAAATCTTCACCACAGTCAAGCATTAACAATACAAATATTGCACCGTTCGAGAAGGAATGTGCACTTTGGTCTCGGCAGTAAAACAGAAACAAAAACATTCTGTATGGTAAATTAAAGGAGAATTCCGGTATTTTTAAACCTGGGCTCTATTTGTACATATTCGTCATTTATACCCCAAAATAGGTACAAAAGGTTTTAGAATTGCTCCAGTAGATTGCCTCAGCCGGCAGTCGCGAAACGGGCTGCTATGGCAGCAACGTAATTCACAGGGGCAAGTGCGCAGATCTTTAAAAATACCGGAATTACCCTTTAACTTATGGAATAGTGCAGACTATGCCCTCTTTCACAATAGTGTATGCATAGTGTATAGTGTAAGCCTACCTCCCTGTGCTAATTGCTCCCTCATTACAAACCTAAAACCTGTCATCTGCTAATAAAATGCAAAAGCAGTGAACCAAAAATGTTTTGACCAAAATGTTCTAATCAGAGCTAATAGGAAGACATACTGCATGTCTCCCAAACTGTTATGTACTCATCTGGGATGACAAAAAAAAAATGCTGCTGGAATTTTTAAAAAAGGCTCCATGTTTGTTATCTATAGCTCTCCCTGGACGACAGAGGACTCCAGAGGTCCCTGTCCAGCTGTGAGGTACAGTAATTCATTTAGCGAGGCTCTGAATGCCTCCTAAATACTAACCGACATTGCATACTGTATAAATAGCTGCTTCCAGATATAAAGCAAACAGTGAAAAGAAGAGATCGGTATGAGTTATGAACATGAATGATTCATCACATTGCCACTGACCTCTCTTCATTACTGTAGTTGAGTATTTGTGTTTCTGAGTTTTTTTTACTCAGTGATTCAGTCAGTAATTTCACTTTAACTCAATTTTTATACTTTTACTATATTTTAAAGCACACCCATTACAGAGCTGAAATTCTGCGGGCTCTCCGTTAAGCATGGCCTCAGAAACCGGCCAATCGCCAGTCAGCAACAGAACAGCAATCTGGTTGTCTATGCACTTTATTTTGTTTGTTGTTTTAAATGAGCCTAAAAAGAACCTAACTGCATTCATCAAGACAAGACAACTGACAAGTGTGTGTCCTCCTGCCCTTTTTGCATTACATGCACTGTATTGAGAGGCTGCAGTGACTTCGAAACACAAGAGGAGGCTACAACAATTACTTCGCCGGTGATGTTTGTTACCATGTACCACCTCTTATCCACAGGTGGCCACTGGTTAGAGTCACTAAGACATCTCCTTAATGAGTTAAAGCTGTATAATAACTGCAAACAGACTGAAGAACAGGCCACCCTCTCACACGCTCCCCTTTCCCTGAGAAAATTCCACTTAATGTTTCCTGTAATCTTGCATAATTCCCATACCAGGCTCTGTTGTTACAGATGCTTGATTACTAAATGTGAGCTGTGAGACAATAGTGTTTCACATGGCAGTGAAGCCGCCAGAGAGGGCATGCTACTGACCAAAACAGAGTGCTCCGTCCATCTGGGTTGTACTCAATTTCATCTGAATAATTCTTTGTTTGGAGAGGAAACAGATGGAGATGTTTAGAGCCCAGCCTTTCCCATGCTTTCATCTTACATTGCATCTAAAACACTTAATCATCTTATATTCTGGCGAATTTGAGTCTAGACTTGGTGTTGGTAAATTTCCCCGCTGAATTGGAATATCACTTATAGACCAACCCGTTTGTCTTGCTCCAATTCCTATTGCTGTCTGTAATATATAAATAACATATGATGCCCAGTCCAGATTCATACCAATGTTTCCAAATCTTACACAGCCCCTGCAGTTACAAACCAGATAGTGTTTGTATCAAGCTCAGGGGAAACATGGAGCCGGCCCAGGCCCTGCAAAGATTATTGCATTCTTCAGCCACTTAGAGAGGCTGGGAGACTGGCATCAGACGAGACCAGCCAGCTCCAGTCAAAGACCTGGGTCGCACAGCTGACAGCGGCTTATACGAGCGCTGGTAACTGGCAAAGCTACTTTAATTGGCTTGTTAGAGAGAATTACTTTGGCGATATGATTTTTACAGTGTTTTGTCATTGTTATTTTATTATCATTTCTTCCATATTGGCCTTGACCCAGTTCATGCATCTCATGAATTCTCTTGAGTACACCCAGCGATAAGGGTCTTTTAAAACATGTAATGGGTTTGTGTATTCTGCAGGACTTTGCTCTGCTCCGAGTTGACAGCATGACATCAGCGTCAAGCTGTTCACACTTCTTATATGGGTTTGGGAGTGTAATGCGCTGTGTGGGAAGGCCCCTTCTCCCGTCCTCACTCTGGTGCGACCGCCTTTCATGGTAATGTGAATATACAGAGAGGGAGAGGGGCACATTCAAGAGGGATGGTTCCTCCTCTGCGACATACGTATGTGATGGTTCTCATGCAACATTCTATGGGGGAAAATAAAAATACTGTTCACCTCAGCTTTCAGATGGTAAATATTACATGGTCAGATTCCTCTGACTTCTTGAATTCACCAAGGAAGTGCCTGTAGTCAAGTATAGGGAACGATATAAGAATTTCAAATAATAAAAAAAATAAATAAAGGATTTTCGTCACGTAGGTAATTCCGTGAACTACTTGCTGGATTTTTCATTTGCAGGTTGACATTACAACATTTGGTTTCTCAAATGTACCATCACTAAGTTCACGTGCGTTACGTGCGAAGAAGCTGATCAGAAGCAACCAAAGCATACAGAAAAAAAATTCAATCTTTGAATGCATCAAGTCATTCCAGTAGCATGACTGTTGATTCCAATGGCATCAACAGATACCAGAATTAACCGTTGATAACACCAATGACATAGCTGCCTGCCCCCCTTCCTCTGCAGTTGCTCACCCTAATTTCATCGCACAAAGGCAGTTGCGTTAGGTAAAAGTGGGTGACATTTAACCACATCATCACTAAAAAAAATTATTTTGTAACTCATCAAGTGGGCTGGTGTGGTTTACAGTTTATGGTGGTTTATAGTTTATGGTGTGGTTTAAGGTGAAGTTGGTTTATGGTGAGGTGAGGTTGAGGTGAGAGACACTTCTGGTGTCTTTCATTCGACAAATAATGCCACTGCACTCATCTTTTTGCTCTGATATTGTCAGCAGATTTACATTGCATATAGCATTTCCTATTGTGAAATCCCAGTGTATGACAATGACTTGTTGTTATCCTTAGATAACAACAAGTCATTGTTGGGTAGATGGGTAGATGTCACACATGTAGTAACCCACCCTCTGGTGGCCATATTGGAGATCTTCAGTGAATGGCTCGTATTTCTAAACTGACGGCTAGATATGGTTAATTTCTCTCTCCATTTTTGACTGGTCTTAGAGTCACAACAATGGAGGGAGTCCGCATGGTGTTTTATTGAGCAATAGTTAACAGACATATGATGTATGAGATTGTATGAGACAGCGTCTACCGTTATTTGAGCAAGTGTGTATATTCCGGACTCTCATACCATAGTTCCTTAGATATCTGCATTCCAAACTCCTCCTCCCATTTAATTCTTATGTGTTCTGAAGAAGGTGAGCTGATCGATTGCAAAGAGTCATATACATGTGAGATTCATTTCTCTGAGTTTGATGGTATTTTAAGACATCTATCCAAAATTGACCGTTTAGCAATCTCAAATTGCGCTAGATAGTTCCATATATAGAATTTCCTCTGTCTTTGTGCAAAGGAGGCAAAAGACCCTTAACCAATATCTTTAATAAGGGGGAAAATGTAAGGTACTGTAGTCTGTGCAAACCATGCGCAAACTAGAGCCTAGGGTTTTTTAACACATTCCAACCAACTAACCAATACTTTTATCAATAATATGGGGGAAAAAACCTAAGTTTATTATGTCAACTTGTAGCTAACCATCTATGTAACCTAGTACCATAGTGCTTTAGTATTTAGTTCTTAAGGCCTTTGTTTTTTGTATTTTATACCTTGCCTTTGTATTTTGTACATTCTTGTGATACTGTTATGCTGCTGTAACCCCAGAATTTACCCCCGGGATCAATAAAGTATCTATCTATCTACCTATCTATCTATCTATCTGGTCAAGTAACCAATCACTGACTTGTCAACACATCTGATTTGCACAACAGCTAGCGAACCAGAGCAGGCTCTGTGATTATTCCGGCAATGATTTTTCCAGTTCTGTACATTTCCGCTAGCAACGAGCCTGTAAAATCTAAATTCAGCATATTTCTCAAAGCCTTTTTGAACGGCTGCACAAACTCCTGTAAATCTTGTGCCGGCTCAGCCCATTCCTAACTTCAAAAGACTGCGAGAAATGTCTGAAGTTTTTTCTCAGATAATGGCTATGAGAAATGTCCTTACAGCACAGAGACATTTATCACAGCAAGCTGTAAAATAAACTAATTATAATTAAACTAAAACATATCAAAGGCAACAAAGAGCATTCTGGTCTCTTCCATCCCTTAAAATCTATCATTCTGTCCTATAAAGGCTGCAGCCTGTTGATTTTGTGAACTTACTTAAACCTATAGCTAACCTTCGGAAACATCCGAGCCAAGTATTCGCTATGCCTCCTGGATCCTAGAGCAAAACTGACTAAGGATATGCCATTTAATGACAGTACAAAGAGGACAAAAAGGAAAGGGAGATGTATAGAGGGGGTTTCCTTACAAAATAACTCTTTGAAAAACAGTGACGCTTACAAAATTACAAAACAAGGACAAAAGATAGGATGCTGCGATGCTTCTTAGCTTCTAATGTTAAATATTGTGGAATTGGCTTCCTCTGATATTCATGTGAAACACAAAATTAAAAAATCAATTGTTATGGTACTTTTTAGAAGATAGTAGGAGAGTAGCAAGTAGGGCGTGAATGTCAGGTTCGTCCAGTCTGTCAGCCTGGCAGGGCCACCTGATCGAAGAGATGATGGGAGGGCTAAAGAGAGGTAGTAAAGTGAAAAAAACACTTTTAAATGGTATTGTAGGCTCAAATCTGATTTCTCAGAGTTTAACCATGTTCTCCAAGCAGTGATAAATAGGAGGGCAATTAAGGTAAACTCTATTGTGCAAAATATAAGGTTTTTAAAAGCATTTAAAATCATTTTTTAAACTACTCACTTCATCATTTATCTGGCAAAAGACAATAGAGACAATGGGGAATAGGTGGCTTTATAGGTGGCTTTACCCCTACATCCCTGTCTCCAAGTAATGGAAGGATAAAATAAATAATTTGTTCTAGTATAAAGATGGACAGCGTAAAAGTCCCTAAGGCGCATATTTCATGGACCCTGTCATGCAGAGCAGGCATCGCCTATGTCTCTATGTTTATTTTTACAAAGGGAAAGGCAAGGAATAAACATGTGTGTCGCTGTAGGGTGATGGGAAGTCTGTGTTTGTAATGCTGTTCCCATGGACATTCTGCACTCCTTCCGAACCAGGAGATGAGACAAGTTCAAGTGGAAAGGAACACGATCTTTAAAACTTCCCTTGAGATTCCATTTCCTGTTATTAAAGGCCTTTTGAATTTAGAAAGGTAGTGAAAGGTATTCCACACATGTGTAATGAGGATATTTAGCAAAAACACTACCTAATTGTACATCAATAGATTTTTTTTTAGATTTAGAGAAATGCTATTATTTTAAAAGTCTGCAGTTTTTACATGGTCATTTTTAAGTATTCTGCCCGACCAAACAAAGTGAAAAAAATGACTTCAAAGTTTATCTCCTGTCCTCACAAAAAGCATTGTTAGTCCAGAAGTGGGCTGTATACCATTCATTAATGTTTGTGAGTAGAATTTCTGTTGATATGTAATCTAAAATCCCTAGGTGGTTACCTACAAACCTTAGTTACTGTTGTGTAGGGCAGTATTTATGTTCATTTTAAATAGAACATTTTGTCATAAGAGTAGTGATTAGCCAGTACATTGATGTCAAACAGTATTTCTTCCCTCTTCCAACTGATATCAATGTAAATAAAACAGATAAAAACATCCCCAAATCCAATGGTTTATCAAATTCTTTGCCAGGGTCATGTAAATATGAGGAGAATCAGGGAAAATCTAGGTATATGTACAAACCTCTGACAATTGTAGTTGAAAAGTGCTTGAGTGTTTTTTCAGCGACCTAGTCTTTGACTTTTATGTTGCTTGACTTCATTTTTATCCACACTTAGAACACTCCGTGTGAGAAGGCTTTCTCATGCCTTCTCACTAAGAAACTCCCCCGCCTTTACCTGCCCGGTTGGTAATTCCCAATTTGGGAGGATGCTGAGAAGGCTTAAGAGCTGGCCATTAGAGGCCTAGAAGGAGAGGGGTTAACAGCTTGCTGCCAGGCTGTAGCTATGTAAATATGGTTTAATAGTCTTTATTGTAGAGCGCCTTTTTTTTTTTTGGTTCTCAAGCCATGGTGTTTTGTTCAGTTCTTGTCAAGATTATTTTTCCCCATTAAATCTTCTGTTTTGGCATCCGGACCTCTGTCTTTGGACCTCCCTCATTCTCCACCTTCACCAAATCCTGTTGCTAGCCAGCCATTCATCCCCAATTCTGGAGGTGACTATCCCATCAACCTCACAATTGGTGGCAGCGGTGGGATGTGTCGCTGACTGGAGAAGCTGGAATACAGGGTGGAGAACCGGTACCATCTGAGGAGCAGAGTGATTCCACCAAAAGCCAGTCAACACTGCTAGAAGTGCTGAAGACCTTGACCTATCCCACTTAACAGCACAGCAGCAGAAAGAGATTGAGGCCATCTTCCCTCCTGACCTTTTTCAAAACAAGCCGGGTTATACCACAGTAGTGGAGCATGACATTCCACTCAAAGATCCCACTCCAGTCCGTCAATGGATGTACAGGATCCCAGAGAGGATGCTTCCTGTCCTGAAGTCAGAGCTGGAGATCATGCTGACTCTGGGGGTCATTGAGAGGTCATACAGCGAATGGAGTAACACGATAGTCCTGGTACACTGCTTTCCGGACCCCCCAAGGGCTCTACCAGTTCACTGTTATGCCCTTTGGTCTACAGGGGGCGCCGGCAACTTTCCAACGTCTCATGGACAGGGTGCTGACCAACACTGAGTCCTATGCCGCTGCCTACCTTGATGACATTGTGGTATACAGTCTGACCTGGGAGGAGCATCTGCAGCATTTGGGTGAGGTTCTGCAGCGTCTCTCCCATGCTGGCCTCACAGTCCAGCCAAAGAAATGTAGCCTGGCCAAGCAAGAAGCCAAGTACCTGGGCTACCTCCTGGGGGGAGGAGTAATCAGACCCCAACAAGACAAAGTGCAAGCCGTGCCCTCGTCCCTGCACCAAGACAGAGGTCAAGTCCTTCATCGGGCTTGTTGGGTGGTACAGGAGGTTAGTGCCCAACTTTTCCACCCTTGCTGCCCCTCTGACTGACCTCATCCGGAAGTCTGGGACCAGCCAGATTCAATGGGAAGAGAAGCATGAAGAAGCCTTCCTCAAACTCAAAAGCTGTGTAACGACCCGGTAGTACAGAGCCCAGATTTCGACCAGCCCTTCACTGTGCAGACTGACGCCTCAGGGGTGGGCCTGGGGGCTGTACTGTTACAAGGAGAAGAAGGGAACCAGAAACCCGTGGCCTACGTGAGTCGTAAGCTGTGGCCAAGAGAGTCCCGGTACTCGGCTGTTGAGCTGGAGTGCTTGGCGGTGAAGTGGGCTCTGGACACTTTCAAGTATTACCTGCTCGGCAGGGAATTCATCCTTGAGACTGACCACAGAGCCCTCCAGTGGCTCCAAAAAATGAGACTCAAACAATCGGATCTCCTGAGTGTTGGAGATGCAGCCATTCCGGTTCACGGTCAAGTACAGAGCAGGGAAGTTAAACTTCCTGTCTCGACATCCCAATGTCGACTCTCCAGGGGGAAGGGAAATGTGAGAAGGCTTTCTCATGCCTTCTCACTAAACCCGCACTTCCCCAGTGCTTCTCACTACGTAAGCCTGTCCACTCGCTATAGTTTGCAGACCACAGTGATCACATCCCACAAAAATACCAACAAAGTATGTTGTTGAAACAATTTGCATTTATTGAAATAACCTCATTTATCATACATCTAACATTGCGTGTCTTGCAGCTTACCCGACGTGAGACGGCTTCCTGGGCACGGGAGTGTGATGGAGAGCGCGACCCGGCGCTCCCATTCTAGTAGCGGGGGACGAACGATACCATACTAGTTTAAAGGGGAGGCGTGTATTTTCTCGAGTAATTTAATAGTTGCATTGCAGTATTGTATGTAAAGACTTGATCAACCTTTTATTTGCAAAACTGTGTTCAAACTAAAGATACCAATTTAGTCTATTAATAATGCATTTCACACCACTGTATATTTACTTGTTGTTAAATACCTACCTGTGTTGAACTCCCCCGCCTTTACCTGCCCAGTTGGTAGTTCCCAATTTGGGAGGATGCTGAGAAGGCTTAAGAGCTGGCCATTAGAGACCTAGAAGGAGAGGGGTTAACAGCTTGCTGCCAGGCTGTAGCTATGTAAATATGTTTAATATTCTTTATTGTAGAGCGCCTTTTTTTGTTCTCAAGCCATGGTGTTTTGTTCAGTTCTTGTCAAGATTATTTTTCCCCATTAAATCTTCTGTTTTGGCATCCGGACCTCTGTCTTTGGACCTCCCTCATTCTCCACCTTCACCAAATCCTGTTGCTAGCCAGCCATTCATCCCCAATTCTGGAGGTGACTATCCCATCAACCTCACACTCAGGTTTATGCATTAATTCACCATTGTCTCTTGCTCTGTTCTTCTTACACTCATTATTCAAGATTCAAGATTCAAGAACTTTATTTGTCACATACACACAGGGTGCAGTGAAATGAAAAGTGGCAATGCTCAGCAGGAATGTGCAAAGGGCAACAAGTTCACACTATTTACAATAAAAAAAACAACACAATATTTACAGTAAGAGCACTATTAACAATGGCAAGAAATATAAGTAAAAAATATATAGAAAAATATGTATATACGTACATAAATTATGTGTAGTCACTACCTAAGTGTGTGTGTGTGTGTGTGTGTGTGCATAAGAGGGGCAGTGTGTGGGTCTTGGTGGGGGCCCTGGTGAGGTCGGAGTTCACAGTCCTGATAGCCTGAGGAAAGAAACTCCGTCTCAGTCTCTCCGTTTTTGCAGCGTGACTGCGGAGGCGCTTGCCTGACTGCAACAGCTGAAACAGTCCGTTGTTGGGGTGGTGAGGATCCTTCATGATCCTACAGGCTCTGGTTCTACACCACCTGGTGTATAAGTCCTGCAGGGTGGGGAGTGTAGTTCCAATAGTTCAGCCGAACGCACTACTCTCTGCAGAGCCTTCTTGTCATGAACGGAGCTGTTGCTGAGCTGCAGCCCGGCAGAGTTGGCGTCTGGTTGGTCCCGCCTCCTAGGACGATGCTGACTGAGCGGACGTTGCGTTCTCCTATCTGGGCAGTGTTGGCGCCTGCATGGTCCCCTAGTCCTATGATGACGCTGACTGAGTTGCCGTTGCTGTGATGCCGCCCCATCAGATCTGGATGTCCCACCAAAATAAACTTTCATATATTGTGTATACGCTGCTTGCCCAAACTCGGCATCTATTGCACGCCCAACCGTCCTGGTAGGGGGATCCCTCTCTGAGTAGCCCCTCCCAAGGTTTCTCCCAATTTTCCCAGTGAGGGTTTGTGGGAGTTTTTCCTTGTCCTCTGTGAGGGTCTAAGGCTGGGGGATGTCGTGTACTAACCATTTATTATTTTCACATGTTGGGCACTGTGAAGCCCTTAGAGACTGTAACGGTGATTAAGGGCTATACAAATAAATGTGATTTGATTTGATTTGATTTGATTTGCCAAACCAGGCAGTGATGCTTCCTGTCAGGATGCTCTCTACAGCTCCAGAGTAGAAGGACTGAAGGATCCATTAATCTCCCACATTTGTCTTGCACCAGTCCAGGACCAGTGAGGTATAGTTCAACATTAAATGCAAGCAGTATATGGACTAACAAAATATGTAGGTAAGTGTTGCTAGGTAAATTAATACAATACAATACAATACAATACAATACAATATACAATACAATATACTTTATTGTCCCCGTGGGGAAATTTGTCTTGGACTCAAATGTTTGCACACATATAACTGCCATAATAAAAACAAACAACATATAACAAAGCAGCACATACTGTAGCAAATCAACACAAATTACACATATTGCACATTCCACATATTGCACATATCAACCAGTGATAAGAACACCATGAAGCTGTTGCACAACCCCTACATCCTCAAGCAACACTATTTAAAATTTTAATTGAGGTAGGCACAAATGAGTTTTTAAAACGGTTGAGTTTGCATCTGGGTACTCTATATCGTCTGCCCGAGGGTAAGAGCTCATACTCGGCGTGGAGAATATGAGATGGGTCAGACAATATTCTCTGTGCTTGCTTAGAAACAGACTGCTCATATATGGACTGGAGGGACTGGTGTTCCTTCCTCCCCATAACCTTCATGGCAGTCTGTACCAGACGAGCAAGCTTAGATTTCAACTTTACAGTGAGATTGCCATACCATGCTGACATCCCATACCTAACTATGCTCTCTAATACAGCCTGGTAAAATAAAAACATAACCCCCTGGTCCACCCCATGCACCCTGAGTCTGCGCAAAAAGTATAATCTCTGCTGTAAACGAGAACACAAACTTTCAACATGGGCATTCCAGCTAAAGGTATTATCTAAGTGAACACCAAGGTATTTGTAGGAGCAGACCTGATTGATTGGTTCATCATGTATGACCACTGGACTATAATCCCCCACTGACCTGGGGCCTCATTTATAAAGGTTGCTACGCACAAAAAAGTGGCGTTAACGGGGGTGAAATGTGCGTATGCATATTTTACCGCAAACGTCGGGATTTATAGAAAAATTCTATGCGGTAAAATGTGCGCACTTCTACGCATCCTTTCACCCATGCGTAGAGCTCACTGCAAAGTTTTTCAGACACGGGAATCAGCGACGCCCGATGGGGAGATCACAAAATAAAGCTCAGTCCTCTTAAAAACATAGTTTTATAAGTGTGCTTTCACAGGGATTGTGGTCTGTTGTATCTGTTTATTATTTTCACATGTTGGGCACTGTGAAGCCCTTAGAGACTGTAACGGTGATTAAGGGCTATACAAATAAATGTGATTTGATTTGATTTGATCTGTTAAGCCACTACTTAAAACCTATTTTTATACAAAGGCATTCTCTTATTTTTATTTATTTTTTATTTATTTTTTATTATTTTACCGGGCCGGCGCCAGGATGAAGTGACTGAAGGGGCAATTTTTCATAAAATAAAACTAATTTATTTAACCATGCAACAGCCTCAGAAAGGCTAAATAATAACAACATGAGGCTACTGTTCAAAATCAAAGAATACATTTATTAATCAGAGACTCACATAAGAACGGAGCGCCACTGCAGAGAATTTATGAACGATAACGATACTCTGTCAAAATCAGCAGGGGGAGGCTCGTAGAAACAGCAGTTTGCGGCTTGCATCTCTCTCAAAAACGAGCCATTGTTGTTTTTTATCTTTGGGAAAAAACAAATAGGGTGGACTCAGCTAAAATGGGCCATCATGTAAAATGGGCCAGATAAGGTTGGAGCTTCATAGCCCTTTAAAATTTTACAGCCAATCACAATAACTGATCTTGCATTGTTGCTGCAACACTAGTTGACATGTAACAATAGTTTTGATTAGTCTGAGGTTGTTAAGGTGGACAGGGCAGAGTGTTACATTAAGTACATCAGAGAAATTGTATGGTAAGTGAGCATGACATAGCAAATTTCACTCATCACTAATAAGGGTGATAAAGCATTTATAAGTAAGCTTACCAACAAAGCAAAATGTTTATGAACAATGTTTTGACAGGCTCTTTCAAATAAAAAAGTTGAAATTTAAAAAAACTTTGTGATTTTTGTGAAAAAAGTAATTTTAGGTATTGGCCCATTTAGCTTAACCAGCTAGCTAAAATGGGCCACGATTTTCAGCTAAAATGGGCCACATACACACACACTCTTACACAGAAGTTACACAGAAATTGAGGGCGCAAAACAGGTTCATTGGTAAACAAGTAATTTTAGGTATTGGCCCATTTTAGCTTAACCAGCTAGCTAAAATGGGCCACGATTTTCAGCTAAAATGGGCCACATACACACACACTCTTACACAGAAGTTACACAGAAATTGAGGGCGCAAAACAGGTTCATTGGTAAACAAGTAATTTTAGGTATTGGCCCATTTTAGCTTAACCAGCTAGCTAAAATGGGCCACGATTTTCAGCTAAAATGGGCCACATACACACACACTCTTACACAGAAGTTACACAGAAATTGAGGGCGCAAAACAGGTTCATTGGTCTAGATGTATCCAAGCGAAATCTTAACAATCTTAACAAAAAACAACCAAAGGGAAAAAAGCAAAATAAGAAAACAGCACAAAGCAAGCGTGGCAAACCCCCCTGCACGGCCTGCCAGAGAGTGTATGGTGACGTGAAGGTGCTCAGCGCAGGTGCTCATCCAGGCTCTTGTCATCTCCCGCCTGGACTACTGCAACTCCCTCCTTGCTGGTGCCCCGGCGTTTGCCATCAGACCTCTGGAGCTTGTTCAGAAAGCTGCAGCTCGTCTGGTGTTCAACCGCCCCAAGTTCTCCCATACAACTACCCTTCTCCGTTCTCTACACTGGCTCCCTGTAGCGGCTCGCATCCAGTTCAAGACCCTGGTTCTAGCCTATAGGGCAGTGAAAGGAACAGCTCCTTCTTACCTCCAGGCTATGGTCAAGCCTTACACCCCCGCCCAACCACTTCGCTCTGCTGCCTCGAGGCGACTGGTTGCCCCGTCGCTCAGAGGGCCCTGCGGCCGATCTACACGGTCACGGCTCTTCTCTGTCCTGGCCCCGCAGTGGTGGAATGAACTCCCCACTGATGTCAGGACAGCAGAGTCGTTGCCCATCTTTCGCCACAGGCTGAAAACCCACCTCTTCAGGAAACACTACCCTGACTCTTCCTCTTAGCCTTGCCTATTTGTCGTCAATTATGTGTCTGAGCTCTTGTTTATTGGCTCTTGTTCATTTGATACACTTATTTGTCTTAGCTCTTTGCTTATTTGGTTCACTTATTTGTCTTAGCTCCTGTTTATTTGATTCTCTTATTTGTCTCATTTGTTTAAGATATAGTAGGTTGCTAACTTATTGCACTCTTACCTTAACACTAGTTATGCTCTTAGTTGCTTGTTTAGGAAGGAAATGCACTTACGATTTCTGGTGACTAGTAGTTTTCTTGCCTACCTATGTTGAATGCACTTATTGTAAGTCGCTTTGGATAAAAGCGTCTGCTAAATGACTGTAATGTAATGTAATGTAATGTGAATGACCCAAAGGCCACGGAGGACTGGGTGTGCTGTTGTCAGTGCAACTCATGGTACCACGAGAGCTGTGGAGAGGATAATGGCATCTATGATGATGATGAAATCTGCAAAGACTGTGTTTGAAGATGTTCTACTTTTTAACATAATGTTTGACAAATGTTGACACAAGCATGCACCTACACACACACACAGCTACACACAGTCCCAGAAAGACACACACACACACACACACACACACACACAAAGACACTAATGCGCAGAAACACACACCCATACAACATGATCAGTTAATTTTTAAATGCATTTTTCAATTAAATATTTGTTCAACTTTTTATTGCATGAAATGTATTTACGGTGTTGTTACTATGGTACACCAAAGACAATAGTTAGTGTCAATTTACTGTTAAAATTAAAATGATTTCAGCTGAAATTACTGTGTTCTCTCTTTATATTGGCCCATTTTAACTGAACAGCTGGCCCATTTTACCTGAACATTGTGTTCATTGTAGCTCAAGAGGGAACCTGCTGATACTCGAACTCTCATAAATCCAAAACAATTATACTTTTTCACATTTTTTTAACAAATAAATATTTTAGAGACCCATGCCAATTTATAAAAATATCAGATCTCCTGCATAGCTTATTATTTGATGGTCTTATAAATCATTTACCAAAAAGTGGCCCATTTTAGCTGACTCCACCCTACTCTAAACTACGCTTTCTGTACTCCAACACACGTCTCCAACGCTGATTTGTTCGTTTTTGCGCATTTCCGAACTGTGCCAACAAAATGTTGAGGAAGACTTTGCGCAGCTTTCATAGAATACCTTTGTCAGGTTTCTACCGTCCTCTTCCTGCAACAAGTGAACCCTCTCGCTATAGACTACCTTTGTCCACCGTCCATTTCAGAGCGGGACTTCTCCTTGAGCTAGACTTTAGTTTTCTGGTTAAAAAAGGTCTATTTCTGTAGCAATCCTTTCAATAATGTTGTCAGACACTTGTCAGACACACAAGTAACAAGCTGAGCCCGTCAGTGGCAAAATCAAGCACTTTTAGTGGACGTACTTTGACCGCCTATGCCCCGTAGGATTACGTTGCAGCCATTGAGCCCGTTTTGCGACTGCCGACTGAGCCGATCTACCTGAGCAATTCCGACATTTTTTGGACCTATTTTGTGGCTTCTTCCTGACTGCCCTTGCATGCATGCCATTTCTATTCAGTGTTCTTATTGTTGATGGACATATAATGACATTGTGCATCTGGATGTTATTCTTAGGTTGTTTTGTACTATTTGTAATATTTTTCTTGTGGCTCTTGGTGATATTATAGAAGGACATCCATTTCTAGGCAGAGTTGCTGTCATGTTAAATGCTCTCCATTTGTAAATTATTTGTCTGGAGTCCAAATCTTTTTGATATGACTATAACCATCCTGACATTCGCTCCCTACTTCCTGAGGTCCTCTGAGGTCTCCTTAGATCACAGCATGGTGTTTTTCTTTCGCTGAGCAGGTTTCTCACCTGTATTTATGGGAGTGAAAAACTTTGTTAACTTCATACCCAATTATTTACCCACCTGATTCTACTGACCTATTTGATTTAACTAATGCAAGAGGAAGTTCACTTATTTTTGCACTAATTCCCATGAAACTATTTTCATTTTACAGCACAATGTCCTCTAAAAAAACATTTGAAATTGGTAAATGCAGATCCTTTATTTAAGTTAAAAAAAAGGCTGATTAAATAAAGATTGCATGGTAAAAACTAAACATTTCTACAATTGCACAAGGGGTTCACAAACTTTCAGTTATGACTGTATATTGTGTGTATATTCCCTCTTCCTATGAGTTTAGGTTATCATATTTTTGGATATATTATCATGGACCTCATGTGATATAGCTTAGGCTAGATAAATCAGTTCTGTCTTTTAAATTTCTTTAAAACACATTCTATAAACGTGTTCTCTGTAACAATTCTTAGATTTCGAATGCTTTTTTATTAGTACTTCCCGGTTTTATTGATTATTGACTAATTTATTATTGACAATTGTTTATAGTTTTGTTGTTTATAGTTATTGTTTATACCTTTTTATTTGTTTTGTTTTTTTAATTGTTTTAACTAATTAAATGTACCTTGCCTACTATCACTATCACTGTATTCTAAAGTGTTATCATAGAGCCTACTATCACTCAGCATAGTGTATGCTTAAGTGTTAGCATGGAGGCAACAATCTACCATGATTTAACAGCTAAATTGACCAAGGGGATAATCTTCCAAAAACTTCCTTTAATCAAAATATAGCTCCTAACGAGAAGTGGTAATGGGTTTGGAAGGATATCGTTCCTATCCAAAATTGGAATTGAGTACTCTGGATCACACCAATTCTTTATAATTTTTGGATAATCCTTGAAAGCATTTTATTTTTTTTAAATGTACTGTTAATGCTAAAACTGCCCTTCTTGGAAACATATTGAATTACATGAAATCACATGGAAATAGTGGTTGCTAATTGAGGCTATTTTCTCAAATTAACTGAATAGCAGTAAACAAATGACCATTCTCTGACCAATTTGCAAAATATGGTATTTCTGTCTGAATGCCAGTTATACCAAATATCACAGCAACGTATCTACTACAAGAACACTTTTCCTTTTATTCATGTCCTGATTGTAAAATATTTCTTCCTTTTGATCACACCTTGGAGAGGAATGCTTAACATTGTCTGCTTCAGCACAAGCTTTCCATTTTCTCATGTTAAAAAGATGAGCAGTAATTCTGTGGAAAAGCCACAAGGGGTCTCTATCATCATATTTTAGCCTGAGGCTTACACCACAACTTGCTTAGGACAAGCCTTTTCCTTTCTGTCCATTAGGTGGCCCAACTTCTTTTCAGAGTATCCTGGCTGTGTCTGTCCTTGAGAATGACCTGAACCCTGACTTAATTATGATAACCTCAGTGTGTTCAGGACACAGAATACACACTCACATTCACCAACCTAACTTAATGTTTGGACAGTCCATGATGATACGGTTGATATAAGTAACAGTTATTTTTAGCCCTTTTTATCACAAACAAGCCTCAAAGGACTTACTAGGTCTAGCTGATAGACAGTCAGATTCATGACACAATCAATTATCAATCAATTATGATAAATAAGATGTTTACAGAATATGATTAGAGCAAAATGATTATAGAATCATATGACATTTTTAAAC
This sequence comes from Hoplostethus atlanticus, assembly GCA_034670405.1. NCBI lineage: Eukaryota > Metazoa > Chordata > Actinopteri > Trachichthyiformes > Trachichthyidae > Hoplostethus > Hoplostethus atlanticus. The sequence goes on from JAXDDX010000200.1 coordinate 77,462, forward strand.
TAGGTTGGTCAAATGATTGTGGGAATAGGTAGGTTTTGAGTTTAAATTTGAAGATTTCATGGAATTAGCTTCCTTGATAAAAAGAGGGAGTTGGTTCCAGAGATAAAGAGCTCAATAAGAAGTCTTAGAATAAAAAGGTAGCCAGCATCCTGTGAATGAAGAACGCGTGGGGGTACATTAGGAGACAATTAGATCACATGCACGACGGCACGAACCCATGCAATGCTTATTAAGTTAGTAGCAATTCTTTGAAGTTAGATCTGGCCTGGATTGGAAGCCAATAAAGGGAGGCAAAAATAGGTGTAATGTAATCACATTTTCTAGTTTTGGTCAATATTCTGCCAGCAGCATTTGGACAAGTTGGAGGTTGGTAATACTAGAGATTGGTAGGCCAGAGAATATAAAGTTACAATTGCCCTTAACGGTTACAGTCTCAAAGGGCTTCACAATGCTCACGTTATGAAAACAATAAATGACGGTACACAGCACCTCCAAATCTTGGATCCTCGCAGATGACAAGGAAAAACTCCCACAAAACCTCTTAGGAAAAAAATGGAAGAAACCTAGTAGACCTAGTAAACCCTACCAGGAAGGTCGGGCATGCAATAGGTGCAGAGTTTGGGCTAACAGAGTATACAGAGTGAACACAATAAGGACACTTTGGTGGGACATCCAGATCTGGTGTCAGTCAACAGCAGCTCGGTCAGCATCGTCTTAGGAGCCACGTACTGGCATTTTCAACACTCAACGATGGAGGATAGTACGGGTTGCAACACATTACAGCAGGGATCAGCAACTGGCGGCCCTTGGGCCAGTAGTGGCCCAGGAAATAAAAGTTATTGTAGCACCACACAATCTATCTACATATAATTTTTTTTATTTCTCCAAAAATATATAGTAAGATGACTATACTCAAAAGTATTCTCTACAGCTGCCCGTCTCCAGGGCAGGTGTTGGTGGAAAAGCGCTAAGTCAGTAGTCTACACTAAATCCAATTTCATATTTGCAGAGAAGAATGCAGAGAAAAATATCTTCATTCTTCAAAGCAAAGGGTGAAAGCCAAAGCCCCATCACACATGAGGTTGACAACTCAAGAGGTATGGCAAGCCGAGATAGAAATCTAATTATCTGTCCAGTAATCAGGCCAGTGACGTTGACAGTAAGCATGATGCAAGAGACAAACATGTTGAGGTCATGCAGTGTGCAAGCTTGCATTTCTCTCTGGGCCCCTTCAGATTTTTTGGGTGCACGTTGCCCCTGCCTGTTGCTAAACCTATACGGAAGCCTAAACGTTTTGGTTTGAGAATAAAATTGCTTAGGCTACTGATGGGCGTTAAATTTGGTAATAAGGATAACAATTGACTGACGTTTATTAAAAGCATATGCAGAATGGGATTACATTTTGGTCTTGAATACACATTTATATTATGGTCTGGCCCACCTAGCAACTGCAAAAAAAAATTTGGCCCGAGGCTAAATGTAGTTCCCGACCCCTGCATTACAGCTACGAAGGATAAAAAGCCTTGTTCTCACACCAAAAATGCCAATGCCTAGACGTTTTGTTGGATTGCTGCTCTAATTATCTAGCTTACTTGTCTATTGTGAAACGGTGACTTTATTGTTTGTGTCAGTTACAGGGCACTGTAAGCTGAGCTGGTCAATAAAAAAATATTTCATGCCCTTTTAAAGTTCCACTAGGCAACATTGCATGTCGGGTGGCCCCAAATGGCTGTGGAGGTAAAGTGTTTGAAATTTAAGGACATCAATACCCAGAAATCCTGTAAGGTGACATCAGTAAACTGCACACAGCCCCGGTTGGTCTGTGACGCTTTATACCAAAGGATACCAAAAAATTGAATGCTGGTGAGTCCAGCTCTCTCTGGACGGAGTGCTCGCTTGCTGCTGTTTAAGAGACACTTTTGGATTTTACTCTGAAGTTGATGTGTCACTTCCTGTGTGGGGAAGATTCCCTACCAGTGCCCATTTTAATTTGGGGCAAATGAGGTGAATCTCAGTAAGTGGTGATGGATTTTTACATATCTTTTGTAGTGCAGCTTCAACATGGTCAGAAGTAGATATATTTATGGTGGGATGATAGATAACAGCTTCACCATATTTTTTCCGTATCAGAAGCCATTATCCTTCCACAAAGAAGTTAATAACTTACTACAGCATCATCATTAACGCCTTGTGGTGAAACTGGGTGGCCATTTTGTGTCAAAGTACTTACCTTCAACCAGTTTTAAATGAAAGCTGTGGCCGAGGCCCTGATGCTCTCCAAGCCCTCCCACAGCTCCCCTCTCCCTCGACTCCCGTCTCACCCAGTGGGGGCTGCTGTAGTTCAGGATGATCAGCAGCCTGTCAGCTGCAGGAAATCAAACCCTCCCACCGTCCCAGTCCTCCATGTGTCTGCCAGAAGAGCCCCAGTATACCTCTTCCCTCCCCCTCCTCGTTCCCCCGTGCCGAGGTGCATTGAGTTACAGCCTGAGGAGGGGAGACGTGGAACTCACAACTAATAAAGTCCAGGCCTTCCAGCCTGCGAGTGTTTCCACAAGCAATGCAGACACTCCTATTGTCTTTGGAGGATGGACAGAATGTGTCACGTGTCACTGGATCCTGCCACAATCGGGGTTCCAACCAGGGCACACTCGTCAAATACGAAATCGGTACATCCACAGCATTGATTATCGGTACTTCCCTTTTCAACTCGTATGCGAGAGGTTAAAGATGGACACAGGTCGGAGTGCCTGGCTTGAAGAAGGGAAATGGTGAGCTAACGTTTCATTGTGCAGCGGTTGAACAATGTCAGCACAAACATTCAAACCTCCAACTTTCACCACATTCATTTAATTTGTAAGCTATTAACTGTTTAGGTCACTGACACCACAGATACAGTACTATATCTGTGCATTAGGTAAATGAAAGTTGTACTTTGCATCATTCAACACAGGTATTTGGCACAAAGGCTGTGTGACATGTTTTTGGCCCTGAGCAGCATGGGCAGAGCGGGTGGGTGCAATTGAGTTTCTGTTTGCAACACACCAGGCCTGCAGGACTGGTTGGCGTTTTGCTTTCCCTTTAAGGGCCCTCTCCGCAGTTACTGCGGTTACCATGCTTTTTTGGACTCCCCCTCTATAATTGAGTCTTGTGTTTTTGCCCTGGATTCCACAGGCCTGCACAAAGCAGTGATTATTCCTGAGCAGTGGACTAGTGTGTGTGCATGTGTGTGTGTGTATATGTGTGTGTATGGTGGTGGTGGGTTGGGGGGTGTAGGGCTGTTGAATGAATGCCATTGCATTCTCATGAATCCCATTGGCTGCTCATTCTCTGTCCTCAACATTATGAAATCCCGAACTGAATCCGCAGTACAGACACAAGTTTGTTTGATCAACTCATCACATCGCACTAACAATGAGAGAAGACTAAACTCAACCACCGGGTCCAAGGGTGCCGCGCTCACAATACCATCAGGGAAAAATAAAAAAAAGAATAAAATGGTTATTATTCCAGTAGAAAACCAAAGCTTAAATGTGCCAACCATTTAAAGGACTAAAGCACAGCGCCAAGCAAAACCTTGATATAATAAAGGTTATTATGTTTGAGATGTTAAGGTCTCAAGAGAGAAAAGGTTTATTCATTCTCTTTGAGTTTACCATTATGTAATATGGTGTGCAACATGCGAGGCCACAAAAAGTTAGTATAGCATTTTCCAGCTTTTAACATTCCTTCCTTATTGAGACCTTGAGCGAATTAGTGCCGCTCCTGTAGCCAATGTCTGACACAAAATCGGCTCCTTTAGAACTGGCTCAGTCATCCAGGCCAGTCAACCGAGTGTTACTTTTATCTACACAACTCCCCCCTCCTCGCTCTGGCTTTTTGGGAAAGGGACAGAAGAGAGATTAACTTGTGTAGTTCAATGTGCTTGGTACAATGGCATTCAACGGTCCAGCTTGAGTGGCCATATTTTAAGTGCCATTCAGTGTTTGTAGAAAGATGACAAAGGGTTTAGGCCCCCCTGCTTAGGAAAGGCAGGGGTTCGGGGTCACTGTAACAGTAGGAACATTATGTACCAAGGGCACATCGCTCCACTTTTTGATCCTGACTACAGATCAGTGGTGGCTCGTCCTAAGGGACGCTAGGGGCAGCGCCCCACTTGATTGGATGGAGAAAAAAAACATATATATATAAATATATATATATTTTTTTTATCTGAACACATTTCATAGATTGTATTTATAATTCATATAAATGTGTTCTAGTCAATACATGTATGTTGAATAATTGGCTTTGGTTGGTTTGCGGACTTCATTACCGTCTCTGTTGCTCTGGGGCGCCGAGTCGTACGTCCCTCACACACTACATTGACATGCATTGGCACCTAGCGGTTGTTGGAAGGACTGCACTTTAGCTTGAGGTCTATGATAGCATTTGGGGCGCTGGGCAGAACGCCCTGGCCATTCTCATTTAACCCCATTCAAACGAACATTGTAGTCATGGTCAGTAGATGGCACAAGAGAGCACAGAGACGTGATGAGTCATATTTGATTGACTGCGCTCCGGCACTAAAAAAAATAGCACTACAACTGTAGCAGTTAAAAGACCAAAGCCCTGTTGTTTGTGCACTCGAGTCGGCTACAATGTTACTCTATGATCTCCGTGTCTGTCATGACCCGCCCCACTTAGTCAGCCAATCACCGGCCGCCACTGCTACAGATATTGGCAACCCCAAATCAACTGTGCTCAAAACGAATGAAATTCTTTAGACTTGATTCTAATGTTGCATTCCATTTAAAAGGGAGTGAGAAATGCCCAGCTGGTAGGTTGTAATTACATTTGTGCATTAGAGTGACTTACTGTTCCCCTTCCAACAGCTAACATAGGCCACGTTTAGACTAGGTATTAAGATCCGATTTGGGCGATCAGATATCAAGTTAGCACCTCTAAGTACTGGTGTAAACGCATCCAAATCGCATTTAAGATCGCATCGCTCAGACCACATTCGGAGGTGGTCTAGAACCGAAATGACCACATTCTTTTAGCAGTGTGCATGCGATGCGTTCTGGGTCGCATTGAAGGACCGCCTACTCAACTGACGTCCTCTGTTTAAGCGGCAGCGCTGTCAAAATTACAATTATCGATTATTCCTTTTAAAAAAAACAGCGCATTACGTAATGTCCATAAGAGGGCAAACCAATACAACGAGAGACATGACTACTGGTATAGGTATATTTATTTCAACATGTCTTTTAAAATATGTGTAATGTGTATGTATGTGTATGTATTAAAAAAAAAAAACATACACATTACAAAATAAACTAATAAAATAATGTCCTATACCGTAAAACGTCATTTAAAGACCGTAGATCTCTCGTGTTTATTTGCATATAGAGCGGGGAAGTGAGATCCGAATCACTCAAGACGATCACAGACACATTCTAATGCCAGCTGTAAACGAGGTGTGAGAGGTGTGAACTTGAGAACTAAGACCGTGGTTACACCTGTCGTTTCATGCGATCTCGGTAATCGGAATCTGCTAATCGGAACACACAAGTGGTGCATGTGGTACACTTGACAGTTAAATGCGAGCTCTTTGGCCAGATATGTGTTCGGATTTCCGGTTCCCGCGCAGTATTTAAATAACCATAACAACAATCCCTGAAAATGGTGCTGGATGTGCGGGAGATTATGCTCCTTTACTTTATGTTAAGAATTGTGTGTAGTCGCGGTAGGGCCCGTACAAGGCGTTTGCTATTGAGGAGACAACAGCAGCGGCGCGAAACTGAAACTGAAACTGTCCAGTCGAGTAAATATTTTGTTTCGGTATTCATCCAGGCCCTGCTATCGTTCTCGTCATCCATGGCTTTTCCTCCCGGTAAATAACAAAATTCGCGGCAGAACTGGAGGGAAATGGGCGTGATTCGATGACGTGTCCCCGCTGTATGCGTTTTGAGGTGCCTGATTGCGTCTAGACTATTCAGAGTTCCGAACACAAAGCGAGCTCGTCCACCTCGCGAGGTGGCCTGGCTGATCCGAACACAATGCGAGCACAAAGCGACCTCTGTGCGTCTACACCTGTCACTTCATGCAGCCTGGCGTGATCGGATGACCGAGATCGCATTGAAAAGACAGGTGTAACCACGGCCTTAGAGGTGTGAACTTGAGATCTGATCGCACAAATCGGATGTTAATGCCAGGTCTAAACAGGGCCATTGTCAATAACATTAGGCAACATTAGCTAGCTAGTTAGCACAGAATGTTAGCAACTGCAACTTCACATTTCAAATTTATGTTCACCCATTTGATAGATTCAATGACATGCAATGCTGAAAAATCAAGTGTATTTTGAGAATTACAAACATGTTAAAAGTAACTTGTGTAGTTTACAGTGTGTATGCTTATGTGATGTCTGAGAACCGCAAATACTACTTGGAAACTTAGGTTTGGTGATGGACCCCGATTTCTCTTTGAGTTTTTGAATTCTGATATCACCAACAGGGAATTTAAATAAAATTTTAAATAAAATTAACAGAATGAAGGATTTTCATCGGTCATTTGGTGATCACAACTCTTAAAATACCATGGCAGGACACAACTTGCTGGAGTTTTGGTTTGCGGTTGACATTGTTTTCACCAAACGATACATGCACATGTGAAAAAGCTGATCAGGAGCAACCACAGAAAACTTTCCTCACTGTATAACACCATGAGTCAGATGGTCTTCTATAGTGTGTGTAGGGAGGATTGATCACAATGTACACTCACCGGCCACTTTCTTGGTTACTCCTGCTCATTAACGTGAATCATGTGGCTGCAACTCAATACATAAAGCATGCACACATGGTGTTTAGTTGTGTAGAAAAATTTAGTTTTATTGGTCGACCAGATTGGCCAAGATGCGTGATTTAAGCGACTTTGACCGTGGTATGATTGTTTGTGCCAGACATGGTGGTTCTAGCATCTCAGAAACAGCTGCCCTCCTGGGATTTTCACCACTAGAGTAGAGTTTACAGAGAATGGTGGAGAAACAGAAACACCTTGTTAATGAGAGAGGTCAGAGGAGAATGGGCAGACTGGTTCAAGCTAATAGAAAGGCCACAAAAGCTCAAATAACAGCTCTTAACAGTGGTGTGCAGGAGGGCACCTTGTTGAATCCATGCTGCTAAGAATTCAGGCTGTTCTGGAGGCAAAAGGTGTTCATACCCGGTAGTTGCTTTGATGCCCACTTTTACCCTCGTGCCTAGAGCAAGGTTACAACCAAGTTTGCCCGCTCTAAGATTGCACTCTTAAGTGTGGGCAGCTTTGAGCGTGAAGTCAGATGAAATTTCAATATTATGCGTTTTCAATGACGCTGTAATCCATGTCAGATTTTGTCATTCTATTCTTTATTTTACATTCTCTCAGGAATGTTTTTTCAAAATAAGGCAGCATAAAGTGGTCATAGGCCATAATAGATGACAAATGAGTTGTTGTGTTGTTGGGACTGTTTATATTTATAACCCAATCAAATTGTGATGTAGGCAACAACCATAAGAAATAATGTATTGGGGAAATTGTTGGTCAGTCTGATTTTTAAATCCAACACTCCTACCACTAAGTGGCAGTAATGATCAAGTTCAGCTCTCTGGTCACAAATAAATCGCAAATGTAGTAGTATTCTGGTTAGAATAGGTTGAGATTTCTAAATCTGCCTCTAATGGCATCCTTGTTGTGAGGCCATATGGGGTTTACAGTGTAGACAGGAACTCCTGTAGATTTTCCTGTAGAACTCTTTGGTGTAAATATGTGAAGCAGCATAACTTCCTGTCAACATTGTCCCGCCGCCCCCGAAGCACCAATAGGAGTAATTCTCAGTCTATTCTCTAGGGCTTGTATCTTACTTTGAACTAGACTTGTGAATTTTAATATGGTACAGACATGTTTTGAGAACAAAGGAATTTAAGGCTTTATTCATAACATACTTTTTTTTTTTCTTAAAAGGTACCATATAACAGTGGACTGGTTTATAATGAGAGGCATGGCAATAAATACAGCTTGGGAATACAAGGGGAACAATATGAAAATATAATGTGATGCCACAAATAAAACTAACCCTATGTGATGAACGCAGAATGAAGTAAACTCTGGTTTGGTCATTTGTTCTAATGGAACAGCCATTAAAAAAGTATAATAGGCAACTGTTCTAGTGAAAGTAATGGAGAAACCAATGAGATGGTCACAGGTTCATCCAAACCTTTCACCCAATTTGATTCTAATGACATGTGAAAAATTGTGATTGGTCTTATGAATGTGGGAATGGAAAGGGTAAACACATGTTCAAAGCAGTCCCTGAATGTTTGGGACTGGCACATGGGAATTCCTTTTATCGCAAGGGATGGAAAAGTTGGATTATAATTTAGCTACAACATTGGACAACAAAGTTATCGCTACTTGATTGTCCCATAATAAGACATTAAAAAAACAACCAAAAAACAAGATTTAAAAAGGAATGTTCTCAAGACAGATCTTCAACACTGCATCTCATAATTCTATGCTTATGACTACAACTTATTACAACCATTGCTGCTCAAATGGAGGAGTTGAAGAAGGAATGATGCACGCAAGGAAATATTTCTCTTTATGCTTCAATTAAAAAAATAAGACTAGTGAGGAAAGCAAAAGACTTGCCCTGTTGTGTCGTCGATAAAATACACTTGTTAATACTGCTCCGACTAGCGGTTGTGTTGGAGGTGGAAGGGATAGCCACTAATAGTCAATGCCTTGATCGTTGTAATGGCCACTGTAGTCATCGTGGTAACTTCCTTGGTACTCGTCGTCCTGGAACTCGGCCTGATAGTCACTGTCGCTGATCTCCGAGCCATTGGTGCCGGTACCCTGGCTACCATTGGTGTGGATGATCGGCTCTGTTGGGGGGGCGCAGTACTTGGGGTCGTAGACCTGGCGGCCCAATCCGTACACACTCATACCCCTCTGGGACGCCACCTTGTTGGTGCCCATCTGGAGGGATATGGTGGAGTTGTCCAACGGCTGCACTGCCACCTTCTGGTCAAAGATGTCTCGCCGGGTACCTGGGGCTGACATGCCCGCCTGCAGGAAATGGCAATGCAAAAGCATGTTAGAAGGCAATATTAACATAATCCCCTTGTATTCTCTATTAGAATTGAACAAACCCTCATTGAATACATAAATACGAAACAATTTCATTCTCATGATTAACAGGTGTTATGTGTGGCACTTTAACATGAATAAAATTACCTCCTCAAACATTTTTAAACAAGTTCTAACCCTAACCCTAAGTACAATAAAGATAAACTCAGTTTCAATTTTGCTTTTGAAAGGAGCCCTTCACGACTCAGTACTTGGATCCTGTTCAGGTTTACTATGGGAGCAGGAGCCCTTTAAAAAGTTGGCTTTAACCTGGCTAGCTCCTTTGTTGGTTCCCATCTGGAGGCTGATGGTGGTCTGGTCGTATGGTTTGTCCGTCTGCGTCTTTGGGTCATAAAGATGCCTTCTGGTTCCATAAGCAGTCATTCCAGCCTGACTCGCACACTTGTTTGTTCCCATCTTAGGAAAATAGACAGACAGTATTGTCTTACCAATTCCAATCAGATGGTAATAGAAGTTGTTTGGACTATTGAAATGATGAGAGGACATTTTAATAGCAGGCTAAAATGTATTTTAAATAGCAAACTTGTATGCATGCATTTTCAAAAGCATGAGGAGTTGAAATCCTGCACAGCGGCATATACATAAGAAAGGACATGTACATCTACATTGGTGTATACTCATTTGTATGGTTACCTGTAGTCCAATAACACACTGGCCAGCTTTGATCTTGTCGTCGTCAAAATGCCGAGCTTGTTTGTCTGCGTATTTCACACCAATATCAATCTTTGTGTCAATACCTTTGGTCTTTGCCTAAGAAAACAAAAGGAAAGTCAGTCCCAAAGCTAATTTGACAATGAATTTCTATGACCAGGGAAAAAAAAAAAGTACTCTGAGTAGACAATTACTTTCTGTATTCTCTGTTCACTTACCATGCTGGCCAGTGCTAGCAGTGTGGTCTGGACTTGAGTCAAGTTCCCATTTTCAAACAGGTCATTGGCCTCAAAGATGTCATTGGGCTTTAGGCCATAGGCCAAGATAGCTTTGATGAAATTCCCAAGGTTTTCCAGCTGGAGAAAAGAAAAAAGAGGGAGAGGGAGAGGGCGGGGCTTCCAACAAGACCATGAGGAAGCAATAAAGACCCATAGAAGGCTGTTACTAAGAGTAATGAAAGCTGCATGAATGAGTGCACTTCTTCTCAGAGCTCGACATGCTGCAACAGGCCTTCAACGTGTTGAATACCCCCTTTATAATGTTGACTTTTAAAAAAAAGGGTTCTTATTATCAGCAAAGTCTTACCTTGTGCCAGTTCAGCTGTGAATGGTTGATTTTCTTTACTGAACCAGACTGCAGTTTGTTTATCAGTCTGCGGAAGACAGAGAAACCCCCCCCACACACAATTGGATACAATGTAATCACTACGGGATAAGGTGGATTTTACAAAGTAAGAAATACTGTACTGATACTGTACCTCAGTATCAATGTACCTGTACTTGCAATTTCAACTTCTAACACCGTCAATATACAAACTCTCCTCGGACACACACGCAAACACCCACTTACTCGCACAGGATGACTCCATCTTTTAAGCCTTTCTGGAAGTTCTCCCCAATAGACATTCCTGTCACCTCCTCAATCCAGCAGCTAAGCTCTTCTTCCTTTTGTAGGTCATATTTCTGAGCGATCTAAAAGAAAAAAGGCACAACATTAAGTCTTCATTCTATTTTGAACAAAGTCTGGAAATGTTGAGATACCTATTGTATGTGAAATCTAGAGATTTAAGTTGATCTGCTCATAAATACACAATGGCCAATTTGACATTTTAATATCACAAAACTTTCAGTTTTATTCTGTCAAAATGTAAATCAATGCAATTCAGGCCGACACCTCTCATAAAGGAAAACCTGCTGCCAAAAAAGTGGCTGAGCTTAAGGGCTGAAAATGCTCTTGCAATAAAACATTTAGCTCTGGATTCATGTGATGCAGAATGGCCAAATTCTTCACAAAAACAAACAGCTCAAAAAGGTCAGGCTTTTGGCAAGTAATGATAGCAGAAAGACACAGCCACAGCGTGAGAAAAGGAGGTCAACTCTGAGGATTGGGAGGGATTGGCAAGTGACCTCCAAACGAAGAAACCAAGCAGCCTGCAGTTCTGCCCAAAGAGAAAGTTCATTTTCAATGGTGGAGACTACCTCTCCCCTAGCTATATAAAAGGTACAGTCATGTACCATACTGTTCTTGGTCACACAAGACTCCCAGACCAGTGATCTTTTCTTTTGAAATCCCACAACACTCATATAGAGAGTTTGTGCTGTTGTTGAACATTACTGCCACACAATGGTGCCAAAGGAAATGTATTTTAGTGTCCAGCTATAATCATTATTTAACTGCTGATTTCATCGCAAAAAAAAAAAAAATCAAAGTTGAGTTTAACGCAATCTGGTGAAATAAACTTTTTCCCACTGGTTTAAACACACAACATTTCAATACTTCAAAATGTTAAAAGAAAAAGAAACAAGAAACAATACAAGCAGTCAAGAAAGACCAAACATATTTGAAAAAGCAGAAAAAAACAGGCGATAGAGAAAAAGTGGGTCTTTCTGGCAACAAATTGATCTAAAGCACACTTTGATCTCACACAAGCACTTGATATTTTACTTATACAGTACCCAGCTTTACAATGCTAATGTTATCCTAAATTTAAGTAACTTAAATACCATCCTATTACACACAGTAACATGAATGCTGACCTTTGACCTTTGTTAGTAGGGATAAAATACTGAATCATGCAGACAAAAAAAAGGGGAATTGAAGCATAAATATGAGCAAGGGGTGAGCTTTTCTAAGGCTGGATGTCAAGTTACTGAAAAGTACAAAATCCAAGTCCAAATGGTAACCGTACTCCAATTGTACATTTTTTTTTATTAACCAAGAATAACTGAAACACTAACAGGATGGCCAAACAAAGTTTTCAGTCTGATTTTGATTTATTATAGTTCCTACTAGTCTAATAGTCTTCCAGTCAGAAATAGAACGGATAGTAAAATTCAAATAGTTATCTGAAGTACAACTACAGATTAAATTACTCTGCATGGCAAAACATCTCTAAGTTGACCTGCTTTTTCCTCCCAGCATCAGAGTACAGTTGTGGAATAGTTTCAGAAAAATATTTGCGGGTATTTCAACTACTTTAAGAAATCCGTACATACCTTCATTTTGATAGGAACCATGCTTTGTTAGGTAAAACATTACAGCATCCATTACCTCTTGCCAGCATTAGCTTTTCAAATGGAAAGCTTTGGTGGCAGTTTTATTTTCGGGTGTAACCACACCTGTTTACTTGGGTCCGAAACCATAGTTGAAAGGTTTATTTTGTTGCATTTTTGTCTTTAGTTCATTTAGGTTCACACTGCCCAATTGCAAGTACAAGTGAAATATAATATTGATGGTAACCCATTGGCAGTCAGGGAGAGGGATCTAGTTCCAGTCCCTGTAACTAGCTAAACATAATGGACTGTGCTCTTTGCTGTAATTTACCATCTCTGGTCATCATACCAAGTAAGAACACATAATAAATAATAAATAGCTGAATATGAGTATCAGTCCAGACTGCGGTTTGTCCTCACTTTCCAAACATAAGTAACTGCTGTCTATCAGATGTCAACATCAGGCTCTGTATACCCATAAAACCATAAGAAACAATAGTCAAAGAACACTGTAAACTGTATGTTTTGGGGTTGTTTCCTGTAGTTTGTTCGAATTACCAACAGTGCTCACTCCCAACGATCCACACTGCAGTTTGTTTGGAAGAGGGCGAGACCTTCTTTTTTGGTTATTCGGTGTGGACCAGAGTTCAATTGCCGTTGTTCTCACCTGCCGAAAGGAACCGAGTAACAAGGAACCGAGTAAACACTCCAGGGGTTGGATTAAACCACTCCAGAGGAGAAAACGCATCGGGTAATTAATGTTTAATTAATTTATTAAAAACAAAAATCTGTGACAACTAAAGATTAAACAAAATAGTAAAAACTAACATACATCATTGCCAATTATTTACACAGAACGCAAAACAAATAATGAAATCAGTTTTGCCATCAATTTGTTCACTCAGCTTCAGTGCTCTCCGCCCCTTAAACACCACATCACACTAGGGTATCCTAAAAAAAGAATTACTGTATATCCCATCATTATGTTTCCCAGTTGCTCAACTCACAATTATTATATTTTTGACAGGTATGAATGGAAATTACATGTGGATTGTAGCTACTATATCACCATTCTAAGAAAATGTTAACTTTTTTTTTTGTCATATTGCCCACCACTAGCCTTGATTCAATATTGGCTCAAATATCAGTTTTCCTTCACTTACTTGACCTGATCGCATTTTCCCCCCAATAGATCATGTTAGTTCTGGTGTATTGCAAGGATCAGAAAGACATACAGGATGTTGCACATCTATCATCCTATCATCCTACTGCTGTGGTGTGTCAAAGACAGCCTGTTCTCTCATCCTGCGAGCAACACAAACAAGTCACAGAAAGTCCATTAATTTCCTATAGAGCTGAGTGACCAGGGACATTGCCGGCGTGTTGACACTTTTCATGGTCGTCAGCTGTCAACAGCCAATCAGATTCCCAGGCCTCCTCGTTTCCCTACAGATGTGATTCAGTTTCATGAACAATAGTTCCGCATGGCAAATGAAAGACGGAGTTATTTACAGCCAGTCAAATTTTCCCAGTTCTCTACAACCTGAAAAGACTACAGGTAAAAAAAAAAGACGCTTGGTGAACAGCTGCATCCAAGCTCTGAAGTAATTTCTGTTTATTTTCAATTAATACTACCCAATTAGTGTTTGCTAGCTAGGGTTAGTTAGCCCATCAAAACAACGTAACAATTCCCACAATCGGTCCGAATAGAGCAATCCTTCACCAAGTTACGCAGTGTGAACAAGCAGTTAGGGTGAAATCTCATAATATGCAAGTTCACGTGTATTGATACACATGATTTGAAGCATGTGTGAAAATAAAGGCCAGTAGAGAGGCTCGCTGTTCCCACTCGGGGGTATTTCTCAGATGCTTTGTCTTTCCTTGTACACTATTCGTGTCTGACTGCTCTGGGTTGAGGAGGTGAAAGGCAGAAGCAGCACCTCTACGGTGGATCGGCCAGGCCCAGCTTTAGGTATGCTCTTTTCATTCCTCCGTGCACCCCCTCTGACTCAAGCATGTTGATGTGAACACACTCCAAACGAATACTTTATATTTATAGACTGACTCAAAACCTTGCCTGCTGGCTTCCTGGAACAATTCCCATGCCCTATGGGTGAGAAAAACAAGGCAGCAGTAAACATGTTGTCCCCCACAAATAATACAGTCCCCTTCTGGACCAATGAGTAACAAATATGGCACCTTGTTTATAGCAATGTACCAATCTCTCATCCACTAATCATAATCAGCCGACAGACCTTTTAAATAGGTCATTGGTGATCGGCCAAGCACCGTTTCAACTGCCCGATCATGAAAGCTGTCAAATGTATGACAGATAAAATAGGTTTAAAAAACAACAACAACCAAAAAACATGTTTCTAATATGATTAGAAACAACTGAATATATGGGACAGAAAGCAGAGCCTGTGCTGCTTCAATGAAAACCTTTTTGGTCAATCACACACCAACATGTAATAACTATGTTTGGATTAAAAACTGACTCATTTCTACATAGTTAGGCAGCAATGTGATGCAGTCATCACGACAAATTTGTTAAACACTGTGCTAAATTAAAATTTTACTTTGTGCTTACTGTGCACTTACATCATCAGCCCACAACATCACAGAGGGCCGGTAACCCGACATACTGAAGACCAAACATAACACCCATACTGCAAGTCAGAGGGAATCTCTACCAAAAGGCAAATTCACAGAGAAAAATTCAGCTACACGACACGCTAGATATTCTCTTCTCCAGAGTTTTTCTAGCATGTGAAACAATCCAGGATATCTCACTATAGCACACGTCCCCCCAATTAGTTCATTGGACATGGTAGCAGCGCTCTGTTGTTGGCTGAGGACGCACTAACATGGTGCTTTAACAAGCTTATCCCACAGACAACTCTGCTCATCCCACAAGACAACACAAACTGGTTATAGTCAGAGGAGGACGAGAGAGACAGACAGAAAACATCTGGTGTCCATCTCACCAGTCCACCCTGATTTCCTGAGGGCATGCTTACTCCATTTATTGCAAATATGGCTGTCCTACACAATTTCAGAGTGAAAATGCCATATATTGTTTATCCAAGTCGGGTTTTGAGGACACTTTGTTCTGACCATATTACACCACCAAAGGTTAAACATAGATATTAGCTGATTATCAGCTTATATTGTGCAGTGGAATAAAAAAAAAGGATGCATGCACTGTGCACAACAAATCTTTTAAAATGGTAATCCTAGAGTTCCTTGTCATTTTTGGTGCGTATTGTTGTGGTGTTTCTGTATTGCACTTCCCAGACATCATCATCATCAAGTCTTTTTCTTTGGATTTTTGGTTGATGAAATTAAGGGTAGGTGGGGCTGTTTTCTTTGTCTGTTCAGCCATGGTGGCTATCGCTGCTCATACTAACTAACTACACAGTTCTTCTATTTCTTTCAAACAAACCAGAAACATAAAAAAAACACATCACTTCCTGTGCACCAGAGGATTTTTTCCAAAAAATAAAAACTTTAGAACAGCAAATGGAAAAGCTTTCATGAACTGGCTATAGTTTATTGTGGTATAGCAATCAGATAGAGGAGCAAAAACAGACATGTACACTGATTATTACTTTAAGCAAACTAGGTGAACTAAAAAGACATAAGGGTACTGGTAGCTTTTTCCAAACTACATAAGCCTTGGCATTAGGGGTGGGCGGTATAACGGTTGAACCAGTATACCGGTAGAAATCCGTGCCAAGGTAGAGATTTTACTCTACCGGATGTACCGGTAGAAGGCTACTTTTAGGCTCTTTGAATGTAAAAATACTTTTTCACATTTACAAACGTAACACACAAAGCTAGCGAACTGCGCGCTGCCATTTAAAGATAATAAACTAGTTTGTGGAAAAAGACGATGGGAAAAAGTGAGTAGTGCAACGTAAACTTCGACGTAAACAGACGCATGCTTTCTGAACGGATGCATGGTGAAATGGAAGGCAGCGGGAGCTCCCGTTCCCGGCGCAAACAAAGAAGAAGAATTAGTTAGAAAGAAAGGTGCTTCGTCCATCATCTGGACGTGGTTTGGGTTTAAAAAGTCGGACCTTGAGCAGAAAACTATTATCTGCAAGCAATGTCGAGCAAGAGTTGTTGCCGGCGGTGGTAACACGAGCAATCTCTTTTATCACCTCAAAACAAAACATGCCTGCGAGTATGAAGAGAGTACTAGGATGCGCGCATACACAAGCAGTCCTTCCGCAAGTGGTGCTAAACAAAAAACCACAACGCAGACGTCGCTAGCCGAGTCATTTTCCAGTGGCTATCCGTATGACAAAAAAAAGCAAGCGGTGGAAGGACATTACACATTCCAGTACCTATGTAAGGACATGGTTCCTATACAAACAGGTTTAAGGCATTGATCAAAACACTGGATCCGAGGTACGTGATGCCAGGTCGAAAAAGTTTGCATATAATGCGCTATTTATCTTTATAATTCTTTTCTTGGCATGTTGCCTAACCTTTGAAGTTTTTGTTATATACAGTAGAAGTTATTTGAAGTATTGGAATACTTGAAATTTACATTTTTATGTTTTGTTTTTTTTGAAAATATTTCTTTGTATTGTTCAGAACCTATTTTGGAAAAAAGTTTGCATATAAGGTGCTATTTATATTTAATACAGTGCAGTTTTACACAATAAAACATTCATAAACACATAAGTTCAATGTCAATTTTGTCATAATATACAGATTACAGAATACTAATGGAGGAGCCCAGTAGAAACCTCATAGTTAACCCCCCGGGAATAAATTGTTACCATCCCAGAGTCTTGTACTGCTCCTAAAGCATTTTTTATTATTATTATTATAAGAAAAACAAATATACCGTGATATATACCGTTACCGTCCAAAATTCTAAATATACCGTGATATAAATTTTAGGCCATACCGCCCACCCCTACTTGGCATACATTTTACAGCCTTCGCTACTTCTTCTGGCCTTCATAGAAGAGAAAGGGTTGTTTCATTTCAATGGCAGTCCATCACCCGTCCTCCTACACTAAAGCCTGCACTTTGACAGCAGTCTCAACGTTAAAGATCCAGTCAAATACTTTGTTCGAGTTCCTTCAGTGCAAATCAAGGTCAAAAACTAGGCCCATTCTCACATAATGAACAGAAAAGGATGAAATATTCGCCACCCTGTTTCTTGTTAAAAGGCAAAGACGATGTTCTGTTCCAAACTATGACTCAATGGGAGGTTTGAGTTAAAGGTTAAAGCGGAACTACTCTGTCCATAATATCAGGCTTGAAAGCGCTGTCATTTAGGAATTAACTCTGAGGCATTCGGTGTCACTGGAGTATGAAGCCATCTCCAAGAGCACAGAGAAACCACAGAGAGAGGGCAGAGAGAGCTGGGGTGATTAGAGAGAAGGGATTTTTCTCTCTTCGTTTCCCCCAGCAGTTATTTTCTAGGAGGCCTGCCAAGAACTCTCACTCAGAAAAAACAGGCAATGGAAAAAAAAAAGGATCCAGTTCTCATCTTGACGGAGTCATTAAAATGAGCTTCTGAGTGAAAAATCTGGAAGGTTATGCTTTAAACCCCTTCGGAGCTGAACCCCAGACAAACCTCCTTATTTTATCGCTGTCCCCAAAGGCATTTGTTGGCGACAGTGCAAAACTGCATGCATTTCAAAAAGAAAACAATGAATCCAGTGCTTTTGTCTTGTTGGAAAAACAAAAATCAATGCGCCGACAAGAATGCAGAAACCATGGGAGAATCGCTTCTGTGATAGTAGTTATATGGTCTAAAGGTGTGCTGACCCCCCCGCCCCCCCGACCCTACCCCACCCACATCGAGGGCACCTCCACAGTCAACTGACAACATTCAGTGTGATAACACATCATTTGACCACTCTGCCAAGCACCTTCATGCTGATTAACCATTTGTTGAAACATGCACATGGCCGGGTACTGAACCAAGGCTGAACAAACAGGCCAGCTGGTATTCATTAAAACTTTGAACTAATATATAACTATCTCCGAGCTTGGGAAACGCTCACAAGAGCAAATATTGTGGTGAGACTAGCCGTGCCATCAATCTTAAAGGATAATTCCGGTATTTTTAAACCTGGGCCCTATTTTTACATATTTTGTGGTCTAAATGACTAATGGGTACAAAAAGTTTTGGAATTGGTCCAGTAGATCGCCTCAGTCGGCAGCCACGAAATGGGCTGCAATGGCTGCAACGTAATCCTTTGGGGCAACTGCGCGCAAGTACGTCCACTAAAAGTGTTTGTTTTTGCCACTGACAGGCTCAGATTGTTATTCAAAGTGTCTGACAACATTACGGAAAGGATCCCTACAGAGATAGACCTTTGTTTAACCAGAAACCTTTGTTGAAGGGGCAAGCTGGCCCTGACGACATCTCCTTTGGTTTTTCAGGCTGCTGATACCATCCATGTCAATTAAAATGATAATTGCTTCCTAAACTCTTATCGGGTGAAAGCAGGTGTTACTTAGGATGGGACTAAATACATTTCATCAGGCAATTCAGGTGTTAAACACATTTCCAGCAGTTTGGTGGATTGGAGGTTCATACTCATTTTATACTCCATTTTCATATCTGCCTCTTGTTAGTCGGACGCTAAATTTAATCCACATCCAAACCCTAAATCATACCTTCACACAGCAGGCAACAAAATCAACAAGTCACAGTGGACAGCAAACAAGTGTGTAGGCAGAGAAAAGTTGGCTAAACTTTTCACATTCTTCAGTCCCTTCCCAGTTCTCTACAGCTTTTATTTGAAAGACTACAAGAATAAATGTCTCAAAAATGATGCTCGGAGAACAGTTGCATCGTTGGGGGTCAACGGTATGCTCTAAAGTCATTTTATTGCATTTTCCTGTTTATTGTCAATGCTACACAATTAGCGCTTGTTAGCTAGTTATGTTAACTCATCAAAACGATGTACCTTTACAAAAGGCAACACAAAAGCAGTGAAAAATATGTGATTCACCTGTTCAAAACTTTATAGAGCACAACATAGGTGCAATCAGAGCCTTTCGCAAAGCACAACACAATAACCATGTTTAGATAGACAGCAGAAAAAAATATTTCCAGGCCTGTATTGTTGGGACTGGTTCTGTCTGAGATGTCTGGCTCTACCAGTGCTGCAGCCACACTATCGATCGGTTTGCTTAATGTGACAACAGGATGCCACCCAAAGCCAAACTTAACATAAAGGGGGTGAAAAACAAACTAGACCAAAGACTCTTCGGGTTTACGGCCTTTAGCTGATGCATTGAGTCAGTTTTTTGTGTTGCAGTTAGTATAATGCCTCTTACTCAGTTTGCCTTGAAGGGAGCTCAGGTACGTGCATCTGGGCGTTTTCCTATATTTTATGTATGTGAATGTTTGTTCCCTCAGGTGAGCATTGAAAAGTAAAAACGTACTGTGCTGCAGGAAGCAAGAAGTTAGAGCTGAAAACATTTAGGCTTAGACCAAAAACTGCATAAAAATGTTCCTTGACAGTCGCTGGTTATCTTCTGGGGTTTACAAGCAGATACACTGGAAATCGACCTGCTTTCCATTTCCTCCGTCAAAAACTCCTGGATATGCGTCACCAGCAGTCCAATGAAAGCCTAGATGTTGGCAGTCACAGTGGGAAAAAAACTGAGAGAATACAAGCATTAACAGCAATATTTTCATTTTCCTAGTTTCTTGGCACTACTTAAACCTAGGCGTTTTTTATACCCTTAAGAGTAGTACGGAAGCAAGAAGAGCAGACAGAAGCACACTTATAGACTTTGTTTGGGAAAGAAATGTCTGTCATTTGAGACCTGAAGCCCTGGCAATGTCCTGAATTATGTGCCAACAACAAAAGATAGCCAAACTAAAAAAAAACAACAGAAACAATGCGAGGGACAGCTCACCCAAAACAGATTTCAGAGCCCCTATATTTCCTTGCAGAGCTGATTACCTATTGTCTATGAAGCCTCTCAACTTGGATTTTGCACTTCACTTCTAATGCAAATCCCTACAATTGAAAATTAAAACCCATATTACAGAGAGCGAAATCCAAGACTGACTTGCAACTCAAACTCCAGTTTGGCTACTTTCAGACAAAAGCACGGTAAGGAGAGTGTGCAGAATGCATGGTAGATGGGGGTCTTCATCAAGGGGTTTTGCTGAGGAATTCAAGGCATGTAATATATGCAGCTTGGAGAAGAGCTCAGGCTAGTAATCACTCCTTCAGCAATGCAATCCAGATAGCCCCTGTCTCTCCTCATTCTTTTGTTTGTGCGCAATCTTGCAGTTTCTTCCACTACGACAGGAGTCGGAGAAGAAAAAGGAGATGTTTCACTTTAAAGCTGCACTGGCAAATGGCAGCACGGGGTAACTCTTTGAAAGTTTTCAACTTCAATACCTTAAACGACGACATCAATAAACTGCACACTGCCCCATCACTTTATAGCAAAGGGAGCAGAGAGGAAAAAGATGCAACGTTGGTTGAGTTGAGTGCAGCTTTCTCTAGATGGAGCGCTCACTCACTGCTGTTTAGAAGACAATTTTATATTTCACTCTTATTGATTTATCATTTCCTGTGTGGGGATTTCCCCACCAGTGATCATCCCTGACACCAGAATTTCATTGGGGCAAATTGAGGGAATCTACAGCATCTCTATTAATGGAGACGGGACCCTCTACTTTGTTGCAACTTCATTTTGGGATGTAGGCTGTTTAAAAAAGGGTGTATTTTTACATAAAAATCTTGCCTAGTGCAGCTTTAAAAAGGCAGACACGACTGTTGGTCTGCAGCAGAAGCCTTCTCTCAGCTGGAAGGTCTTGGGCTACACTGAGATGTTGGTTTTCAGGCCCAGGCGAAATAGTTTGACGTTCTCTTCAAATGTTATGGCAGTAAAAGTGGTGAAAATGCATTCATTTCACGACTACAGTGACGCCTCCAGAAGCATTAAATAGGGAGGATGTGAACTTGATGGAGAGGTGATCCTTGCTCCCGGCCTGCGTAGTTTGGAATGACGTCATGATTTAGACATTTCCCACAAAATGGGAGACAACTCCACCAGTCTGAAGGACAGTTTATTCAACGGACAGAGATAGCTGCGTACAGTTCATTTACAAAACACCCAACCCCCCAAACACTGTTGTTCTTTTGTACTTTGGCACAGTCGCACCGAACTTTTACCTAATAAAATGGCGGTGTCATTATAAAGCTGTAAACAATGCTCGAAACAAACAAACAAAATCAAGTTTATACCCCAAAATAAGCCCACTTTGTTGCTTCAAATCGCCACGAACAAAAAGGGACTAGGAGGAAAGCAACGGTGTCCATCATTCAAGCAAAAACATGTTACATGGGCTACATGTTTATTAACCCCGATATTTACTTTCTCTCCGAGGAGAGAATTCCATGTGTGCTTTCCTATGGGCAAACGTACATGCCCGGTAGAACGGGATTGAAGGCCTTTCGTGAATCGCTAGGCGCTAATATTTCATTCGGTATAAATCCAATCCACCAAGCAGCACTTATTTCAATAAAATCTCAATTTTTACAAGTGGTTCACGCAGCTCTCTACCGCCATCCGTGGTGTCTTTCGGTGGAAGAAGATTGTGGGAAACAGCAGGCGAACCAATTATTGTAAAAGTGGAAAGTGAAATGTGCTTTTCGTGGATTATATTAAATGTGATTGAAAAGTGTCCCTTCAACAGTCAGAAAATGTCTTAAATCACATTTTATGGAATATGGAACTTTATGGAACTTTTCCGATGAGCGTGCAACATTAAATTGCCAGTTTCCAGAGCTTCGCGTGGCTTTCTTTCAATGAGAGAAAGAACGCGACATAAGGGGGCTAAATCTTTATGAATTATTGCTTTTAATGCAACACCCAAACCGTTTCCAAATCTTAACACGCAAATTGCTTATTTCATGCAACTTATTTTTTCCTTTCCACTAAAACACAATAGTAAAGAAATTACTGCTACTGGCTACTTACTTTGCTTTTCACTTCGGCTGATAAACCGTAGGCTGGCCCCTTATTGAATTGAGTCATTTTTCTTTTGTGTGAAAACCCAAATCAAGATCCTCAGCTACGATGTTCCAAAGTGATCCCGATGTACAAATCAGTATCAAACCACAAGCGGCTGTTTCAGGCTCCTAAAACACAAAGTCGTTGGAGGAATTGAATCCGTCATGTGTCGCTGTGTGTGTACCGTGAATAGGCAACCCAGACTCTACAAACTACTGGCCCAGACTATCTGTTTGCAAAAATGTCGTATTATGATTGACGGAGCCGTAGTAGCCAATCAGAGCAGCCACTGTGCCTTAGGCTACCCCTCTCTTGATGATGCATTCATGTTCTATAGGAAAACCATCAGAAAAATTGAAGATTAAAAGCAACGACTTGCAAGACGCTCCCGATCCGATTTTTCACATTTAACACATATGCACTTAGGGCTGGTACATTTGAGTTTGTGTATTACACTAACCAAACCTCAAGATCCAAAGTGATATTTACCATCTAAAAGCTGAGGTGTACAGTATTTTCTGATATTATTTTCCATCTGAAATCTGTGGTGAACAGTACTTTCTAGAAGTATTTACCAGGTGAACAGTAGTATTTACCAGCTGAAAGCTAAAGTGAGTGTTTTCCAGTAGATCTGTTTTCCAGATTTTCCGTCTTTCCTGTATTACTTTAACGCAACATTACTATTCAGTGCTGTTGGCTGCTAATCTAATGATAGCATGAGATGATGGGAACTGGTTTGGCCTGGTAACCATCCAAGACACTAATAAAAACAACCCACTTTTGCTATGAGGCAAAAGTGCTTACTTTTTTCTCGTCATTCAGGTCAATAATCTTTACATTTTAATCAACAGCATATCACCCTGGATTGACAGTCTACGTTGTCTGATTATGAATATTTGGATGTCTGAGACCTTTTTTGAGACATATATAAATTCACTGGCATCAATAATATTACGCCAGAGTGCTGTGTGTGTTATATGCCTTCATGGATCCCTGGCCCATTCAAGGTCAATGGCTCTGATTACAAAAGGTATAGATTTACTGTGAACCAGTAACAAATCCAAGAAAATAGCCCTGTCCAGTCTTCAGCCTTTATGTGGAAAATGTATTCACTACGACAAACTAGACAACACCTACTCCCTTCTTAGGGAGACTACATTGTCCTAGCCAATCAGGAACATTTTCCCCAATACAGAGGTAGAATATGATTCTACCTTGTCAGGTATAACATTGAAAGTGAAGACATTTTTTTGCAGCATTAGCCCTGGCATATGTTCAACCCCACACATTAAAAGCACCAAAAGAGTCAGATCATTTTACCTTTCTATTGGAAAAATGCTTCAGCAGAGCTCTAGTACTCCTGATCTCATTCCCATCAATTTAATAACTCAGTGAGATGGCCAATATCAACACTGGAGCCTCACTAGCAGCCGCAGATGAGGGGCTGAGGAGCCACCACTGTATGCTTGTAGCCTATATCGCTGCTGGTTACTGTGGTACAAGTTTATTAAATGGTAAATAAGGCTCTACTCTGGGCAGGGTATCATTTATGGTTTCTGTGGACTCAGGCCAAGTTCACCATGCTCCCAATGTTCCCATTGAACTCACTTTCCATTCCAGCTGTCTTAATGTTCTTGGGTTGATCGTTACCACAGAGCAGCGGAGGGCACGGTGGATAGGGGTGAGGGAAGATTTTGCGCCCTTGCAGTTTTGGTCTCAGGGCTGTGAGTGCCCTTTTCAGGTTTGAAAAAAATCTAAATCAAATTTAGGTAAAATAATCAAGATTTCCTGGCTGAAATATTTCTTGGCCGAAAGGGTGCCCAAAAAGTGTGTTGTTCATGTGATTTAATCAAAAAGTCACACTTGAGGGACATCCACCAGCACTGCAGTTCTGTACTGCTACTACTACTATTGCTACTACTACTACTACTACTACTAATCACCTTTAGCAAACCCCTAGTAACCTTAGCACCCACTGGAAATCACACAACATCCTACCGGTACACCCTAGCAACCACTACTGCTGATAATACTACTTACTACTACTTACACCTCTACTGCTACTGCAACTAATACTACTACTACTAGTAGTACTGAGACTACTACTACTACAACAACTACAACTGCAAGTACTTCTACTACTACTAGTATTTCTACTACTAAACACCCATAGTAACACCTTAGCACCAACTAGCAATCACACAGCAACCACTAGCAACCACCTAGTACGTCCTAGCAAACACCTTTGTAGCAGGTCTATATCTAATGTGGCTCTTTAAGAGGACATGGGGCAGACAAACAATGCTTTTGTTCCATAATATTTTGTAGATGCAGAGAAGACACTGGAAATAAGCTGATTTTCCTCTCCAAGATGGGGGCTTCTCTGAAATGACAGCGAGGCAGGGTTGAGAGAGACGGAGCATTTGACTGGGAAGGGAAAAAGAAAAGTTCTGTAGCTTGTGTAGATAGATAGATAGATAGATAGATAGACAGATAGATACTTTATTGATCCCAGGGGGAAATTCTGGGTTGCAGTAGCATACAGTATCACAAGACTGTAGTTATTTGTTTGGGCGTATACTTATAACATTACATTACATTACATTACAGTCATTTAGCAGACGCTTTTATCCAAAGCGATTTACAATAAGTGCATTCAACATAGGTAGGCAAGAAAACTACTAGTCACCAGAAATCGTAAGTGCATTTCCTTCCTAAACAAGCAACTAAGAGCATAACTAGTGTTAAGGTAAGAGTGCAATAAGTTAGCAACCTACTATATCTTAAACAAATGAGACAAATAAGAGAATCAAATAAGCAAGAGCTAAGACAAATAAGTGAACCAAATAAGCAAGAGCTAAGACAAATAAGTGTATCAAATGAACATAATTCATAATGACACATAATTGACGACAAATAGGCATGGCTAAGGGGAAGGGTCAGGGTAGTGTTTCCTGAAGAGGTGGGTTTTCAGCCTGCGGCGAAAGATGGGCAGCGACTCTGCTGTCCTGACATCAGTGGGGAGTTCATTCCACCACTGCGGGGCCAGGACAGAGAAGAGCCGTGACCGTGTAGATCGGCCGCAGGGCCCTCTGAGCGACGGGGCAACCAGTCGCCTCGAGGCAGCAGAGCGAAGTGGTCGGGCGGGGGTGTAAGGCTTGACCATAGCCTGGAGGTAAGAAGGAGCTGTTCCTTTCACTGCTCTATAGGCTAGCACCAGGGTCTTGAACTGGATGCGAGCCGCTACAGGGAGCCAGTGTAGAGAACGGAGAAGGGTAGTTGTATGTATTATATTGTATTGTATTGTATATTGTATTATAACTGGTTTTGTTACACGAATAGTGTAATTATTTTGAAAACTTAAATTGCATTGGTGAGGAAAACTCTCAAGATACATTGGCTGTTTCTCCCAGTCGAGTCTTGATGACCTGATACCAATAGATGTCCTCTAAAAAAGCTTTGTAATCGATATGCATCAACTTGTCAACAACACATTATTATAATATAAATCTTGAAGGCTTGTATTTTAAATCATACATATCATTGTAAAAGTTGTGTTATCTCTTGAGTGATGGTCCAATCATCCCAAGCATGGTATTTGGTTGGCCTATCATTGCATTGCCGCTGCTGAAGGAGGCTTAAGATGTTTTAAACAGCTTCTCTCGTCTTCTCTGCTATTGGGACAGCAGGCAACAGGCAGCAGGTTTCAGGGGCAAAGGGAAGGAGGAGGTAGTAGAAGAAAGGAGGAACGGCACCTATATAGCATATAGTGAGTCTTGGATTCAATTCAGCGACAACAGTTACTACGAAAGATTCCCATATGGTCCTGTATTAGGGCTGCTGCACCTACTACTACTGCTAATACAGCAAAAATCCTGCATGGAAAATGTCATTTTAGAGTCGGTTTTTTTTCTGCCCATTTTTCCAATAATGCTAACCAATTAGCGCTTGTTAGCAAGCTATGTTAACTCATCAAAACAATGTAACATTATGAAAGGCAATACCAAAGCAGCAAAAAATACATAGCTTATTTTTTTGGTAGCAGTGGGCGTTTCTTTCACATAAGCTCAGAGATAAGTCCTATAAATAACCTCCCGATGTCATCCTTGAGCCCTCTTTTTTTGACCCTCCATCTTCTTTGTGCAGGTCAACAGATTGCCTCCATCTAGTCCATGCTCTTCCTGTCCGGAGCCACATCAAGGAACAGGAAAGAGACCACACAGGAAAGCGCAAACAGAGGCATGACAATGCCTCTTAAATGAAAACCGTGATCCCGAAGACAATACAATGGTTGGTTTTCAAAGTTCACAGTTTTTATTGTGAATCTGCCACTGATAGATACATACAACTGATAGGAATAAACTGCAACGCACTTAATACCAAGATTGCAAACAAGTAACAGTTGGCTGTGCTGTTGGTATGATGTGTCCGGATTTTACCAGACTGTTTGAGGCCTGTTTGATACAAGCAGAGATACAGAGTGGTTATTTTGGGCTGTTTTACAAGAAAAACATGTCAAAAGGCTATAGGAGAAATTAAATATGCTTTCTAGATCACCTTTCCATTCAAGCAAGGGTGACAATTAAAAGCACATGAAACCTCTTAGATTTGCCAAGTAATACCCAAAGTGGTTGAATGATGGGCATAGAATTCTTCGTGGCGAGGGTTCCTTTCAGTACACCTTGTTTTGTAGTGCTGTTTCATGACTGATGCTACTTTCCCCGCTAACCTTAACACAATGGACTAAATTGATGTCACAAAGTTCTCTCATACATTCCACAGTATCTGTACGTTTCAGAAAGCAGAATTCAAGAATCAATCAGAATTCATCTTTCTAATTCAGAATTCTAACCCTAACCCTTTTAGAGCTCCCTGGAGTTGAATTTAAGACCAATATGAAACCAAAATAACAAAACAATGCTGGCAAAAACCAGACTACTTTTGAATGGACATAGCTAATGAAAGTTGGAAACTACATGAAAAAAAGGACACCAGGAAATGAATTGGGGAAATTAATAAATTAAGGGACATGAAGTCCAATAGTGTTTAGTAAAGCAGATAGGATGCATATTGTACCTGGTTCTGGATTCATCCGAGTGGACATGTAGTGCACAGAAACCTGTCGTTGTATGGTGAAAAAATAAGAGCTCTAATAACTGAATTCAAGCAATTTACTTTTTAAAAGGACTACACCGACTTTTTGTGGAAATTGGCCCATTGGTTAACTTAGACATTATGTAACGAGAGGATTGTCAGAAAAACACCAAAAACACCAACCAACATCACTATCTTCTTACCTTAGACAATGCTAGTTGCCTACAGGCACTTAACATACTGTACTAATTTGGCAAAAGGTCGGTGTAGGCCTCAAATTCAGATAATTCAAGAGTTTTTCAGGACCTGCAGATATCCTGCATGTGTATATACAACAATGTAAATTATGGTGTTAGACCCCTACACTGTCACACCATTAGAATTCTTACATGTAGACAGGATATATATATATATATACACACACACATATACACACACACACACACACACACATATACACACACACACACACACACACACACACACACACACACACACACACCAAATAAAACAATAGATCATTCACCTCCATTAAAACAAGCATTGAAACATATTTGCTTATTTCTATATATTTTGCCCATCCAAAAGGTGTGCATTTGTAACATTATGAAAAACTGTCAAACTATTTTCCCAAGGAAAATGGATTTGGGGTATTTGTCCCTCAGAGTTGGCCACTGCACGAAGAAGTAGTCTGAGATGGGGTAGAGGATCTTCCCAGAAAGTGAGAGGGTCTCTACTCGACATATGCTTTCAACGTAAACGATCGGGACTTTCTTCAGTCCCACTATTCCAAGCAGGAGTCCTGCCACACAGAGGGGAATGCAGGTCCCTGGGCCATTACACAGCACCTGAAACAACATACACAAACACACATTTAAAGAGAGATGAGCACATGTACAGAAAAGCGAGAGACCCCAAGGTTTTCACAACCCGGGAAGCACACTGCACGACTTTAGGCTCAATTTAGCTTTCCCAGACAAGTTTTTGAGATCTGTGACAAAGTCTGCATGTCTGCAACTCTGTGGTTACCGAAGGTCGCTAAGTTTGACAGGTTGTCAAAAATGTTACATTTTGTCAGCACAAAATCTGCAATACCCTAGTAGTGTGGGATAAGTAAGGACACATTTTGAGCAGTATTAGCCAATGAAACCTTGCGAGGAAAGCAGGTGGAAGAGGGCAAACAACACATCATCATGGTTTTGAAGAAGAAATTATTTTGGATTTATAATTTACCTGAAACTCACTCTGCACAACAGACAACCCATGCTGCCCAACCATTCTCTCCTCCAAATTTGTCAACTAGCACTCTCCTTTTTTTCTTTTTCATTTATACACAACTCCTGTGAGCAGCTCATCCTTCTCAAGCTTAGCACGATCAGGTGAAAAACAAAGCCACATTTGTTGCATTGTTGCATTTGTTGTTGTTTGTTTTGGTGAAAGAGCACGGTATTGAGATCCCTCTCAACCAAACTGAGTGAAGAATCTTTGAATAGTTTAATGTGAACGGTACAGAGATTGTAGGTTTTTGACAGTCGTGTAGTGTGCGCCTGTTTTAAAGATCACTGAGCTAAGCCTGCACTCAACTCCCAGAGTAAAGGAATGTGCTGAACATACAGTCTGAAGAAAGGGAGGCAGAGAGAGACAGCAAGAAACTACTGCTAATTGGGTGCTTCAGACTGAGGGCACTAAAGGTAAGACCAAGACAAAGACCAAGACAAAGAAATAAGAATAAGGGGGGCGGTGGGCAAGATCTCCGGTGAATAACTGCCTTCAGGTCTAAAGTTAGGGTGAGGGCGTTTAGGGAGTTACGGGAAAGCAGACGCAGTTGCTCTGGAATCGCAGGCCGCTGGGTCTGGAGAAACAATCATGAAGCTGCACAGTACAGACATGAGCATTGTAATATCCTCTCCATGCTGCTCTGGAAATTATGGTAAGCCCTGAACTGTGTATGGAAAAGTCACACTATTTATATAGTCGACTCTACAATGGAAGGCAGCAGGTAATATGGAACATAATAATAATAATAATAATAATAAAAAAACATGAAAATTCAAAGATTTGCCCCTTCCTCACTGACGAGACAGCACAGGTGCTCATCCAGGCTCTTGTCATCTCCCGCCTGGACTACTGCAACTCCCTCCTTGTTGGTGCCCCGGCCATCAGACCTCTGGAGCTTGTTCAGAAAGCTGCAGCTCGTCTGGTGTTCAACCGCCCCAAGTTCTCCCACACAACTACCCTTCTACGTTCTCTACACTGCCTCCCTGTAGCAGCTCGCATCCAGTTCAAGACCCTGGTGCTAGCCTATAGGGCAGTGAAAGGAACAGCTCTTTCCTAGCTCCAGGCTATGGTCAAGCCATACACCCACACCCGAACACTTCGCTCTGCTGCCTCAAGGCGACTGGTTGCCCCGTCGCTCAGAGGCCCCTGCGGCCGATCTACACAGGAACAGATTTTCTCTGTCCTGGCCCCATAGTGGTGGAATGAACTCCCCACTTTTGCCACAGGCTGAAAACCCACCTCTTCAAGAAACACTACCCTGACCCTTCCTCCTAGCACTTGCTTATTTGTCTTCACTTATTTGTCTTAGCTCTTGTTTATTTGCTTCACTTATTTGTCTCATTTGTTTAAATAAAAAGTAGGTAGCTAACTTATTGCACTTTTACCTTGCTTGTTTAGGAAGAAAATGCACTTACGATTTCTGGTGACTAGTAGTTCTCTTGCCTACCTATGTTGAATGCACCTATTGTAAATCGCTTTGGATAAAAGAGTCTGCTAAATGCCTGTAATGTAATGTAACATGAACATTAAATTTTACATCACATAAAATCAGTGCAAATTAACAAAAGCAGATTTTGAGAAATGAGTTTTCGATAGAGTCTTATCTCCTCAGGCAGGTTATTCCAGAGTTTAGGAGTCCTAACTACAAACGCTCGGTCACCTTTTGATTTTAGTCTGGGGTGTGGTACACCCAATAGAACACTGGAGCGAAGATTGAGCTCTTGAACATAGGGAGTCCGAGATAAAACCACTAAAATATACAACCAAACTCTTTTTAGATCACATTGTGTTTATCTATTGTTATGAGTTAGACGAAGATCAGACAATATTTTAGGAGCCATTTATACAGGAATGCAAGTAATTCAAAAGGGTTCACAAAATTATGGTTCAAACGATACCAGCTTAGAATGGAAAAAGTATGTGATTTTTCCTATGATATCCAAGCTAGGTTTCTACATAGGTGCTCTCCCAAAATAACAGAAGGGATAGTTATATCAGATCCTGTGAATTGATGAACTGTAATATGCCTATTAGTGAGCAACTAAAAATCAACGCTCTAATATAATGAATTTCTACTGAAGCAGACTAAAATAGAACATTGTGGACAACCAGAGTTTTACAACAGGCAGAACCTTGCCCATGAGCCCTACTTTGGATGGCCCTGTGGAATTTTTATGTTGCAATATCCCTGAGATGTATACCTACTTTAAACTAGGGTTAAAGCTGCACAAGTCAATTCTGTTTGATGTTTGAGTTCATTACACAAAAAGCCTAGGGTGGAAAAGAGCACAAATTCTTGATGTGCAATAACTTCTACAAGTCTGTAACCCCTGCAGATTACCAGATATGTGTTCTTTTTACGGCCTCTGTGAATTTCAAGCTCTGAAACCGAATTGCCAGCGATGCTAAGAAATCCTTTCTTGGTTCACTGAAATGCCAATATGAAACTTTTGTGGCAATATGAAAATGGTCCTCGTGATGAAAGATAACCCAATCAAAAATTGTCACTTTCCCTTTGAACTTTTTGCTTTTCCTATAAAAAATAAAAATTGAAAAACTTGTCTGCAATTAAATTTTTCAGGATGTTGTCCAGGAAAAATGTGAAAATTGTTTGTGCCGGAATGTTTTACCATGCACGTAAAGAGCAGCCTGTAGTCCAAAATTATTCTTTAGTAGCACTGCATTCATAAATTGGCTGGAATAGTCCTGGCATGCCTTCCCTTACACTGAGTCTCTGGCTTTATTTCCAACCACTGACCAGCAACCCAGAGGTGAATGACACGTGTGAGGTTGGAGGTCTGGAAGTTACACCTAGAACATTCATCATCATCAATGATTATGCTAAACACATACACACAGTACAGCTAGATACATTCTAAAGTCTTCTCTGCTTACTATCATGTCATTTTCTCCTCTTTCCCAGTCACTCAGTCTTGCTTTCCATTCCTCTGCAACAGCATATCATTTGTTAAGCTGCTACAGTGTGATTTAACTCAGCTATGTGACTAGGGCTGCACAATTAATCATAGATTAATCGCAATGTCGATATTGTGACATCAGACAACAGGTATGCTGGAGAAACCTGCCCTCTTGTTTGAACACTATAATTTGTCGACAGACAGATGCTGCCCACGTGGCACAGACAGTGCTACAGTCACACAGCTGATGCCCCGAACCCACCAGACGCGCACAGACTACTTATTGCCCGCACAGATTTGAGCAGAACTGAACCTACACAGGGCACAGACGCTTATTGCTTTTTCGGAGCACATTATAAAAACAGAAGTAAGCATAGTCTTAATTAATTGAACAAATATATATACGCTATAATAAAGAAAAAGCTTTATAAAAACAGGAATAACTGGTTATATGCTAAATGTATGACTTAACTTAACTTCATTCATCCAACAATGGTGATTGTCTCATTATGGCCTATATTAAAATATAATATGTATTAAAATAATTAATAATAGTAAAACTATTAGTAGGTTGAAAAACATTAATATATGGTGATATGATGCAGATATTGTGCATATACAATGTATTTCTATGAGATTGCGCATGTGGACGGCCAGAAAATTCCGCCCAGAGCGGAAAAATATGCTCCACGTCCATGAGCCGTCCATCCGCCTGCCAGCTGTGCATGTGCGGCCGGTGAGAACCATGGCATTCGTTAACATGGAGCGGAAGTGAAGCGCAGCAGTGCGCTTGCGCGTCTGGTGGATTCGGGGCGTGAGGGTGTGGTCCAAAGAGTGTGTTTGGCTTTTTGCGAGGCTCTAATATCTACGTGTTGTGGGATTTGTTTGTTTGTGGCAAAACTTGTCAATGATGCATCTCACCATTATGTTCCAGCAATTACACTACAATTACAGGTCAAAACAAGGTGACCGACTGGACCATAGGGCTGCATCATTCGTGGGGGTGACATGTTTACTGTTGTTCCTTGCTTTTGGGCGGACAGCTAGCTTGTAGGTTGTAGCGCTATCAATTAGCATTCAACATAAATAGCCAGCTGAATAGACAGGAACAGGTATACGTGCTTACGTAAAAACAGAGATAATGATGACTTCCACTATCATAATGAGTAAGACCAACTGCCTGGGCGACTGAGCATCGGCAGATTTTGCCTCTTAATGACTCACCAGGCCAGACGAGGTGAGTCATCATCACACAACTGACTAATTCAATTCAATATTGTTATTGTCCCGTGAGGTAAATTTGTTGTGCAGTCAGGTTAAAAACTTAATTACAATGATGACAACACCAAACAATAACAAGCAATAAGAATAAAACCCTAAGAAAAACACCAGGCTACATGTACTTGCAAGTGCAATTAAAATGTCACTTCAGGTGTATGTTAAGAGTGGTGATGGCCAAAGGTATAAAAGAGTTCTTAATTTGATTGCTTGTTAAACTATAACGGCGACCTGAGGGGAGGAGCTGCAACTCAGCTAACAAGGGATGGTCAAGACAGGACAGGATAGATTGCTTTTCGTAACACCTGCCTCCTGAATAGGACAGATAATTGCGCCTGAGGCACCGCTTGACAATTCTGTCCAGTCTTGTTCTCTTCTGAACATTTAAATTTCCGACCCAGGCTACCATGAAGAACATCAGCACAGACTTAATACGACTTCTAGAAAAACAGAACATCATTTCATTGCCAGCATTAAAAAACTTTCCTTAAAAAAAAAAAGAAAAAAAGAAAAAGTATTGTTTCTGTCCTTTTTTATATTTTATGTCTGTATTTTCCTCCAATGTTACTTTGTTGTCTATAATTGACCCTAAGTATTTGTAGTTCAATCTCCTGGCCCTTTACCACAGTATGTGTGGGGTTTTGTAGTGTCCTCCTGAAATCATTGGCTATGTCCTTTCTTTTGGACACGAGTTGTAGGCAGAAGTTATCGCACATACATGGTGAATGAATCAGGTGTTAGTAATACGCAGGTTATATGATGGGGCTCAGGAAGACAGCGAAAGCTCTTAGAAAGTTAGTTCAGCATCTCATTCAGCCCCTGAGCCCCAGCCTCAGTTTATCAAGATAGCTTTTAGTAAGTTGAGTGGGTTCACCATTTTACCTAACTTCCCATCGGACAGACAGACTATGCTTTAGGTGTAGAGGTAGAGGTGTCTTGATAGGCCGGTGGTTTGCACAGCTGCCTGCTGCAAACATCTGCGAAAGTTGACTGATGCAGGGCTCCGGTTACAGGGCTCTTCACTTTGCGGCTACGGCTCCGTTGAAACAGATGGTGTGATACAGCCAAAATCTTATTTATCTACCTGCGAGTTAAGTTGGTAAGAGAAATCTGAACAGGAAACATCTGTTCAGCTAGGTCATCTATCTATCTATCTATCTATCTATCTATCTATCTATCTATCTATCTATCTATCTATCTATCTCTGATGACACTGACTGAGCTGCCGTTTGCTGTGATGCCCCACATCAGATCTGATTTCCCACCCAAATAAACTTTTATGCACTCTGTATACGCTGCTTGCCCAAACTCAGCATCTATTGCAAGCCCAACCATCCTGGTAGGGGAATTTCTTCCAATTTTTACCTAAAATGTTTTTTTTGGGAGTTTTTCCTTGTCCTCTGTGTTGATTTGATCTATCCATCCATCATCTGTAGTAACACGGCTAAATAATGCTTTTTTTTTTTTTTTTTTTTAAATCACAGATCAAATAATGACAAATAATTCCTCATCTTATTTTTAGAATGCTTAACATAGTCTATTACAATTATGAAATTTGTGCAAAGCTGCAACTTATGCTGCAGGTATTCCTGTATTGGTGCAGGATTTGAACCAAAGACCTATGCATGTCAGCTGAAACACCAGTGTAGCTACATGATAAACTTATTAGGTATTGCATCTCTATATCTTGTGGCTCTATAGGTGAAGCAGAGATTGGTGGGTGTTTTTGACAGCGACCAACCGACTGACAGAAAACAATGTCGGTTAATAACAGAGTTGTGGAAGGAGAGGTTCATGCTACCCATAGCACCGCCCTAACCTGCCAATTACACACTACATTTTCACTTGTTATTCTGGTTTCAACCTGTATTTTACCTGAGCTGCTACATGCTCACTATTACCTTAATAAAATGGCTATGGGAAAGATGGAGCTTGTGTTGTCAGTGAATGTCATCAGCTCCAAAACCATAGCTTAAATTCTGTAGATTTAGTTCTGAAAATACAGAGTATGTTGGTGAAGAGAAACCACCAGTAACATCCCTAAATTCATGATTCATGAGATACTTTGTTTACCAACTTTCTTTCTTTTTTTCTTTTCTTACTTTCTCTTTTTGGACCTATTTTGCGGTATAATAGGCGATTTTGTTGATATAGAGGCCAGGTTTAAAAATCCCGGAATTGTCCTTTAATCACTGTTACAGTCTCAAAGGGCTTCACAGTGCCCAACGTGTGAAAACAATAAATGGTTAGTACACGACATCCCCCAGCCTTGGACCCTCACAAAGGACAAGGAAAAATTCCCACAAAACCTTTTAGGCAAAAAATGGAAGAAACCTCAGGAGGGGCTACTCAGAGAGGAATCTCCCTACCAGGACGGTTGGGCGTGCATTAGATGCCGAGTTTGGGCAAGCAGCGTATACAGAGTACATAATAGTTTATTTGGGTGGGACATCCGGATCTGATGTGGGGCATTAATGACTGTATTACTACATACAGCTGCGGTTCACAAACCTTTTCTCACAACTGGAAGTAGGTTACTGGGATAGAGCTAAGCTTTGTGAAACCATCAGCTTGTGGATTGTGCTGACACATCTGGAGGTAATGGTGATGTTTTGGCAGTGGTGGTGGTGTGGGTGTGTGAATGACTACACGTGTAATCTCACAGATGCCCTTTTATGGCTTGAGACCCCCCCCCTCCCCCGACCCTTTCCTCTGCATTCTCTGTTTCCTCTTCCGTCTCTGGCTAAACCCCCAACCCCAATCCTACCCCCTGACACTGCAACCCTGAAAAGACAAGTTAGGTCAAGACGAATCAAAATGTCAACTGTATCAAGTTTGCATGCCGAACCACATTGAAAGCTGGACCCTGAGTCAAGAAGTCAGAACTTCAACTTCAGGGGGAAGATACAGGAGCTTGTCCTGGGCCCTGTTTAGTCATGATACTCCACCCCAATACAACCCACTATTCAAGCCCTCTCCCTCCCTCACTATGGAGTCAGATAACTCTCATAAGTCACAAATGAATACAACACGATTCACAAATATATTTTGCGATTTATATATAAATGTCTCTGTTCACAAATATATTTTTCAATGCACACACAAATGTGTATCGTTTCATATAAATGTAAAAAATATATATATATAAATGACAGAAGGTTCACAAATAAATTAGTGTTCACAAATGTCTGTTTCCGATGCACACACAAATACGTCTCGTTTTATATAAATGTAAAACAAATCCACAAATATACTTAGTTAAAAACAGCTGCAGTGTTCATCTAAAACATATTTAAATGTTGTTACATTTATATACAGATTGTCGAATCTGCGTTTAGAAACCTCCAGACGAGTTGTGAACCTCGTTACATTTGTGTGTGGATTTTTGAGAGTTACCTGACGTGGTTAGATTCACAAATGCATTTTTTCTAAAGGGCCTTTCTCTGTAGCCTATCAGACGTCTCTTTCAAGTTCAGCCAATCACACCAGCGTGTGATTTCAATTCTGCGTTCAACGTCCGAGTTTGGCGTCCGGTAGCAGTACTGCAAGTGTAAATTAAACATAACATGTTCAGCCAATAATCTCCTTGTTGTTCGTGATTGAGGCACACTACAAACCGAAGGTTATGACAAAACTCCAACAATCATCGGCAAGATGGGGGGGGGGGGGGACGCTGCACAAGCAACAAAAAAGAAACCACAAATGTAGTATTTTCTTCGTTAATAAAGATTTAAAAAATATTATAAGCATCGTATTATCTTAGTTTAATGTTGTTTCAATGTATTATAAATCTTTTCTTTATAACAAGCATAACAAAAAATCGCTAGTATGCCGATGCCTCTACCTCGCTAGTTAACATTACAACATTGTTTTTAGGCTGATTTGTGCATGACAGTCCCGCATTTTGACATATTTCCATGTCGCATTTCCCCCCTTTGATGGCATATGACGCCGAAATATAACTAAAGTCCAGCAGCGAAGTTGCTGCACTTATTACGGCTCCTCTAATATCAGTGCAGACTGGCAGGGTAACGTTAGGAGCACGGCTTGCTAGCCTACAGAGCACCGCTAACGATATTCTGTCAAGAAGTGGTCTGGTAATGAAGCAGTGGTCTTTTTTATTTGATGACTTGTTTGATCGATTGGTAGCGTGAAACGTATAAGTTGTGAACGAATCGCGAGGGTCCATGCTTTTCTATCGCCATCAGATGAATGGCAAATGTCACTGTGATAATACCATTATTGCCATAGTAATGTCCGATAACATACTTGTTGCGTCTGTTTACGTAAACGTCATCGATGACGTATAAGGGTCTTGAAGGGTTGTCCCATTTCATAGGGAGAGATTTTAACCACTACCCCTTGTAACTCTGTTCCGAGGGCCAAGCCGAGGGGGCGAGGGGCACTCGAAAACGAGTCGTAGGGGTGAAAATGAGAAATGGGATTCGACCTTAATGTAGAAGAGACTTTGGCATTGTTTCATGAACTGGGTGAAGGGGAATCTGTTGGTGAACGTTGCAGTACGTGTTTCCCAGTGGGACCTTTGAGGGAGTAACACAGGGGGGGCAGGAGTGAAGTCGAAGACTGTCGCGGAAGTCATAGAGCTGTACTGCCCAAGATATGTTTGATATCAGTCAGGTGTTTGAAGATACTTCGTTGTTTGTACTTATTGCTATAATCAAACACTTATTGAAACAGTGGAGAAGTCTCAGACTTGAGCGATGTGGACTGGAGCGAGGAGGAGTGTTCGTCTGATTCTGGCTATGAGCCAGAGGGACCGTAGTCCCCGTTCTACCGGGTAGACATAGGTTATTATTTTTTCACGTAGGCCTAATTTATGTTATTTCGGGCTTAGGGCTAGGTTGAATTAGTTCGCCGTCAAACGGATCGTGACTCTCTGTAGATTAGATTGGATTGCTCTTTATTGTAGGATAGGTCCTATACATTCATGGAAGCACAGCTGCTTCAAAGTGCAACGTTGTGCAAAGTTTAAAAAATAAGTCGTAAAAAGCGGAAAAATTGAATCTAATGTAATGTAATCTATACAGAGGCGCGATCCGATTGACGGCGAACTAACCCTAGCCCTAAACCCGAAATAACATAAATTAGGCCTACGTGAAAAAATAATAACCTATGCCTACCCGGACTACGGTCCCTCTGGCTCATAGCTGGAATCAGACGAACACTCCTCCTCGCTCCAGTCCACATCGCTCAAGTCTGAGACGTCTCCACTGTTTCAATAAGTGTTTAATTATAGCAATAAGTACAAACAACGACGTATCTTCAAACACCTGACTGATATCAAACATATCTCAGACAGTACAACTGCATCACTCACACGACAGTCTTTGACTGGACTCCGCCCCCTGTGTTACTCCCTCAAAGGTCCCACTGGGAAACACGTAGTGCAACGTCCACCAAACAGATTCCCCTTTACCCAGTTCATGAAACAATGCCAAAGTCTCTTCTACATTTAGTCTTCGGTTTGATCTCTTCATCCTCTCTCTCCTCATCCTCTTGCTCCTCAAATAGCAGGCAATAGTGGACAATCCTGACGCAACTCAAATAGACTACTGCTCTGTGTTTCAGATTGAGATTGTTTTGGGGTGCTAGTGCGAAATGGCCTAACATAGCAAAGAAATGCCGGCCCGATCGCAGCCCAGTTTTCACATGCCGAGTCAGCTTTAGATGGCCCGACTTCATTTTGAATGACTGCCCAGAATCGGGCCGAGTACATCGGCCCAGTTCCGTCTGCCGAATCCAAGCCGATTCTGCCGACGCTGAACCAGAATAGGACCGATTTAAGATTATATACCCAGATAGCAAAGAAATGCCGGTCCAGTTGCGGCCCAGTTCTCACCTGCCGAGTCAGCTTTAGTTGGCCCGACATCGGAACCCGGAGATGGCCCGACCTTGTTTTGAATGACGGCCCAGTTCCGTTTGCCGAATCCAAGCAGATTCTGAACCAGAATAGCCCCAGAACAGGCCCGATTTAAGATTATATACTATTCCCTTTCCATCCTCACTGAATTCTTTATTCCTCCATCTCTTAATGTATTTCTCGATCTCCTCATCCACTGCCTTCACACAAAGAGAAAGAGTCAAGGGAAGGAAACAGAGTGAGAGACTAGACAGACAGATAGACCCATACTATGGAACGCCGTTAGTGATGAACAAACTTACCAGTAACGCACAAGTAGAGTCCGCACACCATGATAGCCACCTGCTGGTCGGAGTACAGCAACCACAAATATGAGAAAATCTCTTTAAAAAAGGTTCAAAATCAAGTTTTACAGCACCAAATCATAATTCTCCGTTTTTTTTCATATTTATTCTGTGGCTTTGGCGGCTAACAGAAACATCTGAAAATGATCTTTCTAAAAACTAGCTTAAATGCATTTCTCCTTTGACCCCTTTGAAGCTACACACGACTTAAAATACATATTCTCTCAAAAAGTGGATGCAAAGGACTCAAACTAAAGTCACGTTAGACTTAGTTAATCTTTAAGAGTGTAAATATCAGATTAACTGACACCCGTTAGCTAGTCGCGCCAGCGTGCTAATGTTAGTTTATCTTAGCTGTAACGTTAGCGGTCGCTTCTACCAGATTTATTTTTAAAAGATTTGAGTGCAACAACAGTAAAATCACAGCATAAATGGCAATTTTGTTAGTTAAACTACACAAACCTATGATGGTGACGTTACTCACCTGGAATTACTAATAAAAAATACAACATTTCGTAGGCTGAAGGATTGCAGCAGCAGAGTCAAAACGCCAAGTGAAAACTGAAGCTCGAGCCCTCTACTCAACCAGATATGTTTCATAGTGTTGCTAGGCAATGAAATATAGTCATCTGCCGAATATTGACCAGAGTTGGTCCAAATTCAGACATCATGATCTGGGCCATATCCGGCAAGCTACAGTCGGGCCAGACTCTTTCCGTGACAATAAACCAGTATTCACCTAAGCCCTCCACTGCCGGAGTTGGCGCGGCTCTGGATCAGCTGACAGCAGCCGAATCTGACACTCAGCCGATTGTGCCGTCAGTGAAGTGGGCGCTGGCCCGAGTCTCATTGCTATCTATGGTTCAAATATTACCTAGCTAACTTTTCTAGCTGTGTAAATAACACAGTTAGCAAAATCAGACGATCATAATTCAAATGCATTCAATCACGAACGACAAGGGAATTATTGGCTAAACGTGTTATGTTTAATTACACTTGGAGTACTGCTACCGGACGCGAAACTCGTCAGGATTAGGGACGTTGAACGCAGCATTGAAATCACACGCTGGTGTGATTGGCTGAACTTGAAAGAGACGTCTGATAGGCTACAGAGAAAGGCCCTTTAGAAAAAATGCATTTGTGAATCTAACCACGTCAGGAAACTCTCAAAAATCCACACACAAATGTAACAAGGTTCACAACTCGTCTGGAGGTTTCTAAACGCAGATTTGACAATCTGTATATAAATGTAACAACATTTAAATATGTTTTAGATGAACACTGCAGCTGTTTTTAACTAAGTATATTTGTGGATTTGTTTTACATTTATATAAAACGAGACGTATTTGTGTGTGCATCGGAAACATTTGTGAACACTAATTTATTTGTGAACCTTCTGTCATTTATATATATATATTTTTTACATTTATATGAAACGATACACATTTGTGTGTGCATTGAAAAATATATTTGTGAACAGAGACATTTATATATAAATCGCAAAATATATTTGTGAATCGTGTTGTATTCATTTGTGACTTATGAGTTATCTGACTCCATAAACCACCGTGTGTGTGCTCACAAATACGTACTAAATCCCTCCTTCCTAGCTCCCTCCCTCCCAGAAGAGCCAGTCAGGCCCTGCCACATGATGTGAAGTAGATCCTTGCCCCCACCGTTACTCAACCCAGGCAAAGGGAAAGCCAGTGGGAGTAGAGAGGAAAGGCCAGGGAAAGGAGAAGAGGGGGAGGCAGAGTAAGGGGCCCCATTTTGCTGATGTCCAGGCTGAGCCCACCGTCTCTGTCAAAAGAAAATACTGGATTCATGTCATGTGGAAAATTACAGTAGACACAAGCGCCGCACCAGAAAATACCACTCACCTCAGCTTTCACCTCAGCTTCCAGCTGGTGAATAAAACTAGAAAATACTGTGCACCTCAGCTTTCAGATCTAAATTCTACTAGAAAATACTGTTCACCTCAGCTTTCAGATGGTAAATACTACGATAAAATACTGTTCACCTCAGCTTTCAGATGGTAAATACTATGATAAAATACTGTTCACCTCAGCTTTCAGATGGTAAATACTACTAGAAAATACTGTGCACCTCAGCTTTCAGATCTAAATACTACTAGAAAATACTGTTCACCTCAGCTTTCAGATGGTAAATACTACGATAAAATACTGTTCACCTCAGCTTTCAGTTGGTAAATACTACTAGAAAATACTGTTCACCTCAGCTTATACATGGTAAATACTAC
This sequence comes from Hoplostethus atlanticus, assembly GCA_034670405.1. Classification (NCBI taxonomy): domain Eukaryota; kingdom Metazoa; phylum Chordata; class Actinopteri; order Trachichthyiformes; family Trachichthyidae; genus Hoplostethus; species Hoplostethus atlanticus. The sequence goes on from JAXDDX010000200.1 coordinate 118,846, forward strand.
CTGGGAACTTGGGATTTGCTGATGGATCCTGATTACTCCAACTTCCTAAATTCTGATGTCCCAATTGATTCCCTGCACTTGACCTGTAGTCAACTAAATAGCACATTAACAGGATTTTATTTACAACTGGTTATTTTGCTAATTTAGTGAGCCCAGTAACTCATTTTTTCAGGCAGTGATGTCTGTCAATTTAATATAAGCTAATGGCATGGCTAAGACTATTATACTTCCATCTGGTTATCGAGGCTATATATTATTTAAAATAAATATCGTAACTACTTTCACTGCATCACTTTTCCTCAGCCAACCTCACCCTATAAACTTCATACAAATGCGCATTTGCACCTTCCATTTTAAGCAGAAATAGCTTTTGTTTTCGGTGCGCCGAAGGATGGTCGCACTGACGATGGCTCCGTGCCGATTCCGTAGGTTTTATTTTCTTTTTTTTTCCAATTCTTTATTTATAGGATAGTTGAGAACATTAGAGTTGCTTTCCCTTGCAGTTACAGAGAGTATCAAATATACAACAAATGCACAGCATGACTTGATACCCTTCCCTTCTCATTATCCTTTTTCTTAAACAATATGCATCCTATAAAATTTGAATAACTATTTACATTCTGAAAAAAGGGATGTAGCAGAAATATACATTAGTATGTTGGGAGACAATCCAATAAGTTATCTAGATTGGTTAGGAGACCAAGCCACCTTTTCCTTAGACAGTAGAGCTGTGTATCAGATTATACAAAATCACAAAAAACCACCACAACAAAAGCAAAATCCATCAATTTGTTAACTCCACAAAGTCTGGCCGTGACTGTTGTACATAAGAGACCCATTTTGACCATAACTTAATAAATCTGTTCATTTGTAGGCGGAGTGAAAAAGTAATTTTTTCCATTATGTATACTTCATTAACTATATCTATCCATTCCTCTATTGTGGGGGAGTCAGGAAGCAGCCAGCGCCTAGTGATGTTTTTTTTACAAACATATCAGAACGCCAAATAAATATTCGTTGAAGTGCCCTCGGTGAAAGTCAGCTTTCCCTAAAATAAAAATGCAGAACTGGAAGGGTATTTTCACATTAAATATGCCTTCCAATGTTTTGTGTATCTCTAACCAGAAATGTCTTAGTACTGGACATTCCCAGAATATATGCCAGTGATTTGCATCCCGGCTCCCACACAGTCTCCAGCACCTTGAATCCTCTCCAGGTTTTATTTTCTTATTGAAGACCCCAGCCACCCAGCTAACACACTTTTCACCCTGCTACCGTCTGGTAGACTGTACAGGAGCATACGGTCACGCACTTCCAGACTGAAGGACAGCTTCTACTTACAGGCCATCAGGCTACTGAACTGTTGACCCACAACCTCTCACCCTGACCCTACTGCTGTCACACAACTGACTCTTTTTTTATTCCTATTTCTATTTTAGCTTATCTGCCCTTTATTGTCTAATTGTTATTTTGTTTGTGTTTTATATATACACGTGTGATTTAATGTATACCTATCCAGTTGAAACGTGCCTCGTCCCAAACATTTCATTATGTCCAGTATGACTGTAAGTGATACTGTACATAAGAGACTTGAACTTGATAAATAAACAGCCCAAAATAACAGGGTTTTTTCCACAACCCCGACTGACCTGTAGCCACAGTTAAACACAGGTCACCTGGATGGAATCCTGAGAGGCTCACTGACCCAAGTATTCCAGCTCAGTGTTTTGGTAAATTGGTAAATTAAAAAAACCCGACAATGGTCTACCATACCAGTCACTTTTTTTTTAAAAGACTGACAGCAGTGTTGGAACTCTAAATGATTCATCGATGACCACAAGATGTTAGCACAGATATGGAAACAAAGGGCAATAAACCTATAAGGAAATGGAGGTGCCTTTCCCACAAGGCAACAACTAATGATGTGATATATTAGACCCGAGGCAGCGCCTTTACCACCTCAGGCAACTGAGGAAATTTAAAGTCTCCCGGAGGATCCTTCAGTCCTTCTACTCTGGAGCTGTAGAGAGCATCCTGACAGGAAGCATCACTGCCTGGTTTGGCAGCAGCTCCGCTCAGGACAGGAAGGCTCTGCAGAGAGTAGTGCGTTCGGCTGAACGATCCTCACCACCCCAACAACGGTCTGTTTCAGCTGCTGCGGTCAGGCAAGCGCCTCCGTAGTCACGCTGCCAAAACAGAGAGACTGAGACGGAGTTTCTTTCCTCAGGCCATCAGGACTGTGAACTCCGACCTCACCAGGGCCCCACCAAGACACACACACTGCCCCTCTTATGCACACACACACTTAGGTAAAGACTACACATAATTTATAATTTATATTATACATACAATTTTCCCTTTTTTTACTATATTTTTTTTATAAAGTGCTCTTATTGTAAATATTATAGAGCTCTTAAAAACTGTGACATTGTAAATATTGTGTTGGTTATTGTAAATAGTGTGAACCTGTTATTTTGCACATTTCTGCTGAGCATTGCCACTTTGCATTTCACTACACACCTCGTGTGTGTATGTGACAATTAAACTTCTTGAATCTTGAATCTAGACCCGGTCTCGCAGTTAGTCTTTTCCACAGAAGTATACTTTTGTCCATAACAATCTGGCCAAATTAGTTTCCACAGAAAGTATAGGACTGGGTCTGGAAATCTTCATGACAGCTTTTATGAGATTGATGGGACGTTCGCAATTGGAATTGGTGCCAGTTACTATCTCTAAATGTTAATGGCACTGATTTAGATGGCAGTATTCTCGTTCACGTAATTCCTGAAACAATAACAGCACAATCAAAACTATTGCCTTGTGTCACAACACACAAGCCCAATGTCAGCTTTGTAGGCTTTAAGATAAATTATGTTCAGGTTTGAATATTTGCAGCATCATCTGTGAATCAACCCCTTGCCTTCCGCTGGGAACGGGGCAGAGCTGAGGGGCCAGTTTGATTCCAGATATATTCACATGATACAGCAGCTAAAAACCAAGTAGGAGAACAGGGAGGCTAATGCTAACAGCTCTGGAAGACATGTCACATGCCAGGTGGAGAGGATTTTTTTCACTAGGTGAGAAAACTGACTACTATCGAGAAAGTATGAGAGACACACTCATACAGTAGCACCTCACTAATATGAACCGCCTTAGTAATGACAGCAGCCTGAGGGTTAGAGAATCAGTTCAATGGTTCAAAGCCCTGGACTGTCTGGAAAGAGTGGGGAAAGTGAATGTAGAAAAATTTGGAAGTCACAGTAAAAGACTGTGGTTGTACTGTGCAGCTCCCAGTACATTTATGTTGAATAAAAGGTTAGAAAAAAATGGAAGTTGTTGAAATGACAACAGGCAACAACAAAACACTGGAATACCAGGTTAAAATATATTAAAATATCTAGTCCTGTATGCACACACAAGTATTGGCAACAGACATTTCTAACTGAATACCAATTACACATAATTTCCCCGTTACTGCGCATTCATTCATTCGACATGACAGCTGATGCCACAACTATGTAACGTTATAAGATGTCTTCTGAGCAACCAGATGTTCTACGTCACACTCAACAATAGGAAAAGCAGATGGTTCCACCAGACCAACGGGCTGCCGCAGGGCAGCGTCTTGGCCCCTCTCCTCTTCAATGTCTACACCAACGACCAGCCCCTACCGGAAGGATGCAGCAGGTTTATCTATGCAGATGACCTAGCCATGGCAACGCAGCAGCATAACTTCCCAGAAATTGAGTCAACCTTGGAACGAGGCCTCTCAGATACGTCAGTGTACTATCTGGAAAACCACCTGCGCCCAAACCCTGGGAAAACCCAAATCTGCAGCTTCCATCTCAAAAACAGAGAGGCTAAACGGGAGCTCGACGTAACCTGGGACAGTATAAAGCTCGAAAACCACCAGCACCCAGTCTATCTGGGAGTAACTTTAGATCGTACCCTCAGTTACAAGGCATACATCCAAAAGACGAGAGCCAAGGTCTCCACCAGGAACAGCCTTCTACGACAACTAACAAACTCAAAGTGGGGGGCTCACCCAAGTACACTGCGTACATCGGCACTAGCCTTGTGCTTCTCCACCGCTGAATATGCCTGCCCAGCATGGAGCAGATCATGCCATGCACGTAAACTAGACCCTATCCTCAACGAGACCTGCAGGATAGTGACTGGGTGCATCAAAACAACCCCCATACACTGCCTTTATGCCCTCTCTGGCATCGCTCCCCCTGACATCCGCAGAGCAGTCATCACAAAAGCCGAGCGCACAAAGCAGGCCAATGACAACCGGCACTCACTCCATGAGCACTCTGCTGCCCAGAAACGGCTTAGCTCCAGGAGCAGTTTCCTGGACACCACTGAAGCACTGGAGACCACCCCAACTGATGCCAGGATTACTGAATGGCAGAACCAGTGGAACAGCCTTGGTAGCCAGACAACCCAATGGATGGAGAGAGGCATCACCCCAGACGAATGCCTCGCTACTGGTTACGATCAACCTTGGGCTGTCTGGAAAACACTGAACCGCCTGCAGGTCGGCAAAGGACGCTGCAAGGTGTCCATGAAGGAATGGAAAATAACAACTTCCGATGCATGTGTGTGTGGCGAATCCCAAACCATGGAACACATCATGAGATGTAGCCAAGCTCCACAATGTACCAGAGATGACCTGGCTGAACCAAATGCCGCTGCGCTCGCCTGCGCCAAACAATGGAAAGACGTGATATAGAAGATGGCCGGACATGAGGAAGAAGATTAATTTGCTGTATGGGATACATCAGCCACTTTGAAAGGTTTGCAATAGGGGAGAACAGGTTAAAATGAGCCAATTATTTACATTTTTGTGCTACTATGGCAAAATAAAGGTGTAATTATTGTCTTTTGGCACAACTTGCCCCAGGGTTAGAGGCTAATTTTATCCCACAACCCCACCCCAGCATATCAGGCCCACGTTTATGCCACGTTCCTGACCTCATATTGTACCTTAAACAGCCTTAAACTAATACATAATAAAGCCTCAAATGTATCTACTTCCATTTAATACAATAATCATGACATATGATGAAATGACCTGACCTAAATCTGCGATCACGTGATTACTTTTTATAAATTAATTATAAAGAATGTATGAATGAACTCCTGTCTCAGGAGTTGTCATTTCAGATGGGACTAGTTTTACCTGAGGTTATTTTTACTGGGCATTTTACAGAAGGTAAAAGAGGCTGGAGTTTTTACTGGTCCCTGGCACGCGCAGTCCGTAAAAATTACTGACATGGCAGATTTGGACAGACCTAAAACTAATCCCTTCCAAACTAATCCCTTCCAAACAGATCTTTAACCAGAGCTCAACTTACCCCTTCAACCCCTAGAGATAAAGTTTAACTGTGAATCCATACTAATGACAGTTGGCTGAGAATGGCTATAGACTGGCCTCTGGGTCAACGTACCATGTCGGGTCTGAGTCTGAAGACCAAGGGAATGGAGTATCGGAGGGCATTCAGAGTGCTGACCACCGACGAGCTCCAAGACTGATGCACCTCGCGACTGCGCGGGATTCGGTGGATGGTAAACTAGGGGGAAAGGGAGACATTCAACAAAACTGGCCCACGTACACATCAAAATTCAAGGGTTGAAGTTAAGGTGGAAGATGTTGGGTAACACTTGCTAAGTCCAATTCCTATACAAATATGAACACAATAATGCACAAAGTTGGTGATGAGCAACAATCCCTTCACCTAAATGAGCACAAATGAAAACAGTAATCACACCACCTGCTGGCTAGTGTTAGGTTTGCATTCCAGTCACATTAGTTAACATTATCTTTTAATTCCATCATCTTAAAAAGGCATTATGTTGACTCAGCTGGGCTTATACCTTTGACTCGGAGTCTGTGCGCTCAAAGGTGGAGATCTTTTCCTCACTCATCTTGTCAGTGTCAGCTATAACGTAGTGGCGAGGTCTGTAGGATGGAGACAGGCTCTCCATCAGCCGGAGGATCTCTGTAGTGTGCCCGCCTGTTAAGATACACAACACAAGCCTATTGGAACTAGCTGGAATTTTATGGTGAAGTCATATGTGAACTAGGGCTATGTGATTTTTTCCATTACAATTACATTATGGCGTGGTGTCTATATCTTTTCGTTCTGATAAAACTTTCATGGTGCAATTTTCATTTATCCTATTTCCATTGCAAATTATTTATAATTCTTCTACAATGTGGAATTTTTTACTGGATAAAAAAATAACATTGTTGACAGCAGTACAGCCCAACAAAGTGCAGTAACTAACAATTTTATCACGTCATCTATTATGTGTATTAACATTTGGACTATATCTCATCTTTAAACCCCAATTTTAGAGTGTCAGACATTGCAGTAATGCTAAAACCGGAGGAAAACAGTCAATCTGCAGGGACTGCATAGTTACTGTTTTCTGTCTTTGCATTCTACCATTTTAATTGTAGTTACTGCTGCATGCTTCAGTTTTATGTGTTTAAGTGCTTTAATCAATACCAGATGACTAGAAATGAAAATACTAATATTAGGGCACAGTTATTTAAAAAAAATTCCCATGTCAATTGGGCTATATGCCTATTGGAAATTGACATTCATTGACATTCATTATTCCTACCATCTCGGACAGTTAAATGAATAGTTTAACTGACAATTTCAACACTGCAACATGTTAAGTGGAAACATTAATTAAAGTGTCAAAAGCTATGTGCATTAGGTATGGGTTAAGATAAAGGTATAGATAGACGTGAGCTATAGACTGTTCTTATTATCACTATCATAATCAGAACACATTTGTGTATGAAAGTAGCATACATACACTACTTTTTGTATGTAAGGAACTGTGGTATGGTACCTTGATATTCATGTAAGGAAACTACCCACTCACATTTGCTGTGCTGTGCAATTTGATTGTGGTAAGTTATACATTGTGCTAAACAATTAAAGCTGTTTAGATAGGGTGGCGTTTGGGGAGAAAAATGCATCATCTGTCCAAATGTAGCAGGAGGCATATCATTTAGCTAGCTGCCTTGTTAATATAATATAATAATATAATTTAATATAATTTACCAATATTGCAATACATGTCTATATAATTTCTAGACATGTATTGCAATATTGGTTTTAACTAGATTTTACTCCATTATCAGCATTAACTGTATGTCTCATTGTATATATTCTTGTCTGTAGACAGTGGCAGCAGTAGTAGTTAGTATTACTGGTGAGGCTAACATGGATGCTACGGAAGTAACCTAGCTAGTAGCCCGTTGTGCCGTTTTATAGCATGGCCAAAACAACGTCCCACCAAGCTCAAATTGGAGCTGGAACTTTTAATGTTGTCTTGCTCATCGGCAAATGTACATACCCGGAAGAACAAGACTTTTTACGGATCGTTAGGGTCTTGTGGTACATCCGGCATGTATCTGATCCACCAAGCAAGTCTTATTTAATAAAATTTCTACTTTTAGATTTGATCCACACTGCTACCGCCCAGCACGGTGTCTTTTGGTGGAAGATGATTGTGGGAGGAACAGGTGAACCCGTTTAAAAGGTTGAGATTTACGAGTGCCGCTTGGTGTATCACCTGTATGGAAAAGGGCTTAAATAAGGTTATATGAACATGACTAACGTTATATTAACCTACCAGGTTAATACGAGAACGGTCCATAGAAGGGCTAGCTGGCAACCGAGCTTGGGCACATCTAACGTTACCAAGTTCATGTCATTACCTGATCCAGCAATGACAAGCGCGGTGATAGGACCTTTGGCTCCAGGTTTACACTTTGATCCCGTCTTCACAACAATATATAATCGTATGATAATTAGAAACCCTGTACAGATAAGACCAAACAACATTCCCATAAACAGATCCATAGTGACAGTTCCGGCAGGTCGCTGGCGCAAACGCCAATTCAAGCATTCAAGCCTCGAAGAAACGTCACGTCTTCTTCTTTTTCTTTGTGCCTGACGCTAAACCGTACTACTGCCCTCCAGCGGGAGCCAAAGTCACTACATTGCCTGGTCTACACAGGACGCGACTTCAGCCGCGTTTTTCAGTCGTGAGTCTCTCGCAGCAGAAACGCTTTCATATTAATCAATGCTGTTGTCCACACCGGCTCCGTACCGGCTCGCGCTCCAGTTGAGTCTGTCGCGTCACTGCGCCATCACGTGTTTTACGCGCGTAAATGCGTTATTTAAACCCCACAGTCTAGGCTTTTTAACCAATATAACAGATGCATTTCGATCAGAAATAAATAATTAACCTCACCCTGCCTTGGTCATCCCCAAAAACGTTTTTGTTGTGGTCTGATAGGACTGAGAAGGAGAAAGAGAGCTACTGCTTTCCTTCTGCTTGCTGCTGGCGCTACCCCATCAAGTGCACAAAATCGATAGATAGAAAGAAATCTTTTAAGGCATTTGTCTCAAGAAACAATGGCTAGAATCTAAACATCAGCCCATTGTAGTCCAATAGCAACACCACAGACTTTCAAACGCCCAAACTATACTTTTTTAAGTTTAATGTGTGTTTATAACCTATTCAAACTAAAAATTCTAGGTGAGATCTATATATCAAATTAAAGCTCTAGATGAGATCAATCTAGTAATTCGAGAAAAGAATTAATGAAAAACTCTATAGCCTTAACTGAAAAATATGATTATTGATTGGCCAGAAGGCCATAAGTCCATGTCAACTTCATATTAGTGGATATAGTGAATATAATCTCACAAACCTGAAACTGTGAGTCTAACAATACTTGTCAAAACTTTGACAAAGAAATAAGCCGAATAAGAAACCAGGGTATCAGCTGTCCAGAACACTATGAAATCTACAATTAGGAACTGTTAGGTAGCATGGCTAATATTGGTCTGACAATCATAAGAATTTGAATCTACATATCATAGTAATGCTCAGAATATGAGTTACTGGTGTAAAAGCCTGTGGGGATTTCCCACAGAGCTATGGCCCAGCATTCATGTTGTGTTTTGGCCCTTGGCCCTCCATCTCAGAAAGTTTGGGCATGTCAGTCGTCTCTAGCCTACCATTCAAGCAGGTTTTAGCATAGAATACAAGTGTAACCGTACTCTCAGATTACAAGCAACAGAGCTACAGGACGTAAGAAGGGCCAGACAATAATTCAGGCTGGGAATCTTCCTCTAACCCAGGCCACCTTACACACAGAGACCACTGAATACTGTAACCTATATTACAGTGTAATGAAACGTTCGTTCAATTCCTATTGTCCATTGCAAACAACCCATACCACATGAAAGGGCAAAAATGATACAATTACAGCAATACCAAAGTGTAGTACCATAATCAAATGTATTCTATATATTGCCGGATTTGTGCCTCTTTATACATGCGCGCACACACACACACACACACACACACACACACACAGACCTCTTAAAAGCATTCCCAAAGAGACGTACAATATCCAAACAGATCTCCATTCCAAACAGGTCACAGCTTCATTCACTACAACCCCAGTACTGCTACCATTACTTCATTCACAAATAGGCTCAGCAGTCACCACAATTTAGATTCTCTGTTGTTACAGTCAAAAGAGCACTCCATTCACCCTTATCCATACGAACAACAAGCACAAGTCTATAGTCTGTAGAGTTAATTCAAGTAGCAAGGGGATTGCTAACATTAATTTACCTCCAAATTGTATTGTGTACACAATACACAAAATTATTTCACATTGTTATCAACTAGCTATAATGTGGCCAAGCGGGGCCCTGGCTTCAAAAGCTATCCAAATGTACTCACAGAATATAGGCTACATATCCACATGACTTCATTCTTATAATGTGCATTGTTGTAGTGTTTCCCTGCACCTGTCATTTACTCAGAGCAGATACTGGGCTGCTCCTGGTGGTGAACCTCTACTCCACTGGAGGCAGAGGAGCTGGCAGCATCTCCACTTTATAGGAAAAAAATAGCTCTTTACTTTCACTTTTCCTGGCATTCATTCATGCATCTCACACTTTGCCTATATAATGACATGAGTGTGTTGGAAATTCAATTCAGACTTTCAGACTTCATACACTGCACATAGTCAACAGGTACGTATGTACTGGGTGCGCAACTTTAATTGAAATTAATGGGTGGCCATTTTCTTATACCTTCTCCAGTTCTTCTATATAACCGCCTTGGTTTTAATCCGATAGCCTGAACAGGTTAGGTGTGCAGCCTAAATTACCATGGTGATCGACACTACTATAAAGTGAGCCACCTTTGTGAGACCAAAAAGCCAGGGTTAAGCCCAAAGTAATCTCAACAAGCCCCTGTTGTCACACACAGCTGATATTTTACATGTCCTATGTTTTACCAGGTGTGGAGATGCTTTCCTACGTTTAATCTTTGAAACGCTGTAACACAGTGAGGAGATGCATCATTCCTCCAAATTCCTGTCAAAATCAGATCGATCAGTGGTGTCTGAGATATCGAATGTAATGAACAAATGAGCAATATAGCAGCCCCAGCCTGGCCAATCAAAGTTTTTAATTTTAAAAAGGCTGGACAACACTGGTGAGATGTTTTGTCTGACAGAACTTGACAAGTTTGTGACTGTGAGCTATGAAAAGCCATCATTTTGCATGAAATGAATCATATAAATATTTTCAATTTCTTTTTGACAAAGTCAAAGAGTGTGCATGATGTGGCCATTGCTAGTAAACGTAAACAAGGTAGTACGTGTACATTTATGCAATGACTTCATTGACCATCTCTAACCAACCGCGATATAAACTGATCGGCAGAGACATCCAGTAAGCATCCCGGCCGCGAGCACTCATTTCGGGGCCGAAAATGTGTTCGCCGCTGCTGACTTTGGAGGACCCCAAAAAAATGATTAAACCAATTTTAGCGCGGTCCAAAACACATCTGTTACACGCCATTCTGCTCTGCATCGGTCTAATAATACCATTGCAGCCAATCCACTCCTCGGTTACCTTGTGGACAATGTAGACGTTATCATTTGGCGTGTTAAGACGCACGCCAAACTAGATGTTTCGGAAATGGCGTTCCATACAGTGGAGCACGCGGACCTTCATCCGTTCAGTTTCTGATGCTGCGTTCACGTTCTATGGGGAAAAAATCTCCGAACGGCTTGACTGTAAGCAACAACTTGGAAGTGTTCATGTGTTCAAACTCATCTGAAGCCGTCACACTGCCATGATTTAAGTTTTCTGTAGAGCTAAGATGCTCCTGATCAGCTCTTTCACACTTACCACACTGGACTCAGTGAGTGAAATATTTATATATTAGAGTTCAGGTTTAGAACAAACCAAACATTGCAATGACAAACAAAAAATCCAGCAAGTGGCTGTGTCCTGTCCTGGCAATTTAAGAGTTGTGATCACAAATAACTTATGTAATGAACATCCTTTATTTTGTTCATTTTATCTAAAATGAATACATAATTCCTTACACCTGGCCAACAGGTATTGCATCGTGATGAATTCAGGAAGTCAGAGAAATCATAGTCATCACCAAACCCCAAGTTTCCAAGTAGTATTTACCATCTGGAAGATGAGGTGAAAGGTATTTTCTAGTAGCATTTATCAACTGAAAGCTGAAGTGTACCGTATTTTCTAGTGGGGATCTGGTATATACGGTCTTTTGCATAGGACTTGAATGCATCATGTGTTCCAGACAGGACAGAGGATGGTCAACTGGCAGCTGTTTTGCTTCCATGAAATACCGGTATCCTTAAGGGCTCACTGAAAGGTGGGTACGGCGTATCACGACAGCCTTGTGCAGCGTGTACCATATCAAACTATGCAGGGTATCAGAACTCGATTTATTCCCAGATTTCCCTCTCGGTAAATCTGTTTTCTACGCGATTCCTGATGTCAGAAGCTCGATTGACTCACCGGGTTGCGTGTTGAGTCGAATAACGGTTGAGCAGCCCATCGTGCTGCAGCTCTACAGGTGCAGACATGCTGCAGGTTGACATTCATATGGCTTTGCCCTTCAAATCGTGAACAGGCGGTACACCACGTGGAAGGTCATTGTAAGACGCAGTTTCGTCTGGTGAGTGCATACAGCGTATCGCAGAACTGAGAACAGGTATTTACTGAAGGGTTCCACATATCGGCGTTACATGTTTGTTTTTTTCAATTTATTCAATTTGAAGCGAAAAATCGAAAGTCTTATTTGGCTTTCTTTGTTGGAATTTCTAATATCTGCTACTTTCAATTCCAAACCTTACTAGCCGATATAATAAAGTCAGTCCTCTAGGGAAGATGCACACATTTAATACAGAGATTAGACCAAAAATAATTGAGATATAATGCATTTCCTCTATTAGAGAGTTCCAACTTCCTTTTCTTTGTGAAATGGCAGGAAATTAATTCCCTACACCATCAATGCCCTATTTTAGTCTGGTCCCTGCTGACATCAGTATCATATAGCATCATTTCATATCAGAGCAACCCCACTGCTGCCCGGTGTCTCCTCACAGTTCCAGTATTTGATTTGAATAGAATAGATAGAATAGAAACTTTTCTGTGCACATATGGAAATTTGCCTTTGGCTTTACTGTGAATTAAAAACCAACCAAGATAAAAAAAATAAATTCATAATCAAATACCACAAGACACCTGTACAACATAACAGCGCTTCCAGTAAATACTCCCTTCATATTTACAAAAAGGTGCAATAATAATTCATTAAAAAGGGGATGAAAACGATTTTACTGAGCCCTTTGTCCGGTCTGAACTATTTTTTATTACTTTTCTATTCATTGTACTGCATGGCCATATTCAGTCTTTGCTTGTTTACTGCTGTTCTTGGCCCCAAGGTTGCCATAACAAGTTCAGCCCAGCTCTACAATGCAAAGCTATTTGGCCTCGTCAGGGGATGCAAACATTGCGTAGCCTTTCTAAAGATTTACTCTATATTTATGCAAAACTCAACTGGTTTTTCCAGAAGAGGGCCTAGATATTTAAAATCCCCTGTTTCTATGAGCTCATAATCAATAATTCCAGGTTGAATGGGAGCTGCTTTCACTTACTGCTGATAACAAATAAAAATAATACATTTTAAATTAAGTCTGTAACACAACAAAGTGTGGAAAAAGTGAAGGGGTCTGAATATTTTTCAAAGCCATTGTATGCATTTAGTCTAGCTGTACTTTTCCTACAGCAATTCTGTCTAGTGTTGGCAGCAGAAACAGTGTTACTTTTTTATTTTTTTTAATTGCTCATATTTATTCATTATAATAGTAACCAACTACCAGGGCAGACCCCCCGCAATTGGGAGTGCCGACGCATCCCTAGCAGACGACCTGAACTCATTTTATGCACGGTTTGAGGCTAGCAACAACAGCGCTAGCTCGCCGGCTAACAACAACACTGTTACTGTAGCAGAAGTGAGTTCTACCGCTAGGGATGAACACACACTCTCTGTGACTGAGCACAGTGTGAGGAGGGCTCTGACGAGGGTGAACACCAGGAAAGCTGCTGGTCCAGATGGCATATCTGGGCGAGTACTGAAGACCTGTGCTAATCAGCTAGCTCCAGTGTTCACCACAATATTCAACATCTCCCTGGCTGAGTCTGTGGTCCCCGCCTGCTTCAAGAGATCCACTATCCACTGTCCCTGTGCCCAAGAATGCTTCTCCAGCATGCTTGAATGACTACCGACCGGTGGCCCTCACCTCGGTGGTCATGAAATGCTTCGAGAGGCTGATAAAGGACTACATCTGCGCCTTCCTCCCTTGCTCCATGGACCCGCTGCAGTTTGCTTATCGTCCAAACAGATCCACGGATGATGCTTTCTCCCCTGCTGCCTCGAGGCGACTGGTTGCCCCGTCGCTCAGAGGCCCCTGCGGCCAATCTACACGGTCATGGCTTTTCTCTGTTCTGGCCCCGCAGTGGTGGAATGAACTCCCCACTGATGTCAGGACAGCTGAGTCGCTGCCCATCTTTCGCCGCAGGCTGAAAACCCACCTCTTCAGGAAACACTACCCTGACCCTTCCTCTTAGCCTTGCCTATTTGTCGTCAATTATTTGTATGAGCTCTTGTTTATTGGATCTTGTTTATTTGATACTTATTTGTCTTAGCTCTTGCTCATTTGATTTTCTTATTTGTCTCATTTGTTTAAGAAAAGTAGGTAGCTAACTTATTGCACTTTTACCTTAGCGCTAGTTATGCTCTTAGTTGCTTGTTTAGGAAGGAAATGCACTTACGATTTCTGGTGACTAGTAGTTTTCTTGCCTACCTATGTTGAATGCACTTATTGTAAGACGCTTTGGATAAAAGCGTCTGCTAAATGCCTGTAATGTAATGTAATGTACTGCACACCACACTCTCTCATCTTGACAGCCGGATAGTCCCCACCAGACTGGCTGGCAAGCTGATTGAGCTGTAGAGAGCATCCTGACAGGAAGCATCACTGCCTGGTTTGGCAACAGCTCCGCTCAGGACAGGAAGGCTCTGCAGAGAGTAGTGCGTTCAGCTGAACGCACTATTGGAACTACACTCCCCACCCTGCAGGACTTGTACACCAGGAGGTGCAGAACCAGAGCCTGCAGGATCATGAAGGATCCTCACCACCCCAACAACGGACTGTTTCAGCTGCTGCGATCAGGCAAGTGCCTCCGCAGTCACGCTGCAAAAACAGAGAGACTGAGATGGAGTTTCTTTCCTCAGGCCATCAGGACTGTGAACTCTGACCTCACCAGGACCCCCACTAAGACCCACACACTGCCCCTCTTATGCGCGCACACACACACACACACTCTAAGGTAACGACTACACATAATTTATATTATATTACATACGTACAATTTCCCATATTACTATATTTTTATAGTGCTCTTACTGTAAATATTGTGTTGTTTTTTATATATAGAGCTCTTACAGTAATACCGTAAATATTGTGTTGGTTTTTTATTGTAAATAGTGTGAACTTGTTGCCCTTTGCACATTCCTGTTGAGCATTGCCACTTTTTCATTTCACTGCACACCCTGTGTGTGTATGTGACAAATAAACTTCTTGAATCTTGAGAAAAACACAAAAATGGATTACTAACAAAATTTTGGTAATCCATATCTTTCCCATGCCAGTCTCAAATTGATGACATTTGATTAATGACATCGGAACATGTGAAGAGTTTTCACGTTAGTCTGTTTTATTTAACAACACATGATCAAACAGAATATAAATGAAATATATTTTATGGCTTTAAAATTGAAAAGTAGCTATGGCCATGATTATTGGCACTCTTCTGTAATACTTAGTTACACAGCCTTTGGCATATGTCTATGTTCTATGTCACCTATTACTGTAGTATTTAGTATTTAGGCCTTTGTATTTTCTACATTACGTTTCTTGTGATACTATTATGCTGCTGCAACCCCAGAATTTCCCCCCGGGGATCAATAAAGTATCTATCCATCTATCTATCATCTATCAATTTTCCTCTTACCACCACGTCCTGGGAGATTCTTAACAATTCCATGAGCAGCAAACTTCTTAATAACATTGTAAACTGTGGAAACAGGAATATCAAGGTCGAGATGACCTTATAGCCTTGTGAACGCTTGTGTTTGGTCATCACCATTTTTACAGACGTCCAGGGAAGCAGAACAGACTGTTTAAAATCAATTGGTTAATTTATACCTGCAACCTGTCACATGCAAGTTGAATTATACTGCAAATGAAAATCTATTTCTTGCAACAGAATTGAATTGTTCTGAAGGGTGCCAATAATCATGGACACTTTTTAAATTTTGAAACTATAAAAGATACATTTTTTTATTGTTTGATCATGTGCTGTTGTAAATTGGTAGGTGAATGTGTGAAGACCGAAAGTTGTTTCAATTTCCAATTATTAAGATATTGTACATTATCTGCATAACATGCAAGGGTGCCGAACTGTATATTTAGTTTTCCATGGTCTGCAAGACATAGGTGGAAAACTGCCCTTTTCTGATGGTGGGTCCAGGGGCCTTTCTGTGCCCAGTGCTATGGAGCATGTCAGATGGCTGACTGTGACCCACACATTTACTCAAAATGCCAGTGAGAACCACTGGTGTGTAATCCCTCACTAGGCCCCAGTCTTTTTGACTGGGATAATTGCAGATAAATTCCATGACTGTGGTAAAACAAGTTCAAGTTCATCAAGTAAATACTCAAACAATATCACTTTTAAGTTTTTGTTTTTTTGGGGTTGGTTTTTGGTTTAATTGTGTAACTAGGAGTGCAAAGTAGTGAATGGAATCATATGGAATTTCTATAATGGAAAGTCAATATACTCTATTGTATGCGTCCACCTATAAATTCATATGCAAATATACCACAAATATGAATATATTCATATATGACACATATTCTGTAATCCATTATTTGTCTCAGTAATTTCTACTGCTGTTACTTTGTACCCTCATAATGTGGTAAGCATAGTTTTTCTCATATTTATCATGAATACAATCTACTTAACATGTTCTTGTGTTGAAGTTGTTGGTTGGGTATGATCATATGACCCCCATTTGCTCTAGTCTTATTTATATCCTGTTTTCTTTGCAATAACCCATTACTATTTGCTTCTACAATAACCCAATTTCTCCACAGGGATCAATAAAGTTTAATCTCATTCTATCTTACATCCTATCTTAACAGAACAAATAACCAAAACCCCTTGTCCACCACTCTCATCCCCCATAGAACCACTGAAGTCCTCCCAACCTTAAGCAGAAAACGAGAGAGGAAAAAGGACAGGGAGGAAGGATGGACTCCATCTCCATGATGGGCAGCAGCCGCAGGCCCATCTTCATCACGGCCTCTCCCTCCTCCTCCCACTACCTCCACTACGCCCAGGCCCCCTTCCTCCCCAATGGCCTGAAGAACGGCGTTGATGTCGGAGATGTAGGCGTCTTGGGGGCTACCTCTGCCGCCCCTGCCCAGCCTACGGTGACCATCCTGGGCTCAGGCGACTTCTCCAAGTCGCTGACCATCCGGCTGCTACGTTGTGGTTTCCATGTGGTGGTGGGCAGTCGGCAGCCCAAGCTGGCAGCGCAGTTCTTCCCCCATGTGGTGGACGTGACGCACCACGAAGACGCCGTGGGGAAGGCTAATGTCGTGTTCTTGGCGATCCACCGGGAGCACTACCTGGTACTGTGGGACCTCAAGCATCTGCTGGAAGGTAGATAACCCAGACAGACATAAACATGCGTAGTGATGGTGGAACACTAACCATCACCCAAAATATGAACTATATGGCAGGATACGTTGACTATATGGGACATTTAATTTAGCTTCTTAGTATCTTATCTTTGTCTATTACTCTATTGATTAAGCTAATAAGAGTAGCATTGGCTAGCTTACCACTGCAACACTGCCTGACTATTATAGTCCCATCTGATTATCACTAGTTACACTAATTACATAGGTTACTTTCACTACATACAACATTAAGTCCATCATTAGGCTATGTTTCAAACGTTACCTATATTCAGATATTCAATGATGAGCACAATGATGGTCATTGTAGTTCAGTACGACACTTTCAGTGGTTGACAGCCTTACATTAACAAAACTCCAGGTTTGAAGGGGATGCACTAACCCGTCAGCTTAGTGCATCACAGTACCTGAAATAACGTAAACAAAACTACTTGGGTGGTCGTTAATGTTCAGTATAACTGAAACCCAGCAGGTTGCACATCAGTTTTTGGCAGATTATCCCATTGGTGAACATCCCTGTTAAAGGCAAAATCCACACATGAACATGAACATTACCTTAATTTGACTTGTATGCCAAGCGGTCTGAGTAGTACAAATTGCTGGGTCTAGAGAGGAAGGTGGTGTTGGAAATGCTGCATCTGGTGATGTTACTTGTTAGGAAGGATTGAAGATTCATACTTAACATACTACCACATACTCCCCTAAACATCACCGGGTCCCCGGTGGAGAGAGTGGACAGCTTCAAATACCTGAATACGTGAATATCACCAAGGACCTGACACAGACACTTTGGTGAGAAAGGCACGACAAAGGCTGTACCATCTCAGACATCTGAAGCAATTCAGAGCATCTCCCCAGATACTACGGACTTTCTATTCATGCGCCATCAAGAGCATCCTGACAGGGCTGACAGGGCTGCTCACCACTTAGTATGGGAGCAGTCCCATGCAGGACCGTAAGACCAGCGCATTTCAATGTACGTTGTACATTGTATGATCACCACACGTGACAAATAAACTTTGATTTGATTTTTGTTCATTCGGGTTTTCGAGTATCAAGTCAAATTTTATTATCCCACTAGGGGAAATTTGGTTGTAGCCAGGTATTAAAAACACTTTCAATCCATCATAAATACAACATAAAACGCAACATACCAGACAGAACACAGAGACAACAATACAATACAGTACAGTCCAAGGTCACTTCATGTGAAGACAACAGACGATCAAATAGCTGAGTGCAGAAAGTGCCTAGTGCAATCATTTGTGCAAATTCAGCCTTCTAATTGCAGTGCAAACAAAGGAATCTTTGAATTTTTTAGTCCTCTGAGTATGTCTTCTACCTGAAGGTAGGAGCTCAAACTGGTCAGTACAGTCCAATATGGCATGGGCCTTCCTTACGACCTGCCGATCGTAAAGAGCTGTGGTTGGTACACTCCAATAACTCAGCCACTCTGACAAGCCGACCAAGCCTATTCTTATTGGTCAGATTCAGGTTCCTAAACCACGCCACAATACAAAAAGACAGCACCGAACAGAGTCGTCATTTTGGTGCACACATTAAAGGAATCCAATTTTCTCAAGAAGTAAAGACGTTGCTGTACTGTCCTTACTTGTTTTGCATATTGGTCTAACTAAACTTAACTTAAACTTTTTTCTCAAGCCATATTACAATTAATTTTAAATATAAAGGCCATGTACTATGCAAATCATTTTCTTAACATATAACAATTAACCTCACACACACTAATTATAAACTGTACTGCTTCTCTCACCATATAAAATACTCAGGTAGAATGAATACATTTAACATAAATACTTTACATAACTTTGTAAGTTACATTTAAAAATCAAATAAATAAAAGATAAAATAATACAATTAAATAGGATATGCCATGTGTTGCAAAAAAATATTAGCATGCCCTGCCCTCTATTGGCCTAAAAGGTGAACAGCACTTACTAACAGTAAGGCACACAGAACGTTGCCTGGAATAGACCGAATAGCTCAATCTAACAAAAAACTTGAAAACCCCAAAAACTTGGATGTTCAATTAATTTTGTGGTACTGGTTTGAAATGATTGATTCAAGCCAGCACTAGTTAGCATGGTGCCTACTATCACTGGACATACTGTATGCTAAAGTCTTAAAATGGAGCACCAGGGGACACATGGGTGATATGTTGACCAATGGGACACCTTACCAAAAACTGTGTATTCCTTTAAGAGATTCCTTGTATTCCTGCAAGAGAAGCTGAAAGACACTAATGTCTATTGGCCCGTCCTAACCAGTAGTGTGTTGCCATGCAGGGAAGATCCTGGTCGATGTGAGTAACAACAGGAGAGTGAACCAGTACCCGGAGTCCAATGCTGAGTACCTGTCTTCACTACTGCCAGACTCCACAGTGGTGAAAGGCTTCAATGTCATCTCAGCCTGGACAATGCAGCAGACCTGCCCTAAAGACGCCAGCACACAGGTAGACACAAAATGAAACACTCTCCAAACTGGCTTTAGTCCCATGAAAAAATGTGTGTCACAAACCATATTTCTGGTTCTGTAATTAAAAGGATATATATATATATATAGGCTTTAAAAGCATACTATGTATATCTGTGTATATATATACATTAGATATTTGATGAACACACTCGGACAATGTGGTGATATATTGGCAGGGACAGACCACAGTGATGATATTCTGAACCATAGTTTCCCTTTAAGCTCTCCCTGTTCTTTCTGTCCATCCTTCTCCAACTTGTCCTCTCTTCATCTCACATGTCCATCTTAAAAAATCTTTCAGTCTCATGTGCAGTCTTAAAATGTTATTTTTCTCAGAAAACATGGAAAATCCCGGGGTGAGATAGTGACACTTATTTCCAATGCACTTGTTTCAACCGTCTTGGCAATATGTTGAAACAAGGTTGAATGAGCCAGATCACTCCAGGAGTATCAAGAAAAAGACACTTGATTCTTGAATTCCACCTTCATATGGGTGGCAATGGTAGCTAGTAGATGAGACAGAAGAATTAGACAGTTCAGTGTGTACAGCTGCTTTGTCAGTCGCTGAGACACTAATTCCCTTTATAATATATGCATGGATTATGAAAAAGCCTGTGTGAGAAGCTGCCTGGCTGCCAGCCTTTTCAGTCAGAGCAAATAAAGTCACACACATTACACCCACTATATTATAGCATCACTGTCTGACTGAAGCTGATTTTACACTAATGGCCACAGAATATGCTTCATTTTTAACCTATTTGAGCATCAGAAATAATCATAACAATAATCAAACCTCTCAGCTCTCCTCATTAGTGGTAGTGGATTATAAGACTATTGGACACAACGTCAGTGAGGAATCTTCATTACCCTAAACCTAAAGTCACCTGGGGTACCTGTAGATTTTGATGGAGAAATCCTAACACAGTTAAGAAGCTGGAGGACAGATAAATGTTTTCGCCCAGAGTGACGTGTGGCCAGTAAACAAAGCCAACATAATACAATTCAAAGTGTCTTGGTATAGGATAAGATAATGTGAAACTATTTTGAACCCTGTGGGGAAATTTGATCGTTGCAGCAGCAAATAGTAATAGGAATGCAGCAGGGAAAATAAAATAAACTTTGACTGCTTCCGTTGCCATTTTCAGTGACGCCGCAACAATTCCTTGAATCTCGAGAGCTAAATGCCTTGGTAACTTGCTATGCCTGAACAGATACTTGAAAACACCTTTGTAGCAGTTGTAAATATGTAAATATTTAAATATCTTCCCATATCATAAATATCTAGTGTATAATCTATCTAGTATATAAAGAATGTGTTGTTTTTCTTTCTTATTTGAGAAATCTCATTTGACATCAGTAATACTGACATCATTATTCAGTTTTGATAAATTATGAAACAAAAGAGTTGTTGGTAGTTGACTCAGACGTTTGGACCCCACTGAGTTTGAGTCTGAACCAAAAGAGTGATTGGAGTTAAGTCATGAAAGGCTTTAGATATTAAAAAGTTTTTAACATGTTTGCCCTATATATAGACAGAATGACTGATCACTGCACCAAAATGAAACTCATTAAATCTATGACTAGTACCTGAGAAGATAATGTCCTTAATCCTAATTGGGGAGACCAGCGCACTCTGTTACTAAAGATAGGTTTAACCATGTCCTGACTGGCCTTATCTGAAAAGCCCACTCAAAAAATTCAAAATTAGGCAGTGTCAGGCAATGTGTAATGAAGACTAATTGGATAAATCCCTTCAGATCTTATTCAGAGTTGAGTTGTAGTTCTCTTTTTAATCATTGATAGAGAAGACCTAATTTTAATACCCAAGTAAGTAAATCCATTATGAGATATTTGGGTTGTGGGTAATGAGGCTAGTTTGGCTTTGGAATTGAGTGGCATGAGAATGGATGCACGCCAAACTTAGTAGTAACAAAGTGAAATTTATTAAAGGATTTAACAAAGATAATTACAATGAGGTGTGAAAGTCAGGATCAGTGGTGTATGGAAGTGCATGAATGCAGTGGCATAATGTAAGGTGCATGCAAGCAATCTGAGTTTGGTGAAGGGACCGACACACTGGCGTCTGGGCAGGCGGGCTTAAATAACCTGGAAACACTGGCCAGGTGTTTCCAGTTAGCTTGATTGCACCTCAGCTCCACACAGCCAAGGACCTGAAAGACACACCCAGCACATACAGTACACACAATACACATAACACGCAGGACGAAGGCAACAGGCTCTGGGGCCGTCACAATATAGTGATATGGAGTGTTTTGTTCCTTGAATGGTGATGGGTGAAATATATTGATGTTGTTTGTGTGGTTCAAGGGAAAGCACAGACAATGCTGTCTGGTTGTCTGGTGCAGTCTAAACTTGGTCACCCAAATAGTATTTTTTAATGATGTCCGAAACGACGAATGTTATCAGATGCCAGTCTGCCTTTTATGAAACCAGCTTGGTCAGAATGTACCAAGTCAGCCACACATGTGTCTTTTTTGAAAGAACCTTAAAACATCACAGTTTAAGATTGAGATGGGACAGAAACTGTAACACTTTTCAGCAACAGAGCTACTTTTTGATCTCAATGGAACGAACCAACCTTAACTGAGTGATTTAAAGCCCGTCTAGCCGGCATTAGTCGGGGTACGTGTGTTACGCGTGCGTCAGCCAAGACGGGGCCTGCCCCACCTGAGTTGGGCCCGAGGCAGCGCCATCGTCGTCCTCCGCCTCGGTGCAGTCGAAAAGCTAAGCTGTGCAACAAGGAATGGCCACACATTTTGTCACTGCGTCTCCCTTCGAGACAGAGAAAGTGGGATATCTACTTGGTCGTATGGTGGGCGCCCCACCGGTATACATAGATAGTTGCCGTCTGGCTCAGCTGTTGCGGTTTTGGGGGATTACTGCCGATCGCTCCCTGCCTCACTCGGCTGGCTAAGTTAGTAAAGCGGAGGGCGATGCAACAGGGCCCTGACGCCAAAATAAATCTGCATTTACATTTTAGTCTCATATAAAATGTCATTATCAATACGTGAGTTGGCGGACTGAAATGTAGTATAGGCTCCAAAGACGTATGGGTACATCCACGAGCTGAAAGAAAGGATTGTGGGGAAGAGACTCTCTTCGGGTGTGGGGATACTGAAGACAGGGACAAGGACAGACAAAGCCTCTTCACCCTTGCTGACCCCCGAAGGCTGGGCCTGCTTCCCCCAATTCCTCTACCTCCCACTGCAGAACTGGTCGAGTCTCAAGTTAGAAGAGGTCTTGGTATGTATATCAGAAAAATGACTTGCTGTGTCAGTATGTTATTGAGGGTGTCCAAATGTAGTGAGGGAACAGATGATAGAATTGCCCAATTTACTAATTACTGTTCTGTCATTGGCAGCATTAGACTATGCCAGTCAAGCGAGTGACTGATGGGCCACTGCCACTATTCTGGCTACTGGAAGGACTGATTGGCAGAGAGATGATGTGCAAGCTTATCCTGAAAGCACTGTGCCACTGGCCAGACACCTCCCTGCCATTAGCCATCACCTGGCTAAACAAAGGGAACATCTGAGAAACACAGCGCAATACTTCCAAGAGCTTACAATTTTGCCAAAACCCTGCAATAGTCCCACATAAAACAGTCAAATTGGCACAATATTTACAAATTAACACTCCTACATGTTCGGGAGGTTGTGTTTTAAAAAAATATGCCAATCGGGACAACCAGAACGAATCGCGGTGGGCCGGTAGGTCTGTGGGCTGGTTGGACAGGCCAAGGGGACAGCATAGTATCAATAC
Organism: Hoplostethus atlanticus; assembly: GCA_034670405.1. NCBI lineage: Eukaryota > Metazoa > Chordata > Actinopteri > Trachichthyiformes > Trachichthyidae > Hoplostethus > Hoplostethus atlanticus. The sequence continues at coordinate 142,343 of JAXDDX010000200.1, forward strand.
AAGGGACAGCATAGTATCAATACAACAGTCACAAAATAACTAATAAATGATAAATTTTAGCACTCTTCGCTAAAATTTACTTTCACAGACAGGCCAAGCCATGGTGTAGCCTAATCATTTTATAAATTGTTCAAGTTGATTGGCTGTGAGCAGGCCGCCGCTGGTGACTAATTACATGTGCGTTCTCTGGTCCGGACCTCTCTCTCTTTTTCTCTGTGTCAAACTGGCAGCACACTGACAGACCTGACACGCCTGATAGGGAGATTAGAGCGGGATGGGTCAACTAATGACAAGTTGAAGATATGCTGCATTGCAGCCTAAATGGGGAAAAAACAGACAAAAAATATTGTAAAGAAAACCAGGATTAAAAAGGAATGAAAGAAAAAGAAAGACACTAGACAGAGATCATGTTTAGTAAAACAAGCTTTCAAGTTAGCGGCCACAGGAGGTATTAATGTGTGACGATTCAAAAAAACAACTTAAAAAATTGAGTGGCCAGTTTTGGGGGGTTGGGGGGGCTTGAAATTTTCATCCATTCCTGCAGTTTTACCACAAGATAACATGAAAAATATCGCAAATTCAATCATTTTGGGCCGCAATAATCAGAAAAAAAACTCAGAAATCCTGGTGGGACTGATCTGTTGTCAACTCTATGTAGTCTCACTGTCTAGCTGATACTGTCATTTTACAAGCACCTGCTTATGACCCTCTCTCTCTCGCCGTCTCTCCATAGGCCTGGAGCTGAGCATGCAGGACAATACAAGAGGAAATACCTTCTACCTTGCTGACAGTGTTTTTATTGTTTGTGTGTAAAAATCATAACATGGTTTTATCTATTATCTTTTTTGTTTTGCTTTTGCTGTTATTCTTCCCCCCCACTGTAGTGCAGTGGTTGGTGACCACGTGGGTATATGTTTTGGAGCTCGAGACTGTTTGTAAAAAGGCATAATGCATGCTGAAATGTCAGCCAACTTCAACAATAAAGCCTGCATAAAATTTAATTCTCTATTTTTTAGAGTGTCTCAATGTGTTGCCAGAGATAAGTATTTTATATATATATACGTTTTCATTGTTATATCTGAAAGTTTACTCAGTTCAGTTCATGTGCACAAAAGTGTAGCAACACTACTTTCCAAGCCACTAGACAAATGCGTCCTGACAAATATGTAGCTGTAATCATGCAACCTCAGCAAACATGAATGATGTATTTCATCCTAAAGGATGGAAACCCAAGGAGTTACTTTCGCCCAGGTTTTAGGATGCCATTAATATCCCTTTAGAAATAGTGTGAAGTAGTAAAAATTGTCCGATGTGATACATCATTCATGCAACACATGACAACTATACTGAAATGTATCTGTTATGAACTTTTATTGAACTGAAGTGACAAATAAATAATACATAATAGTAATAAATAAAAAGTAGTAAAATTCTAATAAAAAAATGTCATCCTGAGTTTTTGATGACTTGATGATGCATGTAGTTGTGTGTGTGTGTGTAAATTGCAGGGGTGTCACAGTACCTAGAAAGGTGTGCTATAGACCAGGTATAAAACCAGTATACTGCCTGTGGGGATAAGGCCACTTGTCCCTGATCCTCCACAGCTGGGGATAACAAGCCTGTTTCCCTGGCCCACTGCACCATAATGCCAATAAATTAAGGCTCCCTTGTTCTGCCGAGTACCACAATGTCCTCCCTGTAGTTCCTGTGGAAACACAGGTATGCCTCCTCCAGGCAGTACAGGGAGCACAATGGTCCTTGGCTGAGTCATAGGGCTGGTTGCTGGCCACAGCACTTCCTCTCCATGTCTGTGGGCATGTCCCTGCAATTTACACACACGCACACACACCATGGCATGTGTGGCATTGCTACAGATGAAATATGTAAGCTAATCATGCCAACAAATAAATAGCTACGGTTATACCTTATCTTGCTTAAAATGCTAAAATGCTAAAATGGTGGTGTGGGTGTGTTTGCAGTGTCAACTTTGTTTTGATTTAGTTATAGTGCTCCCTCTAATGGCAAGATAAATCACTTAACGTTAACTTTAACTGCTCCAAGATGGAATGAAAGCCTTTGTTGTATGTCTTCCCCCTCTCTTTCCCATCATTCCGCTCTCTCTTCACTATAAACAGTCCAATAAAGCAGACATGCCTTAAAAAGCAAATGATGGTTTGCATCTCTAACCAGTGCTTCTCGTAATCCTGGCCTTTTGTAGGTGTTCATCTGCAGTAACTCGGTGGAGGCTCGTCAGCAGATTATGGAACTTGCCCGCCAACTGAACTTCGAGCCGGTGGATATGGGCGCCCTGTCCTCATCACGGGACATCGAGAACATGCCCATACGCTTGTTTCCTGCTTGGAAGGGTCCTGTCCTGTCCACCGTGGCCCTCTCCATCTTCTTTTTTGCTTACTCCTTCGTCCGGGATATCATCCACCCATATATTAAGCACAAGCAGAGCGACTTCTACAAGATTCCTATGGAGATGGTGAATCGGACGTTGCCTACCGTTGCTATCACACTGCTGGCCTTGGTGTACCTGGCAGGCCAGCTAGCAGCCGCCCACCAGCTATACTATGGGACCAAATACAGACGTTTCCCCCCCTGGCTGGAGGGCTGGTTGCAGAGCCGGAAGCAGCTTGGCCTCCTCAGCTTCTTCCTGGCCACTGTTCACGTCCTCTACAGCCTCTGTCTACCCATGAGGAGGTCTGAGAGGTACCTGCTCCTCAACATGGCCTACCAACAGGTCAGATAGCTGGGGGGGTGAGGGCTCTGGGACTGTGAGTGTGTGTGTGTTTATGTGTGTGTGTGTGTGTGTATGTATCATTGTACCTATATTCTTGTGAGAACCAGTTTGAGTTTTAGCTCTTCAGAGTGACAGGAGCTTCAGATAAAGCCATGGGATTTTAATAATTCATAAAAAAAAAAAGGTCTTCATTTTGAGAAACACTAGTACTTACCAGGCCCGTAGCCAGAAACATATTTTGGGGGGGGTCGGGCAATACTGCCGAAAGCTACCGGTAAATAAAATTCCCACACTGTATACTATAGCCTAATACCCAACCGTACGGTAAATGTCAAGTCAAGTCAAGTCAGGTTTATTTATAAAGCACATTTCAAAACAACAAAGTTGACCAAAGTGCTGTACAAGGCCTAATAACTAATAACAAATTAAAATTATGATAAAGCAGGCATACAAAGATCAGTACATATAAGAGACATATACACTATATACAAGCAGCTCAAAACCATTAGGAAGATTCAAACGCTAGTGAGTAGAAGTATGTTTTTAACAGATGGGGCGAATCTGATGGAAGAGGGAAGGCTATTCCATAGTCTAGGGGCTGTAACTGCGAACGCGCGGTCACCTCTGAGTTTGAGTTTTGATCGCGGGACGGCCAGGAGGCCCATGTCAGAGGACCTGAGAGACCTGGAGGTAGTGTAAGGGCTTAGGAGATCTGTGATATAGGAGGGTGCCAGTTGGTTCAGGGCTTTAAAAACGAACAGCAGGACCTTGAAATCAATTCTATAACGAACTGGAAGCCAGTGAAGAGAGGCCAAAACTGGAGAGATATGGTGTCTCTTTTTGGAACCAGTCAGAAGCCTGGCCGCAGCATTTTGGACCAGCTGCAGGCGGGATATGGACGACTGGCTGATCCCAGTATATAGGGAATTACAGTAGTCAAGCTGAGAGGAAATGAATGCATGGGTTACTTTTTCCAGATCACTGAGTGAGAGGAAGGGTTTTATTTTTTTGATGGTCCGTAGCTGAAAGAAACTGGATTTTACCACTGCATTTACCTGTTTATCGAATTTGAAAGCGGAGTCAAAAATCACACCAAGGTTCCTGGCGTGAGGCTTAAGATAGGTGGATAATTGACCTAGGCTGTTGGTGATTCGTTTAATGGAATCTGGGGGGCCAAAAAGAACAATTTCGGATTTGTTTTCATTTAGCTGGAGGAAATTGTAAGCCATCCAGCATTTAATGTCCTCAAGGCATTCTGTGAGGCAGTTTAAATTGGACTGGTTGTTGGGTTTCAGGGGGAGATAGAGCTGAGTGTCGTCAGCATAACAGTGGTAGGAGATGTTGTGCTGTTGAATGATCTTACCTAATGGCAGCATATAGATGGAGAAAAGGATGGGGGCCAGAATAGAACCTTGTGGGACCCCACAAGAGAGATTGGCTGTGGGGGAAGAGAATTGGCTTATGTTAACTGAAAAAGTTCTGTTTTTAAGATATGAGATAAACCAATCCAAGGCAGTGCCCTTTACACCAAGCCCATGCTCAAGACGGTCGATAAGAATGGCATGATCTACTGTGTCAAAAGCGGCACTGAGATCAAGGAGAATCAAAATGGCAGTTTCCAGAGTCATCAGTGAGGAGCAGGTCATTATAGACTTTCAGTAAAGCCGACTCAGTACTGTGAGCCGCCCTGAAACCTGACTGGAATTTATCCAGAATTTTGTTTTGTTCTAGATAAGGCAGCAGCTGGGACAGAATTACCTTTTCTAGCACCTTGGATAGAAAAGATAATTTTGAAATGGGTCTGTAGTTGCTAGACACTGTGGGTCTAAGTTGTTTTTTTTTAGAAGGGGCTGGACCACGGCGTGTTTGAAACAGGTTGGAACCGAGCCAGTGGCCAGAGAGCTATTTATAATGGCGAGAATGCTGGGGCCAGCTATGTCAAAGGTCTCCTTTAGGAGACGAGTAGGGACAATGTCAAGGGGACAGGTGGCAGACTTCATGCTGGTAACAGTCTCTGTGAGAGAGATTAGAGAGATGGGTTTAAAGCAGCTCAATTGGGCATAACAGACTAGAGTGACAGTTGGGTCTAAGGTGGGGGCTGAGATGTTTGATCTAATGAGTTCGACTTTACTGATGAAGAACTTAGAGAATTCTTCACATTTTAAAATTGACCCGTCTAGGCTGGGTCTGGGAGGAGGACATGTGAGAGAGTTTATAGTGGTGAAAAGGACCGTAGGATTATGACAATTCTTTGAAATGAGATCAGAAAGATGTTTTGCTCTCGCTGTATTAACTGCGTCCTGATATAACTGGTCTCTCAAAATTTCGAAGGAAATTTGCAGTTTGTTTTGTTTCCACCTGCGCTCAGCTTTTCTGCATTGCCTCCATAGGGCTCTAGTGGTGTCATTTGGCCAAGGTTGTGATTTAGGCTTAGGGTTTTTTACTCTGAGGGGAGCCACAGAGTCAATGATGGAGGTGGAATTGAACAAGGAAGTGAGTTCCTCTGTGCTGAGTTGAGGTGGAGAAGCCTCGACAATGCGGGTATTAGGAGCAGCTATGAGGGCAGCAGAGAACATATTGGCAGTGGAAGCGTTAATGTAGCGAGAGCAGCGAACAGGGAGGAGAGATTTTGAGGGCAGAACAGGCAGGGATGCATCAAACATAATAGTACAGTGATCTGAAAGACATGGGTCAATTATTTCCAGATTGAAAATAGGAAAATCAGATGACAAAACCAAGTCAAGTGTATGCCCAAGCTTATGAGTTGGATCCGTAATGTGTTGGGTGAAATTAAAAGATTCAATTAAATGCATAAATTCACTAACTAATGGTTTGGATGGACAGCAGACATGAATATTAAAATCACCAAGAATCAAGACTCTATCATAACTAGGCATGATCTGTGATAGGAAGTCTGCGAATTGTGAGATAAAATCTTTATGAGTTTTCGGGGGACGATACACAAGGGCAATTAATAAAGGATTCACCGATCCTACTTTAATTAACTGCACTTCGAAGCTGGAGAAGGACGACGAGTTTAAACGGTGGCAATTAAAATGTTTTTTAAAAACAACTGCTAGACCACCGCCACGTCCAGAGGATCTAGGCGTACTGAAAAAGTCAACAAGAGGCGCAAGCTCACCAATGTTCAGCCAGGTTTCCGTCACCAGCAAAAAGTCTAGTCCACGGGAGGTGAAGAAATCACTGAGAATGAAAGTCTTATTAGACAGCAATCTGACGTTAAGCAGAGCCAGCTTAACTGGGGCAGTATATCCATTCCTCAACCGGAGGTTTTGGAAGTTTACACCGCCGAATCTGACGGGTAGCCTCGCGGGGGGGCCCATAGGGAGGTGTTTCGCTGGGGTCTGTGTCTGTGTCAGGGAGCGCCAGGGAATGGGGCGGCATAGGTCCAGCAGCCGAAACCGAGTGGTGGGAGAGAGAGCGAGCAAGAATCCTCAGTTTAACCAAGGCGCCTGCTCGTTTACCCCGTCTCCTAGCGCGTGTTCTCCGGTGCCGGCTTTCACAGAGCGGACGACATATTTCTGCCGGGAGTTGGACGAACAGGGGACGATGGAAAATCCTTTCCCCAGAAACCCGGCCGCATAAATCCACAAAAGACGCTCGAAAATCCAGTAGAGCGTTTTGTACACAGAAGGACACAAACAAAGCGAGGACGAACAGAAGAGGTAGCAGGTGATGACAAGCAGCCATAGACATAGGCGCGGCCATCTTTCACCTGTCACCTGTCACCTGTCAGAGTGGCAGCACATAATTGTCAATGTATTAATGACCCATAGATAATCATCAATGCATTAATAAATAAAACTGGGTCTTACCTTATAAAAGCAGGTCCAATCGTCTTTTTTGTCTGCAAAAGATGTCCAGTACCTCTTCCGGCGTCACCACAATGTCTCTGTGCTCCGAGAGCAATGTCAGTCCATTAAGCCGTCTTTCCGTCATTGTACTGCGCATTTTGTCCTTGATCCTTCTCAGACGGGAAAAACTTCTCTCGACATGGGCACTGGTGACAGAAAGCGTGGTCAAAACGCGGAGAAGCTTGAAGATGCTTGGAAACAACTCACTGTTACAGGCATTTAATGCCTCAATGGCATTTTGTGGAACATAAGTTGTATCTTTCCATTTATCCCGCCAGGTGTCAATTTCTGACTTTACAACTTCCAGATGCAGTGACACTTCATCAGGATACAGGTTGGAGAGCGCTTGAGCTGAGCTGTCGTTCAGCATGCTGACCGTAGATGGCAGTAAGGAGCAGAGGTTGGAGATCACATTTCTGTGTTTGCTGAAGCGTTCCTTCATCTGTGATGAATAAAAGTCAAGCATGACTATGAAAAGCTTTTGCCGGTAGTGATTTTCACAGGCCTTCAATGGATCTTCATTGCAGTCTATGCCTCTTCGTGGTCGAAATTCAACCCCATACTTGGCTGCTTGGGCAGAGGTCTTTTGGAAAATCTGCCTGAACTCCATCTCAGAGTTAGCTCTCATCTCATCTACCTGCTTAATAACTGCATCAGCAGCTGAAACGCAACTCACCAAGTCACAATTTTCCTTCTGAAGGAAGGTGGACAGGTGGTAGGTTTTTGCGAGCATCTTCTCGCTCACATTCATGGACAGCATGAATTCTGCATTGTCAATTGAATTAAAGAGCTGACTGGCTTTGACAGATGTGTCTCCTGTGAAGGTTTCACTGATTTTCTGCAGGCTGGATCGCACAGGGTCTAAAAGCTTGTTGAATGTAAATATTGCATCGTGGCGTTCGATCCATCTAGTTTCACACAACTTCGTCAGTTGCGTTTTCTTGCAGTCGGGTAAAAGACATTCCGTCTCGTGTCGCAGACTGGCAGACCGCAAAGCTGAATCATGGAAAAAAGTGCAGATTTCTGCGACAATTCCAAAGCAATTTCGCACCATTTGTACAGTGCAGCACTTGTTTAGGACCAAATTCAAACTGTGGCTGGCACAGTGCACATAAACTGCTTGTTTGTGCTTCTCTTTGATTTTAGCTTGGGCACCATTTAAACGGCCACTCATGGCAGATGCGCCGTCGTATCCCTGGCCACGTAAAAACTGTAAATCAACGCCTGCATTTGTCAACTGACTTTCGATTGAATTAGCGATTGCCTCCCCGGTTAACTTCTCGATATCCACAAAGGACAAAAAATCCTCTCTGATGACGTATCTGACACAGACAGAAAGCTGCTCTCGCCCTGAAACATCTTTCATTTCATCTGCCAACACAGCGAAACACTGCGCGGAGTTTACTTTCTGCACCAGTTTGTTTGTTATCACATCTCCAATGATGCTGATTATTTCATTTAGGACTGCAGTAGCTAGCGTTTGCTGCACATTTACTCAAGTGTTGTAACAGTACTCTGTCGCCAGATGTAGCCCTAAACCTGAGTAAAGCCCTGAAATTTCCGTCATTGTGAGTTGGCTCATTCAATGTCACTGGTCCTGAATCAATATCACCTCTCAGGGCGAGTTCTTGGCGACCGCAAAAAATCAACATTGCAATGATGCTTTTGAGTTTTTCTCTGTTTTCTTCAACTTGCCGTTTTTTCTCAGAATCTAGCCTCAGTGAAATTGCATCCATTTTATTTTTGAGAACCATTTGGAAATTGTCCGTTTTCAAACATGCATCCTTGTGATATGCCTTTTGTGCATGGTCTTTGAAGCATGTTTCCAGTCTGAGAACTGGACATTAATTAGCTTGCCAGCTTTTCTGTGCCCTCCCTTGCCCACATGCTCGACTGCAAATGCAACACAGTGCTTACAAAAACAGCCGTCGGACCTTGTTGAGTATACTAACCAGCTAAACTCGTCAATCCAATGACGTTGGAAACGTAGTTTACCTCCTGGTTTTGTAGGGAATGTTTGTCCGATCTTGGCCGTCCAGTCCAGTGAGTATATTTCTCTTCTCTGTTCGTCTGATATTTTCCCACCAATATAAACCACAAAGTCGCGTGAAAACGTTTCCAAGGTAGAGGGCAGCGGGTCTGCTAACTCTGGCTCCGTTTCCGAGGAGGGCAGTGGGTCTGCTAACTCTTGCTCCGGAAAATCGGTAACGTTAGTGACCGGGTCATCTGTAATGTTCTTTTTTTTCTTTTTTGAGTCGGGACACGTTGAAACAAAAAAATCACTGATTTTACGAATATTAACTTCACTGCTCTTGCCTGCTTTACAAGTAGCTTTCGGCGGCTCCATTGCTTTTGGAAAGCAAACTATAGAGCTAAGAATCGACCATTTAGCATAACCGGTGGCAGGTTGCTTAGCTGACTCGTCAGACCCCTGAGCCAATCAAAAGCGTGTGATTTTATTTGTTTTACGAAACAGACCAATAAGATATATCATGTTTGGAAGCAAATTAACTGACAGGTTTAACACCTGTCAATCACGATAGATGCAGAGTCATAGGAGTAGGCTAGAGGGGCGGTGACAAATAATCAAAACGGTCAGACAGACCGTGGGCGGTGACAAATAATCAAAGCGGTCAGACAGACCGTGGGGATTTCGGGGGGGGTTCAGACCCGAAAACCACCTACCTACTTACAATTCGACTGGCGGAAGATAAAGGCTACCAGTCATCTCGATCACAGTCTTATTTGTTTCTAGTAATTATACCAAGGGTATCACAATTATGTAGCACCTTTAATGTATAATGAATTCCATTTTGAGCATGCTGCCCTGTGTTGACAGGTCCATGCTAACGTGGATAATGCGTGGAATGAGGAGGAGGTTTGGAGGGTGGAGATGTACATTTCCTTCGGGATCATGAGTCTGGGGCTCCTCTCCCTCTTGGCCATCACCTCCATTCCGTCCGTCCACAGCGCCCTCAACTGGAGGGAGTTCAACTTCATACAGGTACTGCCACTGGGCTCAAGCCGTTCATTAATCATTAAATGTCAAGTGTGTGTTAAATGTCAAGTGTGATAGGGTAAAAAAATGTGTTCGTTGCTCTGAATATCCACTCTTAGATTAATACAGAACAGGGTTAGTAGTGTGATATGCATCCTATCTGCTTTACTAAACACAGTTGGACTTCATGTCCCATAACTATTCATTTCCTTGGTGTCCTTTTTTATACTGCCCATTTACAGTTTCAGAAGTTTCATTAATTACTTCATTGCTTAATTACAACTCCAGGTTGCATTTAAAAGGTCTTAAGTTAAGTCATTCCTCAGATGGCACCATTCGCCAGTTACCTGCCCTAGCCAATAATGTATATTATACTGAAATGTTACTACAGCAATTGCAAATAATTAATTTATGGGGTGATTGATGTGCGCAGGGCTTGCAACAATGCATAATATAATGCAACTTGAAATATTTTGTGCCGCGCCATTAAAAAGTGTGCACTCAAGGTTTAGAGATTATATCAGGTTATGCCAACTGAACTTTTATATTCATCGGTAGCCATTTGATTTATAGTGAAGAGATTCAGCCACCATTGGTGAGTCCAGCTTTCTCTGGACGGAGCGTTCGGTTGCTGCTTTTTAGTAGACACTTTTGGATTTCACTCTTAAATTTCAATATGTAATTTCCTGTATGGAAACGTTTTCCCACCAGATTTTAATTTAAGTAGGGTGAATCTACAGCATCTCAGTTAGTGGGAATGGGAGGTCTTCTCTGTTGCAACCCCACTTTATGATTTACACTGATACGATGGATCTATTTTGACATAAAAATTTTGCCTAGTCAAGCTGAATTACTTTTATTTTTAAATTAGACAGTGGAAAAATAGTGAGGGTGACAGAGTAGGGAGAGTTCTTTCAGGAGTACACACATCTGGTTTCAGAGGCTGGAGAAAACTACTCACTGTTCCATACACTAAATGATCAGTGGTTGTTATTGATAGATGTATGTTGGGAGTTGTCAGGATGTGCATAGCTTGTGTACCTTCATCAGCCCTCCTGTCTTTTCCAGTCCACACTAGGCTACATTGCCCTGCTCATCGCTACCTTCCACGGCCTTCTGTTCGGCTGGAAGCGAGCCTTTGAGGAAGAGGCCTATCGTTTCTATCTGCCGCCCAGCTTCGTGGTGGCCCTGGCCCTGCCGCTGTGTGTTATACTTGGTAAGGTGCTGCTGCTGCTGCCCTGTGTGGCCCACAAGCTCCACCGGATTCGCCGGGGCTTTGACAATGGTCGCTACCGATGCCAACGGCTGGAGCCAGTGGGCTCGTCTGCCCACATCTCACCGGAGAGAGTTACCATCATGTGATAGTTGGAGGACAACACTGTTGCTTTATTGGGATTTGTACATGAGCTGCCATAGCTACTTGTTTTGTTTACACAAATGACCAATAATTGACCATTTGTATCTTTCTTCCTGCAACTGCATATATTTCTTATTTTCTAACAATATAAAATTTATGTTTCATATATTTGTGTGGTTATTAGTTGCTGCAGGTATTTAGGTCATCTTGTATGTCCATTATGTTGCAGTTGTATGTCTATTTGGGCTTAAAGCTCTGACTCTTAATAATGCTGCATAATTGATTATGCCTACTCTGTCAGTTCCTTGCCAATGTGTGACCAATACTTTGCCCATACATTACCAATACCTTTGTCTCTGATACTGATAGTTGGTGACTCTTTTTAACATTTTTCATTATTTTGCAATAATTTCAGTGATGCCTTCCTTCTCATAGCTCAAAAACATTGTCGCAAACAAAACACCCTTGTATGGACTGTGCAAATGATGTATGTACTATGTATCAGGTTTGCATCATTATGTATTACTGATAGCATTAGGCATTTAGGTAATTGTTGATTGTGCAGTGGCGATATGTTGGTCTCATTTGTTTTTTATTTGTCTGTTATAATTATTGTACTGTACTATATTGGGTCCATCTGTAATGTGCTCTAATATATGTGAGACTCAAAGCTTTTATTAAGAATTTAACAAAATGATTTTGTTGTTTGACTTCCTCTTTGTAGTTTATTCTTTCCAACAGTCTTGGTTATGACAGCTAACAGCAGCGGATGCGGTTATTGAAGTTGCACTGTGAAAGAGCACAGCATCAAAAACTAACTAACTGAATTACAGCAAACCAGTTTCATACATTCGTACATATAAAGACATGATTACTTTCTGTGTAATTAGATATATGTGCCTTTTACATTATGTGAAATTCCACACATTGGATGTGGTTTTATTTTAATGTAATGATTCCGTCCAACGGAAATTGACAAAAAACGTTGTATATGGTAGTTAAAACTAAAAATATACTGAACTGTGTTAATTAACTAATCACACTATGTGTATTAAGATGTATGTGTGCATACAGTCATGCTTGAATTTGTGAACCAAACGGGATGGTCATTATTTAAAATATAATATAGAGGAATAACCTCATAAAGTCTTTATCTAAAACATGTTCGAGTTGCATATTAAGGAGACCACTAAAACAGCGTTTTATCATCTTCGCAATATTGCCAAAATTCAACCCATGCTAACAGAGGCAGACGCAGAAATTTTAGTACATGCCTTTGTATCATCCAGAATCGATCTATTGCAATGTCCTTTTTTCAGGCTTACCTACTGGGTGCACTAAAAAACTACAACTGGTCCAGAATGCTGCTGCCAGAATCCTGACCAAAACTAGGAAATTCGACCATATAACTCCCATCCTATCCTCATTACACTGGCTACCAATTCAGGCCAGGTGTGACTTTAAGGTGCTTCTACTTACATATAAATCATTACATGGGATGGCACTGTCCTACTTATCAGATCTGATTAAACCATATAAACCACCACGCGCCCTCAGATCACAGGACACTGGCTATCTGTCTATCCCAGCAGTCAAAAAGAAAACTGCAGGTAACAGAGCCTTTTCTTACCGGGCTCCCTATCTCTGGAACAGTCTGCCTGCCTCAATCAGAGACGCAGGCTCTATCGAAGTCTTTAAGTCAAGGCTAAAAACCCATTTATTCTCTTTATCATTTGACCAGCCTTGAGGGAGTGGCTCAGTCACTTCTCAGAGTAAGGCTAGACCAGTTAGCTCATCCTAGCTCAGGGTCCTGCCAATGGATATTAGAATCCTGTCTACATGTCCTATTCTGCTGGTCTACCTGCTCCTGTCCATTGACGCTGGTCATGTTTGTCTGTGTGAGTGAGAGTGTGTGTATGGGTGTGTGTGGGTGTGTCTCCTATCTGTTCCAGACTGCAGCTCGGCAGAGTTGGCATCTGTGTGGTCCCCCACTCCTAGGACGATGCTGACTGAGCGGACGTTTGCGTTCTCCTATCTGGGCAGTGTTGGCGCCTGCGTGGTCCCCTAGTCCTATGATGACGCTGACTGAGCTGCTGTCTGCTGTGATGCCCCCCATCAGATCCGGATGTCCCACCATAATAAACTTTAATGCATTGTGTATATGCTGCTTGCCCAAACTTGGCATCTATTGCACGCCCAACCGTCCTGGTTGGGGGATCCCTCTCTGAGTAGCCCCTCCCAAGGTTTCTCCCATTTTTCCCTAAAAGGTTTTGTGGGAGTTTTTCCTTGTCCTCTGTGAGGGTCTAAGGCTGGGGGATGTCGTGTACTAACCATTTATTGTTTCACATGTTGGGCACTGTGAAGCCCTTAGAGACTGTAACGGTGATTAAGGGCTATAAAAATGAATGTGATTTGATTTTGATTTGATGTTAATGAAGATATCCCAAATAAAGAACATACACAAATAAACATGACATACTTTCATTGTTTAACAAAACTGCTTTATTTATCTGACCTTTGACTGTTTAACTTCATACCCAATTATTTCCCCACCTGATTCTACTTACTGGCTTGATTTAATTAACGCAAGAGGTACACACCACCCACTCCTCGCCATCTGCAAGTCACACATTTTGGTACCTGCACTAATTCCCCTGAAACTATTTTCATTTCACTACATGCACAATTTCCTTTAAAACCATATGAAATTGGTAAATATAGATCCTTTATTTCAGTTATGAAAAAAACTATTGTTAATGCATGGTAAAAACTAAATTCATATAATTGCACCAGGGGTTCACAAACATTGAAGCATGACTGCATATATAGCACACATTTGTTCCATAGTAATACACAAATTGTAATTAGTTCACTAAAGGGATACAGCCCAAATAATTAAAATATATTTAATAATTAATTTAATAATTATAATAATTTGCTTCTCTATTAAGCTGGTCAGTCAGGGAGACAGACAAAATACTTGGTGCTTGTAGGGAGAGTTCAAGACTAGCAGTTCTCTTCAGTCCCTCATCTCTCATGGCTGCTCACGAAGGGCGTCTCCTGCAACTACTGTACTTTTCCATCAATAGGTATTTTAAAAACAACTTAATATCAAAACAGAAAAAGTAAAAACTACACAATAAAACATCTAAAAACACTACAGGTTTGCCCCACTATTAAAAAATAAAACATTAAAAAGATCCTAAAATAATAAAATGCATTTCATGAAAATCTTGGATTATAAATTCATTCATATTTCAACATCAATATTTGAATAATAAAGACAGGGGAGTGCTGGAGAGTTATCTTGGTGGATCTGATTTTGTCTCTATGGCTGGTTGGAGTGAGAGATTCAGCTCTGTTAAGATACTTTTTCACTGAAACAGCAGCTTTTTCCTCCAGTGTCATCAAGCCAGAGATCTGATGGGCGTAACTGGAATTTGTATACTTAGGGAGCCTGTAGGACATTTTAATAGTCTGACGTTTTTCAATTGTGCTTTTTCTATATTACACCAGCTTTTTCTAGTAGCAGAGACCATCAGCAAAGAGTTGTCCCTCTCTTTGTGATGGGTAGTACATATCACTAATATACATTAAAACAGCAGTGGGCTGAGAGCTAAACTTGAGGCACCCCAGCTTCAGGGGTATATCTACTGGAGGTTGAGGCTCCTACCCTCATATCAATCTGTTTCTGGTTTAAACCGCTGTTTAAAAGCACCACCATTTGTTTTGGGAGGCAAAGGTTAATGTCTAGCAGCCTATACAGTCCTATGTGCCACATTTTACAATGTCAGAAAACGCAGCGATCTTTCTTATTAAAAACGCTTTTGAACTAGTGATGGGAATTCCGGCTCTTTTCAGTGAGTCAGATCATTTGTCTCAGCTCAGCAATAAGAGCCGACTCTTTCGGCCCCCAAACAGCTATTCAATCAGTAGCACTTCTGTCTTTTCAAAATCAGCCAATTTTAGCAATATTTTGACGATTGATGATTGGTGTGTGTGCACATCTATCACTTAAATTATTCAATGTAATATTACTAAACCTTATAATTTCCAAAATTCCATCATCAAGCAGCGATGTGTAGCCTTATTTTGTATTAAGTATTTTTTGTTATTTGTGGGATTTTATTGCGAAGTTTTCCGGGAAAGAGTGGTTGCTCCTCAGCGCCGGTGAAAAATTGCAGTTATTCAAAAAGTCTCACCATTCTTGCTGGATTTGGCTCTAAAGTGTTATTACCAAACAAATGAGCCGTTTTTCGATCATATTTAACTCATAGATTATAGGATTATCCTAGAATTATCAATCTATCTTGTGTTCATTTACAAACAGAAAAATAATGAAAATAAAAAAACATCTCTTCAGACGTGTGTCGACTCCCATCGTTCACTTAAAAGAGCTGGCTCAAAGAGCCAACTCATTCGTGTACGACACATCACTACGTTGAATGTCTTCTTCTGCTAGCTTTTCTTACTAAATCCAGCCTGATGTACCCTCAGAGGTCCTATGGCATAAAAGTGACTTTGGAGTCTGTCAGCCAGCACTCTTTCCAGCAACATGCCAAAGTTGTTCAGGAGACCTGTAATTGGCAGGTAGCTGGGGATCTTTGTTTGGTTTGGGGACCATAGAAACCAAGGCAGATTTCCAAAGCTTTGGAAATAACATACATGTAGACAGAAGGTATAGAGGTCTGCTGCAATAATTTCAATCAGTCTGGTTGGAAAGCATCTTCATGCAAGCGTATCCATGTCTGTTCTCACTGATCCCAGGGCCACTCTGTTCCTTTAACCCATCAAACCCACCAAAAACAGCTCACTGTTCATCCACCTCTACGCCCATCAACATTCGAGCCCTTTCTAAAGACTACCCAATCCCAGCCTTCACACGCTACCTACTCGACAGACTAAATTTTGGCTTCCACCCTTGGTTCACCATTCCGCTATCAACACCCAATGTCTGCTCCAACCTTTTGTCAGCTCAAAATGAACCAGAAGTGGTCTCGTCCATCCTTGACAAAGAAGTATGGACTGCTATGATCTCCACCTTTCGGTGATCTAGGAGTTCCTCTCATAGAAGAAAACCGGAAGTCCCTCACATCTGTTCCCACTGAAAAACTCCACTACATTACCCCTGTCCTCTCTGAGAACTGCTAAGAAGCCCCTAATTTGGATGCCCAACCAGTCACTCAATGTTCTCTCATAGTTACCATGATGTAAATGATGTCATTTAGAATAGATAACCATTGCCCTTTCGCAGTGTATATCCAGTAACGTATTGTATGTGTAATTTTCCATCACAGGCAAACCCTGATACAAGCGGACTCGCTGCCGGCCATCCAAGCAGTGGGTGGTGAAGACAAGCCTCTCACATTTTCATAGAGAACCTTGTGGACTTGCCATACCTTGTCTGTTTTTTATTGTAATAAAGCCAGGGCTAAATGATCATTCAATTTCATTGTAACTGTTTTTCATGCACCTGTGAACATGCTTATTTTCATCCTTCCATACCTCTGATCACAAAAGGATCATATAGCACAATACCAAACAAAATGTTGCATTGTTTGGTATGGTGCTATATGATCTAGGGGTGGGCGGTATGGCCTAAAATTTATATCACGGTATATTTAGAATTTTGGATGGTAACGGTATATATCACGGTATATTTGTTTTTCTTATAATAATAATAAAAAATGCTTTAGGAGCAGTACAAGACTCTGGGATGGTAACAATTTATTCCCGGGGGGTTAACTATGAGGTTTCTACTGGGCTCTTCCATTAGTATTGTGTAATCTGTATATTATGACAAAATTGACATTGAACTTAAGTGTTTATGAATGTTTTATTGTGCAAAACTGCACTGTATTAAATATAAATAGCACCTTATATGCAAACTTTTTTCCAAAATAGGTTCTGAACAATACAAAGAAATATTTTCAAAAAAAATAAACATAAAAATGTAAATTTCAAGTATTCCAATACTTCAAATAACTTCTACTGTATATAACAAAAACTTCAAAGGTTAGGCAACATGCCAGGAAAAGAATTATAAAGATAAATAGCACATTATATGCAAACTTTTTTCCAGTTTGGCTGAAGTATTTTCGACCTGGCATCACATACCTCGGATCCACATACCGCGCCCGTCAAATTTCCTACCGACCCACAGTAAATTACAGCAACTTAATTGAAATTCGACCCACGCATACTGCCATTAACATTGATAAAAACTCTAGCAGTAGTGAACGCCTCACGGTGGGCTACATCAATATAAGATCATTGTCAACAAAAGCGTTACTGATCAATGATTTGATTACTGAACATAATCTAGACATGATGGGTCTCTGTGAAACCTGGCTAAAGCCAAATGAGTTTTTGCCTCTAATTGAAGCCTCTCCCCCAAACTTTCTTAGTTCTCAGGTTGCCCGGGAGACGAAAAAAGGAGGGGGTGTTGCCCTGATATTTAACCCTATCCTTAGTCTTACTCCCAACACTAACAACAAATTTACATCCTTCGAAGTCCTGATTCTGCGCCCTACAGCTACAAATCTCCCATCATTCTACTTAGCAGTACTTTACCGCCCACCTGGGCCCTATTCGCTCTTCTTAGAAGAGTTCTCCAATTTCATTTCGGACTTAGTGACCCGAGCTGATAATATTCTCATTATCGGTGATTTTAACATTCACCTGAATAATTCCACCGATCCTCTCAGTAAGGCCTTCCTAGATCTTATTGATACTTGCGGCCTCACTCAATTTGTTAATGAACCAACCCACCATGGCGGCAACACCCTTGACCTGGTTCTGACCCGTGACATTCCTGTTTCTGCTTTAGTGGTCTCCTCTTATGTGCCCGCCCTATCTGATCACTATCTCATTAAATTTGAAATCAAATTGATCTTCCCACGCCAAAAATGTGAAGATACTTATATTAGTCGTCGTATTAATGCCACTACGGCCTCGTTACTATCTGAAAAACTGCCCAGTTTTCTCGCATCACTCTCTGGTCATGTTGGCTCACTCGACAATTTTGCCAACGAACTAAACGCCAGCCTTACCAACGCGCTTGACTCAATCGCCCCGTTAGTCACTAGAAAACACCACGCTAGGAAGTTTGCACCGTGGTTTACCCACGACACTCGTGCACTTAAACAAGCCTGTAGAAAACTAGAACGTAAATGGCGATTGACCAAACTCGAAGTCTTCCGGCTTGCCTGGAATAATAGCTTGCTAAATTATAAATGTGCACTCTCGTCAGCCAAAACTGCACACTTCTCTAGGTTAATCAGTGCAAATAAAAACAACCCAAAGTTTCTATTCGACACTGTTGCTAAGCTAACACGAAATCCCTCCCCCTCTGATAGCTTTCTGTTTTCTCCGAATGATTTCATGTCCTTTTTTAGTCAGAAAATCACGCTGATTAGAGATGAGATCACCAGTACACTCTCTACTGGCGGTGCCGTCTCACCCCTGAAAAGTCCACTTGGTGTTCCCCGGGCTGAATGTCTTTTCTCACAGTTTGATTTAGTTTCCTTAGACTCTCTCACCAAGCTAACTCTGTCTTCAAAACCCACGACCTGCATGCTTGACCCTCTACCTGCTAAACTGCTTAAAGAAGTATTCCCTATCCTAGGACCCTCCATTCTCTATATGATCAATCAGTCGCTCTCCACTGGCACGGTGCCCTCCGCCTTTAAAACGGCCGTGATCAAGCCACTACTGAAAAAACCGAACCTTGACCCCGAAGTACTTCAGAACTATAGACCAATCTCAAATCTGCCGTTCCTCTCCAAATTACTTGAACGAACAGTAGCCAGTCAACTTACAGATTTTTTGACAAAAAATAACCTGCTTGATCCCTTTCAATCTGGCTTTAGATCCCTTCACTCGACCGAAACTGCACTTACGAGAGTGGTAAATGATCTTTTGTTAGCTATTGACTCCAATTCAACCTCAGCACTATTGCTACTTGACCTGAGTGCAGCCTTCGACACAATTGATCATGCGATACTCTTGAACCGTCTTGAACATTATATTGGTATCCGGGGATCAGCCCTTTCTTGGTTTAGGTCTTACCTACTTGATAGATCACACCACGTCTTTTACAACAACATGACCTCAGAGTGTTGCAATATGGACTTTGGTGTCCCACAAGGCTCTGTCCTAGGACCACTGCTATTCTCTATCTATATGCTACCACTTGGTGGCATCATTCGCAAATTTGGCATTAACTTCCATTGCTACGCCGATGACACCCAAATTTACATACCAGTCAAACCAACCGATGACACCCAATTCCAAAAACTAGAGGCCTGCCTATCAGAGGTCAAATATTGGATGTCCCTAAACTTCCTACTCCTTAATGGCAGCAAAACTGAGATGCTGATTGTGGGACCGGCTAGACATAGACACTTATTTGAGAATAGTACTCTTAACTTTGATAGTTGTGTAATCTCCCAGAGCCCATACGTTAAAAACCTTGGGGTAAAATTCGACCCTACCCTCTCATTCGAGTTGCACATTAAGGAGATCACTAAATCAGCATTTTATCATCTTCGCAATATTGCTAAAATTCGACCTATGCTAACAAAGGCAGACGCAGAAATTTTAGTACATGCCTTTGTATCATCCAGAATCGATTATTGCAATGTCCTTTTCTCGGGCTTACCTACTGGGCGCACTAAAAAACTACAACTGGTCCAGAATGCTGCTGCCAGAATCCTGACCAAAACTAGGAAATTCGACCATATAACTCCCATCCTGTCCTCATTACACTGGCTACCAATTCAGGCCAGGTGTGACTTTAAGGTGCTTTTACTTACATATAAATCATTACATGGGATGGCACCGTCCTATTTATCCGATTTGATTAAACCTTATAAACCGCCACGCGCCCTCAGATCTCAGGACGCTGGCTACCTGTCTATCCCAGCAGTCAAAAAGAAAACTGCAGGTAACAGAGCCTTCTCTTACCGGGCTCCCTATCTCTGGAACAGTCTGCCTGCCTCAATCAGAGAGGCAGGCTCTATCGAAGTCTTTAAGTCAAGGCTAAAAACCCATTTATTCTCTCTGTCATTTGACCAGCCTTGAGGGAGTGGCTCAGTCTCTTCTCAGAGTAAGGCTAGACCAGTTAGCTCATCCTAGATCAGGGTCCTGCCGATGGATACTAGCATCCTGCCTACATGTCCTATTCTCCTGGTCTACCTGCTCCTGTCCACTGACGCTGGTCATGTTTGTCTGTGTGAGTGAGAGTGTGTGTATGGGTGTGTGTGGGTGAGTCTCCTATCTGTTCCAGGCCGCAGCCCGGCAGAGTTGGCGTCTGGTTGGTCCCGCCTCCTAGGACGATGCTGACTGAGCGGACGTTGCGTTCTCCTATCTGGGCAGAGTTGGCGTCTGGTTGGTCCCGCCTCCTAGCACGATGCTGACTGAGCGGACGTTGCGTTCTCCTATGTGGGCAGTGTTGGCGCCTGCATGGTCCCCTAGTCCTATGATGACGCTGACTGAGTTGCCGTTGCTGTGATGCCGCCCCATCAGATCTGGATGTCCCACCAAAATAAACTTTCATATATCGTGTATACGCTGCTTGCCCAAACTCGGCATCTATTGCACGCCCAACCGTCCTGGTAGGGGGATCCCTCTCTGAGTAGCCCCTCCCAAGGTTTCTCCCAATTTTCCCAGTGAGGGTTTGTGGGAGTTTTTCCTTGTCCTCTCTGAGGGTCTAAGGCTGGGGGATGTCGTGTACTAACCATTTATTATTTTCACATGTTGGGCACTGTGAAGCCCTTAGAGACTGTAACGGTGATTAAGGGCTATACAAATAAATGTGATTTGATTTGATTTGATCCAGTGTTTTGATCAATGCCTTAAACCTGTTTGTATAGGAACCATGTCCTTACATAGGTACTCCGTTATGGAATGTGTAATGTCCTTCCACCGCTTGCTTTTTTTATGTCATACGGATAGCCACTGGAAAATGACTTGGCTGGCGACGTCTGCGTTGTGGTTTTTTGTTTAGCACCACTTGCGGAAGGACTGCTTGTGTCTGCGCGCATCCTAGTACTCTCTTCATACTCACGGACATGTTTTGTTTTGAGGTGATAAAAGAGATTGCTCGTGTTACCACCGCCGGCAACAACTCTTGCTCGACATTGCTTGCAGATAATAGTTTTCTGCTCAAGGTCCGACTTTTTAAACCCAAACCACGTCCAGATGATGGACGAAGCACCTTTCTTTCTAACTAATTCTTCTTCTTTGTTTGCGCCGGGAACGGGAGCTCCCGCTGCCTTCCATTTCACCATGCATCCGTTCAGAAAGCATGCGTCTGTTTACGTCGAAGTTTACGTTGCACTACTCACTTTTTCACATCGTCTTTTTCCACAAACTAGTTTATTATCTTTAAATGGCAGCGCGCAGTTCGCTAGCTTTGTGTGTTACGTTTGTAAATGTGAAAAAGTATTTTTACATTCAAAGAGCCTAAAAGTAGCCTTCTACCGGTACATCCGGTAGAGTAAAATCTCTACCTTGGCACGGATTTCTACCGGTATACCGGTTCAACCATTATACCGCCCACCCCTAATATGATCCTTTTGTGATTAACTCAACAGAAACTCAAACATGTAATTTCTATGTCCACAAACCACAAAGGACCAGAATCATGCCCCACACAAGGGAAATATGTTACTATACGGCTAGAAGAGATGGTAAAATATTATCAGTGTAATGTGGGGGAGATGGTGTGGTGCTGATATAGAAATATGGTAGGGTTTCCCACTCAGCTCAAAACTCAAAAATCTTTCATTGATAATCTTCTTTTAAATCATTCTAGAGGGAATTTGCTGTTGAAATAAAATTATCTTATTCAAATTCTCTGGCAGCCATCTTAGGTGTATCACCTCTCGTATTAGTATTTAAGCATTTATGTTGGTTGTCAGAGAATTCAATACCTGGACACAACAAAACCTGCATACCACATTTAATTTTGTGTATACAAGGGCCACAATAGCATGTGGATTCATAACATCCCCAGCCCCCTTTGATATTATATCAGCCATATAACTAAATGGTACATGTAGATGACTTTTAACCTGTCACTGGTGAACTAGGGAAACTTACCATCACTTGGCTGGTAGCTGGTGTTCCACCCTGATGTGTATAATGAAAGCTGGACCTATTCAATTTTGATGTTAGAATGACAGGGGGGGGAAATGCTGTCCTGTATTTAATGAAATGAATCTGATCAAACTGCTTCATCATCCAAAGAACATACTTTGGATTACATTACATTACATTACATTACATTACAGTCATTTAGCAGACGCTTTTATCCAAAGCGACTTACAATGAGTGCATTCAACATAGGTAGGCAAAAAAACTACTAGTCACCAGAAATCGTAAGTGCATTTCCTTCCTAAACAAGCAACTAAGAGCATAACTAGTGTTAAGTTAAGAGTGCAATAAGTTAGCAACCTACTTTATCTTAAACAAATGAGACAAATAAGAGAATCAAATAAACAAGAGCTAAGACAAATAAGTGAACCAAATAAACAAGAGCTAAGACAAATAAGTGTATCAAATAAACAAGAGCCAATAAACAAGAGCTCAGACACATAATTGACGACAAATAGGCAAGGCTAAGAGGAAGGGTCAGGGTAGTGTTTCCTGAAGAAGTGGGTTTTCAGCCTGCGGCGAAAGATGGGCAGCGACTCTGCTGTCCTGACATCAGTGGGGAGTTCATTCCACCACTGCGGGGCCAGGACAGAGAAGAGCCGTGACCGTGTAGATCGGCCGCAGGGACCTCTGAGTGACGGGGCAACCAGTCGCCTCGAGGCAGCAGAGCGAAGTGGTCGGGCGGGGGTGTAAGGCTTGACCATAGCCTGGAGATAAGAAGGAGCTGTTCCTTTCACTGCCCTATAGGCTAGCACCAGGGTCTTGAACTGGATGCGAGCTGCTACAGGGAGCCAGTGTAGAGAACGGAGAAGGGTAGTTGTATGGGAGAACTTGGGGCGGTTGAACACCAGACGAGCTGCAGCTTTCTGAACAAGCTCCAGAGGTCTGATGGCAGACGACGGGGCACCAGCAAGGAGGGAGTTGCAGTAGTCCAGACGGGAGATGACAAGAGCCTGGATGAGCACCTGCGCTGCCTTGTCAGTGAGGAAGGGGCGAATCCTCCTGCAGGAGCGTGTCACTGATGCGATGTTTGCCGAGAACGACAGTTGGTCGCCCAGGGTCACACCCAGATTCCTCGCAGTCCAAGTTGACGTCACCACAGCATTATCAATGGTGATGGCTTCCCTGGGAGGAACACCAGCTCAGTCTTGTCCAGGTTGCATCGACATCCACTCAGAGATGTCTGCCAGACATGCAGCAATGCGTGCCTCCACTTGTGTGTCAGAGGGGGGAAATGACAGGATCAGCTGGGTGTCATCTGCATAGCATGGATGATGATGATGACAGCTGGGGAAAGTAATTGCTTCAAAGCATGCTACAGTTTATAACTACAATTGTTAATTCATATACTTACAGTTGGTCTAATGTAGATAGAGGAGCAGCCAACATCAAGACATGCTCTTATTGCAGAGGGGCACAAGGAGGCTAAGTTGAGCGGAATAATCCGTCTTCGCCTGTCCACTTTGCACAGGCTGAATTCAGAATCCCGAACTTGAGGGAATTCTTGCCTAATTTTCTCCACAAATTCCATCTCTGACCACGATAGGGGCACCACTAATTTTCTAACTGTTGTCCCAGCTACATAGAAAAAGAAGAAACACAAACATGTGGGCAAGAAAATGACACACACACAGTTAATAAGTAATTTAATCTTGTGTTAATATTGTAGCGAAACTTGGTGGACCGGGTTTGTTTTTCTGCCACCACCCTTGATCAGCTGGCAGGCCCGGCAACAGAGGTCGTACACACCACACACGCACCACAGAGATGGAAAATTAACGTCTTTATTTATGTGGACAATAATTCACAAGACCGCCGGGGCATCAGAACAAGGATGATCTTTCATACACACAGTTATCCCTTCCGCCCTGGGACATGAGCTGACGTGCAATATGCGCTATTCTAATTTAAGTCACACTAGGTGAAATAGACACGCACACGTGAGAAAAGATTTAAAGCCACTACAAACTCAAACTCACAACAACCGACAAAAGGGGCTCAGCCCAGGTGATGATGAAGCAGTTTGATCAGCATGCAGATGGTTGATTGCTTTTACATTTTGTCATATTCCCTACCTATTCTTGATCTGACTTTCACTGTTTACCACCCCCATCACCATGGCAGGCCCCCTGGAACAATAGAATCACGTGGCATGTGCAAGACACAGCGCTGGACCTTACCCTCAGTTAACTTGGCAATCGAGGCACAGACAATAAATAATTATTCAACGCCATGTTTTTTGACGCTGATCTCCACACAATAACCCATAATGTCAAAGTGCATTTTTTATTTAAAATGTATTAATTAAAAATGAAAGGTTTTGAGTAAATAAGTATTCAACCCTGCTGTGGCATCTGAATTCTTTTGAGATTTCTTGGTTTGAGTCCACCTATGGCCAAATCCAGGTGCATTACCATGTTCTGAAGGGTTGGGAGGGGTCTTCTGTTCTTCTTTCCTCTTCTCCTTCATCTATTCTCTATGCTTCCTGCTCTATATGTTCTTCTTTCCTCATTTCAGTCGTTCATTGTTTCACTTTTGTTTTACTACATTTTTCCTTCCTTCTTATTCTTTTTCCTCTATTCTTCATTTTTTCATCCACATTTTTCCTTCCGTAATAACCTTTTGTGGTGGGAAAGGCTCCCATAGGCAAGTGAATACAGTGCCCTGGGTGGTGTTAGTGATTGCAGCCTCAAGTATGACTCCTCCCCCAACCAATTCCCTAATCAGGCCCAGACTATATAAGGCACCTGTTGGCCTAGGCTCAGTCTCCTGGCTCTGGTTGTACTGCAGGTATGTAGTAAGTGATCACTTAATTTGGCTAAGTCAGCCTTTTACATGGTATATTTAGATTGCCGTCTTGTCCTAGCTTTTACCTGATGCATTGACTGATGATTTTAGTTGGAACCCCATTGTTGTCCTGCCCACCTTCCTGAGTGACCCCCAGTGTTATCCCATACCAGAGGTGGTGAGTAGGGTCACAACACCTATAGTTTTAGTTTGCAGTATGGCAAGCCCTACTAATCCCTGGTCTTCCTTCATAGGCTCACCTGTTTTACTACTGCTGTTTTGCCATTTTGATTTCCTATTCTGCCTGTACTTTTTTTTTTTTTACAAACTATTGTCCAGCCAACTGGGTTGTTTATTTTGTTTATTAGTTTCTTTCTTTCAGAGGAGCGGAGCGCCATATTGTTGAGAGGCTAGCACATATGTATGTGAGTAAAAGCTCTTGGGACATGATTGAGACTGCACTATTTAATGCTGTGAGGATTGCTGTATTGCACATGAGGTGATTTTAAGTGGTAGCACCCCTGGGCACGCCTCAGTGTAGTCTGCCTCTCTACAAGTGGCCTCAGCTCAGTTTTCCTTAGTTGTCCTTAGTTTATGTTGGACTGGTGGTTTTTGGGTATTTTAGGGTGTTCTTACAATTTTAGCTTTTGTATTTAGGCCTGCTTTTAGTGAATGTAAAAGTATTTTAACTGTTCCAGTCCTTTCCCAGCTTATTTTGATTTCAATAAAATACTTTGGTTTAATTTGGAAACGTCTGTCTCATCAGTAACAAACCTGTGTGCCTTATTTACTTTTCAACCCAATAGTCAAAGTTCTTAAGTAGTATTTCCTCGGGTGAGATTACCCAGGTGGCATTGTTGGTCTTTCCCCCTTCTATTGCCCTTGCCACCGTTTCTTATCTATCTAATTTCCTCTGCATGTTCATGTTTTCCTTCACTTATATATTTTTCCTTTTCCTCCCTATGTCCATCTGCCTCTTTCATCCATACATGTACATTCACTGTACTTTCTTTGCTTCCGTCCCACCTGGACTCCTAATTGAAGAGCCAAATACAGTTTGTCTCTGGTCTCTTGCTGACACAAACAACTGGCAGACTTGTTTCCTGTCAATTGCCTCCAGTGTGAAATGTCAGACTGCCACATTGTTGAGATGATAGTGCTTCAGCAAAGGAACAAGGCACGACCAGGAAAAGTCTGGCAAGTGCTTCTACCTGGTCAAATAGACCCCTAACTTCAGGTAGCTGGTCCCTGAGGATATCTGCAGCTTCAGTGGTGGCGCTGTATTCATACTGCAACTTAAACATACACTGATCAGTCACAACATTAAAACCACTGAAGTGAATAACATTGACTATCGTTAGTGCATTATAAAAACAGAAGTAAGCATAGTCTTAATTAACTGAACAAATGTTATATATTTGTATACTATAATAAAAATGGGAATAACTGGTTATATGCAAAATGTAGGACTTCATTAATCCCACAATGGTGATTGTTCCCTTCATTAGGGCCTACATTAAAATGTCTTCAAATAATTTTTGGCAGCACGAGGGGGACCTACACAATTAGGCAGGTTGTTTTAATGTTATGGCTGATCAGTGTATATAACGACCTCCTGTTGAGCTCTGGGTATTTGTCAGAGTACCATTTATTTCACCAGTCAGAAGCACAGCCCCCAACTTAAGAGCCTGAAGATGGCCTTGATTGAACTGGGGGGGACTAAAAGTCCACTACAAAGTACTACCTTCAGAAAACTGTCCTACTGCTGGCCTGTCAATATTGTTAAACACCTACATCTTCTAGAACGGGGCTCCGTTCCAGAAAGCAGGTTCAACAAACCCTGAGGGTGCTTTAACACCTACCTTGTTTGGTCCGAACCAAAATGGCAGGTGTGAAAGGTACCACGGTCCGGACCAGAAGAGGTGGTCTCGGTCCGGCTCATTTGCAGTGTGAAAACACTTTTTGGATGGTTCGAACTTTCGGACCAATTACAGGAAGTTGAGGCAGGCTATCCTTGGCGACGGTATAATTTTTGCACGAGGACGTTCATTTGGCGGCTTCGAACTAGTCTCGAGTACTGCACTTGAAGTTGGTGCTGCTGGTAGTAATGCTATAATAGTCTGTCTCACCAGAATTTCGCCAAGTTTTTTTTCTTTCTTTCTTCTGATTATTGTGGCCCAAAATTATTGAATTTGCAGGGGCTTTTATCAAAAATTGCGATGCAATTAGCGATATTTTTCGTGTTATCTTGTGGTAAAAAAGCACTTGATGACAATTTCGAGCCCCCCATTCTCCCCAAAACATTGTAAACTGCCCACTGTTTTTTTTTTAAAGTAGTAGAGTAATCGGCACATTAATACCAACCGGGGCCGCCGGCTGAAAACTAGTTTTACTACACATGATCTCTGTCTAGTGCCTTTCTTTGTCTTTCATTCCTTTTTAATCCTAGTTTTCTTTACATTAGGGTTCAAACCCCGACGGGGTAGAACCCTATTTTTCATCTCGGTTTATAAGGGTTCAAACCCCGGAGGGGTAGAACCCTATTTTCCTATCGGTTTATTATTCTTGTCTTATGCCGTTTCTCAAATTCCCGTGAGCTGGAATGAGCTAAAACCATGAAACTTGGCCCAATAACTGGAAATGATGTGCAAATGCTTCCCAAGAAACATGAGCCCAATCGGCCAGATGGTGGCGCTGTAATTAAGGCCCAAAAGCGCAATTTTGGAAAGGCCACTTGAAATTTGACACAAGTCCAGCTCAACGTGCTATACAAAAAAAGCCTCAAGAACCACTAAAGTCTGCCTGACTAGATTTTCCGCCATTTTTAATTTTTTGAAAAACACATTTTTGACATCTCCTAAACCGTAGGTCCAATTGCTACCAAATTTTCTGTGGATCATTATTGGACCAAGCTTATCAAAAGTTAGATAAAGCTTGGTGATATCTTATTTAGTTTTCAAAATATTGACCAATGAATTTCAAAAGGGCGTGGCTCAGCACATAAATTGACGAAAGTCAACAACCGTTGGGCCAATCATCACAAAACTTGCAGGATATGTCCACATAAGTACCTGAAACATACCCTGAAAGGTTCATTAAAATCGACCACTAGAGGGCGCTACAAATGCAAAAGATTTGCGTGGCATAACACAAATCAGACTATAAATCAGGAATTGTTTGTCCAATCATTACAAAACTCGCAGGATATGTTTGATAACAGTGTTGCACCACGTGTGTAAAATTATTTTGAAATCGCTCAATAGGGGGCACCACCAGTTCCAAACATGTGCATGGGCCTGGTGCAAATTTGGCCTTAAATCAATGACAGTTTGTCCAAACATCACCAAACTTGGTGGACATTTTTAATTAAGCTGTTGAAACGTCCCCAAATTGTTTTTGAAATTAACAAATAGGGGGTGAGGGCATTGTCGAACAAGGGCGTGGGCCTGGCAAATTTTGCTGTAAATACAGTTTTTCCATATGGGTGTAACCCACATTAAAATATGGTTATAAAATAAGTAGATTTTTATAAATTAAGTTACAAATAAATTAGGCTACAATTAAAAATGTTGACACTAAATAATTTGTAAGAATCAAATCAAATCACATTTGTATAGCCCTTAATCACCGTTACAGTCTCTAAGGGCTTCACAGTGCCCAACATGTGAAAATAATAAATGGTTAGTACACGACATCCCCCAGCCTTAGACCCTCACAGAGGACAAGGAAAAACTCCCACAAACCCTCACTGGGAAAATTGGGAGAAACCTTGGGAGGGGCTACTCAGAGAGGGATCCCCCTACCAGGACGGTTGGGCGTGCAATAGATGCCGAGTTTGGGCAAGCAGCGTATACACAATATATGAAAGTTTATTTTGGTGGGACATCCAGATCTGATGGGGCGGCATCACAGCAACGGCAACTCAGTCAGCGTCATCATAGGACTAGGGGACCATGCAGGCGCCAACACTGCCCAGATAGGAGAACGCAACGTCCGCTCAGTCAGCATCGTGCTAGGAGGCGGGACCAACCAGACGCCAACTCTGCCCAGATAGGAGAACGCAACGTCCGCTCAGTCAGCATCGTCCTAGGAGGCGGGACCAACCAGACGCCAACTCTGCCGGGCTGCGGCCTGGAACAGATAGGAGACTCACCCACACACACTCTCACTCACACAGACAAACATGACTAGCGTCAGTGGACAGGAGCAGGTAGACCAGGAGAATAGGACATGTAGGCAGGATGCTAGTATCCATCGGCAGGACCCTGATCTAGGATGAGCTAACTGGTCTAGCCTTACTCTGAGAAGAGACTGAGCCACTCCCTCAAGGCTGGTCAAATGACAGAGAGAATAAATGGGTTTTTAGCCTTGACTTAAAGACTTCGATAGAGCCTGCCTCTCTGATTGAGGCAGGCAGACTGTTCCAGAGATAGGGAGCCCGGTAAGAGAAGGCTCTGTTACCTGCAGTTTTCTTTTTGACTGCTGGGATAGACAGGTAGCCAGCGTCCTGAGATCTGAGGGCGCGTGGCGGTTTATAAGGTTTAATCAAATCGGATAAATAGGACGGTGCCATCCCATGTAATGATTTATATGTAAGTAAAAGCACCTTAAAGTCACACCTGGCCTGAATTGGTAGCCAGTGTAATGAGGACAGGATGGGAGTTATATGGTCGAATTTCCTAGTTTTGGTCAGGATTCTGGCAGCAGCATTCTGGACCAGTTGTAGTTTTTTAGTGCGCCCAGTAGGTAAGCCCGAGAAAAGGACATTGCAATAATCGATTCTGGATGATACAAAGGCATGTACTAAAATTTCTGCGTCTGCCTCTGTCAGCATAGGTCGAATTTTAGCAATATTGCGAAGATGATAAAACGCTGATTTAGTGATCTCCTTAATGTGCAACTCGAATGAGAGGGTAGGGTCGAATTTTACCCCAAGGTTTTTAACGTATGGGCTCTGGGAGATTACACAACTATCAAAGTTAAGAGTACTATTCTCAAATAAGTGTCTATGTCTAGCCGGTCCCACAATCAGCATCTCAGTTTTGCTGCCATTAAGGAGTAGGAAGTTTAGGGACATCCAATATTTGACCTCTGATAGGCAGGCCTCTAGTTTTTGGAATTGGGTGTCATCGGTTGGTTTGACTGGTATGTAAATTTGGGTGTCATCGGCGTAGCAATGGAAGTTAATGCCAAATTTGCGAATGATGCCACCAAGTGGTAGCATATAGATAGAGAATAGCAGTGGTCCTAGGACAGAGCCTTGTGGGACACCAAAGTCCATATTGCAACACTCTGAGGTCATGTTGTTGTAAAAGACGTGGTGTGATCTATCAAGTAGGTAAGACCTAAACCAAGAAAGGGCTGAACCCCGGATACCAATATAATGTTCAAGACGGTTCAAGAGTATCGCATGATCAATTGTGTCGAAGGCTGCACTCAGGTCAAGTAGCAATAGTGCTGAGGTTGAATTGGAGTCGATAGCTAACAAAAGATCATTTACCACTCTCGTGAGTGCAGTTTCGGTCGAGTGAAGGGATCTAAAGCCAGATTGAAAGGGATCAAGCAGGTTATTTTTTGACAAAAAATCTGTAAATTGACTGGCTACTGTTCGGTCAAGTAATTTGGAGAGGAACGGCAGATTTGAGATTGGTCTATAGTTCTGAAGTACTTCGGGGTCAAGGTTCGGTTTTTCAGTAGTGGCTTGATCACGGCCGTTTTAAAGGCGGAGGGCACCGTGCCAGTGGAGAGCGACTGATTGATCATATAGAGAATGGAGGGTCCTAGGATAGGGAATACTTCTTTAAGCAGTTTAGCGGGTAGAGGGTCAAGCATGCAGGTCGTGGGTTTTGAAGACAGAGTTAGCTTGGTGAGAGAGTCTAAGGAAACTAAATCAAACTGTGAGAAAAGACATTCAGCCCGGGGAACACCAAGTGGACTTTTCAGGGGTGAGACGGCACCGCCAGTAGAGAGTGTACTGGTGATCTCATCTCTAATCAGCGTGATTTTCTGACTAAAAAAGGACATGAAATCATTCGGAGAAAACAGAAAGCTATCAGAGGGGGAGGGATTCCGTGTTAGCTTAGCAACAGTGTCGAATAGAAACTTTGGGTTGTTTTTATTTGCACTGATTAACCTAGAGAAGTGTGCAGTTTTGGCTGACGAGAGTGCACATTTATAATTTAGCAAGCTATCATTCCAGGCAAGCCGGAAGACTTCGAGTTTGGTCAATCGCCATTTACGTTCTAGTTTTCTACAGGCTTGTTTAAGTGCACGAGTGTCGTGGGTAAACCACGGTGCAAACTTCCTAGCGTGGTGTTTTCTAGTGACTAACGGGGCGATTGAGTCAAGCGCGTTGGTAAGGCTAGCGTTTAGTTCGTTGGCAAAATTGTCGAGTGAGCCAACATGACCGGAGAGTGGTGCGAGAAAGCTGGGCAGTTTTTCAGATAGTAACGAGGCCGTAGTGGCATTAATACGACAGCTAATATAAGTATCTTCACATTTTTGGCGTGGGAAGATCAATTTGATTTCAAATTTAATGAGATAGTGATCAGATAAGGCGGGCACATAAGAGGAGACCACTAAAGCAGAAACAGGAATGCCACGGGTCAGAACCAGGTCAAGGGTGTTGCCGCCATGGTGGGTTGGTTCATTAACAAATTGAGTGAGGCCGCAAGTATCAATAAGATCTAGGAAGGCCTTACTGAGAGGATCGGTGGAATTATTCAGGTGAATGTTAAAATCACCGATAATGAGAATATTATCAGCTCGGGTCAGTAAGTCCGAAATGAAATTGGAGAACTCTTCTAAGAAGAGCGAATAGGGCCCAGGTGGGCGGTAAAGTACTGCTAAGTAGAATGACGAAAGAAACAATTAAAACGTATGCCTATACAAATTCATAGTGAAACATTCCCCTTTAATTGGTGACTATCCCTTTAAGAAAGACGTTTTTTACAGCACAGGTGCAGTTAGAACCGTGCACTGCAGAGGCGCGATCCGTTTGTCAGCGAACTAATTCAACATAGCCATAAACCCGAAATAACATAAATTAGGCCTACGTGAAAAAATAATAACTACCCGGTAGAATGGGGACTACGGTCCCTCTGGCTCATGGCCGGAATCAGACGAACACTCCTCCTCGCTCCAGTCCACATCGCTCAAGTCTGAGACTTCTCCACTGTTTCAATAAGTGTTTGATTATAGCAATAAGTACAAACTACGACGTATCTTAAAGGGGTCATATTATGGAAAACTGCTTAGTCCTGGCGCTCATACATGTTCCACAGGAAATCATTTACCTAAGTAGCTGAGAAAATCTGGAAGTCAACCCGTTTTTCTGTATTTTCCTTTTTCCAAAAACGGCGCCAAAGATAGGAGAAAAACAGGCCGTTTCAGAAAGTAGCCCCTTTGGACGTCATAATGGGCGCTTCTTAACATAATCCAGCCCCTCTCAGAGCATGCCCACGCCCAGGTGAACAACCAATCACATTTACCTCGTCTCAAAATGCAGCTCACGGCAGCGCCGCAAGCCGTTGCCGTGCATTCCATTGTACTCGGAAATCGATAATTCCAAGTCGGTATTCCTAACTTCCAATCTAAATGTGTTCCAGTGCATCTGCTCGGGAAAACATAATCGCCCGCAGCAAACTCATGTTTGTATGGCAAGTCTCAGAATGTTACAAGCATCTAAACTCAACATCAACTACTACAGCGCCATTAGTGAATAGAATCGGCGCATATCACATTTGGACACCGTTTTTTCCGAGTACACTGGAATGCACCATTACTTTGCGACTAGTGAAGCTAAAACAACAACATATCTACGGCGATATATCAACTCTCCAGTTATTATTTTGTAGGATGCAGGCAGCAACATAGATCCCTGCACAGTCTCCCAACACACGAAAATGCCAGGACAGAGTGGATTAATTTTATTTTTAACGGCAACGGCTACAGTTTTTTCTGTGTGTGATGATCACTCCTCAGACTGCTTGAGCAACGGCAGGATTAGCATCTAAATTGAAGCTTAAAGATGGAGCAATTCATAAGGTACGTGACCCATCTGCAAAATTGGAATCTGTAAGTGTCACCATGTTTTGATTTAATTTACCAAATTAGTCTGGTTAGTATATTTGACTGCTGGTTACCTAATGAGCTAGCGGGGGAAGTAAGAAAACTAAAGCTGGAGTCATTAAAAGTAAGGTAAAAGTAAAGTTATTGGTTGGAGTCAGGACTCATCTTTAAGTTATTTGTTGGGACCAGTGTCTGTTTTATAAGTCTGTCGAACGTGTCAGGCTCGTAAACTTTAGCCACCATTAGTACAATCGCGTTTGGTTGTTTGCGCTGCGCTGTTTGGATGCAAATAGATTGCATCCAATAATATATTGGCTAACTAGCTCAACAAAATTGTCAATCCTAGCTTGTCTGCAAGTTGTATTCAATAAGCTTATGGACATGAGCCATAAACAGACCGGC
Organism: Hoplostethus atlanticus; assembly: GCA_034670405.1. Classification (NCBI taxonomy): domain Eukaryota; kingdom Metazoa; phylum Chordata; class Actinopteri; order Trachichthyiformes; family Trachichthyidae; genus Hoplostethus; species Hoplostethus atlanticus. The sequence continues at coordinate 175,738 of JAXDDX010000200.1, forward strand.
TACAGCAGAGTGTGTCGCTCACACACCCACATACACAAACACAAGGCACGAAAGTACAATATTACACAGAATTGTTATCATTGAGAAACTAAGTGGAACCCCCTCAGCTGCCTCTTCCCATTCTGGGTCAGGCTCCGGCTCAAACATGTACGGTCTCAGTGTTGGTTCTGGAGCGGCCGCCATGGCTATGGTAAATTTCTGCATCAAGCTTATTTGTTTACCTTGAGCAGCATGAGCGCTCTGCTCTCCGCCTCCGCCAGGCGATTGCGTGGAGGTTGTATGTAATGAGCACTGCTCTGATTGGCCGCCTCAGAGCAGTGCTCATTACATACAACCTCCACGCCCTCAAAACAGCCTGTTCTTTACAATGGAGAAAATGAGAGACTGAAACACACACCACAGAAGCTGGTTTTAGGATTATTTTGATATAGACTTCACAAACGTCTTGTAAAGACCCCCAGGAACAGTTTAAATAGCCCAAAATGAGTACAATACCCCCCCTTTAAAACACTTGACTGATATCAAACAGTACAGTTTGTGGCAGTACAGCTCTATGACTTCCGCGACAGTCTTCGACTGGACTCCGCCCCCTGTGTTACTCCCACAAAGGTCCCACTGGGAAACACGTGCTGCAACGTCCACCAAGATTACCCTTCACCCAGTTCATGAAACAATGCCAAAGTTTTTCTACATTTAGTCTTCGGTTTGATCTTCTCTCTCCTCATCCTCTTGCTCCTCAAATAGCAGGCAATAGTGGACAATCCTGACGCAACTCAAATAGACTACTGCTCTGTGTTTCGGATTGAGATTGTCTTGGGGTGCTAGTGCGAAATGGCCTAACATGGTTCAAATATTACCTAGCTAATAACACATCGTTAGCAAAATCAGACGATCATGATTCAAATGTATTCAATCACGAACAACAAGGGGATTATTGGCTAAATATGTTATGTTTAATTTACACTTGGAGTACTGCTACCAGACGCCAAACTCGTCGGGATTAGGGACATTGAACGCAGTATTGAAATCACACGCTGGTGTGATTGGCTGAACTTGAAAGAGACGTCTGATAGGCTACAGAGAAAGGCCCTTTAGAAAAAATGCATTTGTGAATCTAACCACGTCAGGAAAATCTCAAAAATCCACACACAAATGTAACGAGGTTCACAACTCGTCTGGAGGTTTCTAAACGCAGATTCGACAATCTGTATATAAATGTAACAACATTTAAATATGTTTTAGATGAACACTGCAGCTGTTTTTAACTAAGTATATTTGTGGATTTGTTTTACATTTATATAAAACGAGACGTATGTGTGTGCATCGGAAACAGACATTTGTTAACACTAATTTATTTGTGAACCTCCTGTCATTTATATATATATATATATATATATATTTTTTTTTACATTTATATGAAATGATACACATTTGTGTGTGTGCATTGAAAAATATATTTGTGAACAGAGACATGTGACCTGCTCTCACAAAATGAGTCACATTGACCCCAAAACACATTTTGGGGTTTTCATATTACTTGAAAGAGGAGAATGTAGGCTTTCCAATGAGACCAAAACCATGTCACTCCTCCAAAAAATGATAGTTATGTGGCGTTATACAACGAGAGACACAAAAGTGTGGTTTTGAGAAAAAGGCCTTTAAAAAAACCTTTCCATTATGACTCTGAACATTCCATTTGTGGGGGGCTGCCGCTTTGACATCTCACAAACAAATGCTGCTTGAGTGATTATTAACAGATATAACATTTAGGCATCTATGTAATGAGGAGAAATTGCTCTTTAAGGTTATATTACACAGTACACTTACACTATTTATCCACTATTAATGAATCTTTCAAAAGCACCTTGAAGACGTTGTGAAAAATCTGTGACTCCCCTCCCCAACCCCCCACAATTATGGTTACACATAATTCAATTGTGTAAAAAGGAAGACAAATATACTGATATACATTAAAGTGTTTATGTAAACACATTCTTTATTTGTAAATATATGCTTAATGTATACAGTAGCCTATACAGTGTAGAAGATTTATAGCAATCTATAGCAATGTATAGGTCAAAGGGGCACTTTGTCTTCCTTTTTACAAAGATCCGGACGTCCCACCATAATAAACTTTTATGCATTGTGTATATGCTGCTTACCCAAACTCTATCAAATCTCAAATCTATTGCACGCCCAACCGTCCTGGTAGGGGGATCCCTCTCTGAGTAGCCCCTCCAGAGGTTTCTTCCAATTTTCTCTAAAAGGTTTTTTTTGGGGAGTTTTTCCTTGTCCTCTGTTGAGGGTCTAAGGCTGGGGGATGTCGTGTACTAACCATTTATTGTTTCACATGTTGGGCACTGTGAAGCCCTTAGAGACTGTAACGGTGATTAAGGGCTGTACAGATACATGTGATTTGATTTAAACCCCAGTTATATTGCAAGAAAAGATATAACCATATTACACATATCACTAATTAAATCCTTAAATGATTCAATAATTCATCTAGACATTCATCATATCTGCATATGTGATCACCATCAATAAAGTAAGAGGTCCTCTGGTGCATACTTTCTTTTTGCTGCTTCCTTTGGAACAAGCCGTTTCTTTGGATCAGTTCATTGTGCTGCTGACAGGAACATGTGTTTCTCACCTAGGAAACAAAAAAACATCTTAGGCCTACATTCAATTTGTGACAATTAAAATAAATTAACAGAACTCATTTTGTCATTTCAGTGTGAGACCACTCATCTGTAGTTATATACAACTACAGGGTCCTGTTGACCAGCTAGCTAGTTAGAACTACTCAAAACATTACCTACAGTGTTCATTATTACTGAGAACAAGGTTTAAAGAAGATAAGATAAACACACTTGTGTTTACTAATGTTGGCTAGCTCTATAGGATAAGTGGAAAAGTGCTTACCAGCAGTCACATCTCATCTCTCTCGTTTTTTCACCATAGAGAAGAGGATGTAGCAAGGCTTTCCCTGATGACATTTGCAGCCACACTTGAAGCTACGAGCCTTCTCGATATCCCCTCCAGATCCGTAGCTCACATTCATCCCATTCATCCGACTCAAGGACGGCAGATATTGGGTCTGTTAAAAAAAGTGGCTCCATGTCAACATCTTCATCGTTGTCGGTGTCTGAAATGGGCCTGTCAGAGTCCGAAGTGTCGCCGGAGGTTTCACTGTTGTTGTCCGTTCCCGTGTCGTCCGAGCCGCTCTCCTCAGCCGTCTCTCGGTCAGATCTCGGTGCCAAAAAGTAGTCGTCAATAAGCTCTCGCCACCGATCGCCGGAATCCACAGATAACATTGGATTGCCGAGCGATTTCTTCTTCTTTCCGAGACGCCATTGAAAGTCTTGATGATTACGATACTAGCTTGCTAACTTGACAACCAACAGGTGCGGATGCAGCTGGCTAGTTATCGCTAAATGCCGCCGCCGTGATCAACTTCGCCAAATACCATATCTTGCTTTTATGCTTCAAAGTTATATTTCCACTCCAAAATAGTAAGTAATTCATACAGATTATGAAAGCCAAGGCTTTGTTTTATTAAAATTAGTCAAAATACCAAAATGGTCAAAAATAGACTTTTGACATTAAAAGGCGTTTCTACGTAAATTGGCCATTGCGACTTCCGACTCATTTTGTGAGAGTACGTCACATATAAATCGCAAAATATATTTGTGAATCGTATTGTATTCATTTGTGACTATTGAGAGTTAACTGACTCCATACAGATTCGACAGTCTGTAAATAAATGTAACAACATTTAAATATGTTTTAGATGAACACTGCAGCTATTTTTAACTAAGTATATTTGTGGATTTGTTTTACATTTATATAAAACGAGACATATTTGTGTGTGCATCGGAAACAGACATTTGTTAACACTAATTTATTTATGAACCTTCTGTCATTTATATATATATATATATATATATATATATATGTAGTGTATGCAGGAGACATCATCTTCCTCACTCTTCCTCTCTGGACCAGACAGAATACACAGCGACACCCAAAGACTAACACATTCCTCTCCCAGGGCCTTTTGATAAGGTCAGGACCCCTGCCGGGCTCCTAGGGACCCAAGGAACCCCCCTCTCTCGGCAAAAGGTGGATTTCCCCATAAAACCGTCAAAAGTAACACTTTGCAGGTTCGACTAGCCCGCTCTGGTGCCAATTGGAGATGGGACCATTGATAAGGGCCGGGGAAATGGACTTATTGTGCATTCCAAAGGGGGGGACAGACTAAGAGAACAAAGAGTTCTACAATACACTGTATATATATATGATTTCTGTATGTTTTCTATTAAATGTGAATAACACATCCTGTGGCAGATGATGTACCCTACTCCCCAATGTATTATCTTGCTTATTCAAGGCACACAGCGTGTGTTATTAAGATTTTTGGTTTACTCGCCAGCGTTTTGTGGTAAGACAGTGATGTTTGGTATCATACAGACACATTTGTTGTAAGGTGATTAAATATGTCACTTGCATCCCCAAAGGGTCAAGAAAAACAATGTTTTCCAAACCTGAGCTGGAAATGCAGTTTTAGGAAAATGGGAATCACCGAGCATCCGGTTGTAAATCTGATGCATGCAAATGAGGGAAACACCTACTCTCCTGACTTGCCATAAAGCCCTCTCAGCCCTTGGCCCTCGCGCTCTCACAAAATCTCACGAACTAAGAACTACGAAACTAAGTTTGAACCTGGCTCCAAGCTCTTCTACAAGCAACTACCAGATCAGCTCTACGGTGAATATCGACGAGGCGCCCGCTCAAATTCACTCAACCTGATCCAGAAGACTACGCAACCAAATCAGAAGCCAGCCGCTCCGCTACTCTGCTACCTGAACGACGTGTGCCAACACATCGACCCTTCCCTCTATCTTCACTGAGGTGAACTGTTGGCACGACCACCCTGACGAACCAAGGCCCCGGACCGCACTCCACAACGGCCCTCCTGACATCGACTGGCCCAGCCCAACACGTGCGTGTGTTTACCTGGCTACTGCGACTGCGCAACGGTTACCCCGGAGACGAGGACGCCGCCGCTGACGCCCCACAAACCAGACGGTTACCCCAGAGACGAGGACGCCGCTGACACCCTGCCAACCAGACGGTAACCAGCTTTCTTGTTGATGCACGGGTGATGCAAAGGCAGTGTTTAACTGTGAAAGTGAGGTTAGAATACCCTCTCTCTCTCTCCGCTGTCCCTTTCCTTTGGTCCCAAGTCTCTCGGAAACGGTCAGCTGTCCTCCAAGTCATCTTTCGCTGTTGCCACGGTATCACCATTACACGCATTACAGCTCAGGTCGTCTTGTCTGTGCCAACTTCCTTGCCATCTTTGATCCCAATATCATTGGCCACTCTTATTTGATATATCCTCTGCCACTGTTTAGCTTCCTACCTTGTTTGATATATCCTCTGCCACTGTTTATCTTGCTTTCTTGTTTGCCAGTTTTATTGCCATTGTCTGTTTTAGTTTACTATACATGTGTTCATTTTATTAGTGTTTGTTTTACATAGTTAATAAAATCTTTGCATTTATAAAGAACTGGCTTTTGTGGGTCATTGATATATCCTGGACATGAAGGTAGAAAATCACTGAAATCTAGAGCTCACTTCTTCTGATTATTAGACTGATATCATTATAAAGAGACTATTCCAGTGTAAACTGGTGGTGCCCCGCAAGTGTTAATTAATAAGCTATAATAATAATAATTTCAATAACTGTCAATTTTCAGAATTGACCAAATAGTCTCATCGTTCATAACGAAGCTCAACACACTACATATATATATATATATTTTTTTACATTTATTCTAAACGATACATATTTGTGTGTGCATTTAAAAATATATTTGTGAACAGAGACATTTATATAATATAGCCGCAAGCGGCGATTCGCGGGTTCAAACCATTTTGTTACTGGAAACTGCATGCAGTGACAGAAGAAGATAAATTCCACAAAAAAATATATGCAGTTAACTATGTTTAAGAAAGCAAGGCCACTAACAACAAAGCCCAGTTTAAACATAAAAGCCCCAGAAAAATACTATACTGTAAGCCCATGTAGCACTTGTGTCACTGTATCCACAGTGTAAGTATGCGACTGGACTAGTTCTAGGTTCGTGGGAGTGGTGATGATAATATAATAAATCAGACCGGAGACACAGAGCTTTAAATGTAACAGCCGGCAATTTAGTGATTGGAAAGGTAACAAACAAACAAAAATAACACTTATCATAAAATAAGTCAATTTTCTTATAGGCCTAAATCACAGGTAAGTATAACCAAACCTTTTTTGTTTCTCCTTTAAGTTTCCTATAGATTAGTTAGTCAAGTCAGTTTAAGTCAGGTTTCTAACATAACTTATTTTAGGTTAGTAGGTTATGCCTATTTTAGCTTAATAGGTTATGTCTTATTTTATTCCCTGAGTTAAGTCTTATTATTTTTCCTTCACAGGTAAACAGGTAAGTAAACCTTAAAATCCATGACAGGTAAATCAGAGATATAACCTTTTGGGTTTAACTCTTTTCTTTTCTTCCCCGACAGGTAAGATAGAATAAAATTCACCTTTCTTCAATCTAAATATCAAATGAACATTACATCATCACAACATAACATTGGAAATTCTTGAAATAAATGTAATGTAGTACCAAAGTGGTATATTCTTCAGTTTTTTTCAAATTCAGTTCTAGTTCTTTGTACTGTAGTTCAGTTCAATTCTGTTTTCAGATCCACAACACTCCTACCACACTGGCAGCGATGTATTCAGCAGTCATCAGACGTGTACAGTAGATTCTCACACTGGCACGTGTGTTCAGCTCTCAGACTCGTGGGTAGCTCGCCATCCTGTCTCTTGCGTGTGTGTATGTGCTGGTCCAAGCACACACACAATCACACCACGAGGAAGAGTGTCCAACTCCATGAAACAAACTTCTCAACAGAAAAAAACCTCTTCCACCACAACAACAAAAACGTTACCAGAACAGTTTGTGTGTTAAGGTATTTGCAGGCTTACATTAAATGGTAAAGAAAGTAGTTATTTATGTCTTTTACAAAGTAAATTATCTCTCTCTTTCTCTCCGTTTCTCTCTCTGGTTCTAACTCTGCACCTGTGCTTTTTTCCGAGAGGAAAAAAAACAACGTCTTTCTTAAAGGGATATTCACTAATTAAAGGGGAATGTTTCACTATGAATTTGTATAGGCATACGTTTTAATTGTTTCTTCTTACAAATTATTTAGTGTCAACATTTTTAATTGTAGCCTAATTTATTTGTAACTTAATTTATAAAAATCTACTTATTTTATAACCATATTTTAATGTGGGTTACACCCATATGGAAAAACTCATGTATTTACAGCACAATTTGCCAGGCCCACGCCCTTGTTCAACAACGCTGTCCACCAAGTTTGGCGATGTTTGGACAAACTGTCATTGATTTAAGGCCAAATTTGTGCCAGGCCCATGCACGTTTGGAACTGGTGGCGCCCCGTATTGAGCGATTTCAAAATAATTTTACACACGTGGTTCAACATTGTTATCAAACATATCCTGCAAGTTTTGTAATGATTGGACAAAACATTTCTGATTTATTGTCAGATTTGTGTTATGCCACGCCCATTTTTTGGCATTTGTAGCGCCCCCTAGTGGTCGATTTCAATGAAACTTTCAGGGTATGTTTCACGTACTTATGTGGACATATCCTGCAAGTTTTGTGATGATTGGAGCAACAGTTGTTGACTTTGGTCTAATTATGTGCTGAGCCACGCCCTTTTGAAGTTCATTGGTCAATATCTTGAAAACTAAATAAGATATCACCAAGCTTTATATAACTTTGATAAGCTTGGTCCAATAATGATCCACAGAAAATTTGGTAGCAATCGGACCTACGGTCTAGGAGGAGATGTCAAAAATGTGTTTTTCCAAAAATTCTAAATGGCGGAAAATCTAGTCAGGCGGACTTTAGTGGTTCTTGAGGCTTTTTTGTAGAACATGTTGAGCTGGACTTGTGTGTCAAATATCAAGTCAATCGGACGCACGGTGTGAGGGGCGTGGCCTTTCCAAAATTTTGCTTTTGGGCCTTAATTACAGCGCCACCATCTGGCCGATTGGGCTCATGTTTCTTGGGAAGCATTTGCACATCATTTCCAGTTATTGGGCCAAGTTTCATGGTTTTAGCTCATTCCAGCTCACGGGAATTTGCAACGCGGCATAAGACAACAAAGAATAAATATAGCCGCAAGCGGCGGTTCGCGGGTTCAAACCATTTTGCTACGGCAAACTGCATGCAGAGTGACAGAAGAAGATAAATTCCACAAACAAATATATGCAGTTAACTGGATGTTTAAGTAAGGAAGGCCACCAGGACAGAGGCTTCCATTCTCAAACAACAAAGCCCAGTTTAAAAATAAAAGCCCCAGAAAAATACTATACTGTAAGCTCATGTAGCACTTGTGTCACTGTATCCACAGCGTAAGTATACGACTGGACTAGTTCTAGGTTCGTAGGAGTGGTGATGATAATATAATAAATCAGACCGGAGACACAGAGCATTAAATATAACAGCTGGCAATTTAGTGATTGGAAAGGTAACAAACAAACAAAAATAACACTTATCATACAATAAATCAATCTTCTTATAGGCCTAAATCACAGGTAAGTATAACCAAACCTTTTTGGTTTCTCCTTTAAGTTTCCTATAGGGGTAAGTCCATATGAAATGGTTATGGCATGACACCCACCATCTCGGATAGTTCTGAAACTGCTTTTGTAGTAAGAAAGGGATGATAACCTTCCCTGAAGCATTATTTTGTGGAAAAATTATTTGGTCTGTGAGAGATATAGCTAATTGGATGCGCTCAAAATGAACTTTTTCATGGCATAGGATTGGTATAATATTAATTAAATATAGTTCTCATTACCCAATTTGCACCAAACTCTCTCCATATAATCTTTCAGACATAAAGAATCCATCTGAATTGTCAAAATACACCCGCAGACCCCCAAAACCCTACAACAATCCCACCCTTATGGGCAGCATAGAATGGCAGTTCTCTATGTGGGACAAAACATATGAAGCTGTGGTTTGGAATATTGTTTCTTTGTATATTTCTAAGTATGGACAGTGATAATGGTCATAATTAAGTTCCTCCGTCATGTTTAATAAGTGTCTGAAGTTGGCCAGCTCACACCGTATTATGTAACATAGTAGTACCAATTTACACAAGTTCAAGTTACATTACTCTTCAGCCCATGTCTGCCTTATTATCATTTGAAATTTATTTTTGTTAATGACAAAAAATGTTTCTATTACTGGTACCTTTTTTTTTTATCTGATCATAGGAATGGCACCATCTTGTGGTTGGAAATTGGTACTACTATGTTACATAATAAGGTGTGAGCTGGCCAACTTCAGACACTAATTAAACATGACGGAGTAACTTAATTATGACCATTATCACTGTCCATACTTAGAAATATACAAAGAAACAATATTCCAAACCACAGCTTCATATGTTTTGTCCCACATAGAGAACTGCCATTCTATGCTGCCCATAAGGGTGGGATTGTTGTAGGGTTTGGGGGGTTTGTGGATGTATTTTGACAATTCAGATGGATTCTTTATGTCTGAAAGATTATATGGAGAGAGTTTGGTGCAAATCGGATAATGAGAACTATATTTAATTAATATTATACCAATCCTATGCCATGAAAAAGTTCATTTTGAGCGCATCCAATTAGCTATATTTCTCACAGACCAAATGATTTTTCCACAAAATAATGCTTCAGGGAAGGTTATCTTATCCCTTTCTTACTACAAAAGCCGTTTCAGAACCATCTGAGATGGTGGGTGTCGAAATCAACCTTTTGGGGCCATTTGAAATGGAATGACCCATAGATTAGTTAGTCTAGTCAGTTTAAGTCAGTGTAGCAGAGGGGTAATACCACCGCCTTGTAGGGGTAAATATAGTGTCCTTACCTTAGACGATTGGGAAGTGAAGGATCGATGTCCCCTCCCCCCAATACGATTAGTCTCTGTACCCACGACTATAGGTATGTTTGTGCCCATCTTGCTGAATTAAATTACCATAATAACCTAGATTATACTACTTCTTTAAAAAAAACAAAATATCTCCTCAAATTATTTCCCTTCAAAAGGATCAATATTTTCTTAAAGTAGTCACTATTCCCTTTGAAACATACACAATCACAAAATATAGATGAAAGCAGATATTCCACCTCAATTGGGTTTTGCACAATGAATTGAACAGTACAGTGTATTCAACATCAACTCTTTCTCTAATAAACAGCCCTTAGGTGTATTCGTGTCTCAGGAGAAAGGAAAACAGTCTTTGGAACACCTTCAAGTTTCCTTTTCTTAGTCCATGTATCAATAAATGTCCATAAACCAATAAATCATACTCCTTTCAGTCGAACCGTCAATGATGGTGTTAACCACTCATTTCAATAAGTGAAAATAAACAATATTACCTCGGTCTCTTGTTTACTGGAAATAAATTGGAACCAAATACCAGTCTGGCGAGGCGAGATGAGCAGAGTAGAGACACTGGGAAGACGTCGCTGGATGGCAGGGAACCGGAGAAGATCATAGACATATATACATAGACGCCGCATTGGCCTGTGGATCGTACGTAAACATCGCCGCCATATTGGTTCGGACAAGACTGGCCTGTAAACAAATACAAGTAAACGGGGAGCTGCGGTTTTTCTGGATGAAAAGCACTATAACGTTTACATTTCTCAACCGATTTCAGTGAGTCGTTTTATATTCAAGGGTTTATGATCTACGTGCAGTACAAAAAAAAGTTTTGTCTCCAGTTACGTAGAATCTCGATAGTTAGGCTATAATCGCTGTGTATCAACTCTTTCTCTTTGGGAAACCTTCAAAGTGTGAAAAAAGTTAGCTAGCCAGCTAACTACAGTCAGATTCATAATATGTCAGCAGCTTAGCCGAAACGAGTAGCTTGTCATAAAAATTTGGAGAAATATATATATAAATATAGATGAAAATCTCGATAGGCCATTTGAATTTTCCCTCTTTATTTGCCCTCTGGGGATCAATAAAGGCGTATCTTATCTTATAATAGTCTTTGTCTGTCTTGGAGTATATCTGTATCCTTTCACTGCTATAAAAATATATAAAGAAGACTGACTGCCAGTGTCTCAATATTGTAATTTGTATTTGCCGATTTTGTTCCAATTTTCTCAATGATGGTCAATTATTAGTACTTAAAAATGCGCTATTTAGATTCCCCCCCCCCCCCCCCCCCCCAGTATTTCAAAGTGAATGAGCTGTATTCTGACCTGGAGCACAAGAAAAGCTAAAATGATGGGGACATGGACAGAAAAATAACTTTCTGCACATTTCATGTACATTAAATTATATTATATATGGACGTCTTCACAAGTATAAACCAAGGAAAATAAGCCAAATCCATGCTTGACAAACCTGAGTTTTTACAATGCCTTATGACAATGAATTATTTTCCACCACGTAAGTAATTCAGTTCATGTGAACCTAACGTTGACACTGCTCTCTTGAGCGTCTAGCAGCGATTATAGCCTAACTAAGTAACTGGACACAAAACTTTTTTTTGAACTGCACGTAGATCATAAACCCTTGAAGATAAAAAAGGACTCACTGAAATCGGTTGAGAAATGTAAACGTTATAGTGCTTTTCATCCAGAAAAACCGCAGCTCCCCGTTTACTTGTATTTGTTTACAGGACAGAAGCAGGCAGAAGCAGTCAATGCGGCGTCTATGTATATATGTGGAGAAGATCCTACCACTGTCACTCCCCTTGGCGTGCGTGTGTGCGCGGCGGGCGTCAATGTGCTCTCTGCAGCATCCAATTAGCCTGTAGATACCGCCGATCTTCAAGGCCAGGCAACCAAGCTGAATAGCCTCCTCTAATCCACAGTCCAATCCGCTCAATCAATGCAAAAACAGACTTTAATCCATACGGGTCCAATCGCCGTCACCTCCGCGATTCACTTCACTGCCGCGAGTAACTTGATTCTCGTTCACGACCGCACCGTAATGGCGGCTTACAACTAACACTGAAACTAAACTGAACTCAACCAGAGAAACGCATACCGATGGTTAATTAACTATAGCGTGTCGCGACGTTCGTCGATTGATTACTTCACTCTTCACTAGCACAACAGAATTTGTCTCCTTTCGGAACTCACGGCACTGACGAAACCTCGTTGTTCTCAGTCTATGACCATTACTTGAAACAAATCCGCCATTGCACTCAGCGAGACATCCACAGTGATGGCGAAGCAACACTTTAAACTCGCTCGTAAAACAACAAAGAGTGTTGAATTAACTTGAACAAACTGTCCGTCTCATCCTCTGTCTCGTTTTTAAAAGTTACAGAAGGAATTAATGCGAATAACCAACCGGGAATATAGTTACGGTTTCTCTTTGCAGTTAGCACGTCTCTCTCTTGATTCCACTTTTTAGACACCCACCCAAACGCCCTGAAACCGGGCTCTGACAGGCTGACACGGGCAGACTATTCAAATCCTGATAGGATAATATACCTGTCCACAATAGTGACCCCGAACAAATAGAACATAGAAATATAGAATATAGAATCACAATTCTTGTATCCTCTACATTAGATTCAAGATTCAAGAAGATTCAAGAACTTTATTTGTCACATACACACACGGGGTGTGCAGTGAAATGAAAAAGTGGCAATGCTCAACGGGAATGTGCAAAGGGCAACAGTACACAGTATTTACAATAAAAAAACAACACAATATTTACAGTATTACAGTAAGAGCTCTTATATAAAAAAAACAACACAATATTTACAGTAAGAGCACTACAAAATTATAGTAATATGAGAAATATGAGAAATTGTATATATGTATATAAATTATGTGTAGTCATTACCTAAGTGTGTGTGTGTGTGTGTGTGTGTGTCCATAAGAGGGGCAGTGTGTGTGTCTTGGTGGGGGCCCTGGTGAGGTCGGAGTTCACAGTCCTGATGGCCTGAGGAAAGAAACTCCGTCTCAGTCTCTCTGTTTTTGCAGCGTGACTACGGAGGCGCTTGCCTGACCGCAGCAGCTGGAACAGTCCGTTGTTGGGGTGGTGAGGATCCTTCATGATCCTGCAGGCTCTGGTTCTGCACCTCCTGGTGTACAAGTCCTGCAGGGTGGGGAGTGTAATTCCAATAGTGCGCTCGGCCGAACGCACTACTCTCTGCAGAGCCTTCCTGTCCTGAGCGGAGCTGTTGCCAAACCAGGCAGTGATGCTTCCATTAGTTTAGTTAGATTAGTCAGCTTAGTCAGGTTTCTAACATAATTTATTTTAGATTAGTAGGTTATGCCTATTTTAGCTTAATAGGTTATGTCTTATTGGTTATGTCTTATTTTATTCCCTGAGTTAAGTCTTATTATTTTTCCTTCACAGGTAAACAGGTAAAATCCATGACAGGTAAATCAGAGATATAACCTTTTGGGTTTAACTCTTTTCCTTTCTTCCCCGACAGGTAAGATACAATAAAATTCACCTTTCTTCAATCTAAACATCAAATGAACATTACATCATCACAACAACATAACATTGGAAATTCTTGAAATAAATGTAATGTAGTACCAAAGTGGTATATTCTTCAGTTCTTTTCAAATTCAGTTCTAGTTCTTTGTACTGTAGTTCAGTTCAATTCTGTTTTCAGATCCACAACACTCCTACCACACTGGCAGCGATGTATTCAGCAGTCAGACGTGTACATTAGATTCTCACACTGGCACGTGTGTTCAGCTCTCAGATCCGTGGGTAGCTCGCCATCCTGTCTCAGTTTGTGTGTTAAGGTATTTGCAGGCTTGCATTAAATGGTAAAAAAGTAGTTATTCATGTCTTTTACAAAGTAAATTATCTATCTCTCTCCATTTCTCTCTTTGCAGTGCACGGTTCTAACTCTGCACCTGTGCTGTAACTTTTTTCGAGAGGAAAATGCCTTTGTATAGGTATACGTTTTAATTGTTTCTTCTTACAAATTATTTAGTGTCAACATTTTTAATTGTAGCCTAATTTATTTGTAACTTAATTTATAATTAAATTTCAACAGCTTAATTAAAAATGTCCATCAAGTTTGGCGATGTTTGGACAAACTGTCATTGATTTAAGGCCAAATTTGCGCCAGGCCCATGCACATGTTTGGAACTGATGGCGCCCCATATTGAGCGATTTCAAAATAATTTTACACACGTGGTTCAACATTGTTATCAAACATATCCTGCAAGTTTTGTAATGATTGGACAAAACATTTCTGATTTATAGTCAGATTTGTGTTATGCCACGCCCATTTTTTGGGCATTTGTAGCGCCCCCTAGTGGTAGATTTTAATGAAACTTTCAGGGTCTGTTGCAGGTACTTATGTGGACATATCCTGCGAGTTTTGTAATGATTGGACAAACAATTTCTGATTTATAGTCAGTTTTGTGTTATGCCACGCCCATTGTTTGCATTTGTAGTGCCCTCTAGTGGTCAATTTTAATGAAACTTTCGGGGTGTGTTTCAGGTACTTATGTGGACATATCCTGCAAGTTTTGTGATGATTGGAGCAACGGTTGTTGACTTTGGTCTAATTATGTGCTGAGCCACGCCCTTTTGAAGTTCATTGGTCAATATCTGGAAAACTAAATAAGATATCAGCAAGCTTTATATAACTTTTGATAAGCTTGGTCTAATAATGATCCACAAAAAAATTGGTAGCAATCGGACCTACGGTCTAGGAGGAGATGTCAAAAATGTGTTTTTCAAACAATTCAAAATTCAGGCAGACTTTAGTGGTTCTTGAGGCTTTTTTGTAGAGCACCTTGAGCTGGACGTCTGTGTCAAATTTCAAGTCAATCGGACGCACGGTGTGAGGGGCGTGGCCTTTCCAAAATTTTGCTTTTGGGCCTTAATTACAGCGCCACCATCTGGCCGATTGGGCTCATGTTTCTTGGGGAGCATTTGCACATCATTTCCAGTTATTGGGCCAAGTTTCATGGTTTTAGCTCATTCCAGCTCACGGGAATTTGCAACGCGGCATAAGACAACAAAGAATAATAAACCAATAGGAAAACAATTGGTTTTGAACCCTAATAAACCGATAGGAAAACAATAGGGTTCTACCCCTCCGGGGTTTGAACCCTAATAAACCGATAGGAAAACAATAGGGTTCTACTCCTCCGGGGTTTGAACCCTAATAAACCGATAGGAAAACAATAGGGTTCTACCCCTCCGGGGTTTGAACCCTAATAATAAATCGCAACATATATTTGTGAATCGTGTTGTATTAATTTGTGAATATTGAGAGTTAACTGACCCCATAAGTATCCCCTTACATCACCAGCAGCTTATAAATGTTAGATATTTGTGTTGTTGACATGTATTTGAGACATATCACTTGCTATATTTAAATGAGTATACCCTCCAGACAGAGGTGGGTATACAGCGTATACCTGCATATGCTATCCATTCTGCAACAGAGTACTGAACAGAAAGTGAGCTTTGAAAGCCAGAACTCTCAGCACCTGCCCAAATAATCGTTGAGCCATTGGAATTGATCAACAACCCTATCAACCATCTTCCATCATGGAGCACACAGACAAAACTCTGTTTGTTCCAGTCCAGGCACACATATTAGAGATAATCAGTCCTGCTGGAATGAAGTTTTTTTTCAAAGCCCTTGAAAATTCTGCAATGTCATGGTGTATTCATCGTTGGCTAAGACACACATGCACAGACACACCCACACACACTAGATCTCCAAGGAAACACTGTGTTTTGTTGTATCAGCTTGGTTTCTCGTGGTTTGTCAGACAAAGGGAGCTCAGTCACACTCGGCAGAAACTTATCCTATGCTTTGTCCTAATGCTGGGAAATGGCTTGTATGTGTCAGAGAGAGAGAGAGAGACAGGGTGCACTTGCTTTCCTCTGTACTTTGTTTTGCTTTCCTCTGTATTTTTTAGTCTGAATAGTTATGATAATGATAATAAAAACAACTTTGTAAACAGTTTACGGACTACTGCACAGAGCATAGAAATACGTTAAAAAAAAAAAAAATGTAGTCAATATAAAAATAGTCAATAGTAATGAGTCTAGATAGAGAAACAGGAAATAAGCGTACTATGGTACCACTATAGTTCTATATAAATAAGAAATACCTGTAGTCTCCTCCCACAGCTCAGACACCCCTCCTCCCAGATCACATTCATCACCACACCCACTAGACTGAGCTTCTGTCCACTGAAAGGGAATATTCTCTATTTTCTTTGTGTTTTCACCAGTTTTATGTTACCCTTTGAATAGGAGATAAATTGTAGTAGTAGTACCAGTGTGTGAGGAGAGAAACAGCGTGCATTGGATCCTCCTTAGTGTGCAGTTGTAAATAATGTGAATAGCTCATAAACCGTAGGTCTAATTGTAGGAAGCTGTAGGGGTGAGCTGCCATTATTTTCATTGTCTCCTTTTTTCCCCTTTTCCTGTTAGTTAGGGAGGGAGGTAAAAGTTCCATTTCGGTCTATTTCAAATGAAATGGACCGCCTTGTGTTACTTTTGGTGTGTGTTGCTCCGGCGGCTTGGTGCTATATGTCAGGTGAAGTTACGGGAAGCTGCGGCGACCTGCGACCCCACCACTCTGAGAACAGCCCGCAGCCAAACCCAGCGCCCTTCACAGTCACCACTGACTGGAGCAGCTACAGGGATGGAGAGGAGATCACAGGTAAGAGAAAGGTTTGTTTTACAGCTGGTATTCATTATAAAGCTGATAGTTATTAGTGGGATTGCTGTGTAACAGCAAACCCACTATTGTAATCCGGCCAGTTTATTCTTAGTGGGATTGCTGTTACACAGCAATTACTATTGTAATCCGACCTACTTATTATTATTCTTCCGTGCGCTTTTTGCATTGATTCCTATGGGTTTTTTTTGCTCACCTGTACCGCGAAAACCGTGTGTGTCACATACGTGGTTCAGGTATCGAAATGTGCCGAATTATGCGACGGGGTGTGGAAATTAGTAACGGTGGCAGAAATTCGCACAATTCACGATTTATCGCATAAAAACACGGTTTTTAAAAATGCGGTCGCCGCGCTACTTGTCTCGCAGTTTTCGAGCTACATGCACGTATCATATGTCAAACTGTGCGGAATTATGTGGGGAGGTGTTCTATGACTTTTCTAAGAGATACTAGTAGTACTTTAGGAATTATGCAGTATTTTGACTTACCATGACTCAGCAAAAAACGCCGACAAACTTGTCGTCCCATAGACTTCAATGTATTTGTAAGTGCAACTGGGTGCCATGTTGGATCTAGGCGGCCATTTTGGGTCTAGACCCATAGACCTCCATGTATTTTGAACTCACATAGACTTCAATGTATTTGTAATGCAACTGCATTCAACTTCATACAACTTTCAAGTAATACTACTAGTGCGACTACAACGCCGCCATGTTGGATCCAGGTGGCCATTTTAGATCCAGGTGGCCATTTTAGATCCAGAGAGTAAAACTCAAAAAAACTCAGGTTTGTCAAGCATGGATTTGGCTTATTTTCCTTGGTTAATACTTGTGGAGACGTCCATATATAATATAATTTAATGTACATGAAATGTGCAGAAAGTTATTTTTCTGTCCATGTCCCGATCATTTTAGCTTTTCTTGTGCTCCAGGTCAGAACACAGCTCATTCACTTTGAAATACTGGGGGGGGAAATTTTAAATAGCGCATTTTTAAGTACTAATAATTGACCATCATTGAGAAAAATGGAACAAAATCGGCAAATACAAATTACAATAGTGAGACATTGGCAGTCAGTCTGCTTTCTATATTTTTATAGCAGTGAAAGGATACAGATATACTCCAAGACACACAATTACAGACAAAGACAATTATAAGATAAGATACGCCTTTATTGATCCCCAGAGGGCAAATAAAGAGGGAAAATTCAAATGGCCTATCGAGATTTTCATCTATATCTATATTTCTCCAAACCGATTTTTATGACAAGCTACTCGTTTCGGCTAAGCGGCTGACATATTATGAATCTGACTGTAGTTAGCTGGCTAGCTAACCTTTCTCACACTTTGAAGGTTTCCCAAAGAGAACGAGTTGATACACAGCGATTATAGCCTAACTATCGAGATTCTAAGTAACTGGAGACAAAACTTTTTTTTCTACTCCACGTAGATCATAAACCCTTGAATATAAAACGACTCACTGAAATCGTTTGAGAAATGTAAACGTTATAGTGCTTTTCATCCAGAAAAACCGCAGCTCCCCGTTTACTTGTATTTGTTTACAGGCCAGTCTTGTCCGAACCAATATGGCGGCGACGTTTACGTACGATCCACAGGCCAATGCGGCGTCTATGTATATATGTCTATGAGTACTACTACAATGCCGCCATTTTGGATATTGGTGGCCATTTTGGCTCCAGACCCATAGACCTCCATGTATTTTGAACTCACATAGACTTCAATGTATTTGTAATGCAACTGCATTCAACTTCATACAACTTTCAAGTACTACTACTAGTGCGACTACAACGCCGCCATGTTGGATCCAGGTGGCCATTTTAGATCCAGACCACCATTTTAGATCCAAAGAGTACACCTTGGCAATCACATAGACTTCAATGTATTTGTAATGCAACTGCATTCAACTTCATTCA
The DNA here is from genome assembly GCA_034670405.1 of Hoplostethus atlanticus. Lineage (NCBI taxonomy): Eukaryota > Metazoa > Chordata > Actinopteri > Trachichthyiformes > Trachichthyidae > Hoplostethus > Hoplostethus atlanticus. The sequence continues at coordinate 194,461 of JAXDDX010000200.1, forward strand.
ACATTCTACTACTACTACTACTAGTACTACTACAGCGCCGCCATTTTGGATATTGGCGGCCATTTTGGGTCTAGACCCATAGACCTCCATGTATTTTGAACTCACATAGACTTCAATGTATTTGTAATGCAACTGCATTCAACTTCATACAGCTTTGAAGTACTATGACTAGTACTACTACAAATGCCGCCATTTTGGGTCCAGGCGGCCATTTTGGATCCAGCTACTACACGTTAGCAATGACATATTAGACCCTAGCAACGACTTATAAGCAACATAGGATCCACCTAGGACACCCTAGCAATCAACTATGACACCCTAGCAACGGCCCAGGGCACCCTAGCAATGGCCTAGGACACCCTAGCAATGGCCCAGGACACCCTAGCAACACCCTAGCAACGGCCAAGGACACCCTAGCAACGGCCCAGGACACCCTAGCAACACCCTAGCAACACCCTAGCAACACCCTAGCAACGGCCCAGGACACCCTAGCAACGGCCCAGGACACCCTAGCAACACCCTAGCAACGGCTTAGGACACCCTAGCAACGGCCCAGGACACCCTAGCAACAGCCCTAGCAACGGCCTAGGACACCCTAGCAACGGCCCAGGACACCCTAGCAACGGTCTAGGAAACCCTAGCAATGGCCCAGGACACCCTAGCAACGGCCTAGGACGCCCTAGCAACGGCCCAGGACACCCTAGCAACTGCCTAGGACACCCTAGCAATGGCCCAGGACACCCTAGCAATACCCTAGCAACGGCCCAGGACAACCTAACAACACCCTAGCAACGGCCAAGGACACCCTAGCAACACCCTAGCAACGGCCCAGGACACCCTAGCAACACCCTAGCAATGGTCTAGGACACCCTAGCAACGGCCCAGGACACCCTAGCAATGGCCTAGGACACCCTAGCAACAGCCCAGGACACCCTAGCAATGGCCCAGAACACCCTAGCAATGGCCTAGGACACCCTAGCAACGGCCCAGGACACCCTAGCAACGGCCTAGGACACCCTAGCAATGGCCCAGGACACCCTAGCAACGGCCCAGGACACCCTAGCAACACCCTAGCAATGGCCCAGGGCACCCTAGCAACACTCTAGCAACGGCCTAGGACACCCTAGCAACGGCCCAGGACACCCTAGCAACGGCCCAGGACAACCTAGCAACGGCCTAGGACACCCTAGCAATAGCCCAGGACACCCTAGCAACGGCCCAGGACACCCTAGCAACGGCCCAGGACACCCTAGCAATGGCCCAAGATACCCTAGCAACGGCCTAGGACACCCCAGCAACGGCCCAGGACACCCTAGCAACACCCTAGCAATGGCCCAGGACACCCTAGCAACGGCCTAGGAAACTCTAGCAACGGCCCAGGACACCCTAGCAACGGCCTAGGACACCCTAGCAATGGCCCAGGACACCTTAGCAACACCCTAGCAACCACCTAGGACACCCTAGCAACCACCTTTATATCCCTTTAAGCTTAGCACATGTACATACTTCGCGGTTTGCCCGTCCAGCAATCCCACGCATTTTCCGCGGGAAATGCATTTCTAGTTATTATTCTTCTTCCATGCGCTTTTGCATTGACCCCTATGGGGTTTTTTTGCTCACCTGTAGCGCGAAAACCGCTTGTGCCACATATGTGGTTCAGGTATCGAAATGTGGGTAATTAAATGTACATAGTGAGCTCAGATGTCAGATTTGCAGAATTTCGCACGATTCACGATTTATCGCAGAAAAACACGCGTTTTAAAAACACGGTTGAAGTGTATCTCCCGCAATTTTTGAGCTACATGCACGTGTCATATGTCAAACTGTCCGGAATTATGTGGGGATTTATGCTATGTCTTTTATAAGAGATACTAGTAGTACTTTAGGAATTATGAAGTACTTTGTAATCCCCATAGACTTCCATGTATTTGAACTCCCATAGACTTCCATGTATTTTGAACTCTCCATAGACTTCAATGTATTTGTAATGCAACTGCATTCAACTTCATACAACTTCCAAGTACTACTACTAGTACTACTACAGATGCTGCCATTTTGGATCCAGGTGGCCATTTTGGATCCAGCTAGAACACATTAGAAATCACATAGACATCAATGTATTTGTAATGCAACTGCATTCAACTTCATACACCCTAACCCCCCAGTACAACAGAGTAATATATACTTCGCGGTTTGCCCATACAGCAATCCCACGCATTTTCCGCGGGAAATGCATTTCTAGTTATTATTATATTTATTAATTAAATTTGCCTAACTGTCCTTATTCATAACAGTACAAGATTATCCAACTTGTAATGGTTTGATCACATGAACAGAACACCTTACAAATACAATTACATAGTCTTACCATCTGAAGAAGATGCAGCCTGGATTTGATCTGTGTCCAGACTGGAACACCCTAATTTCTGGACAGTCCTATTATGGAATTGATCCTCTGATCCATGTCGGATAGCGCCATCCTCCTGTGGCTAATAACATGCGCCTACTTCTCGTTATCTTGCTTTTTTGCAATCTAGTTTTTTAATGTCGAACCATTTCTTTTTTTACCTCAGCAACGGTGCCATGCTTTACTTTTATCAGTTCTTGTGACTCTGCTACTTATGCTCATGCACGCATGTGCGCAACACTTCAATTTCGGACTCCGCAAAGTTCGTTTTTGCCCTTTTTTGGCCATAGTGCACACGACCCTTCAGTCTGCATGCCTTTTATAGTGTTGAACAGAGCGTTTACCTATGCAAATCGGCTTGAACAGGCACGTGCATCCAATTTACGAATGATTCATTCTGATTCATCATCTGATACACAGCTGTTCCACGCACAAATCGAGGTTTCCTGCATGTTTCATGAATCCCATGTTTGTATTTTCTTATGCACATAAATACAACAAATTTAAGAATAATTAAATTAAATTTGTGGCGGCTGTGGCTCAGGAGGTAGAGCGGGTCTTCCTCTAATCAGAAGATCAGAGGTTTGATCCCCGGCTCCTCCAGTCCACATGTCGAAGTGTCCTTGGGCAAGACACTGAACCCCAAATTGCTCCAGCACCTTGCATGGTAGCTCACTACCATCGGTGTGTGAGTGTGTGTGTGAGTGAATGAGAGGCATAGACTGTAGAGCGCTTTGGATAAAAGTGCTATATAAATGCAGCCATTTACCATTTACCTCAACAAAAGCGAATTCTTCCTTCCATGTTTTTTGAAATACCCTGTGTTCATCTGAAATGTTACGTTTTGCCGGTTTTGCCATGACTTGAGAGTAGGCTAGGCTAGACTTCCTGCACAGTTGGGGCTTTCACATGATCTATGCAAAGCGTCGGCGTCAACACCAGGTTGAGCGCGACCCCTTCACATGGTTAGCACCAGGAGAATTACATTACATTCATTACTTGCACACTGTCAAGTTTTTAAAATGACAGCATTCAGGAAAGAATAGAGTGGAGTTCAATTTCGGACTACAGCCCGCATCAGTCGTAACTAACCACATCGCCAATGATCATACTAGCGCAGCCATAGAAGTGAATATAGACTGGCTGCACATACAAACCTGTACTAAGCTGTCAACCAACCTGGTAGTCCCATCTGTAAACCGACATCATTCCATGCCACAGACTTTTTAGTCAGATCGTGGTATGATTTAAGCGTCATGTTGTATAACCCGGGATGCTCCGACACACATAAAACAAGTTTCTCCTCCATTGTTTTTTTTTTATTTTGCAGCTACAATATCAAACTGTGCTGTGATTGGTTGCGAGTCGCAGAGATCAGGGTCGCGAATGTCAAAGTTGAATATAGTTGAACTTTGAGCGCAGTGCCAGGGACTCTCCCAGCGTCTGCGCCCAGGTGCTAGAATCGATGGCAAATAGCCAAATAGGAAATCAATGGCAGTGCCAGCACCATTGCCAGCGTTTTTGTCGCTGATCATGTGTTGGTTTATCTTCTTTGTTGATCCCACGTTTGCTAAATAAGCACAGTATGCACGATCGCCATCTTGTGGTCATTAAGAATTTAGTTTAGAAATGGTTTGTGTTCATTGAAATGAGAAAATTATATTTTTATTGGCAGTTGCTATGACAATAAAAATTCAACCAAGGGCCGCAATAATATTAAGCCCTATCGGCTAGGTAGATAGGTAGCGAATGGTGCCACCTGAGGAAGGACATGGTAGACTTATGATGGTATGACCTGATGTCTGCTATGAGTTCATTTGGTGGTTTTTGTATCATTCTTATAACATCAGAGTTGGGTTTCTATGAATGTTCGTTGTGGAGTATGGCACAAGCGATAGTAACATCTTATCCTGTGCATTTATGAATGCAGACTTTCTTCAGTGGTTAAACTTGTGCAAACTTTCAGACCTCTTTTGGCCACCGTAAAGTAGCTATGATGCATTCAAATACACTGAAATAAGAATCAACTTAAGTTTCTTTGAAAGGGGGAACTATGTCTATATCCCTACCAACATCAAAATCACCCAGAGAAGAGCCAGGGGGTTGTTGAAGCACACTAACAGGTGTAGAGGTCATAGGTTGCTCAAACGGAGGTGCAATCCACCTTTTTAAGGCGGAGGGCCAACTTCAACAACTATGCTCTTACTTTTCGCCATTGCTGTTGGCAATTGTAAAACTCAGTTTTAAAACTAAAATGTATTAGTGTAAGATGTAGCCTGAGGCAGGTCATTCCAAGGCCTTTAATCTTTAAATGGGATTTTGGAACAGCCATGAGGGCCCTGGCTGAGAATCTCAGGCTGTGCACGGGCTCACGGGGGTTAAAAGGTCAGAGATATAACTAGGAGCGAGACCATGAAGTGCTTTAAAAATAATTAGTAAAATCGACAGGCAACCAATGAAGTCTAAAATGGGTGGTATGATCCCGCCTCTTGGTTTTTGTTAAAAGCCTAGCAGCTGAGTTTTGGACAATCTGAAGATGTAAAGTTTTCTGGAGCATTGCAATAGTCAAGGCAGGAAGAAATAAAAGCATGTATAATAGTTTCGGTGTCTCTAAAATTCTGGACTGAGCTTCCCGTTGCTGTACTTCTTAGTTGATAAAAAATAACTTAAAAAGTATAAAGCATATACAAAAGTTGAATACACCCGCATACACCCACAATGTTAACTTTCTGTTGAATGTAATGTCCAGCACTCCTACATTTTCGCTCAGACTGGACCTAAACCCAAACCAACATACACTATTTGGCGTTTTCACAGAACAAAGTGGAGGGATTGCTTTCTTTCTATTTCATGGAAATAAATGGGGCTTGGTAACATCTGACTGGTAAAACCGTAACAATATTTTTGATTACCGACTGGAGGTCATAGTTGACCCTCCTTTTTATTGGTGGAAAACATAAACTAATAAAAACACAATCCAAATTTGAATTTAGTTAAACTACCACCAATGTACTGCAAAATGTAGTTAAAATATGTGTTTAGTTTCATGTACTGAAACTACTCCCCAACATCTCAGAAAGATTAATGTCAGTTTAAATTGGTGCTAAACTCTCTTCTGTAAATACAACATTAGTGATGGGAAGACCGACTCTTTTAACTAACTCGATTCTTTCGAGCTGTCCGATAGAAGTGCATCGATTCTGAATCGATTCATTATGATTCACCAACAAAAACATACCATCCCATGTGAGGTTCGAACCTACAATCCACAGCATAAGAGTCTGATGCTCTACTAACTGAGCTATACTAGTAATGGCAGTACCTGAGTGCCACCCCTTTCAAACCAGATGTGTAACCAACTGTAAAACACCAACTAAGCTACAGGTTAATGACAATAATAATATTTATAGTATTTACACAGAGTATTGCTATTGATTTAATTTTATTTCGTGTGCTCTTGACTTTCTTTTTCTAATAGAGACAGTTTTGTTGACCAATGGTAAATGTTAAATGGCTTATAGTTTACCCAATTACCAGTTAATTTATTAAACAACATCTTAAACAACAAAAACTGTTGTCAATGTGCGCAGAATAGATTGCTACATTATTACATTGGCCTTTTTCACGATCCAATATGGGTCCTTGATCCGGCGGGTACGCGGAAGTAGTCTCTCTCGTTCATCAGATGTGAACCGCTCGGCTCGGACATCTCGCGAGCCACTCAGTCGGATCAGCGGTTCTCGTCCGGTGAACGAAAGAGACTACTTCCGCTTTCCCGCCGGATCAAGGAGCCATATTGGATTATGAAAAAGGCCAATGTAATAATGTAGTGATCTATTACATTCTATATACATTGACAACAGTTTTTGTAATGTTTAAGATGTTGTTTGATAAATTAACTGGTGATTGTTTAAATAAATTAACTGGTGATTTTTTTAATAAATAATTTTTTTCTGGCGCTGCTATAACCGCTGCTGAATCGATTCAGTCGCGTGTGCGAGTCGAATCAACTCACTCACTTAACTGATTCGGTTCTTTTGAACGATTCGGTCGCGAATCGGCCATCACTATACAACATGGGTAAACTGAGTTTAGCTAGGTTTACCCTCCACTACGTCCCTGCTTAAGCCCCTTTACTAAATCATAATTTTCAATAGGGCTTTCCTGGCAGTAAGTACTGAGCTGAATTGTTTTTTCAGTCCTGCTCCAGGCTCCAGACTCGACTCCATTCGCTGGTTTCCTGTTACAGGCCAGGGAGCTGGGGAGCCGCTCTCCTCTTGGCTCCTTCAGCCTGACAGGAGAGGGCGCTCAACTGCTCACCTGCAACCAGAAGCCTGTGAGTTAACTCGCATACACCATGCTTTGGTCTGGTAGGCCTACAGCAGATGACACAATATAGCATACATACATGCATACCTATTTTTTGGCTGTAATATAGTATATGAATAAGAATAGTGAAAATTAAGGTTCTATAAGCCTCTAAATGTTGTTCTATAAACAACATAGACAAGACACAAATACAATGCATAGACATATGAGGTAGAATGCATGAATGAAAATGTATAGGTAAAAAAGTCTGGATTCCAGCATTAACGGGATGTGCAAAATATCAGTAGCAGCAGAAGGAAATATGTGCATTATGAAAAAGGAGAAGAATTATAGAATTTTATAATAATACAATTGTATAAATGCAATACAATGTAAAACAATGAGGGCAATATGAGAGTGTAGGCATGGGTGCTTGTATAGCTCATATAAATAGATATTTATTTATTTACCCTTCAGGGAAATTCACTATATGTAAGAATGAATGTTAACTCAACAAATCCATGATATCACAGTTAGTTCAATTAGGACGGTTAATGTACGACTGTGTGTGTGTGTGTGTGTGTGTGTGTGTGTGTGTGTGTTCAGAATTCAGCAGTATCCCACACATCAGAATCTGCCAAGACCTCCATCCAGGTGACATGGAGAGCAGCAGCATCAGGAGGCGAAAAACCCATTGAGTTCCAGTAAAGTCAAATCAGACTGTTCTGTTCTGCTCTGTTCTGCTCAATTATGATCTGTATAATAGATATAATATGATATATAATAAAACAGTTTGTTCAGGTTAACTGAGCTGACTCTTCTCAAGCTGCAACTCAGTGTTTTTGGAGTAGAGATTAGGGCTAAAGACTAGACAGTTTACTGTGTCACAGTGACCTACGTTTGGAAACAAATCTACCTTATCACACTATTCACTTTTACTTACAACGTTACTGAATGGATCTGAATGGATCTTTTTCAGGTATCTCTCTTTTACTGGTCTGATTGTTCTATATTTTTCATAGATGTGCACATCTGTGAACATTCTAGCCTGGTTGTTATACATTTAACATGATAGTGCCAGGTGTGGTTGATGGGAGATTTGTGACATAACTGTAATGGCTTCTATTCTATTCTATTTATTCAACTTTTTATTCTATCAGCATTCTTACTGACAGACAAGACACATTTTTATGTTATATATGTTATGGTACATGTGAGAACTTGGGAAATGTACACATTCCCTAAGGTAGAGCTGGTAAATGTGTACATTTCCTGGTTAACGTGGGTGGAAAACGCTAGTCACAGTAGCAAGGCTCTTTCACAGTCCTTAAGGGTCCTGCTGACCACTTTTCTCTAACACGTTGATTACATTGATATCAAAAACTATTTATTGTAGTAGAACCAGATTATTGGCCTCATGGAGTTATGTTAGAGTCTGTACAATCACATTTAAATCATTTAATTGAGAGGCAAGTTTTTTTAGTCGTCAACATGGGTGGCCATGTGGTGTGCCATACCCACAACAAAAAGTAGGGACAGGACTATGAGTGCCTTGCTCTACTGTGACTAGCATTTTCCACTTACATTAACTGAGAAATGTACACATTTACCAGAGTTACCTTGGGAAATGTATACATTTACCGCCCCACTGGTAAATTACCTGCATAAATGGATCCAATATATCCGATCCTCATCTAAGCCATAACGATAGCTAATAATAGACAATGCTATTTAACAAATAACACACACAAAAATTACTTTTATATGCTTTTATTTAACATATTGTTTAAACTTTAACAGCTTGGATTGGAAAAAGTATGTGGACCATGATTTGCTGATCAGACCTGCACGGTTAGGAGGTATTTTGGACCATTCCTCCTTACAGAACTGTTTCAGTTCATTGATGTTTTTGGGGTGTCTTGCATGAACAGCATGCTTCAAGTTGTGCCGTAACATTTCAATAGGGCTCAGGTCAGGAAGCGAATTTTCCTGTCTAAGCCTTTCTGTTGTAGATTTACTTTTGTGTTTGGGGTTATTGTGCTGCATGACCCAACCTCTTTTAAGCTTCACATCACAGACAGTTACCCTGATATTCTCCTGTAGAATTTCCTGATATTAATTTGGAATTCATTGTACCCTCAATGATTGCAAGCCGACCAGGCCCTGAATCAGCAAAGTAATGCCCAACCATGATGCTTCCTCCACTATGTTCACAGTTAGGATGAGGTTTTGCTACTGGTTATGCAGTGTTTTTTCTTGTCCAAACATAGTGTTGTGCCCTTTTGCCAAAAAGTTACCTTTTTGTCTCATCTGTTCACACATTGTTCCAGTAGCTTTGTGGAACATCCAAGTGGTCTTTGGCAAACTTCAGAGGAGCAGCAATATTTTTTTGTGGAGAGCAGTGGTTTCCTCCTTGTTATCCTCCAATGAACACCACTCTTGTTAAGTGTTTTTCTTATTGTGGACTCATGGACACAGATGTTAGAAAGTTCAAGAGACTCCTGCAAATCCTTAGCCATTAACTTAGGGTTCTTTGTCACCTCCTTGACCATTATGCGGCGTGCTCTTGCTGTGATCTTGCTGGACTCCCACTCCTATGGAAAGTAGCAATGGCACTGAATTTTCTCCATTTGTATACAATCCTTTTCCAGCCTCAACAACCCTTCTCCAGAGGTCCTCTGAAATTTCTTTTGACTGGGGTATATTCCACTTCAACAGATGCTGGAATATATGCTGTTGGTAACCAAACTTAATGGGGGTTTTATATGACAGGTACACATACTTTTTTCAGCTTAGGCTCTTAATGTGTGAACAATATATCCAATAAAAACATGCCAATGTGCATTTTTATGTATGTTATTTGTTAAATTGTGTTGTATTTATCTATTGTTATGACTCCCATATTTTAGGAGCCATTCATGCAGGAATGCAGGTAATTCAAAAGGCTTCACAAACTTTTATTTTTTTGTCTTACATTTCACATTTCCTGCAGTGCATCCTTTGTGAAGGATTTCATAACGTTTTGGGTTGACGTAAGGAGTCCTGCACTGATGTTCAGTAATAAGAGTGTTGATGGATCCAGCAACTCCCTCGTCTCACCAACAGCAACAGCAACAGCAACTCTTCCGCCTGCTGTAAGTAATGATGATGATCAGGACCAGGGCATGAAACCAGTCAAAAGCAAGCTATCTTCCAAACTGGCTAGTAGAGAGATTTACCAGTCAAAGTGAAAATGATTCCAGCTTTCTAGAGGCTGGTGTTAGTTTTTGATGAATTTATCTTTTTATTTTCAATTTACTTTTTACTTATTTCATAAACTGCTGTTATTTTGCTTATTTTGTTGTGTATGTTCACACATCCCCTATGCTACATTCTATGTATATTCTATTTTCCTTATATTTCTGTGTAATCTAATAATATTTGCTGCTACAATGACCCAATTTCTCCCACAGGGATCATCTTATGAGTTTTATCTTATCTTAAAACTGGTTGGTAATTCATCAGCATTCACATTTCAGGATCAGCACCAGGCCTTATGTGAATTCAATATTGACTAGGTAAATTGAAGGGGAAAAAAAATACTTTGTTTAAGGAATAAATCCAGATTATTTGTTCATCTGATAAACATTTAGCTTCAGGTCACCTATGGACCAGGTGAAACCAGAATTCATGGTAATAGCCACACCAACATTAATGAGATTTAAACACCGCTTGTGCTAAACTGTTACCCTTAAGGACTGTGAAAGAGCCTCGCTAAGCCCAGTTTGCACAGGGAGAACATGCAAACTCCACACAGAAAGGCCCGGGAATAGAACCCACGGTCATCTGATTGTAAGGCCACAATGCTAAACACTGAGGGCTCTATTTTTGTGAATCAAGGCGCAGCTCAAAGCGCAGGTCTAAAGTCTATGGTTTATGGCACAAGTGGGCGTGTCCAGTCGTAAGCAAAGCCGTTTAGGCTTCGCCTTATGGGCTATGCTCTTGCGCAAGAGCGCAAGCACTGAAAATTCAATGATGCACCTGTCAGCCGGGGCTCTGCCCCCAAGCACCTGTATATAATGCCGTGTCTCCTGGCATTCGTCCTCCACAATTTTCTTTCTGCGAACCATGGAGTGGACAGCAGGCGTGAATCTAAACGGCTTTGCCTACGATCATAGAACTAGAGTTATAGTACATAACATTACATTTCTCGTAGGCTTCGCTGTTTAGGCTTCACCTTATGGGCTAAGGCGAAGCCCGATCGATGTACCTCTGCTGGATCCAATGGCCCGAGGGGCAAAATACACAATCATATTCTGAATAACATACATTATCCAGTACTACCTGGTCATGTTTGATTCATACTCAAGTTCATGCATCTCATGTAAATACAGTATCAATCAAACCATTGACATCTTGTGTTCACTGAACCATGCAGTTGACACCAAGAGGGAGCCTGGATAAACTGACAGTCAGTTATCAGTGTACACAGTCTGCTGTTTCTTCATGCGAACATAGGCATTTGTATGGATGAAAAAGGTGTTAGCATAATGCCGCAAACCTAAAACCATGACAAGCCACCATGCCAACCCGTCTAGCGCTACCTAGCGCAGAGGGGTGGAACCTAGGCAATAAAACTCTAATTAATGGTCCAGGTAAAACTAGCGGGAAAGCTACAGCTTGAACTGCCCGACTAGGTGGACAGAACCCGTCCCTCCGGAGCGCATCAGTTTTATGTACAGGGTTACGAACTGTAACCAAGGAAAATAAGGCTGAGCATCCAGTAGTAATTAGAGCAATGGGAAAGGATGGAGAAGAAGGCAAGTTATGAACTGTAACTGTCTCCAAATGACTCACTCCTTGTCCCGCATTGAAAAAGGGGCCGGCGCCTTTGTTCCCAGCTCCAGAACAGAGTGGCCGAAGGAGCCCAGTCATGTCAAGCATGTAAAAATGCACAAAAGGACTCGGGGAAGACCAAGAAGCAGCCGCGCATATGTCACATAACCGACAGGGCCGTCACGACCCGTGGGCGTGGAATGCAGTTAGCGTCGTTAAAATGGCTACTTGCCTCTGGGGCGAGAGCTTTGCTGTCATAGATAGATACACCAGTTGACGGCTGGGGAACGGCGTGCTTTTCTCCCAATTGATGGCGAAGGCCAGAAGGGAGAGATGCACCACTAGTGACCTTGTGTCTTCCCTGGCTTCCTCCTCCGATGGGCTCAGAACCAGGATGTGGTCGAGGTAAAATAGAATTATTATTCCTCGTTGATGAAGCAGGCCCAGCACCACCTCGACGCACTTTGAGAAAGTGCGCAGGGCTAGAGAATAGCCGAAGGGGAGGCATTGGTACTCGTATGCTCTGCCCTGAAAGGCACAGCGGAGGAACTTCCAGTGTGATTGGAGAATGGGGACATGAAAGTAAGCGTCCTTGAGATTGATGGACGTTAACCAGTCGCCCTTTCTCACACACCTTATTAGTGCTCTGGTGGTGAGCATTCTGAACATTCTTGTCACCACTAGGTTGTAAAGGGGGTGTAGGTCCAGAATAGGCCTCATGTACCCTGTTTTCTTGGGGACCAAGAAATAATGGGAGTAAAAGCGGTGTTGAGCCTCGCTGGGCGGGAGGACTACAATGGCCCCCTTATCCAGGAGACGGTTTATCTCGTCTGCTAAGGCTGAGCTTGCCGCAGGGTCGCTCAGCCTCGTCTCTATTATACCCTTGATAAGTGGCGGACGGTGTTTGAGCATGAGAGGGTGTCCCTCCCTCAATGTACCGTTCAACCACTTGGGAACCGCGCATTTCTCTAGCCAGAACGCATAGCGTTCGGAGAGAGGGCAGGCAGACAGTTGAGGAGCGTTGTCTATGAACGTCCTGTATTCTCCCCTTACCGCCATCACACTGGTCTGTGTGATCCAAGCCCCCCTCGAAAGGGCCCCCCCACATTCAGAGTCGGGCTATGTCCGGCCCTGGTCGCTTACTTTCCCCCAGACAGCCATCAGACTGTTGGGGAAAATAAAGTCATAATTTTTTCGAGAATAAAGTCGTAATATTCCTTGAATAATGTCATAATATTATGAGAATAAAGTTGTGATATGACTAGAAAAGTATTGAGTAGCCTAATGCAAGCAGCAGCTTTATTGTTAAAATGGAAGTGTGCGATTTAAATCATACTTTAGGATCATACTTTATAGGATGTAAACCCTATCCCAAGCTTTGGTGTCCTTGGCTGACCTGCCGGGACCGACAGCCACGGCCGACCTGTCCCGGAGGATGGAGCCGGGGCAGACCTGGACGAGCTGGTCTGCCAGTCTTCCAGGATGCAAACCAGCTCATCCAAGTCTACCCCGGCTGCATCCTCCGGGACAGTCCACTTTTCTCTTTTTTGGCTTTTTTGGGAACGGGTTTACATCCTATAAAGTATGATCCTAAAGTATGATTTGACTAAATCGTCCACTTCTATTTTAACTGGTATGCACTAATTTGTATATTTTGTGTACTTTTTGTATATTTTTTGTAATTTTGCTTATTGTATAGTGCTGTGTGCCTCTCTTGATTTGTACACCCTCTGCTGCATAACTGCAATTTCCCCTCAGGGACAATAAAGAGCTATCTAATCTAATCTAACAATGAAGCTGCTGCTTCCATTAGGCTACTCCACACTTCACATCATATCACAACTTTATTCTCATAATATTATGACATTATTCATGTAATATTATGACTTTATTCTCAAACAATTATGACTTTATTTTCTTGATAACACTATGAGTTTATTCTCAAAATATTATGACTTTATTTTCATAACATGACTTTATTCTCAAAACTTTATGACTTCATTCTCGTTAAAGGCCTGTTATGAGAGTATTCTTGAAATATTACGACTTTAATCTTGTAATGTTAGGACTTTATTCTCAAAATCTTAGAATTATAGGATAATCCTATAATTTATGAGTTGAATATAATTTAAAAAAGTCTTACTTGTTTGGTACTTTAGAGCCAAATCCAGCAAGAATCATGAGATTTTTTACACCGGAATTTAGGGGCGAGCACTTCTTCCCGGAAAACTTAAAAAAAAAAAAAAAAAGCCCACAAATAACCAAACATACTTCATACAAAATAAGAGTCTTAGATTACAAATGCCCAACACATCGGCGATGCACATCCCTTGTGATGTACGCGATTTCGAATAGACTGAATAAATTGCAGTGAAGTCTTTATTATATGACATGTTATGTGTTCTCTTGTGACGATTGTATGCAAATATTGCTAATTTTCTTACGGATTAATAAATTAATCAACCAGTGGGCACATTTAAATCCTGAAAAAAGAAATGCATGACTAGTCAGCAGCAGCAGTAGCAGCAATACTTTTAGTTTTATATTATGTCATACAAAATAAATTGAAATATATTTCTGTATAGTGTTGTGGAATTATTTATTATCCATACTATTTCATTAATAGTGTGTTATTATTGTTATACAACTAGGATATTTATTCTTGCCATATCCCGCTTTTTAACCAGCAATATGACCTCGAACATAGTTCGATGTATTGCAGATGAAGAATCTTGCTTATTTATTGCACCAAATGGGAAAGTAACTATGGTTTTGCTGTGTAGCGGAAGTGACCACAAGGATGTAACTTGTTACTACTGGGCGGCGGGCACAATTGTGATGTGCACATACCAATCATAGGTCAAATATTGCTTAATTTGGCTGACTACTGAATGAAGAGCCGAAAGAGCTGAGGAATTCCCATCACTACAGTCCACCACAACCCCGGTAGCACCAGCTAGCCAGGAGGAGATTTCCCTGCCGTTGCAGCCTCGTCGGACTCGGATGAGTCTGGCGGTGGTTTGACAAACGTTCCCCCAACAGATAGGGAACTCTATGATGCTACTGTGCCCCCCGATTTCAATACAAAGAGCTATATTATAGCAACCGGTTTCCCCGGCCAACTCCTCGCATTCAGAGCCTGTTTAAGTCTGAAATAGCAAAATAGACAACTGTGAAGGAGATGGCATAAATACTCATTGTCGACCACAGCGCAATGACAGCAACATTTAGTGATGTTTGCACAGCATTACTGTTATACCTCACCGTACTCGTCACTGTTGTAAGCGCAGAGCATTAATTCTCCAAGCTCAAATTGATGATGTCCTATTTAAGCATGGGACAAGAAAAACTCAGTGGGTTGGCTATACTCTCCATAGAGAACAGCAGAGCCAGGAGTTTGGACTTAAAGAGCATTGTTTCTGATTTCGCCGAGTGAAAGGCCTGCAAGATGAACTTCTATTGTGAGTACAGGTAACAGGTTGTACTGGAGTGGAGCTAGCTAAAGTCAGTGGAAAACAATGTAGACTATGTCTTGTAGATCTATTGTAAATACCAGTACAAGTATTTATGTTATTTAGAAAGGGTTCGAAACTGTGTGGCTAACCTTAACATTAAGGTTAGGTTAGCCAGCTATTGATTGGATTGCTGTGTCTCTCATTATCTATTACAATGACTACTGTACATGTTGTTATTATTAGAACACATATTCTGAAGTATATTTAAGGGTAGGATTACCTAATTACTTTTGGTATGGTGCTATATTTTGTACTTGACAAAACAAAAGGTAATTTATAATACATTTCAGTCAGGGAAACAGCTGAAGGGTACACAAGAAGACAGCCACAAGACAGAGAGCAGAAAGACAGCAGCGGAGACCACAGGGAAAAAGCAGTAGCAGAGACACACAACAGGGAGACAGCAGTAGCAGAGACCACAGGGAGACAGCAGCAGCAGCAGAGACACACAACAGGGAGACAGCAGGAGCAGAGACACACAACAGGGAGACAGCAGTAACAGAGGCCCTGTTTATACTTGCATTAACATGCGTCTTGGGCGATCCGATCTCAAGTCAACACCTCTAAGTACAGGTGTAAATGCACCCAAGACGCATTGAGGGCGCAGTGAGATCGGATCGCTCAGACCACATTCGGAGGTGGTCACATTCTTTTAGCAGTGTGTACGCAAATGTGTCCTGGGCCACATCGAAGGACCGCCTACTCAACTGACGTCCTCTGTGTAAGCGGTAGGGCTGTCAAAATTGGCCAAAAATTACGTTCGATTATTTCTTCTAAATAAACACATCGGTTCGAACCATTCGAATATATATTTTTGCGCATTATGTCCATAAGAGGGCAAACCAATACAACAAGAGACATGACTACTGGTATAGGTATATGGTATAGGTATATTTATTTCAACATGTCTTTTAAAAGATCTACATACCTACACATTACAAAATAAACTAATAAAATAATGTCCTATACCGTAAAACTTAAAGACCGTAGACCTCTCGCTCTCTCTCTCTGCGCCGTGGTTGGTGCTAGAGTGAGAGAACGCGCTGTCTCTCGGAGCGAGATCAAATGAATGATTGGTAATTGATATGTTAACAGGCTAACTGTAGCTGTACGTATGATGATGTACGTGTTTATTTGCATATAGAGCGGGGAACTGAGATCCGATCACTCGGGATGCATGTGGAGACACATTCTAATGCCAGGTGTAAACTGACGTACTTAGAGGTGTTGACTTGAGATTGAATCACCCAAGATGCATGTTAATACCAGGTATAAACAGGGCCAGAGACACAGTAGACAGTAGTCAGTCTAATTATAGTACTGGTGAGCAAATATGTATTTTTCATATTCTGAATAAAAAATGTCATGCAGAATGACCTTATTAGCCTAAGCGGTCCTTAGAAGAGGGGAGTACTACCATAAAAACTTCACTCAAGAAGAAACTGATATTCTTGTCCAGGAGGTGCACCTGGGATAGGTTGTGACCCAACAAAGAAGAAACCATCTCAATATGATCAAAGGCAGAAATATGATAATAAAAAAGATAATTATATGACAGTTTCCTGTGCGTAATTGACTGCCCATGATTCACAAATTAATTCAGTTACCACAGGTGTAGAGCTTAAATAGTTAGTTGTGCATATTAATATTGCATTCAGTTAGTCCATGGTGAAGGATTTACCTGGTTTGACGCACAACCTGCCCAGCGCAAGACTATCCATCAAATTACCAAACTGACAACAGTGGGTAAAAGTTGTCATTGCAACTCACAAAATTATCTATGTACTTTGTTTGCGCTAGTGTGAAAATAGAGCCCTGAGACACTACGCCACCAGTCACAGATATTACATTGAACTAGGCCACAAGTCCTCCAGAGGTATCAGTGCAATCATACAGCTTTACTGTGTTCTCTCCAACAGATGATCTCCAGTGCTGGTTGCAACAGCATGAAGGTTTGTTTCAGCCAACCTTTGAACTGCAACCCCGCAGTCAGCAGCAACTGTTATTTCATGTCGGCCTTGATGTCCACTCCCAGTGATGCATCCGTCCAGTTTGCAATGACTGGTCCCTCCCAGGGATACATCTCCTTTGGATTTTCTGATGATAAAATTATGGTAATGGGATGACAAAATGCCAATGGTCAATGGATTCTACTACAGTATATGGCCAATTTTAATTTTGTTATGGCCTTACAAAAATAAATCACTTAAACTTTGATTGTATCTAGAACAGTGGTTTTCAGTCATGTACCCTGGAGGCTCAAGAGTCTGCAGGTGTTTATTCCAGCCAAACACTCCAACAGCTGATTTTACTGATCAGTTCCTCCTCTCTGGTTGAACATCATCTGTGAAATAAGCTGCCATAGTGTTTTGTCGGAATGAATGCATGCAGTCTATTGGGTCACAGTGGACCATGATTAAGAACTTCTGATCTAGAGGCAAGAAATTTCCAGGCTTTCAGAAAAAGACCTCAACTGGTTTAATAGACTGAACCGAATGCACCAGTTTATTGGCGACCTGAAAAAGAGTCCTTTTGAAAGTTATATATTTGTTTATTCATAGATTTTTTTTTGTCTGTCTTGCCTTAGGGAAATGATGACATTTATATTTGTGACCTGGACAGTAACAGCTTGGTTCGGTTGCAGCGTGCCTTTTCAAGGGGACGATGGGCACCGCAAACCCTTCCTCTGGTACAATTCCTCTCATACTATCTCATGATCATCTTGACGGGATCTAAAGATCCTGGTCCACGATTTGCTAATCCTGTATTTTGCTGATCTGACCACGAAATATTTAATGCTATGCATTGTTACTGTTCTCATAATGAGTAAAGTGCACATATAACTGAAGGAGTTTATTCCGAAATTAAATCTATTTTGGAAGAAATTACTTAACAGAATTACTTTAATACATTAATTAATTAATTAATTAATAGGTCAAAATATGGATTATACTATCCTAAGGTTTTCAGATGACTCATATGGTATGATGGTACTATTAAGGTACTATAATGCTAATCTGCTCTAATTTCTTGCAATTTGCAAGTGGATATGGAATGAAATGTTTCAAATGAACATGTATGATAATTTCCTACTTGTGGGACCAAAAAGGGAACAAAGAGGATTCCCCGTCTGAAGGAAATCATTTAAGGGATAAAGGGAAGGCCAAGGAAAACCCAACATGTTCAAACGGTCATACGTATGTTCTTTATCACACTGATTCATACTATACCTACGCATGGCCAGTTCCATAACCTGTCACTGCTCGTGAGCCAAAATCAAATCTAACTTTTGATGAAAATGAAAACTTCACTCGCAGCAGAAAACTTCTTTGTATTGGTCAGGACTTATAACCGAGTCATCAGAGTTGAAGGTAAATGTATCCGCCTATTCACCACCTGCCTTTCATACAAAATTATGGTGCCTTACTTTTCATAACTATAACTACAAACTTGATATAAGAACAGGCTGGGAAAACCATGAGATGTTATGTTTTCTAACTGTCCATCAGGGGAATGTATCTGATGTGAGAGCCTCAGTGCAGGATGGGGTGATAAGCTGTTCCTTCACCTCCATGAACCCCATCTCTACTCAGAGAACCACTGGCTTCAACAAGCCCTACCACCTCATGTTTGCCCATGGACCCACCAGTAATGGTAATAAAGATATATGGTAATGGAGGAAGAGGAAAATGCTATTTCCCTTAGTACTTACCTGTGATCAGGGATGGAAATGTTACTAGCTCGCTACAATGTGGGTAATATTTTTCACTGTATTTGATTGTATTTGAAATTGTCCATATTAGCCAAAAGTTGAATGGGGGCTAATGACGAAGGTATAGAGATGGCTACCAAAATGCTGCAGTGCGTAAAAGCTCCCTCCTTGACTATACTGAACTGGCCTAATGCCATGAAACCAATTAAACTATATCAAAACTCAAAGTCAAGGCTGTGCCACTCCAGATTTGATCTTGTAATTTTAGCATTATAATGGAGAGCAAACATCATGCAGAAATTACCAGAAATTTGTGTGGAAGCCAACGCGGAAAAATAGATTTTTACTTACTTATTTTTACAATCAGTGGTCCGGTTCACGGCTTTAGTGCCATGCACATTGGAGTGATTTCTTCGACCTGTGCAGTGCCTGTACATAGTTACAAAATAAATGCTGTTTTGATCCAGATATTTTGTAGTTTATTTACTATTTTGCAAAATTACTATTTTGCAACTTAAAAGACCCAATACCTTATCCAAACATAAACAAATGGGTAGCCCCATGAACCAAAAACAAATGTTTTCATTCTCTATTTGATTGACTGAGCACTTTATCCAAGGTAACATTGGTAATGTTTGTAAACACTGGAGTAAAAAACCTATATTGATTTACAATGGGTGAAAAAAGTTCATAAAAGCTTATTTTCCATCTACAGATCATATTCTTCCCCAGATTTATACGGCCAAAAAAAATAAATCACCTTAGGACTTTAAATCTACTTAAATGTTTTATTTCTATGTCCGCAGAATATTGCAAGGCAAGGAATTTAAAAGGCTTACTGCAGTATTGAGATTTTTTACAGCAGAATCCTGGGGGGTCTGATTCACTTGTGGAATGAGAACAATGAGGTAAAACATCATCTGTACTACGCCATCGTCAGCAGCAGTTGTTCCTTTATAAGGAAGTGCTGAAATAATGTGAAGCAAAGGATCACCCGATATAGAGCCATATATTCTCCTAACTAAACTACGAACATCACTGTAAAAACATGACTTTGAGCATTTACAGTAGTTCCGTCTCTGTTTTATTTGTCTCTCCTCCAGGACAAATCCGCTTCCATACCAGTACCTTAATCAGCAATGACAAGGTGGACATTTCCAGGCCTCAGCTTGTTAGCAAAGCTAGCCGGCCGCATATCATCAAAGCACATGGTGAGATGCTGTCCAGAGGGATGTGTACAGTAGTAATGTTGTAACACTGATTGGATCCATACACTTTATTTTTAGCACTTAGGTGTTATCTGGTTATAATCTTAAATTTTAGATTTTAGCTGACACTCACTATCCAGAGACTTACAATGAGTGCAATTGTAGAAAAAATGTGTGACTTGTATGATGATTTTAACCTCAATAAATCATGAAAACAATAATCAGCCCCGCTGCCAGGGAGTCATGGATGTAACTCTCCATAGCCTCCCTCTCCGGACGAGAGAGATTGTAGAGGTGGCTAGTAGGCAGGGGAGCTCCGGGAAGCAGGTCGATGGCGCAGTCATAAGGTCGATGAGGTGGTAGGGAGAGGGCCCGTTGCTTATTGAACACTTCGCCGAGATCATGATAGTCGAGGGGAACAGAGGAGAGGTCGGGAGGCTCGGGAACAGGAGTGGTCGCAGACTCACTGGGGGCTAGGGCAGACAGGAGACAGTGGGAATGGCAGAATACGCTCCAGCCGATAACGGAACCAGAGGACCAGTCAATGTGAGGATTGTGGAGCACCAGCCAGGGCCGGCCCAGCACCACCGGAGCGTGGGGAGAGGAGATGACGTGGAGCTGGATACGCTCCCGGTGGTTCCCCGACAGGACCAGTGTGAGGGGTACAGAGTGGTGAGTAATCCGAGCCAGGAGCTTGCCATCCAGCGCATTGACTGTCAAAGGGGAGGAGAGAGGTTCGGTGGGGATCCCGGCCTGTGAAACCAGCATGGAATTGATAAAACTGGCATCAGCGCCGGAGTCCATCAAAGCGAGCACCGGGAGCATCTCTTTGGACCAAAGGAGGGAGGCGTCAAACTGAACGCAGTACTGGGGAACGGGAGAACGGACAGTGGCATGGCTCATCAGGGTCCCCACAGTCACTGATGAGCCTCCCCTTTTAGCTGGAGAGGACAGGTAGCCAGGAAATGGCCAGCCTGGCTGCAGTAGAGGCAGGCTCCCGAGTCCATCCTCCGGCGGTGCTCCGCCGGGGAAAGACGGGTCCGGGCAAGCTGCTTAGGCTCTGCTTCGGAGGCGAGGTTAGCCCTGGTATCCCCACTACCCCCCGGAGATGAGCAATTCCCCTGGGGAGGCTTGGCTCGACTCGCCACTGTGTAGCCAGGTCAGACACCTTAATCACTAACTGAATAGGCTGAGTCCGCTCTGGAAAGCGGTAATAAGGGCGCTATCGTTCCAGTCAGACTCAATAGCCAAGCTGCGGAATTTTCCTAGATATTCCCGAACACTGAGCTTGCCCTGCCGGAGTCTCAACAAGTGTTGTCCTGCTTGCTGCCCTCGTATGGGGTGGTCAAAAACACGTTTAAGCTCAGCAAAAGCTGCAAACGACTGGGCTGTGGGAGAGCCCTGCTCATAGAGAGCATTGTATAAACTGAGTGGGGCTCCCTCCAACAGATTAACAATAAACACTACCTTAGCTGCTTCACTACCATAGCAGGACGGTTGGGCACTGAAAGTGAGACGACACTGAATGAGGAACTCACGACAGGTGTTGGGATCGCCAGAATACTTTGCCGGGGGTGGAATGTGAGGCTCCGAGACGGGAGAGGCAGGGGGAGCTGGTTGGGCGGCCGCTAGGGGTGGCGAGGAATCCGTAGCCATGGCTGTGGTCTGTCTCAGGCGGAGAGTGGCCAAAGCAGTGGAGATGTCTTTCAACTGATCCAAGACAGCTTGCAGTGCCTGCTCGTGTTGGCCCAAGTGCTGCCCCTGGTTTGAGACTGCCTGCTTCAGGGCGTCGTAGTCTGCTCTGTCCATACTGGCCAGATTGTTCTGTCAGGGTTATGGTTTGTTACTGGACCCAAAATGCACACCACGACAAGGGAGTAGGAAAAGAGGATTTAATGAAGGAGCGGGTGACGGGATGGTGGAGGGTGAAGAGGCACACAAAGGAAATAACTCAAGTACAAAAGTCAAGCGCGGCCAAGAGAGTGACTACCACTGTAGTTGGCGGAATAATCTGGCAACGAGTGGTTGAAGAGCCGTGGTATATAACCTGCAGGGCTGATGGGCTGATGGAGAACGGGTGTGGAGGAAAGGCAGGACCAGGAGAGGGAGCCACACCCACGCCGCACACACACACACGATGAGAGACAGACAGGGGAGGTGGAGACACAAGGGAGGCAGGGACACAAAGAAACACAAGGAAAACCCGGGGTCGGGGCTGGAGCCGTGACATATCTATCGCCATAATTTATGTAGCAAAGGCTATACAAAACGTTTCATATTATTACATCACAGTCATTTAGCAGACGCTTTTATCCAAAGCAACTTACAAAGGTACTTGACATGTAGGGATTGAACCACAACTGAGAGACTCATGCTCTACAGACATTATTATTATTATTATATTTTTATAAAACAGGTTGTTTTCATCCCTGAAATTGATTGGTTGCCACAGCAACTCAGCTTGAACTATGTTGAGCTTGCTTTGTGGAACCGAATAAACTTGAAAATGAGCCAGACTAAGTGAAATAAGCCTGGTTAAGGTGGTAAGCTCGCTTTGTGGAACACCCCTCTGGTGTAGCCTCAACATTTTTCAGTGTGTGAACACGATAAGCTACCAGCTGTTAAATGTTAAGTCTATAAGACATTTTTCCACCCATATTGCTATCATAGCAAGATTGCAAGGACTGAAATTGTGTTTTGGCTTTTGGAAGCTATAAAAAGTGTTCAAGGGTGCATGGGTTTACACTCTTGGGTGTTCCTTGCTCACAGTAAATAAGTGTACTATTTTATGTTTTGCCAAAGTTGTATATATATATATATATAGTTGTTTCCTGTTTCCTGTGAAACGGGCCAATCAGAACACGGTTAGGTTGTGATGTAGGAAGCTGACATTACTGGAGTCTATCAATCATCTTACATCTGGGGCAGAAAGGGGGGTATAGCCTCTAGTACTGCCATTCAATCAGAGTAGTAGCTCCTTTTGGTTGATAGAAACACCCCTCAAAACTATCTGTAGTGCTTTAGGTGTAAGAGGGCCACTACAGAATAAATTACTAAAAATTTTGAAATTATTTGTACATAAAAAAAGCTCAGGGTAATGTTATGAAATTGTAGGAAAAGCAAAGAATAACCCCAAAAAGACAAAAAGGAGTGATAAAACTTTAAAAAAGCATGCTGCACATCTACAACTTGTGAAAATGAATATATCACACATCATTGGTCATAAAACCAACCAGTCTTTGTGTGTGTTTGTTGTAAAGTGGCTAGTAATCCAACATACAATTGTGTTTCAGGAGCACTGATGCTAATAGCCTGGATGACAACAGGAACACTAGGCATGATGGTAGCCAGATATCTGAAAAGTGTGGCCAAAGGACGGGGCTACCGGGGCAAAGACGTCTGGTTTCTGGTAAGACCTCACAAATACAAATACAAAACCTTTTTTTCATTCATCCTGTTTAATTAGGTAGTCTCATTGAAATTAAAATGTCTTTGTCAAGCTAGATCCCACGATGCGTAGCTAGGTGTGCAGCATCAACTGTTGTTGCTGTAGTTGAAGTTTCTATAGTCCTGGGGGGTGTTCCACAAAGCACGTTTAGAAAAGTGACGATTAATCTTGCAAGCCTGGTTTGAGTTAACCTAACAAGTCAATCGGGGAAAAAGCGGTTTCACGAAGCTGAGTTCAAGCTACCGTGATCTGGCTAATCCAAGCCAGGTACAAGCAATCCAGATACTTGCACGTGCACAGTTGTACACAGTTTATTTAAGCAGCCCGAGAGGTCGATCATGGATGTGATCGATTCATCATGTCGAAAAATTACACTAAAGACAGAACCGCAATGTTCACGGCCACTGAGCAGCAACTTTTAGTGGAAGTCTATGAAGGATTCAGGCATATTATAACTAAAAAGGGAAATACGATTGCCATAAATAAAGGGAGAGAGAAAGCTTGGCAACAAATTGTTGATCGATTGAATGAGTAAGTAATTGTTGAATTAAAAACTAACAACGTTGATAGATCTAATTAAATATCATGTGTTCCAACAATATAAAAAAACTGAAAAGCTGTGCTAAAAATATTATTACCATGAAACCTCAAGACTGTAAATGTACCACTTGTACCACCAAAAACAGAGACAATGCACACAATCTGTGGGACTGTGAGAGCTTTACTGTGGTGTGTGCTGGTTTATATATGTGGCATTAGTAATCTGCAGATCTAATTAATGCTTTCACCTGAGAACCTATACCACACAAACACATGTTGGTCGGGGTAAACCAGCGGGTCTGATCTGTCCCTGAAAGTTCTTTCTCCTTGGAAAGCGTACACGACCACGACCTCATCTATGAATGGACAGGCCATGATGGACATGATGGACTGCGTTATATAAACCCTTTAATTGATGTGAATAAAGAGATGGGAGCGCTGCATTGGTATTTGATTCTACCAAGAAGAAGGTACTCTTTGGAATGGGTTAGAAGCACAACCCTAAGACTGAGAGTCTCATTATTACTATTTGGAAACGGGTTGTTTCCATCTTGTAAATCCCATACAGTAACAGTTAATGCATCTTCTAGCAACCGTGGAAACATTTTGACATATATTCACAAGATACATTCTTATTTCAATGAATTTGCTAAATAAAAATAATTTAGAAAATAAAATAATACTGTGTCATCCAATAAGGAAGGCAGGCTAGTTTCGAAGCATAAATTGCCGCAGCAACTCAGGTTGAACTATGCTGAGCTCGCTTTGTGGAATTGAATAAACCTGAAAATGAGCCAGACTAAGTGAAATAAGCCTGGCTAAGGTGGTAAGCTCGCTTTGTGGAACACCCCCCTGGAGTAATCAGGTTAACCACATCATTCACTGTCATCCACCACCAATACGATGACGATATTCCTCCATGACCACAGCTACATGCTGGAAAATGATTTTTGGTTTGGTTTTGGTATCCCATGATGGTCTAAATGCTGTTTCAGGGACTTTTCCACCCCGACAACAATACAATTCTGGGGGAAACATTGAATACTTTCAAATTTAAAGATAATGAATACTCTAAAAAGTCTACTCTAATAGTCTAAAAATATTGGCATCAGTATTTTTCAAGAATCCATATCAGTTGAACCCTAGTTTCTGTATGTGTATTTGAAACTGCACATCTCTCCTGAGCTTTGTATATGTTTTGCATGCACAGTAACATTGTTCTTACTGCTCCTCAAGGTCCATGTTGTAGTGATGAGTGTGACGGTAGCATCCACCATCATTGCCTTCATCCTCTCCTTCTCATATGTCAAGGCCTGGTCTGGGGTCAGTAGTCTGGCACTGCTCTGTGTCTTACACTGTATAACATTGTTTATTTGGAAAACAAGGAGGCAATTTCAAATTCAAAAACAATGGCCTTCATGTATTGATGTTTCATAAAATGTCATAATCTGTTAATTCAGCACTTATATTGGGGGTGTTAAACAGGTATAACTGAAAATCATATTCAGTTTTAAATCTGACTGCAAACTGGGATTAGTTTTAGTTTAATAAACTGCTCTGGAGGCAGAAATAATCTCATTGGTTGAGTTTTTTACAGCAGTGCTGTAACAAAGTAATCCTCAACCAAAAATATTACTAAGTAATAATACTTTGTTACAAGTAATAATACTCGACAGAAATAGAAACACTCAAGACTACAAATAAAATGTATACTTTTAATCTGATTACATTACTGATGCATTCCCCTGAACACCTTTCTTACTCACTACAAAAAGAATCTGAAGAAAATTGTAATGATGTTGGATGGACGTGTTTAGCAAACAGGCAGCACTGAAAGCAAGTAGTAGGCCCTTTTCACATTTCCGTGTGACACTTCCCCGTCAAAAACAGCATACGATCACAGTGGGTTCAGGCCATTAGGAGGGTAGGGGGCCCAAACGTTTCGGTTAATCATGGTGTCCATGTCTGTAGCCGCCACTTTGCAGACAAAGATGTCTGCAAGATTTCTTCTTCTACAACAACACATTTGGTCTTTGCAAACGGAAATGATGTACGTGTTTATTTGCATATAGAGCGGGGAAGTGAGATCCGATCACAAGTGGTCACTCGAGACGCGTGGATGAGGGGAGGATGAGGTCTAAAATCAGATACATCTTGGAGAACCCATACCACCCCCTCTATGAAGAGATGAGCGAGCTAAGAAGCACCTTCAGCCACCGTCTCATCGCACCTAAGTGCACGAGGGAGCGGTTATATAAAAATACATATATATATATTGAATTATTTATATAACCTGTATATTCCTTATATTCTTGATTTTCTGAAGCTTGTATATTGTTTAGTGCTGTGTGCTTATTTTCTTGCTACTCTGTACACCCCCTGCTGCATAACTGCAATTTCCCCTCAGGGGCAATAAAGAGCCATTATCTTATCTTATCTTATCTTACAGGGCTTAGCAAAGGGTTTAGCCTCCACCTGGGGTCCTCTCATACTCTCACACAGCAGTTGGTATCAACATACAACTGATATGAAGATGAGAAAGTGTAACACCATGACAATCATCAATATTGACAGTTCATTATATACTTTTGTCTGATGATTATATTGTAAAATAAATTGATTTTCTCTGCTTCTAATATTGGCAGGGAGTTCATCCTGTGTTAGGCTGCCTGCTGATGATCCTCTCATTCATCCAACCTATAATGGGTCTACTGCGCTGTGGACCACACCATCCACTGTAAGTATACTGAGTGTAAGTGTGTGTGTGTAGGGACAGGATTGGGTATAAATTTAGTTTAGGATTTGGATTAAGGGTTAAGATTTGAATTAGGATTAGGTTTTATTTGGGGTTAGGGTCAAGGCTATATTAGGGGTAGGACTTGGGTTTAGATTTAAGGTTAGGATTAGATTAAGGTTAGTTTAGGTTTAGGGCTGACATTAGAATTAACATTAGGTTCAGGTTAGGCTAAAGGTGAAGGTGAAGGCTACTTTAGAATTAGGATTTGGGTTTAGGATTAAGATTAAATTAGGGTTAGGTTAGAGTTAGGTCCTCACAAGTACAGTAATACAAACATGTATGTGCAGGTGATTATTTAATATTTTCTTTCCTTTCTTTGACAGGAGGTTTCTGTTTAACTGGTCACATGTTTTGAATGCAGTGGCAGTAAAAGCTCTAGCTGGTAAGGAGCTGTTGTCTATCTGAAGTCAGTATAGTATACTAATAAGTAAGTATTTATTTATATAGCACCTTTCAAAACCAGAGTTACAAAGTGCTTAAGAAAACGCAATCAGAGTAAAATAAACACACACAGACAAGATGCATGAAATAGCAGAGAATAAAGGTGTGTTTTAAGGTGTTGCTTAAAACATTCAAGTTGGCTGACCTGACACCCAAGGTGGAGGCTATTCCATAGCCTAGGAGCCAACAGTAAAATCACAATCTCCTCTAGAAGTCTTAGAAAGATAAAACTGAGCAGATTTTGGCAGCAGTATTTCTCAATTGGTTAAAGCAAGATTGTATGAGTGATTTAACATGCTGTTCAGACTTCAGGTCCGGGTCTTATATGAGACCCAGGTCTGTAGGAGATGGCTTAATATTTGATGCCAGCGGCATCACTGCCTATTTTTTTCTTATATCTCATCTGGGCCAATGACAAGAACCTCTGTTTAGCTGGAAAAAGTTGTGTGCCATCCAGCCTTTAATCACAGCCACACATTCATATAGGGTGATCAGGTTGTTGAGGTCATTGGGCTTCACTGATACATAAAGCTGCGTATCATTGGCTTAGTAATGATGAAAGACACAGCCAAGCAGGCAAATTCTGACCCAACAGAAGCTTGAATAACGAAAGTTAAGAGTCACACCAGATATGCCGACCCACTATCTGAGTCTACCTATCAAGACGCTATGATCAATGGTGTCAAAAATCCATCCAACAGCATTAAAATGGAGCATTCGCCTTGATCTGCATGCATAAGAATGTGTCTGTGTTATGCTGTTGGCGGGGTTGGGTAGTAGCTGTCTTTTAAATATACAAGGACACAACCGAAGGACTGGAGATATATTAATACGCCGGTCAATAGTGTTGAACAGAAGCCTAGGGTCGTGCTTGTTAGCAGTTATTAGATCAGCAAAGTATGAAGCTTACACATCTTTTGGTTTTAGCAAGGTCAACAGCTCCTTCATGTGGAGATAATGGATTTACATTACATTACAGTCTGAGGCCTGGGTGACAGGTAGCGGGATAGCGGGGTAGCCGATACATAAGGGTAGGTGTTTGTGGTACCTACCACCTTGACATGGAATTAATCTTCCACAGCAATGACCAATGACACAGCTTGTCCTCTTGTATTTTTCTTTTACACAAAGATCCCTCAAGCTCTGCAATCGTTTTGGTCAGGCTTAAGCAACCAGGGCGTCATGGTACAAGTCGTAATCTAGAAACTAAGAGCTGATTAAAAGCCAACTAAAAGAATTGACTCAGAATAAAATCCATCTGTGATAAAATACAGACAAAGAATAAGGTGGCTAAAATCCAAATCCAAACTAGGACTATACTGTTTCTCAATAGTGTTGTCATTGTGGGGACTGTATCCAGATCCATTTTTTTTCTGCCTATGGAAAAAATTAGTGTGATTTTTGGATAATATTTGCCAATAGTTCTTAAGATAGGTAAAATACTGAAAGAAACGACATGACTGCGATATTACATATTTTAATATTTTACTGAATTAAAAACTCCAGGTACGGAAAGTTGCATTATCATCAGTTCACAAAGAGACAAATGCTGGTATGCTAAGTATAGCTAGCGATTTTTATCCATTTTTTTCATTGCAGGTTCAAAACCCATCAGAATCCACCTCAACAAATAAAGAAATGCATAATAGAGGAACCCTGGAAAGCAAAAATAGTCAATATTAGCGCTGGATGTAGTTAAAGGCAGTCATTTTACACCCCTATTCACTTTCACAGACTGAAAGTGGGGGGCAGGATCGAGAATCCC
Organism: Hoplostethus atlanticus; assembly: GCA_034670405.1. NCBI lineage: Eukaryota > Metazoa > Chordata > Actinopteri > Trachichthyiformes > Trachichthyidae > Hoplostethus > Hoplostethus atlanticus. The sequence goes on from JAXDDX010000200.1 coordinate 223,417, forward strand.
TTATTTGGATCGAAATATTACTTCACACTTGAGTGGCCTATTTCTGCTTTATATCTCATATCAACCCAACACGTTAAAATAACACAACACTATTACTTCAACCTAGTCAGGAGTATCTTTCAGCTCAATTTATCAAATTATCCATATTATCTCATTCATTATTTTTTATTAAAAAGTCACAATGCCATTTCGGTTTGCCATTTCTTACTTTAATGGTCCCTGAGGGGAAATTGTGTCATTGTAGCAGGAAATAGTAATAGAATGTGAATTTACAGCGTACTCTATATACAGTTGTGAGAAAACGTTTGTGAACCCCTTTGATATTTTTGTCATGCCACAATATTTCAATAAAGGTCAGAACTCTGGCTTCGCCATTCCAAAAGGCAAATTCCTCTAAACCACTCTGTTGTAGATTTGCTTTTGTGTTTGGGGACATTGTCATGCTGCGTGACCCAACCTCTGTTAAGCTTCAGATCGTGGACTGTTACTCCGATATTCTCCTATAGAATTTCTTGATACAATTTGGAACTTATTGTTCCCTCAATGGTTGCAAGCCGTCCAGGCCCAACCATGCCAGGCAGCCCCAAACCATGAATGTGGTTTCGCTGTTGGTATGCAGTGTTTTTTCTCCTCCACACATAGCATTGTGTCCTTTTGCCAAAAGGTTTGTGCCTCTGTCCAGAGAACATTGTTCCAGTAGCTTTCTGGAACAACTAGGTGTTTTTTGGCAAACTTGAGAACACCACTCTGGTTTAGTGTTTTTCTTATTGTGGACTCATGGACACAGATGTTAGAAAGTTCAAGAGATGCCTGCAGATTGTTAGCTGTTACCTTAGGGTTCTTTGTCACCTCGACCATTATGCGGCCTGCTCTTGCTGTGTTCTTTGCTGGATGCCCACTTCTAGGGAGAGTAGCAATGGCATGGTAATTAGATGAAGATCAGACGATATAGGCGGTGGGCCAAAGGCTGCTATCTGCTTTAGTTTTTGAAATGATCGATCTTCAGTGATAGAGTAGCTGTTTTTTTCATATAAACAATTATTTTTTTTCCAAACACGTTTCCGTTTGTTGGCAGTCTCAAGTCCATCATATTTTTATGAAAACTAAACTTACATTTCATAAATTGATTAGGCAAATGCTAGGGAGTACTATACCGCAAACCAATCAAAAACTCGTTCTAGCGTCACCTGACTTGAAGTCTGCCAATGATATTCATTTAAATAGGAAGTAAACAAACGGATCAGAGGAATTGACGACTGAAGCTCAGAAGCTGCGGATACTGCTGTCAGGTAAGGTGTTTAATTTCATATTCATTCATATTCAAATTCATATTTTCTAGTAATAGTAATACTTAATACTTTGCTACATCTTTGATGCAGTCAATATTGGCAACCTACTAAATGCATTGTCATCACACTTATACTACAAGTTGTCTCCTACAATGTCATTGTACGCTCTTTGGTTGTAGTTAGTGGACTTAAACTTTGGACATGTTTAGATAAACAAGACAAAACAGTAGGCTAAGTGTATCTTCACTTGGCCTATAATTGACCAGACTAGACAGATATTGAAGTGGAAGAGATAACATTTATTACAGAAGTTTACATCATCAGATGTAAACTTCAGATCACCTAATGGTTAGTCGTGTCAATATTTTATCCTAAAATATTTTATCCTCAAACAACAATAAAGCAATTAAAACTGAATTTTATTTATTTTTAATTTGATCATTTACTCTTCTTTCATAATGTGATTTCCGTTCTTAGACAGTTTGCTCCTTTTCAGTTTGCTAAAAAAACAAAAACAAAAAAAACATGCCTACACTTAGGCCTAGTTTGATATGTTCTCACAGTCCAAACAAAGACACATGTCTGTGATGACTGTATGGATTGTAGTAGTAATGCTTCCAAAGTTAGTTTGTTTACAACTCTCCTAATCTGTTTCCCCAGGTAACCCCAGATGCTCAGCCCTGCTATCAGACATCTTCTGGACCTGACCTGACCCTGACCCATCTATGATCGTTGATGCCGTGATGATATTGTTCATATTTTTTTCCAAAACACATTTTAAGAAAATGCTTTTGCTTATAATAATAAACAAAAATTGCTGATGCCTAATAAAATAGCCTGATGCAGAACTGACCTACCCATCCTAGTGCGTAGCCTAATTTTTGACAAATGAGTGCAGTTTTGAGACCTAGCTCTTCATGGATTGAGTGGGGGTCCACCCCAGGGCCCTAAATTCCCTCAATGTAATTTTTTCAAACTGAAAACATCCCCATGTTCCCTCAACATAAAAAGAGGAATAGTGTCTATAACTATAGTATATTAACAAAAATGCATAACCTGATAGTATGTGTTCAGTAAATAATATCTGAATAGTGTTTATGGAAGTTGCTTCCAAATATACTCTCTTATTGAAACACGCTTGTCATACACTACAGTGAACAATAATATAAATGTATCTGAGGTTAATAATTATATTAATAAGGTTTTTTGCAAATGAAGATTATGCATGTTTGTTAATATACCAGTGGTATGGACATTCTTGGGAACATAGAGGCTCCCATAGAGTGTTGGTGTAAGGTACAAATTTGATCCTAGATCAGCATCCCCACCATGACATGCATTGACAGGATCTGACAGGATTGTGGTCTATTTACGCACAGTATTTTAGAAACTACAGTACCTTGCTATTAGTCCCTGCTTTTAATGCTGAAACAATGAACGTGCTCTTTGTTTTTTATGATTCAGTTGTATAAGGTCAAAACAACTACAGTTAACCAGTTTAAAGCTACTTTACAAACCTTCAACCTCCTGTACTGTTTTTTCTCTCCTCTTGCGGGCTCTTTCAATATTTCTTTTGTTGGCATACTGCATGTAACATTCTCTATGGTAGCCAACATGAGCTGGCACATCTGGAATGTGGCTGTCTCTTAGGTCATATTTTTCTACAGCTCTTTCTGCAATTTGGCTTTCTTTTGTATTGAGATTCACCCACTCCAGAGAACTGAAAAGTGTATATTTGTTGTACAGCTTGTTACATGCATACACTCCATATTTTTCCTGTTTGCATCCATACATGCTAGCTAAGATATACACGTGTTTGGGTTTATGCAAATGAGATGTCAGACATGACATGAAATAGTTGGATGAAGTAGTTTATTTGGACATTGTTCTGAACAGATCAAATTATACATAAGCTCCTAAAGTAGTCAATTTAGGGTCTACAACAAATATAAAAAAATCTTTACTCTGTTTAATATTAGAACAATATGAGAAAATTACATAGCAGAATAAATCAGAACACTGGCCATTTTAAGCACATAGAAAGGAATGTGTTTAGACATTTTAGATTATATTCCATACTTAGACAGTCCACTCTGCATGTTAACATTTTGGGGTCCTATTTAAGCCGTACGCGATTGGTTGATATTTTCAATGACGTTAAACACTACAATCTGATTGGTTCATCAGCTAGAGCTATGCCGCGATTTGCCTGAGCAGACTAACAATTAAAATATAAGTTTGTGAAAATATATGATAAAACCAGAGCTGCCAACCAATTGTATTAGACTTTATAGAATTATTTAATATCATACACAAAAAATGGTTTATTCTATCGATGGAGATCAATCAACAACACGAAAAACACATTCGGCCCACTGTCTAATATTTTAGGTGCCATGTTTGCAGGAATGCAAGTAATTCAAAAGGGTTCACAAACTTCTTGAAACTGTACATGACCAAAATGTGCAAATTGTGTATCATTCATAGTAGCAGGTCTACAGAGGTCCATATGTGTACAGGAACTATAAATCTTATCAAATATATTCACTTTACAAATGTACATGGACAGCGTTGTACTAGCTTTGAGGTGTTTTTTTTACACGTGCAGATTAGGTGTATTACTTGCTGTTCACCTTATAAAAACTCCAGATGGAGGAACCGTATGTACAGAAAAAGTGAAGGTCAAGTTTATTTATATAGCCGTTTATCACAAACAAGCCTCAAAGGGCTTTGCAAGTCAAACTGGACAAGCTCATAGACAATCAGTTATCACTTATATAATAAATCAATTTATGACAATTGTGGTAATTACAGAACATGTGCATTGTTAGATGGAGATAGCACACATGCATACAGTGCAATAAAAAGTGCAATGGTAATATGCAGATGTATATTTCATCACGCAGTGGCGGCCATATTCACAGGCCTGAAGTTGATTGACAGCACTGAGGACCAATGGCTGATGAAAGTAATGGGCGGGTTGGTTGGCTGGGAAGCTTTATTTTACATCCTATTGGAACTCCACTTCAGGTGGAAGCACAAAGGTAAAATAATTTTATTTTCACCTCAAAACTTGTGATGCTACTTATGGTATGTGCTTGTTTACAACTAGCATGAAGGAAAAATAATGGTTATTCATATGATAACTGAATCATAAGCACATTGTGATGTTCTGAAAGTTTCTAATGGGATTATCTGATGGTAATTCAAGTAAAGTCTTACCTTTATTTTTAATGTGTAAGTCACAGGCCTGCTGAGAAAGTTCAGACTATAGCTCATTCAGTTTCCCCAAATTTCTCAGCTGGTATAGGGATTCAAACCAGCAACCTAGTCACGAATCCACTTTGATGAATCAAATCAAATCACATTTATTTGTATAGCCCTTAATCACCGTTACAGTCTCTAAGGGCTTCACAGTGCCCAACATGTGAAAATAATGTGAACACACACACACACGAACACACACACATTAATTCCTCTGTTTTCTTTTTGATACAGATGATACTGAATCTAAAATGGTAAGACAAAAATACTGTTACCGAAGTAGAAATGGCAGATAACAGACATCCGCCAATTCTTCATGTAAACAAACTGTTAACTTCTCTCTGTAGGGAAACTTGCTGCTGGCGCTGTTTTTCCTGGGAAACTTGACCTTTTTGGTGGCACTGCTGGTTGGAATCGGGATGTCATGAGATGATCCCATGATGAAGAAAACAACAAACAAAAACTATCAAGGCTTTTACATCATCACATGCCGGAACTTTGTCCAATTACTGCATATCTGAAATTCATAGGATCATGTTTAGATTATATTTTTTAAATACTTAAAACGTATGTTTCTTATCTAATTCATAGGCCCTACCAGAACTGTATAGGCTACCTTAAATAGGATTTGATTTAGTTGCTTTTGTTTTTTTTATTCAGTTATTGAATTTATATTGCTTACTTCTGTAGTATCAAAAAGAACATTGCAAAATGTATTGATGCAAATAGTTAACTTTGCGGACATGGTACATTCACTCACCTCAGCTAAGTTAGTGTAGTGATCGAAGCAGACAGGCTGCAGGCAGAGGTTCTCAAAAATGGCAAGACTTTACTCGAGAGTAAGGAGAACGGCAACAGGCACACTAGGGTAGACATACTAGACAAGCACACAGACACAGGGGAAGATGTGGGATTGGAATCAGCTGTGCAGACAGGAGCCCTTAGGGACACGCCCACCAACCTGCAGGGAGAGAGAGACAGACACACGTGACAACAGGGGGACAGTAAGACAAGACTAGAATTCAGGGGAAAGTGAGGGTAAAGGCTGAGCAGCCGTTACAGGTAGTGCTTGGTTATTTCATTTATCTATGTAAGATGTATCTAAGAGGCATTTAGCTGTTTTTTCTCTCCTAATTTATCTTTCTCTCCTTAACTGTTTATAGGCTTATAAAGTTTGTAACATTATATACAATATACCACTTTATTAGGTACACCTATCTAGTACTGGGCAGGACCACCTTTTGCCTCCAGAACAGCCTGAATTACTGAATCACTTCACCATGTATAGATAAGACATTGGCTTCAGTTGGGATATTCAACAGATATCCGGGTCCTCCGAAGTCAGCAGCAGCTAACACTTTCCTCCCCGAAATAAGTGCTCACGGCCGGGAAACTACAGGATGTCTCCACTAACCAGTTTATATTGCGGTTGGTTAGGGACCGTCAATAAAGTAATTGCATAAATGTACATAGTTCAAATTCAAATGAATCATTGTTACAATGGTAAAGCTACATTGTGCACATCTAATGTTTGTCAATATGTGACGTGCTCTCACAGTCGGAAGTCGCAATGGCTGATTTACGTACGTACAAAATGCTTTTTAATGTCAAAAGTCTATTTTTGACCATTTTGGTATTTTGACTAATTTTAATAAAACAAAATCTTGGCTTTCATAATCTGTATGAATTACTTCCTATTTTGGAGTGGAAATATAACTTTGAAGCATAAAAGCAAGATATGGTATTTGGCGAAGTTGATCGCGGCAGCGGCATTTAGCGAGATCTAGCCAGCTGCATCCGCACCTGTTGGTTGTCAAGTTAGCAAGCTAGTATCGTAATCATCAAGACTTTCAATGGTGTCTCGGAAAGAAGAAGAAATCGCTCGGCAATCCAGTGTTGTCTGTGGATTCCGGCGATCGGTGGCGAGAGCTTATTGACGACTACTTTTTGGCACCGAGATCTGACCGAGAGACGGCTGAGGAGAGCGGCTCAGCGACATGGGAAGGGACAACAACAACCTCCGGCGACACTTCGGACTCTGACAGGCCCATTTCAGACACCGACAACGATGAAGATGTTGACATGGAGCCACTTGTTTTAAAGGTCCCATATTATGGAAAACGGTTTATTCCTGGCACTTATACATGTTCCACAGGAAATTACTTCCCTAAGCAGCTGAGAAAATTTGAAATCTGGAAGTCAACCCGTTTTTCTGTATTTTCCTTTTTCCCAAAACGGTGCCAAAGATAGGAGAAAAACAGCCCGTTTCAGAAAATGGTTCCTTTGGACGTCATAAGGTGCAAATCCAGCCCCTCTCAGAGCATGCCCACGCCCAGTTGAACAACCAATCCCATTTACGTCGTCGCAAAATGCAGCTCACGGCAGTGCCGCAAGCCGTTGCTTATGGTGCATTCCATTGTACTCGGAAATCGATAATTCCGAGTCGGTATTCCTAACTTCCAATCTAAATGTGTTCCAGTGCATCTGCTCGGGAAAACATAATCGCCCACAGCAAACACATGTTTGTATGGTAAGTCTCAGAATGTTACAAGCATCTAAACTCAACATCAACTACTACAGCGCCATTAGTGAAGAGAATCGGCGCATATCACATTCGGACGCCGTTTTTTCCGAGTACACTGGAATACACCATTACTTTGCGACGACTGAAGCTAAAACAACATATCAGGAGATATATCAACTCTCCAGTTATTATTTTGTAGGATGCAGGCAGCAACATAGATCCCTGCAGTCTCCCAACACGCGAAAATGCCAGGACAGAGTGGATTAATTTTATTTTTAACGGCAACGGCTACAGTTTTTTCTGTGTGTGATGATCACTCCTCAGACTGCTTGAGCAACTGCAGGATTAGCATCTAAATTGAAGCTTAAAGATGGAGCAATTCATAAGGTACGTGACCCATCTGCAAAATTGGAATCTGTAAGTGTCACCATGTTTTGATTTAATTTACCAAATTAGTCTGGTTAGTATATTCACTGCTGGTTAGCTAACGAGCTAGCGGGGCTAGCCACGGACTTGTTGGGCGTGGAAGAAGTAAGAAAACTAAAGCTGGACTCATTAAAAGTAAAGTAAAGTAAAAGTAAAGTTATTGGTTGGAGTCAGGACTCATCTTAAAGTTATTTGTTGGGACCAGTGTCTGTTTTATAAGTCTGTCGAACGTGTCAGGCTTGGTAAACTTTAGCCACCATTAGTACAATCGTGTTTGGTTGTTTGGCTGCGCAGTTTGGATGCAAATAGATTGCATCCAATAATATATTGGTTAACTAGCTCAACAAAATTGTCAATCCTAGCTTGTCTGCAAGTTGTATTCAATAAGCTTATGGACATGAGCCATAAATAGACCGGCTACAGCAGAGAGTGTCGCTCACACACCCACATACACAAACACAAGGCACTAAAGTACAATATTACACAGAACTGTTATCATTGAGAAACTAAGTGGAACCGCCTCAGCTGCCTCTTCCCATTCTGGGTCAGACTCCGGCTCAAACATGTACGGTCTCAGTGTTGGTTCTGGAGCGGCCGCCATGGTTATGGTAGATTTCTGCATCAAGCTTATTTGTTTACCTTGAGCAGCATGGGCGCTCTGCTCTCCGCCTCCGCCAGGCCATTGCGTGTAGGTTGTATGTAATGAGCACTGCACCTCCACGCCCTCAAAACAGCCTGTTCTTTACAATGGAGAAAATGAGAGACTGAAACACACACCACAGAAGCTGGTTTTAGGATTTTTTTTGATATAGACTTCACAAACGTCTTGTAAAGACCCCCAGGAACAGTTTAAATAGCCCCAAATGAGTACAATACCCCCCCTTTAACAGACCCAATATCTGCCGTCCTTTAGTCGGATGAATATGTGAGCTACAGATCTGGAGGGGATATCGAGAAGCCTCGTAGCTTCAAGTGTGGCTGCAAATGTTATCAGGGAAAGCCTTGCTACATCCTCTTCTCTATGGTGAAAAAACGAGAGAGATGAGATGTGACTGCTGGTAAGCACTTTTCCACTTATCCCATAGAGCTAGCCAACATTAGTAAACACAAGTGTGTTTATCTTATCTTCTTTAAACCTTGTTCTCAGTAATAATGAACACTGTAGGTAATGTTTTGAGTAGTTCTAGCTAGCTAGCTGGTCAACAGGACCCTGTAGTTGTATTTAACTACAGATGAGTGGTCTCACACTGAAATGACAAAATTAGTTCTGTTTAATTTATTTTAATTGTCACAAATTGAATGTAGGCCTAAGATGTTTTTTTGTTTCCTAGGTGAGAAACACATGTTCCTGTCAGCAGCACAATTAACTGATCCAAAGAAACTGCTTGTGCCAAAAGGAAGCAGCAAAAAGAAAGGATGCACCAGAGGACCTCTTACTTTGTTGATGGTGATCACATATGCAGATATGATGAATGTCTAGATGAATTATTGAATCATTTAAGGATTTAATTAGTGATATGTGTAATATGGTTATATCTTTTCTTGCAATATTACTTTGGGGTTTAAATCAAATCAAATCACATGTATCTGTACAGCCCTTAATCACCGTTACAGTCTCTAAGGGCTTCACAGTGCGAAACATGTAAAACAATAAATGGTTATTACACGACATCCCCCAGCCTCAGACCCTCAACAGAGGACAAGGAAAAACTCCCAAAAAAAACCTTTTAGAGAAAATTGGAAGAAAAGGGGCTACTCAGAGAGGGATCCCCCTACCGGGACGGTTGGGCGTGCAATAGATTTGAGATTTGATAGAGTTTGGGCAAGCAGGGTTGGGGAGGGGAGTCACAGATTTTCATCTTCAAGGTGCTTTTGAAAGATTCATTAATAGTGGATAAATAGTCTAAGTGTACTGTGTGTAATATAACCTTAAAGAGCAATTTCTCCTCATTACATAGATGCCTAAATGTTATATCTGCTATTTAAAATAATCACTCAAGCAGCATTTGTTTGTGAGATGTCAAAGCTGCAGCCCCCCAGAAATGGAATGTTCAGAGTCATAATGGAAAGGTTTTTTTTAAAAGGCCTTTTTCTCAAAACCACACTTTTGTGTCTCTCGTTGTATAACGCCACAGTGACATGGTTTTGGTCTCATTGGAAAGCCTACATTCTCCTCTCTCAAGTAATATGAAAACCCCAAAATGTGTTTTGGGGTCAATGTGACTGATTCTGTGAGAGCAGGTCACATATAATAAAATAACCTCATCTGTTTACCCCCAGTCTGTTTCATAACTAACGCCCCCAAGTAACTCATTTATTTGTCATGATTTTATTTTGACTTAATCATAACTGAATCCTGACTAACTGATACTGCACCTTGTAGAAACCTCTCCCCCAGGTTACTCCTACCTCATTCAGCCTAGACTAACTGGGGAGGTGTAGCTTTAAATGTTCATGTATTACTCTGTGGTGTCACCTTACAAGGCAAATTTCCTGATCTTGTGCATTTTCATTTATAGGCCACCTAAATCCTGAGCTGGTTTCAACAACAAGTTTTCAGAGCTGCTCTCTAAATAACATCCATGTCTGTTGCCCTGATAATTCAGCTGCTGAGTTTCTAAATGTCACTGAATCTTTTAATCTGTTCTGTGCTCTCACTGGGCCTACACATGTTAAGGGCCACACCCTAGATTTTGTCTTTTCAAATGGTTTGCCTCTGAAAAATGTTTTATGTAGACATGTGTCGGTCACTGATCACAAGTGCATTGTGTTTGATATTGTGCTCCCTATCCTTACAAACTCTAAACAAAACCCAACAAGCTCTCGCATGGTTAACACCACTTCTTTGAGATCCAGCCCTCAATCCTGCACTAATATACTGGACCAAATTGCTCCTCTTTGGCATAAAAAGCCTAAGAATACCTCTGTGCCTTGTCTAACTGAGGATATTTGTGTCCTAAAGAGAGATTTCCGTAAGGCAGAGCGTCGATGGAAAGCCTCTAACCTTAATGTCCATCTTGACACCTTACAAGACTGCTGCAGAAAAATGTGAGGAATTTTTGACTTTGTTGATAAGGTACATACGATTAGAAGGCAGATTTCTCCACCAGCTCAGCTGTTGTAGAGAATACCGCTGTGTCTTTAGTTTATTTGACTCAATTTCTATTGCCCAGATGAAGCCCTCTTTGTGTACTTCCCAGTCAAAGTATTTGATTCTGTTTGTCCACACATTTTATCCATTATCAATAGGTCATTAGTACAAAGGTGTTTTAGGGCCACAGTTTAAAAATAAATAATCTAAGATTTCGAGAATAAAGTCCTAATATTACGAGATTAAAGTCGTAATGTTTCAACAATAATCTCATAATAGGCCTTTTACGAGAATAGAGTCACAATATTACAAAAATAAAGTCATAATTGTAGTGTATGCAGGCGACATCACACACATTTTGTGGTAAGACAGTGATGATTGTAGGGCCCTGTAGGCCCTAAATCAGGATTCGTATAAACCATACTAGAAGGCCGGTCCCAGGAGAGCCTTTGCCCAGGACGCTTTGAACAGCACACCTTGTTCAGACCAAACTATTAGAACGACCTTGCAGATGTGTAGAAGCAACCCCCCTTGTTTAGAAGCTACTGTGTAGAAGCTACCCCCCTTTGTTTTCCTTAGCTTTATAATCTCTGTTCAGAGGCTTCTCTGGCAGAGATCTGCATACCTTACCGTGTGTGTATCTCTCCTGAGCTCAGTATTTTGTGTGAATAAATGTACTCAAGTAATTCATGACTCAAAGACTTTTTGTCTAGATCTGAATTTATTCAACACTCGTAAAACACAATGCACAAATAAATGCAGAGTGATTTGTATCTGTAAATCTGTATCTGTGCCTCTAAATTACCACTCGTATATCATCATTTGTACGTCAACTTAGCATTTTTGAAGAGAAATATAGCTGCAAGCGGCAATTTTGCGGTTAGAGTTAGGCCCAGAAAAATACTATAGCTACTGTAAGCCCATATGGAAAGGACCCCCTTTTGGCCAGTTTTAAAACAATTTTACAAACTTAGTTCAACGTAAATATCTACCAAGTTTTGTGATGATTGGACAAACTCATTGATTTATGACAAAATTTGCGGCAGGTCCACGCCCTTGTTCGGCAACGCCGTCACCCTCAATAGGTCAATGTCGAAAAACATTTTGGGGACATGTTTCAACAGCTTAATTAAAAATATTCACCAAGTTTGGTGATGTTTGGACAAACTGTCCAAACATCGGACCTATGGTTTAGGAGATGTCAAAAATATGTTTTTCAAAAAATTCAAAATGGCGGAAAATCTAGCCAGGCGGACTCTAGTGGTTCTTGAGGATTTTTTGTAGAGCACATTGAGCTGGACTTTTGTGTGTCAAATTTCAAGTCAATCGGAGTCACTGTGTGAGGGGGCATGAACCTTTCCAAAATCACATTTTGTGAAAGGCAGCCGGGGTCATCATTTGACAGCCACTAGAGAGAGGCAGAGAGTGTCAAATTTGACCCTGGCTGTTAGTAACAGCTGCAGTAGGAATAGTAGTTGAAGTATTAGCAGAAGTAATAATGGTAGAAGTAGTAGTAGATATAGTAGCAGGAGTAGTAACAGCAGTAGTACTAGCAAAATAGTAGTAGTAGTATTAGCAGAAATAGTAGTAGCATTTACAGCTCTAGTAGTAGTAATAGTATTGAAAAATGTAATTGAAATCATAGTATTAAACATATTGAAAGTATTAAAAGTATAAATATTTGTAATGATTATTTGTATGGAAACTTTCTCCATCAAATCATAATGTAGACATATTTCATGTCCAGCTTTGTGTTTTCTATTCATTCATCTACGGTGGCCCTGAGAGCTCAATGCACTGCAACTTAAAAAAACACATGCAAGTAGACAAAACACAAGCAAATTAAGAAAACATCTTCATCAATTTGACAACACACAACAAATTACAGACAACACATTATAGAAACACGCTGCAATTACGCCAAACGACAACAGAAGTGTTTCCATAGGACACTTAAAAGTGATGAACACATCTGGACAGTCAGTGTTGGAAAATGAGGTAAAAGTGAGGTAAGTGTTTTTGGCTTATTTTAACATTGTGATCGCATGATTCAGATATTATTGCAGATATCTGCTAGTGATGTTACTTCCGTTGTCGTTTGGCGTAATTGCAGCACGTTTCTGTAAAGTGTTGTGTTGTCTTAATGTGTTGTGTTGTCTGTAATTTGTTGTGTGTGTTGTCAAATTGATGATGTTTTCTTAATTTGCTTGTGTTTTGTCTACTTGCATGTGTTTTCTTAAGTTGCAGCGCGTTGAGCTTTCAGGGCCACCGTATTCATCCATCAGTAAACCACAAACTGAGTCTCTGGACATTGTGAAAGACAGCCAGGGTCACATTTGACAGTCTCTGACTCCATCTAGTGGCTTGTAGAGACAGAGTCATTGTCAAAGCGAAAGTGAAACTTATCTTTTTATAATGCATTCCTATGGGGCCAAAATATTTCAAATAAAATTCAATTGCAGAAAAAGTACAAGTGTAATCAAAAATTTGAATTACCAATCGTGATTCCAGATCATGCTGAAGTTTGAACGGCACTGATAGCTTAAATGGTGTGGAAGTAGTTGAGCGGTGAAGTTTGGGGCGGAAGAATATTAATAATAAATAAGTAAGTATGAGAACATTGCTTGCTGAAGCAAGCACACTAATAAATCGGCACAAACTCAATAGGGGTCTACCCCTTCGGGGTTTGAACCCTAAATATATTTGTGAATCTCAACCTATTCGTATGGATCCTTTTGAGACTGTTCTACCGTGCGACTCACAAAATTTACAATAGGTTGAGATTCACAAATATATTTCCATTTAAAAATGCAAATGATGTACAAATGATGATATACGAGAGGTAAATTAGAGGGACAGATACAGATTTCCAGATACAAATCACTGCATTTATTTGTGCATTGTGTTTTACGAGTTACGTAACTTGACATTTGTTTGTGAATACTAATGAGACTGTTTTCATCCCATAACTACTCCCTGGTCTATCTTAACCACAGTTGGAAAGCATTGACCAGGAAGGCTGCAGAAAGCAACAAAGTGTTGCCTTCAGACAAATTTCGGTGCAAAAAAGTAGTTGTGTCTTCCTGTGCTACACCGCTACTTGGTGGTAAAAGTAGCTTGCTACAGGGAAAGCTACATTGTTTTAAAAGTAGCGAAGCTACGGTAAAGTTACTGAAAATTGTAACTAAACTGGTAGCGTCGCTACTCCCCAACACTGCAAATCTAGTATTTGTTGTACCTCGTCGGACTGCTTGAAACCAAAGTGTTTCCAAATAACTGAATTGGTTTTAGTTTCTTGCCGACCAAATGCTCTCTTTCTGTTATTTTCATCGAGGTGAAGTAAACATGCCAAAGCCTGGCTGAGAGTGAGTTTGGGCTTTTAGGGAGCAGCGAAAGTGCACCGCTGCAAAGGAAAGGGGTGCGCTGGATTTACAACCCAAGACAAAACGAGAGCATTATGCATAACAGAATGCGGCACAGTAATCATTTTATCTCATTTTCATAATCGTCGGAAGCACTTATCGTGTGTCAGTAATGTGTCCAAACCTCCACTCTTTGGTTTAAGGTAGAATGACTTAGAATAATTAAACTTCAAGTCTTACCTCTGCAAGAATTCCAGAGTTGCTCCCAGTTTTGCTGGATAACTGATGTTGAGGCAGTAGTATGTTGCAAACATAATTACAAGGGTATCGCCAAAATTTGGAACACTGCCATTCACGATGGTCTGGTCCACTGCAATCATGAAGTGTCCAGCTGTCAGGGGAGAGCTGCCTACGGTACACAACAGAGGACAAAGTCACAAACATTTAAAGTTAAAAGAATAGTCTAAGATAATGACTGTCAAAAGACCACAATGAGAAACTACTGTAAAAATATTTTGCCATTATTTGGCTTACATTTTAGCACAATAACAAGAAAACATTCATATCCTAGGTTTTACCTCAACTTATTTTTCCACTCAATATGTTAAACATATACTTAATGAACTTTTCAAAATATACTTAATACTGTTGAAATTATGAAATGCTAAAATATTTGGTGCAGATTGTTTATTTAGTTATTTTTACTGGTGGTCACATGGCCAATTATGCAATCAATTGTATTTAAGGAGTGGTGAAGCACTCTGGTGAAACTCAAATACGCCAGTATCAACCTGTTCATGACTGAAGAAAAAGCCATTTCCTTAAATGGCTTTCTTCTGCACTAAAATTCAAACTTCTGCTCCCAACCCTAAAAAAAAACTCTTTGAAACTTTCTCTTCCCTCCTACAGACCGGTTTCCCTTCTACCCTTCCTATCAAAAACTCTTGAACGTGCTGTCTTCAATCAACTGTCCTTGTACCTCCACCAGAACAACCTCTTGGATCCTCACCAGTCTGGGTTCAAAGTGGGTCACTCGACCGAGACTGCCCTCCTGGCAGTGACGGAGTCGCTCCATGCCGCTAGAGCGAACTCTCTCTCCTCTGTCCTGATACTCCTGGACCTGTCTGCAGCGTTTGACATGGTGAACCACCAGATCCTCCTCTCCACCCTTGAGGGGATGGGTGTCTCAGGCTCTGCACTCTCCCTGTTTGCATCCTACCTGACGGGTCGCTCCTACCAGCTGATGCTGAGAGGGTCTGTGTCAGAACCACACAGGCTGACTACTGGGGTTCCGCAAGGCTCGGTTCTAGGTCCTCTCCTCTTTTCCCTCTACACAACATCTCTTGGTTCTGTTATCCATTCACACGACTTTTCCTACCACTGCTATGCAGATGACACCCAGCTGATCCTGTCATTTCCCCCCTCTGACACACAAGTGGAGGCACGCATTGCTGCATGTCTGGCAGACATCTCGGAGTGGATGTCGATGCACCACCTGAAGCTCAACCTGGACAAGACTGAGCTGGTGTTCCTCCCGGGGAAGGGCTGTCCGCACCGAGACCTGGCCATCACCATTGATAATGCTGTGGTGACGTCAACTCGGACTGCGAGGAATCTGGGTGTGACCCTGGACGACCAACTGTCGTTCTCGGCAAACATCGCATCAGTGACACGCTCCTGCAGATTCCTCCTCTACAACATCAGGAGGATTCGCCCCTTCCTCACTGACAAGGCAGCGCAGGTGCTCATCCAGGCTCTTGTCATCTCCCGCCTGGACTACTGCAACTCCCTCCTTGCTGGTGCCCCGGCGTCTGCCATCAGACCTCTGGAGCTTGTTCAGAAAGCTGCAGCTCGTCTGGTGTTCAACCGCCCCAAATTCTCCCATACAACTACCCTTCTCCGTTCTCTACACTGGCTCCCTGTAGCAGCTCGCATCCAGTTCAAGACCCTGGTGCTAGCCTATAGGGCAGTGAAAGGAACAGCTCCTTCTTACCTCCAGGCTATGGTCAAGCCTTACACCCCCGCCCGACCACTTCGCTCTGCTGCCTCGAGGCGACTGGTTGCCCCGTCGCTCAGAGGTCCCTGCGGCCGATCTACACGGTCACAGCTCTTCTCTGTCCTGGCCCCGCAGTGGTGGAATGAACTCCCCACTGATGTCAGGACAGCAGAGTCACTGCCCATCTTTCGCCGCAGGCTGAAAACCCACCTCTTCAGGAAACACTACCCTGACCCTTCCTCTTAGCCTTGCCTATTTGTCGTCAATTATGTGTCTGAGCTCTTGTTTATTGGCTCTTGTTTATTTGATACACTTATTTGTCTTAGCTCTTGTTTATTTGGTTCACTTATTTGTCTTAGCTCTTGTTTATTTGATGCTCTTATTTGTCTCATTTGTTTAAGATAAAGTAGGTTGCTAACTTATTGCACTCTTAACTTAACACTAGTTATGCTCTTAGTTGCTTGTTTAAGAAGGAAATGCACTTACGATTTCTGGTGACTACCTATGTTGAATGCACTCATTGTAAGTCGCTTTGGATAAAAGCGTCTGCTAAATGACTGTAATGTAAAAAATGTAATGTGTTTTTACGACAGTATTCCAACAGTATTCCAAAAGATAGTTATCCAACAATAGATCTCCATTTATGTACTTAGTTATCAAACAGTACTCCTAGACAGTAATCCAACAATAGCTGTTATACACTACCAATACTAATCCAGCAATAGATCTCCATTTCTTCATTTACAACAGTACTCAGATAGTAATACAAAGGCAGTAATCCAATAATAGTTCTCCATTTGTGTTTTTACGACAGTACTCAAACAGTATTCCAAAGATAGTACTCCAACAGTATTCCAAAAGATAGTTATCCAACAAAAGATCTCCATTTATGCACTTAGTTATCAAACAGTACTCCTAGACAGTAATCCAACAATAGCTGTTATACACTACCAATACTAATCCAGCAATAGATCTCCATTTACAACAGTAATCACATAGTAATACAAAAGGCAGTAATCCAATAATAGTTCTCCATTTGTGTTTTTACGACAGAACTCAAACAGTATTCCAAAGATAGTACTCCAACAATAGCTCTCCATTTATTCCAAAACATTAGGAAGTGGTTGACCTATTACAGACCTCAGATTGTTAAACCCTGATTTCAAGCATTTAAGGACCTCTTGTGCCATGTTCAACATACTCAAGTCTTGCATAGTCTGTATAGAGTAATCATCCTTATATTACCCGATGCTCATACAGTCACACCTCACCATAAAACAGTCACTGTCATTCACTGTCCCCTACTCAGTACCTACTCAGTATCTACTATGCTATGTTTGAGAGGAATTACTCTAGTTCCACAAGGAGCATAAGCAGGCAATGGATAGTAATCCAACAATAGCTCTCCATTTATGCACCTCATGCCCCCACTTGCTGCGTGAATCTCATATAGTCCCAATTCTGGTAAATATGATGAACCATGAGGTGTTACAAGGAAGTACACATTCTTATTGTCCATTATTAACATAAGTTCTATTTGTGCAATCTCTGTTGGCATGCCAGGACCTATGCACAGAAAGAAGCTCTTTCGTTAAAGAGTGCCTTTCCACTGTATCTCAGTAGACACTACAAGATCACATTCCCCGGGCAAGCTTGCTTCTACTGCACTGCGTACTGCATCACTGTATAACTCTGCGTGGAAAGGGGTGGATTCCTTCACTTGCAAAGTAGGAGCAAAGAGGGAACTTGAGTTTAGATATGTTTGCAGAAGTTGGTGGTTATTTGCAACTGTCTGGCACACATTTTTGAAATTTTGTGTTCTTCGCACACATCTTTTGAAATAAGAATGCTTGCTTTCGAATCTCATTGTCCACAATCTTATGAGTGGGCCAAACTTGAGTATCAAAGCAGGATAGTGGACAATGTAATGGTGCTTTGGTTTGAGTTTCTGATCAGGAAACATCTCTTTTCTTGTCTCTAGATACTCCACAATGAGAACATTGAGCAAAGCAACTTGAGAGAGAGATATTCTAGGGGCACATATTAATTCCACAAGTTCTTTCAGTTGGACTGTCAGCTGCCATACCGGATCATCTGTGTCTGTGATCTTTTCACCTATTATAACAGGAAGGAGCCTCAGGAGAGACCAGTTTTCTGCTGCCTGGCCACCTATTTTAACTCCCTTTTCAACAACCTCTGAGGGAGTAGAAGTGGCATCAGATCCCTGATAGCTAAACTGCCTGATTCTCCGGTTTAGCTGACTGTAGGTGAAGAATTTCTTTACCTTTGCGAAGTACTTGATGTAAATGGTCAAGTCATATGCCACAATTCCTTCAAACACATCATGACCAATACAAGGTGGGAGGCCAGGCTGACAGACATGATTTGACAGGAATTGAAAACTGAATCAAATTTCAAACCTCTGCTTTCTGTCAGGGCACCACTTTGTAGCTCTTCTACTGCCTCATTGTAGTTTTGCACTGTTCAGGGTTGGGCACCTTTTTGAAAATCATGGAGCTCCTTTCTAGTTACAAGGCAATATCTACAGAAGTAAGTGGAGGTACTGAAATTCTCCGTGAAACCTCCGATATTGTGAGACCCCAAATTATCTCCAGCAATGCAAAAAACTGTTGCCTTAACAACATGCCCAGATATCACAAGCCCATTTGTCTCCAGTTCCTTGATATCTGACAGCATTGTGGAGAACACTCGTGGCCAAAATATTTAAAATCTACCTCTCTACACAAAAGCAAAAGCTGTAAATTTTCAACACTGGAACGATAAAACGGGTCAAAGTTGGCCAGTGTAAAGTAAACCCCAAGTATCTTGTATTTCTTTTTTGCTGACCCAAGAGGATTAACAATCTCAAAGGCATCTTGATACAGTATGATCTTTAGACTTATACCTGACTCCATAAACAGTCCATTACACTTGTATACAGAGCCATCTCGCACATCATTTAGAACATGTGCAGAAGTGTCATCTACAGACTTGGTACATTCTTGCCACACAATCGGGTCTTTAAGCAAAGCCTCCAAAGTCTCTTTTATGGGGATATACTGAGCAAATCGCTCCTTTCGATTTTCATCAGTGCCTAAACTTATAGCTTGAGGATGCACATAAGAGAAGTTTGTCTGAAAATATTGCCTTCTTAAATACTCAGTAGAGAGTGCAGGGCTACAGGATGCATGCAAACTAGTGTAATTTAAACTTGTCAAAACATCTTTGATACTTTCACATATTCTGGAATTGTCCCTCTGTGGCTCCATTTTGGAGAAATGTCCATGGTGTCCTGGAGGCAGTTTTTAAGATGAAAATCTATTTTAATTTTAAAATCCTATCTGATCTAGAAGAGCTTCACTGTGCAAAGCGAGATAAATACTTGTTGAGGGTGTTGATAGTGGCATGCAAAAAGGCTGTGACCAGAAAATGGCTTAAGAAAGACATACCAACCATAAATGAGTGGATGGACTTAGTTTACAATATATATACAATGGAGAGAATTACATTTAAACTAAGAGCTCAAATTGATATCTTTGATGAAAAATGGTCAAAATGGCTTACCCATGTGTCAACTATAAGGCCTGATTTTGTATAGCAGTAATACACTTACGTTGAGGGCATACCTTCCAATCTAAGATAATTTTCTTTTCCTCCCAAGTGCAGAATCACTATGGTTTCATGTGAATGTGTACGTATATGCGTGTGTGTGGGTGTATATACGTAGGTGTGTATATGTATGTGTATACATGTAAATAAGTATATATACATATGGGTATGTATGTGTGCGCGTATGTGTGTATGTATATATATATATATATATATATATATATATACACAAATGTAGATTTTATTGTTTAATTAAGAGACAGATCTTCCCCTTGTTGCAAGTGTGTGTTTTGTGTCTGGTTGGTACCACTTTTGTTTGTGTTTTGTAAAAGAAAACCCAATAAAAAGTAAATGACAAAAAAAACAAAAACATCTTTGATTTCTGACTTTGTCAAGTTGGTATTAGCTTGCAGGGCACCTTTAATTTGATTTCTTGTGTACTGGTGACACACACCATTGAGACTGTCTACTTCTTCCACAATCATCTGAATAGTGGAGGAAGGTACAAGGTACTTGACCTGCAACTTCATGTAAAACATACACAAATTTCTCATATATAACCCTTTCATATCAGCTGGGTCCAGGGTATCCTCAGGCTCGTCATGTACAATGCTTACATCTGACTGACTTTGAGCAACATCAGAAGACTGGGTAGGCACAGAATGAACAAAATGCATAGCCGAGACTTGCACAGATGTCGCATTTTTATGTTTTCTAGAAATGTGCGCAGTAAAAGAGGACGTTAATGAAAAGGCTTTGCCACAACCTTTGAATGGGCACTGCACTTCTTCTTTCTTTGAAACATGAGACTTCAA
This sequence comes from Hoplostethus atlanticus, assembly GCA_034670405.1. Classification (NCBI taxonomy): domain Eukaryota; kingdom Metazoa; phylum Chordata; class Actinopteri; order Trachichthyiformes; family Trachichthyidae; genus Hoplostethus; species Hoplostethus atlanticus. Next base: position 243,793 of record JAXDDX010000200.1, read on the forward strand.
ATGATCTAAAAGATCTTTCAGATCAACGCATTGTTTCTGGCAATGACGATTTTCACAAATCAGTGGACCCTGTACTGTTTCACATTGTGACATGGATGACTGTCTATGGTGGCAATAAATGTGACTTTTAAAAGAATTATATTTTGTAAACCTTAATTTGCACCCAACTATACAACAGGCATATTGACTATGTGCTTCATTTTTGTGTAATTCTTGATGATTTACATACCCTTTTAGAACACTTGTCATATTGCAACCTATGCAACAAATCTTACTTCAGCGTAATGCTTGAGGTCGAGGACTTCTGGCTGCTGGCAATTCCAGGAGTTCCAGGTAGCTAACGTTCCAATTCCTGGTACTGCAGATAACAGCTGAGGGGAAAAAAAGAGACACAAGTTTGCACATGCTTGGGTAAAAATAACTTAAAAATAACACAGCACCATAGCTTTAACTTGTAATACCACTTCAACTGGGACTTCGTACAATTGTCAATGACATGCTTATAATTATATAAAAGGGGGGAAAAAAAACAACAACTTTCAAGTTAACTAAAGTGCCGATTGCTGCCCTACTGCTAAGGTTGTTGCCATAGATATAGAAACACTAGATGCCGCATTGGGCTAGCAGAGGCATGTCAAGAGCGCTGCCATCTTTGAGAGGGCAACATTCCAGACTTACCCACCAGACCCACCTATACGTGCACTGCTGCGCTTCACTTCCGCTCCGATGTTAACGAATGCCGCACGCGCACGGCTGGCGGGCAGACGGCTTGCGGACCTGGGGCCTCATTTATAAAGGTTGCTACGCACAAAAAAGTGGCGTTAACGGGGGTGAAATGTGCGTACGCATGGGGAGATCACAAAATAAAGCTCAGTCCTCTTAAAAACATAGTTTTATAAGTGTGCTTTCACAGGGATTGTGGTCTGTTGTATCTGTTAAGCCACTACTTAAAACCTATTTTTATACAAAGGCATTCTCTTAACTCTTATTTTATTGATTATTTTACCGGGCTGGAGCCAAGATGAAGTGACAATTTTTCATAAAATAAAACTCAGTGATTTAACCATGCAACAGCCTCAGAAAGGCTAAATAACAACAACATGAGGCTACTGTTCAAAATCAAAGAATACATTTATTAATCAGAGACTTTATGAACGATAACGATTCTGTCAAAATCAGCAGGGGGAGGCGCGTAGAAACAGCAGCTTGCATCTCTCTCTCTCTCTCTCTCCACAATGAGGGGAATGTATTTACCACCACGAAAAGCAAGCAGGCTGAGAAACCGAACTAAGTGACGTGTCTGTCTGTCTATCGATCTCCTCCGCTCCGTTTCAGTGGGCTACTATGGACGCCCTAGCATACACCTATGGAAATATTTTTCTATAGATACATAAAGCTTAAACTGAGGGGGCAAAAATACAACTGAGGGGCTAAGCATATTTTACTCTCTCATATGTAGCTCCTTATGCTCAATGTTGTATAACTTAATAACTTAACTTAATCATTTTTAAATTGTTTTTATCATTTTGTTCATCGTCAGTTTGTCTACTATTTTTATTTTGTCTTCTAAAGCACTTTGTAACTTAAACTAAAGTTTATTTTTATTATTATTAAGGTGTGCCGGATTATTAGGGCTTGTGCGGTTCTCCACAATGTGGCACAGATGCCTCTACTGAGCCCCCAAACAGTACACCTTTACGGCGCTCAACCTCAGTGATGAGCACCTCGATCTCGCACTCCGCAAATTTCGCCTTTCTTGCAGTTGCCGTCTCTCCGTCTTTCCCTCATTGATAGTCCAACAAAGGCTCCTTAACAACGTCAGCATATTCATGACCTATTTAGCATTGACCATTTATGGATGATTGTGGGACGACACTGGGAGGAGTACACGAGCGCACAATTCACTGCAGGTGGGTATTTATAAAGAGAAGACTGCGTACAGGTGTGCGCCGCACGGTTTTATAGATCTGAATATTTTCTTGCGTTAGTAGATTCTGAGGTTTGTGCGTACGCAATGTTTTAGGATGGAATCTACGCAAAGTTTTATAAATGAGGCCCCTGGCCGGAATTTTTGGGCGTCCGCATGCACAACCTCATAGAAAAACATTGTCTATGCACAATATCTGCATAATATCACCACATATTAATGTTTTACTATTGTTATTAATTATTTTAATACACATTTTATTTTAATATAGGTCCTAATGAAAGAGGGAACAGAGACAATCACCATTGTGGGATGAATGAAGTTAAATCAAGTCATACATTTTGCATTTTGCATATAACCAGTTATTCCCGTTTGTATAATGCTTTTTCTTTATTATAGTATACAAATATATATATATTTGTTGAATTAATTAAGACTATGCTTAGGCTAGACTCATCAGACAATTTATAAAATACCAACACATTGTACAGCATACGGCTGGAAGAAATGACAAAATGTCTTAGCAAGACAGACAGGAGTCACTTTTCACACGTGACAGCCATACATACAGTTGTTGTTGTTTTTTTATTTATTTGCATGATTCACTTGGGTCACATATTTAGATCAGAAAATCAGTAATGTTAATTCCTGCTTAACCAGGAAGAATCACATCCCTGTGATAATACGACGTAACGTTAGTATATAAATGGAGTTACATCAAGTAACTACTATTTTCAGTAACTCGCCAAACGTAAACTCTACCCGCATTTAGCGCTTATTAATTTCGGACCCTGTCTGTGTGTAGTGGTAGTGTGTGTGTGGCAGGGTGCGCCCCGGTGGAGATTTTAGATGCATGTCGGATTAAGCTGCTTCCTTAATGATTGGCAGCGCTTCAAACCCCGACCGGTGTCGTAGTATTTTCCCACTCCTCCGCAGAATCTGACTCCCCTTCGCGTGAACGCGCGCACACTTAACACGTTACATTCTGTGGTCAATTTACGTGATTTCTATCATACATTTTCGGGTTTTCGGGTTAAATATGATTCGGTAGCCAACTGTAAACAGTCAGCTTCAGTTTACTGCAGGATATATGAATAATGAAACAGTAGTAAATCGGCAGGAAGACGATTTTATGCGGGATTTCGTTTCACTTAGTTTTGTTTCGCAAATGTCACTGAACGAAATTCACGTCTCCTCTTAGGCTACAGCCTAATAAACAATTCAAGGTTATTTGCTGACATATCTGGACCTGTTTGTCCCCAGAGGTAACAGGGAAGAGACTGGCCTCACCAGAAGCCTCCTCTTCTCATCCAGATCTCAGCACTCTTCATCTATCACCACTAGTGCCCAGACGCCACCGGGGGATATCCGACTCTACTCTCGGCTTCACTACCCCCTTTTATAAATATGAGGACGTCAGGGTGGGGTCTGTTCGCCAAAGATTTATCATATTTCATCATTGTTGTGCACGTGTCAAAACAATAATTGAAAAATTAAGTCTCTCCTGATTGAACTAAAACCTGACTCCTCTAAGAATGCAAGATGTGACCCTCACCAAATTCACTCAGCGGGCATATCTGGACCTCTATGACATATTTATAAAGCCTTGTGAAACTAGTCAATACAGGGGAGAAATTAGGAGGGGAGTCAAATTTTGATGGGTCAGTTTTTACATCCAACAAAATCTGACTCCCCTATTATATTAGGAATGCAAGATGTGACACTCACCAAATTCACTCAGCAGGCATATATTGACCTCTAGTACTTATGTATAAAGTCTTGTGTAACTAGTCAATACAGGGGAGAAATTAGGGGGGGGGAGTCAAATTTTGATGGGTCAGTTTTTACATCCAACAAAATCTGACTCCCCTATTATATTAGGAATGCAAGATGCAAGAAATCTTTGGCGAACAGACCCCACCTGACGTCCTCATATTTATAAAAGGGGGTAGTGAAGCCGAGAGTAGAGTCGGATATCCCCCGGTGGCGTCTGGGCACTGGTGGTGATAGATGAAGAGTGCTGAGATCTGGATGAGAAGAGGAGGCTTCTGGTGAGGCCAGTCTCTTCCCTGTTACCTCTGGGGACAAACAGGTCCAGATATGTCAGCAAATAACCTTGAATTGTTTATTAGGCTGTAGCCTAAGAGGAGACGTGAATTTCGTTCAGTGACATTTGCGAAACAAAACTAAGTGAAACGAAATCCCGCATAAAATCGTCTTCCTGCCGATTTACTACTGTTTCATTATTCATATATCCTGCAGTAAACTGAAGCTGACTGTTGGCTACCGAATCATATTTAACCCGAAAACCCGAAAATGTATGATAGAAATCACGTAAATTGACCACAGAATGTAACGTGTTAAGTGTGCGCGCGTTCACGCGAAGGGGAGTCAGATTCTGCGGGGGAGTGGGAAAATACTACGACACCGGCACATTTAGGTTTTGCCGACCTGACCCGACGGCAGATATTACAGCCTTATGCGGCTGCGCCTTATGCGGACTCGCCGTATTGGCTCCGCTAGCAACAGCGGTTAACAGTGGCTAACGCGGCATCTTTTTATCTATGGTTGTTGCTAGCAAGTGGTCTAACTTTAGCTAGCAAACGACATGGCAGACAGACACGGCCACAAACAAATACAAGCTAACACACTAACACAAAGATAACTTAAATGTACTTAACCTTAGCAATGCAGCTTTCCAAACAAAGTTTAGCTAACGTTAAAATCATAGCTAAAACTTAGCTGCTACCTAGCTAACGTAACGTTAACGTTACTTGCATTGTATTCGGTCGTCAATCAAAATGTACACCCCTAGCTAGGACTTTGACATTTGAAATGTTTAGTCTTGAGTTATATGTTTTGAATCCATCGATAAATAGTTTTAACGTTACCTCTCAAACGCTTGCTTCCTCTTTTCTGGAGTGCGGCTGAAAAGTGCGGCTATACCAGGTGTGCCTTCTTGTGGTGAGCTTCTTGCGTGGTAACTGCGTGCATTCAGCAGGAGTATCAACTCTGATTGGCTGCAAATCGATTGCCCTGAAAATCGTTTGCTGAACACGGAAGTGTTTGACACCAGTCATGTATTTCCTGGCTCCAATCCTTAAATAGTTTAAGCATTGGTAACACCACACCATAAACATTCATGTAAAAGTAAAAATACTATAGACTACTGAATGCCTACCAAAGAGACAAGCAAAATATGGTATAAGAATTCTTTATTGTCAATTTATTCTTTTAAATTGAGAATAGAGAATTCTGATAACAAATGTTGATGTACATTAATATGAGTTTGATTATGACCAGGAATATCCCATCTGTAATTTGGTGCCCTATCCCATTTTACAGTAAAGTAGATAAGCTCATAATATGTTATAATATGCCTAGTGGGATACACATAAACTAGGATACTGAAGCATGTAAAGACCATCCTGTCTACTGATGGGTTTTGGAATCATGCGGGTCCCATATAGGCCTAATGTTCTAGTCAAACCAACATTCTAGCCTTTGAAAGCATTGCATCAGACAGAATATGTCAATTCTGCATGTAAGTAGGTATTAATAAACAGGTTATTTAAAGTCCATGTAGTTTACTATAATTTATAATCATGCATAGTACAGCCTCACTGATTGCTCTATTTTTGAGAAATCTATTCTTTGATTGTAAAAGTCTTTCACTGTAGATACTAGCTTTGTCAGCATGCGTTTGGTGAAGGCCTATTCTTTCAACATGTAGGCCTATGGATTTGAATACATTGATAAAATTCGACCTCTAAAAGGACAACATTTGGTTGTTTGTTAGTAGAGTTGCTTTACTGTAATTGCAATGCTAATACCAACATAGTGGTAGCACTAACTGCTAACAAGGTTTTGATATTCAGGATAGGCTGGCTGTTAGTGCTTGCTAGCATGTTTTTATGGCTAGTTAGGGGATTCCTTTCACCAGTCCTGTCTGAGTTCAGAAAGCAGTTCTGTTTCAGAGTTTAATGTTATGAACTAAATTGTACAGGCTAGTGTGATAAGGCCTAGTGGAAAATGCTAATGTACAGATCCTTTTGTTTTCGCTTATGGTGAAACTCAATATGGTTTTTGCATCCTGTAAGCCAATCACTGTGTTTTCAAAATATTGAGTTAAATTAACATGTGGTGGTCACACATTTTAGCCCATTAATACATTTCTAAAAACTACTTTCCTAACAAACATGGTGCAAAATGATGTGTCACTGTGCTACGATGATGCACTCTTTGTTAGCTGCACAAGCCACTTTGCGGTAGCTTCCCATCTAGTCTCTGATGATTCCCCCCCTTTTAATACATCTCTGATCATCTGTGAAAAAAAGTGATGTCAATTGACACAGCTGTTACAGTATTTCACGTGTTGAAAGAGGTCAGCAGGTTAATGTTACTTTGGTTGTGAACGCGCCTGTAGACATTGGTGTACAGTGCATATGCTAAACTAACAACAGCTAGCGTTTTTTAAATTCAGCTTCACAACTGATCAAAATCCACCTCAGTTGCGCTATTTTTGGCCCCATTTATTTTCACATTGGACTGGAAATGGGATGGAGCTGGAATTCCTTATTTGGGCATACAATTTACATCACACTTTACAGGTCTATGACTGATTAGCAATTACTTTGTCTTTGTACTTAGAAATCATAAGTGAATGGTCACATTAGGTTTGCCTGGGAGGAGTGAATGGTGACACCTATCAGCTAGTTCATAGATTTATGATGGCATAGCCAAATGTCTGCTGTAACTAGTGGGTTACAGCATCATTTTATATCTGTACGGTGCTCTGGTAGGAATGTGCACCCAACATGTTGCACGGATGGACTGTAATACCTTTTTCTGTGTTTTGGGGAATGTAGTGATGGGTAATTTATGCTTGATGTCATATAAATGTAAGGAAGCATAAAACACAGTCAATAACTTTTTTTAAATCTATGGTTTTACACAGTTTTTATAACATGAAATGCACTTATTTAACAATCAAATCTTTAAATTAATACAAATGTAGCGATAAAGAGAAAGTCAAAATCTGTTCAAATTTAATTTTTAACTGTCTCATAGGATAGTCAATACCTGTGTTTTTTTAAGACCTCTCTCTATGTCCCTCTTCTCTCCCTCTTATCAGTTAGAAGGTTGCTGACCCCATATGAGGTGATGTTAACCCAGACAATATGGTGGCTATTTACTGGTGTTGGCTGAGTCTAATGATGGAGCAGCTGTGAGGTGCAGCAGAGAAGACAAGGAGGGAGGGATGGATAGATGGAGAGTCAGATGAAAATCCAAAACTGTTGTCACTGTCACTGCCCTCCACCTCTGCCTCCTAGCAGTCTCTGTCTGTGTGTGTGTGTATGTGTTGGCGGGCGTGGCTTCAGTCTCCGGCTCCTCCCTGCATCATCACCTCATCCCGATCACCTGCTCTACCCCGCACACCTGCTATCCATCATCTCATCACCACCAGCTTAAGAACCCCGGCTTTTCATCCACTCATCGCCAGATTGTTGTTTGTACTACTCAGTCAGTCGCGTTTCTCAGCCGCTTTGTAGAGTTTCTCTCAGAGTTCCCTTCTTGCGGGGACTAATATCTGTTGTGCGTGTGTGTGTTGTCCCCATGTCAGTGAGCCGGGAACTGGGAGAAGGCGCGCCGCACGAGAGAGCGAGCGGCGCGAGTGAGTGAGAGAGAGAGGACGGATCCCGCAGTGAGCGGAGGAGGGCGAGAGAGCCCTGTGTGTGTGGAGTGTGTGTCCGAGAGAGAGAGAGAGAGGATGGATCCCGCAGTGAGCGGAGGAGGGCGGGAGAGCCCTGTGTGTATTAACTGTGTGTCCTAACTGTGTGTCCAATAAACGGCGTTGCTGCCACACCAACCCACCACAAGTCTCCGCCTCTGCCTAGCTGTCTAGCATCGTTGCTACAGTGGGGGCTCGTCCGGGATATGGCAGAGGCATCCCCGCTGGAGAACCTGGTGGGCCGACTGGTGGCCATGCAGGAGGCGCAGGCGGCGGTCCTGCAGCAACAGACCCAGACCCTGCAGCAACAGACCCAGACGCTCCTCGCCGTGGCGCAGGTGGCGTCAGAGGAGCGCGGCGCGGTGCGGGAGGCGCTGCGGGACCGCAGCGCGGATCGACCCGACGCCCCGACGCCAATCAGCCTCCAGCGGATGACCGGCGAGGATGACGCGGAGGCCTTCCTCGCCACCTTCGAGCTGTCGGTGGACGTGGGCCGGTGGTCCCCGGAGGAGCGGGTCGTACGGCTGCTGCCCCTGCTCACCGGGGAGGCCCAGCTCGCCGTCCACGGCCTGCCGGCGGCTGCCCGGAGGGACTACAGCGCAGTGAGGAAGGCCATCCTCGACCGGCTGGGGCTGACGCCGGAGGGGCACCGCCAGAGGTTCCGGGGTCTGGCGTACGCGGCGGCCGGGCGGCCCTTCACCTTTGCCCAGCAGCTGTTGGACGCGGCGCGGCGGTGGCTGCAGCCGGAGGCGAACACGCGGGACAGCATGCTGGAGACAGTGGCCCTGGAACAGTTCCTGGAGGGGCTCCCGGCCCGCACGGCCGCCTGGGTCCGCTGCCACCGGCCGGCCAGCCTGGCCGCTGCCATCACCCTGGCGGAGGACCACCTCGCCACCCATACCGGGGACCCGGGGGGGGCTCCTGCCCGTCTACCCTCCGGACCAGAGAGGGATGTGGCGAGACCCCGCCCTGTGCCGCCGCCCCGGAGGAGGCCCTTCGTCCCGGCTCCGGTTCCCCGGCCCCTCCCCGAGCCTGGTCGGCGCTCCACTAACCCGTTCTTGTCCTCTTTTTCTCCGCAGGTTCCCACTCACGGGGTCGGGGCAGGCCCACAGACGGTGACTCAGGCGCCTGGGCAGGAGTGTTGGCGGTGCGGGCGGCTCGGACACTTCCGCAGGGAGTGCCCCCTGATGGAGGTGGGGCAGGTGGTCCGGGTTGCCGGCCCGCCGGACTCCTCCCCTGGTCTGGAGGGGACCTACCGGATCCCGGTAAGGATCCAAGGGGGTAGACACCAGGCTTTGCTGGACTCTGGCTGCACGCAGACCATGATCCATCAAAGCCTGGTTCGTCCCGGGGCGCTGGTGGAGGCGGCGTGGGTGAATATTAGGTGCGTGCATGGGGATATTCACACATATCCGGTGGTCCCAGTGGAAATTCGATACCGAGGAAAAAAGCATACGGTGAAGGCCGCGGTTAGTTCCCGCCTGTCGCACCCCTTGTTATTTGGCACTGATTGGCCTGGGTTTACTACGCAGCGTTTTGCTGACGTGTTTTCTTCCCTGCCGGGACGTACGACGCTTATACACCACCACATAGACACCACCCCCGGAGTAAAAACACGTACCCGGCCGTATCGGCTGCCCGAGCATAAACGTAAAATCGTGCAGGCGGAATTAAAGGCCATGCTGGAGATGGGGGTAATAGAAGAGTCCCACAGCGACTGGTGCAGCCCCATCGTGCTTGTCCTCAAGCCCGATGGGTCCATCCGGTTCTGCGTGGACTACCGCAGGGTGAACGATATGTCAAAATTCGACGCCTACCCAATGCCCCGGGTCGACGAGATACTAGATCGGTTAGACAACGCTCGCTTTTTTACGACGTTTGGGGCTGGCGGGCTACTACCGGAGGTTCGTCCCGGACTTCTCGGAACTGACCAGCCCCCTGACCGACCTAACCCGAAAAGGTGCGTCAGATCCGGTCCAGTGGACGGTGCGGTGCCAACAGGCGTTTGATGGTGTGAAATTGGCCCTCTGTGGGGAATCTGTTTTGCATATGCCTGACTTCTCTCTCCCTTTCTGTCTCCAGACTGACGCATCGGGCAGAGGGCTGGGAGCCGTTTTGTCCCAGCAGGTGGAGGGGGTTGACCGCCCGGTGCTGTACCTTAGCCGAAAACTCGCAGACCGCAAGACTAGGTACAGCACCGTGGAGAAGGAGTGTCTGGCCATCAAGTGGGCGATCAGCACCCTCCGGTACTACCTCCTGGGACGCTCTTTCACCCTCTGGTCGGACCATGCCCCGCTGCAGTGGCTCCACCGCATGAAAGATACCAACGCGCGGATCACCCGTTGGTACCTGGCCCTCCAGCCATTTAAGTTCAAGGTGATCCATAGGCCGGGGGCGCAGATGGTGGTGGCCGACTTTCTCTCTCGCTCCCCGGGGGGCGGGGGGGGGGAGTGGGTCGTCGGCCAGACGGCTCCCCGGCCTACGTCGGGCGGTGGGGGTATGTGGCAGACTGGGGGGTGTGGTTGGGCAGTTGGCTGGAGGCGGGGGGCGGAGTCGGGCCGGCAGGCGGGTTCGCCCTGCCCCGACACCGGCTGCAGCCCATCGGGACTGAGTGGGGACTAATATCTGTTGTGCGTGTGTGTGTTGTCCCCATGTCAGTGAGCCGGGAACTGGGAGAAGGCGCGCCGCACGAGAGAGCGAGCGGCGCGAGTGAGTGAGAGAGAGAGGACGGATCCCGCAGTGAGCGGAGGAGGGCGAGAGAGCCCTGTGTGTGTGGAGTGTGCGTCCGAGAGAGAGAGAGAGAGGACGGATCCCGCAGTGAGCGGAGGAGGGCGGGAGAGCCCTGTGTGTATTAACTGTGTGTCCTAACTGTGTGTCCAATAAACGGCGTTGCTGCCACACCAACCCACCACAAGTCTCCGCCTCTGCCTACCTGTCTAGCATCGTTGCTACAGAAGTGTTCTGTCATTGGTCCCTCATTTAATATTTTGCCTTTTTTTTAAAAAGAATTTGTAAATAATTCTGCAAAACAAGGCAGAACAGAGAAGCACACAAAGCCTAATGCCATTGAAAGTTAAGATGGATTCATTTTGTACCACAGCTCTATTAAAGCTTTCAGGGATTTTGTTTCACAGTTATGAACATATGGTGGATGGACATAAAGAAACACACACAAAAAAAACCCACAATGGACACAGTAAATCTGGTACATTACATTACAGTAATTTAGCAGACGATTTTATCCAAAGCGACTTACAATAAGTGCATTCAACATAGGTAGGCAAGAGAACTACTTGTCACCAGAAATCGTAAGTGCATTTCCTTCCTAAACAAGCATCTAAAAGCATAACCACTGCTAAGATAAAAGTGCAATAAGTTAGCTACCTACTTTTTAATTAAACAAATGAGACAAATAAGAAAATCAAATAAACAAGAGCTAAGACAAATAAGAAAATCAAATAAACAAGAGCTAATAAACAAGAGCTCAGACAAATACCGTAAGTGAAGACAAATAGGCAAGTGCTAAGAGGAAGGGTCAGGGTAGTGTTTCTTGAAGAGGTGGGTTTTCAGCCTGTGGCGAAAGATGGGCAGCGACTCTACTGTCCTGACATCAGTGGGGAGTTCATTCCACCACTGTGGGGCCAGGACAGAGAAAAGCCGTGACCGTGCAGATCGGAAAACAAATCAGACCTAGTGTGACAAAGTGGGCTGAAGGTATGCCACTTGTCACTGTATGTCTCCACTGTAGCACATTGTTAGACACACATAGGAATATCATTCTGCTTGTTTTATTTACCTCGTTAATTTAATTATTCATCACTACACTGTAACTTGCTACACTTACTATCCCAGGTTTGTTTGTGTTTAGCATTACTATCAGTTACATCTTCCATCAGCATTTCTATTTAACTTAGGGTAAAATAAGACACATACCGATTTATAGTGATTTATCCTGAAGCACTCCGTGGATGAGGCTTCAAACGTCATCGATGACATAATGATGTTAAAATTATACAAGCCTCGATACGAAGCTTCAGCGGAAACTGCCCTACGTTCTCGCTTCGAAGCTTCAGTATCAAGCGTAACATCACTACCCACCTGTACCTGTAAATAAATTATCAGCATGTTTTCATGCAATTAGTTGTCCTGAGTCTGCCTCCTATTTTCAAGATCCTCTGGCTCGACTAGCTCACACCTAGCACTTATGTTTTGAGTGATGGAAAAAAGTGCAACGTGTCGTGGCAATTTAAGTCAATTGCACTTTGTCTAGTTGGTGAGAACAGCTCAATAAAGCTATAACACAATATATGTCTCTTAGGCCTTTAATGCATGCAAGCAGAGCTGAAACTACACACACCTGGATGTATGCAGAATGAGCTCCGGAATTCAGTTCCTCAGATACATTTATACACATGACTGACTAGTTCTACAGACACACATAGTAAAAGGCTAATAAGTGAAGATATGCAAGGCCATTCACAATCACCCGGCCGTAAAGGGGTTATCTCCCATGCAATAAAAGTTCTCCTCCAACTCTTTATGACTTGACCTTCCTTGACCCCAAGACCTGCTCATTTCCCAGGTCAAACTTTCAGCCAGGTCAAGAGGAAATGAACACACACACACATTCCTCTTAGCTCAGTGGTTTTCCACTGGCTATGACTACGCATACATATTAAAAACACACTTACATTATTATTTTCCATCACAAATGCTGCGCACCTGACACACTATCCTGATAGCACACAGTTGCATGCCTATGGACATTGCTCAAGAGGAAGACGTCCCAAAAGAGCCAGATCCTGTTAAATGCTTGCGTGAAAGAAACCCTCCTGCTTGGGTCAAAGACTATGATGAAATCCGCAAACACTGAAGTACATTACATAGCACAATAACACAGTTCATGCACCATACAAAAGACTTTATTAGGCCATACTGTACACATATTCAAGTGTAACCAAAAGGAAAGAAATTTAATGCAGTGGTAGTTTATTGTTTTTATACAAGATTCCTCTTGAAATGTGTACGCTGTTGCTCTGTATATTCATCATCAGGAAAGAGGGAGATGTTGTGTTCTGATTGCATAATGCATTACCATTGCAGTTAACTATATCATCCACTAGGTGTCGCAAACCCATTGCAGGATATATAGGATGTATCCGGCTGTATCTGCCTCTTGCACAATGTGACCATTAAAGAACACATGTTGTCTAAAGCGACTCCCTTTGTTAATCCACACAGCGGGGATCTTTGATTATAGACACCTGCTATCAGAATATGACAGTCAGAGAAGCTACAGAAGATGTCCACTAACATTACGAGTGATAAGGACGATCGGCACACATGGCACACATGATTTGGCATCCGAATGGGGTCAGATAGCTATCTGATTTGGTAAATACTGGCTAGCTGAACCCATTCATTTCCACTAGCACTGATACAAAATGCTTCCAGTGGACATTTTCAGTAACCATAGTGCCGACTTAAAAATGCTCTTTGACAAGAACCTTAGGATGTACGATATTGAACCAAAGTATAAAAAACGGAACTATCCCTTTATTTTTTCCAAGGCAATTGGCTTTTGTGATGTCATGATTGGCATTAGTATGTCACGATTGGGGTTTGTGATGTCACGATTAGCATTAGTGATGTCACGATTGGCTTTTGTGATGTCATGATTGGCATTAGTATGTCACGATTGGGGTTTGTGATGTCACGATTGGCTTTTGTGATGTCACGATTGGCTTTAGTGATGTTACGATTGGCTTTTGTGTGTCATGATTGGCTTTTGTGATGCCACGATTGGCTTGTTAGTTTACCTCAACATGTTTTTTCAAATTTGCTGGAGAAGTGCATTAAAGTAATTTTTAATGCAAAAAAGTGTCCTCTGTTCTTTAATTCCAGAATTGTCTATTGTAATAATAAAAAAAGTTTACTTTCTATTTTTTAACACTTGAGTACATTTAAAAGTAGTAGTTTTTACTCAAGTGTATTTTTAGCTAGATACTTTGACTTGTTATTGAGTAAGATTTTGAACCAGTACCCATACTTTAACATAAGTATAATTCTGGGTACTTTTTACACCCCTGGAGGCAGGGGCGAACCGTGACTATTAGAGCTGGGCCTTCAGTTCAGTCAAAACTTAGCCAAAACTTAGCCAAAACGTAAGGTAAACAAGAATAGGCATATAATAATAATTGTAACCTCGGTTACCGTCTTCTCTATACCTACTCAATGTAAACAAGTCACAAAAAACACAGATCATTTAGGCTACAAAATGAACACCCTACAAAGATAACTGGAAATATAAAACTGGCCACCCAGAATATATATTATTCTTGTCAATGGATATCAGAATAGCATTTATGTCTCTTCATACTTGGACAATGCAAATGACATGGCCTCCGCTAAGCCTATAACATCACCATGGACAGTGCTATCATGGAGTATCATAAAACTTCCTCTTCACAAACTGACCAAGTCAAAGAAATTCATGAGCAAAGTCGCAATAAAATCAACCTTCACATGCAAAATATGCCAAACCTTACACCATAATATTGAGAACAGTACATGAACAAAGTTGAGGTTGCATTAACCAGCTATGGAGTGCCATCGCATTAGCGGGGCATGTAGCTCAGCAGCCACCGGTGATTATGTCCAGCACATAAATTATCGGCCAATAGAGGGCAGTGCTGCCTTGCTGTGAATATAAATAGGCTGTTTTCTCCCATATATCTGCTGTAATCTGCATATGTGTTAGTTAAAGGGGAATTCCGGTATTTAAAACCTGGGCTCTATTTGTAGAAATTCATCATTTCCACTGCAAAATAGGTACAAAAAGTTTTGGAATTGTTCCGGTAGATCCCCTCAGTTGGCAGTCGCGAAACGGGCTGCTATGACTGCAACGTAATCCGCAGATCAAAGTACGTCCACTAAAAGTGCTTGTTTTTGCCACTCTGTAGCAATACTTTGCGTAATGTTGTCAGACACTTGATAATTGTCAATCTTGAAATGCCTTTCGACACTTTTCCCTTTTTCTGTCAATTCCAGTGCTAACGTTACAATTTGAAATGAGGCTAAAGTTAGAATTAGAAGAGAATAATTGTGACGTGCTCTCACAAAATGAGTCGGAAGTCGCAATGGCCAATTTACGTAGAAACGCCTTTTAATGTCAAAAGTCTATTTTTGACCATTTTGGTATTTTGACTAATTTTAATAAAACAAAGCCTTGGCTTTCATAATCTGTATGAATTACTTCCTATTTTGGAGTGGAAATATAACTTTGAAGCATAAAAGCAAGATATGGTATTTGGCGAAGTTGATCGCGGCAGCGGCATTTGGCGACTAGCCAGCTGCATCCGCACCTGTTGGTTGTCAAGTTAGCAAGCTAGTATCGTAATCATCAAGACTTTCAATGGCGTCTCGGAAATAAGAAGAAATCGCTCGGCAATCCAGTGTTGTCTGTGGATTCCGGCGATCGGTGGCGAGAGTTTATTGACGACTATTTTTTGGCACCGAGATCTGACCGAGAGACGGCTGAGGAGAGCGGCTCGGACGACGCGGTTACGGACAACAACAGTGAAACCTCCGGCGACACTTCGGACTCTGACAGGCCCATTTCAGACACTGACAACGATGAAGATGTTGACATTGAGCCACTTTTTTTAACAGACCCAATATCTGCCGTCCTTGAGTTGGATGAATGGGATGAATATGTGAGCTACGGATCTGGAGGGGATATCGAGAAGGCTCGTAGCTTCAAGTGTGGCTGCAAATGTCATCAGGGAAAGCCTTGCTACATCCTCTTCTCTATGGTGAAAAAACGAGAGAGATGAGATGTGACTGCTGGTAAGCACTTTTCCACTTATCCCATAGAGCTAGCCAACATTAGTAAACACAAGTGTGTTTATCTTATCTTCTTTAAACCTTGTTCTCAGTAATAATGAACACTGTAGGTAATGTTTTGAGTAGTTCTAGCTAGCTAGCTGGTCAACAGGACCCTGTAGTTGTATTTAACTACAGATGAGTGGTCTCACACTGAAATTATAAAATGAGTTCTGTTAATTTATTTTAATTGTCACAAATTGAATGTAGGCCTAAGATGTTTTTTTGTTTCCTAGGTGAGAAACACATGTTCCTGTCAGCAGCACAATGAACTGATCCAAAGAAACTGCTTGTGCCAAAGGAAGCAGCAAAAAGAAAGGATGCACCAGAGGACCTCTTACTTTATTGATGGTGATCACATATGCAGAGATGATGAATGTCTAGATGAATTATTGAATAATTTAAGGATTTAATTAGTGATATGTGTAATATGGTTATATCTTTTCTTGCAATATTACTTTGGGGTTTAAATCAAATCAAATCACATGTATCTGTACAGCCCTTAATCACCGTTACAGTCTCTAAGGGCTTCACAGTGCCCAACATGTGAAACAATAAATGGTTACTACACAACATCCCCCAGTCTTAGACCCTCAACAGAGGACAAGGAAAAACTCCCAAAAAAAAACTTTTTAGAGAAAATTGGAAGAAACCTTGGGAGGGGCTACTCAGAGAGGGATCCCCCTACCAGGACGGTTGGGCGTGCAATAGATTTGAGATTTGATAGAGTTTGGGCAAGCAGCGTATACACAATGCATAAAAGTTTATTATGGTGGGACGTTCGGATCTGACGTTTATTATGGTAGGACATCCGGATCTGATGTTTAATATTTTGGCACTTGGCATTTATACCAATCTATAGATTGTCCCTTTGACCTAGACATTGCTATAGATTGGTATACATCTTCTACACTGTATAGGCTACTGTATACAATTAAGCATGTATTTACAAATAAAGAATGTGTTTACATAAACACTTTAATGTATATCAGTATGTTTGTCTTTCTTTTTACGCAATTGAATTATGTGTAACCATAATTGTGGGGGGTTGGGGAGGGGAGTCACAGATTTTTCACGTCTTCAAGGTGCTTTTGAAAGATTCATTAATAGTGGATAAATAGTGTAAGTGTACTGTGTGTAATATAACCTTAAAGAGCAATTTCTCCTCATTACATAGATGCCTAAATGTTATATCTGTTATTTAAAATAATCACTTAAGCAGCATTTGTTTGTGAGATGTCAAAGCTGCAGCCCCCCACAAATGGAATGTTCAGAGTCATAATGGAAAGGTTTTTTTAAAGGCCTTTTTCTCAAAACCACACTTTTGTGTCTCTCGTTGTATAACGCCACATAACTTTATCATTTTTTGGAGGAGTGACATGGTTTTGGTCTCATTGGAAAGCCTACATTCCCCTCTTTCAAGTAATATGAAAACCCCACAATGTATTTTGGGGTCAATGTGACTCATTTTGTGAGAGCAGGTCACAATTATTAAATGAAAGAGATGAAATATAACATTTTAAATGCTAATATGTTAGGCCTTCTCTGAAGGCCTAGAAGTCCCTTAGGGTACCCCTCTGCCTGGAGGTAGTGTACCCAGTCCAGCTACCACCCCAGGGAAGGAGAATGTCAGTGCACAGTGACCCTTATCATGGCATGGCCACTCACACACTGGGACCCTGACTCCACACAGGCTGGCCTACAGTGAGTCCCCCAAATTCCCCTGCCCTTCCCAACAGACAGAGACTGTGCCCGTTTCCCCTTTTTCTATCCCCCCCACCCGCTCCTCCAACTCTGACATCCAACTACCTGTACCTTCTACATGGCCACGGAGGGCAAAAAAAAACAAGCCCAGCTCAGTGACTTTGTTTGCCTTCGAGAGCAAGGGACCACCTAGGCCAGGGCTATTCTGTCATGTACCACTGGGGGCCAAGAGTCTGCAGGTTTTTATTCCAACCAAGGTGAGCACGGCAGCAGGTGATTTCACTGATTAGTTCCTCCTCTGTGGTTGAAACTGTGCTGGTCAGTGAAATCACCTGCTCTAGTCTTTGTTTGGAATGAAACCTTGCAGACTCTCTGCCCTCCATGCCCTAGGCTATAATGTGCCCCTGGGTTTTTGTGACCTTTTTGACCCCTGATGTGTATCCCTGATATTTCTATCAGTTGTTCACACACAAACACACACACCGAGACCATTATCAGTAAGCACATTCACATTATCTTCAGAAATTGTACCTAAACTAGTTATTTTTAAGTAATACTGTCATGCGATGTTAACATTTAAGAGACATTAAATGGTAGACTTAGAATTTTCTTAGAGGCATAGAGCTCTTTAAAATTGCTTAGATGATGCATTGGATGAAATCAAGTGCAAACATCTAATTTTACCTTAAATTTCAGTTTCCATCCAACCACGCCACACAGCCATGTTTATAGCCTGCCTACCACAATTATTGAAAACCTTGGAGAAGACAAACAACACCACAGATGACCTATTTTCTTCTTTAAAAAATCAGAAGCAAATGTTAAGTCTTATGTCTTGCAATTCATTAATATAATTTGTTGAACAGCTTATTAAATTAATATAAAATATATTATTTATTATTATTTAAAATAATACAATTTTTTTTATGTTTATGTTTTGTAAAATTCCATCTATAATCAATATAAAAGTGTAGCCCGCCTAGATCATGAGATGTGTGGTATGTTCCTCTAGAGGTCAGCGGCAAAACATGCAGAGGAAAATAAAGCATTACTATGATGAGGCACAGTGCTGGAAGAGTCCAGATTGCAGTTAAATTACTTTTCCTTGGAAAAATCCTCTGGAGCACAGGAAGTGATTTTACGTTTATTGTTTGTTTGGAATACATAAGAAGAATACGAAAAAAGAAGAACTGGGTAGTTAGCATGAGCAACGATAGCCACCATGGCTGAACAAAGGAAAGAGCACCACCTACAGAAACTCAAACCTACAGAAAATCCAAGGAAAAAAAAGAGTTCACAGTACTGGCCACCTTGCTTGATTGACAGGTGATCTCTGGGAAGTGCAGTGCAGAAACATCACAGCAATGAGCGCTTAGCACCACAGAGACAAAAAACAAACAAACAAGGAATTTACGGATTATCACTTTAAATAACCCCAAACTAGACCTCCTGAAAAACACCCAGTGAAATGCCGGCACCTCCAAGGAGTCACAGTGTGTGGTTGGTTCATTCTCCTCTTTATTTGATACCAAAGACCCCAAACTACAACCATAACCGCAAAAAATCTATTTATTTATTTATCTATTTATTCCATTGATCAACCTTCACCCACCACCCAGTAAAACCTTCTTCACCCACCCACAACCAGCTCCATTTCAGTCAAACTTTCTTTTCCTTTTTTCCTTTAAAAAAAAAAAACATGGACCAAAGTATTTTTTAAATAGCATGGCGAGTGACTAATGACTGAAACATGCTAAGAGCCATTGCAGAAGAGAGTTTCTCGGCAAGACAAATGAATTTTCAGCCGAATAATTAACTTAATTAACAAATTTGCATGCATATTCATCAAGCCATTGAAGTCGCTCCAGTATCGGCTTGATGAACGCCGCTGTAATAACTATCTCATTTACATTTTGCCATCCGCCGCCATTTGTCGAAGAGGGGAGACAGTGAAAAAAAAAAGAGAAAGAGAAAGTGGTTAACCAGTGCATATACTTTAATGAGTTACTTCAAAATTCAGAAATACCCATTGTTAAGAAAAGATGTGGATGATATGGAGCTTTTACCAGGCCAGTCCTGGTGGCCCAAGCCCCTCTGCCAGCACTCTCTCCTGGGTATACATGCTGGCAGCTAGCCCTGACTTGGAGATCTCCAGGGCTGGGAGACAGCAGGAACGGCGGGCACAGGCTGGCTGTCTGATCACACATACACACGCATACACACAAACACACACACACGTGCACGCAGACACACACACATCTCTGCGGGGCAATCTTAAAAGGCAGCAAGGTGTGACAGCACAGACTGGCATGCTGGCACACCAGAGCCCGAGGATACCAGCTACATTCCTGCAATCAACAATCTCCCTGTCTGCCCCACCCCCTAAACACTGTGTGTGTGTGTGTGCGCGCGCGCGCGTGTGCACATCCTGTGCATAGTTCTTTTAAATAGTAGATATCAGCCAGTCGTGTAGGTCTGTAAAGTCCTTGTTTGTGACGCTTGTTTCTGATAAAGGGCTGTATAAATAAACTAGACTCGACTTGTCGTCCACCAGATATGATGCTTTTTATTTATTCATTCAATCATTCAATAATGTTTTTTGTAAATTAATTCTATATTTAAAGGCAGTAATGTATCCCAGAGTTTCTCTACCATTGAATGGGGGGGTGTCTCACTGCCTTAAAGAGCTGCTAACCCTAAAAGAATTTCATTAGTCTGGGTTTTAGTGAAAAGTGTCCCGTGATAGCCTAAATGCTCTTTCAGATGCATGGGTATAAACACTGTCCATCCTGCTCTCCACGGTGTTCAGATGCATGTTTGTGTTGACGCTGTGGAGGTGTATCCCACATGCATTTCGAAACGCTTTCTGTTCTCTGTTACTCGCTGTGAATTCAAACCCAGATAACAACAGGGGGGGAACTTAAAAGGCTTAAAAAGCATCATTTGAGGAACGTTTCCAACCCAAGCCGCTAGACTCTGCAGCATGACAGTCTTAAATGTTATCATGTCTGTCTTTCTCTTTCTGTCAGAAGTGGATAGTAGCAAAGCCGCTGAGATTACCTCTATGTTTTATCCAGAAAGAGAGTGATGGAGTCCAGTGCCATCTGTGCTGCCTTTCATTTGCATCCCCAACACCTGCCCGCCTGTTTACTCCTTTCACTTGTGTTTTTTCACTCTCTCCCCATCTTTTATATTGTTTATTGCAGTTCTTTCCTTTTTTTTAACTGTCAAAGCGAATCTTCAGTGTGATTTAAAAAGGTTTTTGTTACATTTGTTTTTGATGAATGCAGCTTGTTTTGTTGGTGTTGTTTTCACAGCATCACGCTGTGCCTTTGAGCAAGAGGAAATAATTGGGAGATCTGACTGAGTAAAAATGCTGGTCTCTGCATACCCATCTGTCGATATTGAGGTAAAATTCTATATTTGTGATTCTTTTCTCAGTAGCCTACAGATCAAGCTTAATCATGGTCAAAGTAGCACTTCTAATACAGAATTTACATATTTCTGTTTCAAAAATCAGTGTAGCGAAACTGTTTGTCTCCTTGTGCTGCAAGATTACTGCTGGCCACAAACACTATAATATTACTGCAAACCTCTGCCTTGTCATTCTTTACATTTTACATTCTTGCTTTTTGGGAAACATCATTGTAGCAGATTGGAGGGGGGGTGATTGAGGCGTGGGCTGGATGCAGGGGAGAATCGAGCTGGTGGACTGGTTCTCCCTGAATCCGATACTGGGTTAGGGTTTTTTCTTTCTTTCTTGTTTTATGTTGTGTGAAATTATCAAATTAAACAGTGTGCTGGCCAGTGAACTCTCCTCACCATTCCTGTCTCTGTCTGTCTGAGTAGTAAGACTGCTACAATCATCTATAAATGCTGTCAGCCCAGCACCTCCTCCTCCCTAAGAGCTGTCTATAGGGCTGAGCCTCTACACTGAATACACACACACTGTGCCGCCGTCTCCAGCTGGTGATACAAACTCCACCATGACACATGTTGGATCCTGACCAATTGCCAACCCTGGTCTGCCCATCATCCTCTGGCACTCACACACACACACACACACACACACACACACACACACACACTCCTCTCCCGCTACCAACCCCATCAGACACAACACAGACACTGGGGGGATTTGCTATTACACTCCTATTTTCCTATTTTTAAGTTTGTTTAAGAACATTAAAGGAGCAGTTCACCATAATTGTTGTGGATATTATGTCAATGGAATGTATTGCCTTGGTGGATAGAAGCAAATTCAAATACAACCAATATTGACTGAGGAGAAAAGGGTATTTTTCTGCAATAGAACTTCTCCAACTCCAGCTGGTGCCAAGACTGCTGAGATGGTGGAGAGCTTAAAATATCTCAGACTCACTCTGGACAATAAATTCAATTTGGATCAACGCACCACTGATATCCCAAACGCTGCCCTTCTGTTCCTGCTCTGCAAAAGCATAATTGAACCCATCTTATTCTACTGCAGCCCCCTGCCTCTTTACCATGTAAACAACTCGCAACAACAAACTCATCCATATTATACACATTGGGCCTCATTCACGAATGTTTTCGTAAATTATTCATAAATTTGTCGTATATGTGTGCGTACGAAAACACCAACGTGGGATTCATGAAACTGTTCGTAAAACAGGTGTATATTTGATGAATGCCAATCGTTCGTAAATTGGATCCGCGTGCCTGTTGAAGCCGATTTGCATAGGTAAACACCCTGTTGAACACCTAAAAGGCGTGCAGACTGAAGGGTTGTGTGCAAGTAAACCAGGGGAAAAGAGGAACTTGGCGGAGTCCAAAATGGAAGTGTTGCGCGTATGCATGCATGAGAAAAAAACTATGGAGTCACAAGAACTGATAAAAGTAAAGCATGGCAAGAAATTATTAACACTGTCAATGCTGTTTCAGCAGAAACACACACCGTTGCTGAGGTAAAAAAAAAAAAAAGAAAGTTTGACATGAAACTAGATTGCAAAAAAGTATAAGGAGAAGTAGACGCGTATTATCAGCCACAGGAGGAGGGCAGCGCACTGAGGCGCTGTCCGACATGGATCAGAGGATCAATTAATAATAGGAGAGACCTTACTGTCGGGTGTCGAGTTGGCATTTGAGTTGGACACAGATCAAATCCAGACTGCATCTTCATCAGATGGTAGGACTATGTAATTGTATTTGTAAGGCGTCCAGTCCATGTGATCAACCCATTACAAGTTTGATAATCTTGTATTGTTATGAATGAGGACAGTTCAGCAAGTACGCCATTTCAGACTATTAGGTATTTTTTTCTAGAAGGCCACTGAAACATCTTGTTGGTAATGAGGTTTGGCACTACTGTAATGGATTTTTCATAAAGAATAAGCCGTTCTAAGAGCCTTCCCGCATGTTTCCAAACACACAAACACATTTCCGCATGTTTGCAAGCACTCGTAGGATTTGATCGTACCAAACTAACAAATTCAGATATGAACTAAACGATGAATCCAGCTATGTTCGTAGAAACGTTCATACTAACGTTATACGATCAAATCTGATCGTACGCACGTTTCGTGAATGAGGCCCATTGCCTCCAAAATCATAGGTCTCCCCAGCCCCAAACTCTCAAACCTCAACAACAAAGCCATCATACGCAAAGCACTTAATATAACACATGACCCTGAGCACCCCGCCAACCCATTCTTCACTCACAGTAATTTAGAAAAGAGCACGCTTTAGCAGGGGCTTTGTTCCCTCTGCCATATTGGGTCAAACCAAATTACCCAATTGAAAGACATGTATGTATATATCTATATATGTGACGCATGTAGTGTGTACTTTATGTGGAGTATTGTCTCGTGTGTTCACTGTACATACTGTCAAAATGAATTTCCTCTTGGAGGACCATAAATGATCTATCTATTGAGTTGAATTTGAGAAATAGAAGAAAATGCCTTTAGTCTCATTTTAGTGTTAAAAAGACCTAATTTGCGTCTAGTAGAAATAAAAGGTATAAATATTATAAATATGAGATCTCTTCTTGGATTATGCTTTCCTATGGATGTGTTTCCTTCCTTTTCCTTCCCAGGGATAGGCTTGTGTCTAGTTACCGTCACTTTGTTACGGATACCCCCTCTGCAGGAGGCGCTCAGCATTTTTTATGCTGTTGGCCCTCCTGATATGGAGATACATGACGGCAAGGCGAGCAGCGGAGGTCCCAATCCGGACGCACCGTTGATCGCCGCGAGTGACTCCTCTCTGGGATCTTAACGATCTTCGTCGCAGAGCTCATCGGTCCTCCCGGTGGTGCAGCAGAAGCCTGGGCGGTCTTCGTGGGACATCATGACCAGCGGCCATCAAGGGGTTAACCATGCTGGAGATTCCACCAGCTACTGCTCCGGACGAAATGCTAGGGGACTTTTTTAAGCCCCCGCCCTCATCTCGTCCACCTGTCATCTGCCCGCTCTTTCCACCGGTCCAGCCCTATCTGAATGGATTGGCCAAGGACCCGTCATCACTTAAAGCCCCCCAAGGCATTTGCCGACCTGACCAGGGTAGAGGGTTGGAGCGCTCATCAGGCGAGGGAGATACCTGGAGTCTCCCCTGGCAGCACTTCTCTGTCCGGGCGCTGGATGGCGTCCAGATGAGAAACTGCTGCCTCCCTCCCGTCTCCATAGGCAGCTGGCCGCTCTGGTAGACAAGGCGTATGTCTGTTCGGCCTAGAGCACAGCCGCTGTCAACAACATCGCTCTGTTGGCTTCTGCTCTGTCATCATTGACAGTTAGAAAGGAGTCCTTCGGACCTGATGAGGTGGTGACGGTGGCAAAGTTTACCGGCGCCATCTTCCAACTCTCACTGCCGGAGGCAGCAGGGGTTGGACGGTGCATGGCCTGGTCTACCATGGCGCAGAGAGCCATGTGGCTCTCCCATGCCTCCTGGGTGGAGCAGGAGAGGCTCCGCCTGATCAACGGGCCTCTGTCATCGGATGGCTTGTTCGGCCCCAGGCTTAATGAGGTTTTGACTTCCATCCAGGCAATGGATGAGGACCGCACCCTCCTAGAGCGCCATTTTGGCACAAAGACGGTGCATCAACCCTCGGGCCCCAGGAGCTGGCTGCGCGGCAGCGTGCCGGCACCAACCCACGAAACGGTCAATGCCCCGCCCCGCCCCCCTACCACCGGTGAGGGAACAGCGACACGCCAGTGACCGTTCGGCTGCCAGAGGAGCTCCGGGTCAGCCACCCAAGCCTGCTAATAAAGTAAAACGTTCCAACGAACAACCTTACTTATTCCTAATGGCAGCTAATTCCTCTCATCGATGGGTTCCTGATACTATGTCAGTAAAACCCAAGACTCCTGAAACGTTGAGAAGGGCTCTACCCTCTCACCCTGCCAAGCCATTGGTACACTCAGGTCTACGCTTTTCTCCAGAACAGTTAAATGACTGTCTGGGCAGAAGTAAGAGGCCAGGGGCGGACATAGCCCTGGCCATACCGGCCAAAAGCAGGTTCGTCCCTCAGGTCCGGGAGTGGCTAAATCCGCACTTCTCTTCCCAACAGTCTGACTGCTGTCTGGGAAAAAGTAAGCAACCAGGGCCGGACACCCTTTGAGGGGGGCCCCCCTTGGATCACACAGACCAGTGTGATGGCAGTAGGGGCCAGAGAATACAGAACGTTCATAGACAACGCTCCCCAACTGTCTGCCTGCCCTCTCTCCGAACGCTATGCATTCTGGCTAGAGAGATGCGCGGTTTCCAAGTGGTTGAATGGTACATTGATGGAGGGACACCCCCTCATGTTCAAACACCATCTGCCACTTTTCAAGGGTATAATAGAAACAAGGCTGAGCGACCCTGCGGCAAGTTCAGCCTTACAGACAAGATAAGCCGTCTCCTGGACAAGGGGGCCATTGTAGCCGTCCCGCCCAGCGAGGCTCAACAGGGCTTTTACTCCCGCTATTTCCTGGTTCCCAAGAAAACGGGGGACATGAGGCCTATTCTGGACCTACACACCCTCAACAGACTAGTGGTGGCAAGAAAGTTCAGAATGTTCACCACCAGAGCACTGCTAAGGTGTGTGAGAAAGGGCGACTGGTTAACGTCTATCGATCTCAAGGATGTTTACGTTCATGTCCCCATTCTCCAATCACACAGGAAGTTCCTCCGCTTCGCCTTTCAGGGCAGAGCGTACGAGTACCAATGCCTCCCCTTCGACTATTCTCTAGCCCTGCGCACTTTCTCAAAGTGCGTCGAGGTGGCGCTGGGCCCACTCCGTCAACGAGGAATAAGAATTCTATTTTACCTCGACAACACCCTGGTTTTGAGCCCATCGGAGGAGGAAGCCATCGAAAACACGAGGTCACTAGTGGTGCATCTCTCCCTTCTGGGCTTCGCCATCAATTGGGAGAAAAGCACGCCATTCTCCAGCCATCATCTGGTGTATCTGGGTGTATCTTTAGATTCAACATCCATGACAGCAAAGCTCTCGCCCCAGAGTCAAGTAGCCAGTCGGTGCTAACTGCATTCCACGCCCACAGGGTCGTGACGGCCCACTCGGTTATGCGTCTCCTGGGGCTTATGGCAGCAGCTCACCCAGTGGTTCCCCTGGGTCTGCTCTTCATGCACAAACTGCAATGATGGTTTTCCCGCAGAAATTAGACCCCTGCGCACAATGTTGTCCATTCCGCTCTCAGAGACATCAGACCTGAACCATTGGAGAGACCCCATTACCATGTCCACAGGGGTTCCTCTGGGCAGAGTAGCATCTCACGTTGCCGTGTTCACAGATGCTTCTCTGACGGGGTGGGGGGGGGGGCTTGTCTCTCCCACTCGGTTGGCGCTCGGTGGCAGACTCCTCCCTCTGCTCACATAAATGTGCTGGAACTAACCACGGTTTTGAAAGTGCTGAGGCATTTTCACACCCTCGCTGCGCCCTGGCAGCGGCTTATATCAACCGCCAAGGGGGTGTACGTTCCTCTGCCCTTCACAACGCGGCAATCGAGCTCTGGCTTTGGGCGTTCCAGAACATCCTCAGTCTGAGAGCTCTTCACATCGCGGGCAACCACAATGTCGGAGCAGACCTCACCCCATGGCGGACCCCGCCAGGACAAGTGGCGGTTGCATCCCAACAGAACTGGCAGAGATTCGGGGAAGCCCAGGTAGACCTGTTTGCCTCCAAGGAGAACACTCATTGCAGTCAGTGGTTCTCCCTAAGCCCGCAGGATTTTCCTCCTTTGGGAGTGGACGCAATGGTCCATGTTCCATGGCCCCAGATGCTCCTCTCCGCTTTCCCACCTCTCCAGCTGGTCAGTCCTCTGTTGGAGGACAAAAGCGCCTAACCCTCATTCTTGTAGCTCCAGAGACACGGTCAGCCGTGTGGTTCCCAGAGCGACAATCCTTGTCACACACGGCCCCATGGCCGGTCCCGATGAGACAGGACGCACTGTCACAAGCCCTAGGCACCGTTCAGCAACCTCCGATTCTCGGGGGTCCGCTGATGGTTTGGTCTCTGAAAGGTTGATTCTTCAGGACAAGGGGTTGTCAACAGCAGTGATTGGTACAATTCAGATTGCACGGGCCTCTTCCAATACCACTGTTTACGAAATGGAATACCTTTTCAGAATGGTATGACAGCAAGGGCGCCGCCCGACCTATTGTTCGGTAGGGCAGGTGCTTTCGTTCCTTCAATCCTTGTTGGATAAGGACTTATTCTTCTCCACCATTAAGGTCTACGCTGCTGCGGTGTCAGCATGTCATGTTGGATACGATGACAAGCCTGTTTTCAGTCACACCTCTGGTCAAGAGATTCTTACAGGGGCCAGACACGTAAGGCCAGTCAAACGGGTGATAGGACCACGCTGGGACCTCAACCATTGTTTTACAGGGGCTAACAAAGAGTCCTTTTGAGCCGTTGTCCCAGGCCCCGCTGAACGCTTTATCGTTTAAGACTGCACTGCTATTCGCGCTGGTCTCTGCCAAGCTGTCTGTCTATTAATGGGGATGGCTCCTTCGCTTTGCTCAGGCCGAATCCTACCTTCCTGCCCAAGAACATAAGGAGTTTCTATCATTCTAGGGATATTGTGCTGAAGGCTTTGCAGTTCAGGATGTTCAGGATGTCTGAGTGTTTTGGGGATTCCACCAAAGGTCGTGCCCTCTCAAAACAGCGTCTGTAACACTGGTTATGTGAGGGTGTCTCTTTAGCCTACACCGGATCGGGCTTGACCCCGCCAGCAGGTGTCAGAGCTCATTCCACGCGAGGCGTGGCCTCATCAGCCCTGTTTAAAGGTGTGTCGGTGGAAGACATATGCGCTGCTGCTTCTTGGTCTTCCCCGAGTCCCCCCCCCCCCCCCCCCCCCGAGTTTTGTGCATTTTTACATGCTTGACATGACTAGGGGCTCCTTCGGCCACTCTGTTCTGGAGCCAGAGAGAAATAAGCCAGGAGCCAGGAGAAATAAGCTATAGGGTCTCGGTATATGGTATTACGACAGGCGCTATAGCCAATGCAAGTGTGGAATTCAAGTTATAGTTCCTAAACCAATAAACAAGAAATAATAATGCATGACTCTGATGTATTTAGATATATGCAACCAAGGAAACAACACATGCAAAGTCAACTAAAGTGTTAGGCTATAGGCGATATCGACGGGCTTTACTCTAGGCTTCTTTCACAGTGCGCAGTAGCCTTTCACGGCACGGGCCAAAGCTGAACAGTTTGTAGTATTGACAATGTTAAAATAGAATAATTTACACTCTTCTATCAGATAGGTCAACTATTAGGCTATGCATATCAATACAGACATGACACAATAAACTAAATAAAAACATTTATTGGCTGCAGGAATCAGTGTCCTGACACAAAATAGCAGGCAGAAAGGACACAATAAAAACCACACAATATTCAGAAAGAAAATAATGAATATTAGAAAATAACAAACAATAATAATGATGTAGACTACATAGAGTAAACGAAATACAATATAATTCGTCACATTTTAACATTAATAATTAATTATTATTATGAACAATATAACAGAACATATAATCAGAATATTTTAACAGGTCAGGTGAAACGAAACAAGACGATGTGTCGCAAGATGTGCGCGTTGATGGCAGCAAGGTCCAGGATGTTGCAGAACAGAATACAGATGAGCCATCGGATCCACCACGTCAACTCCGACCTAATATAGAAATTAGCGCAAGCTGTAATCATTGTCCAACGCAAATATTTGTCACAACATCAATGTGTTTTTATCTGTCTCTATAATACTACCATTTACACAGCTCACCTTGGAAATGTTGTAGAAGTTGACAGTCTCTGGCTTCTTCTTCCAATCACTACCAATATCCAGGCATTGGTGTGCTGTGATAAGGATAATTGTAATATTAATAATCCGTTAGTGATAATTAGTAACAATTATGAAAAATATAACAAACAAATAATCACAGAATATTTTGACAGGTCAGAGGAAACAAAATACAACATAATAGGAGATTTTGAACAAACCTGAGGTCCAATAGGCAGTCCAGCTGCCTAATTTGCTTTACGCACTGCAGCTGGGGCAAAAGCTCTTCACCCTTACAGTGCACTTCCCGGAAACAGGTCGCTTGCATCCTTCGCAATCAGGGTCTTATTCTGTTTGCAGTGGCTATTTGGCATTGCTTCCGCTGTTGCTGGTGTGGCTGTTGCTGGTGTGGCTCTCTCGGAACATGCGTGGGCAGACTGGCCTTGATGCGCATGTGGTCTTCTCTCAGCTCCTTGACCAGCTGGAGGATGAAGACTCTTCGGGCGATGCTGTTCCCTGTGCACGTCTTGTACAAGAAGTGCGCGTTGATTATGGAGCGTTAAATGTTACAATATTAAATAATTAATTAATTAATTAATTAAAAGGGGAAATATATGAATAATTAATTAAAATCAATTTGAATCAATTAAAATTAATTAAAATTGTTAATTTCCACATTTATTTAATTATTTCCATATTTAATTATTTATTTCACTATTTATTTATTTCATGGTTGCTGGTCTGTGTGTGCACTGTGAAATGTAAATCTGTCAACTCGTCCATCAAAGCCTGTGGGAGTGCCTTGCATCTGATTGGTTAGTCAGTTAAGTCGATTGGTTTTGCCTGCATCCTTCCTTGTTGCTTGTGGAGTGGACTGTGTGGCCAGAGGTGTGTTTCTCAGGGCCTCTTGGAGCGCCCGTTCTATATTTCACTATAGCGCCCAAGAGTGCCGATCATTAAAAATGCATAAAAAAAAGAAAATCAAGTTTTGAACTGTGTTTTATATATACTTCAAGTTGTCATCGATTAACCGGAACCGTAAAATGTTGGTCGTACGTTGATATTTTTGTAGTTTTTCTGTAATTTTCGTATCGCCGTAGTGCTAAAAATGGCTGCGCTGCCGTCCCCGGTTTTACAACCTTATGGAGGCTGTCAGGATAAAAAAAAGAAAATAGCTTCGATGTAGTAAACTACTTTTGCCATGTTGCTATAGCTTAGCTTGCTACATTTCTCTGGGGGGTAGCTTCAGTGTAGTGAAGCTTCATTTAATGTAGAGTGACTGGTAGCTTAGCTCACTACACTTTCCAAGTAGCTTGCCCAACACTGAATGTTACTAGTGATCTCAACCTGAAGAGACTCTCTTCTTTTAGATAGATAATATTTATATACAAGTAAAAATAAATAGTATTGATTATAGGAAATGCTCATTTAACTTTCTCAGTGAACTGCAGCAACATTCTAGAATTCTACTGGGGTCTAGAGGGTTAAATTGGCTGCCTCCCGCAAAAGTTCTGGACAGCTTTTCGACATTCTGATAAATGAGTTGTAACATTAAGTTGAAGGTCATAACTATTTCCTTAAGTAACTGATGAAGTTCTTGGTGTTCTTCTTGGTCGTTGAGAAATGGTTGGCAAACCAACTCATTGGCGCCTTACCGCCACCAACTGGACGAGAATGTGAAGGCACACGGCTGACAACCATATACACAGCCCACCTTGGTGACGTTGTAGAAGCTAACAGTCTGGCTTTTTCTTCCGATCACCTCCAATGTCCACGCTCTGGTGCACTGTGCTAAGGATAGCGACGTTCTTCCACGGCTTTCCCTGGTATATGGTCAGAGAGGCTCGTTCGTGCTTCAGCACCTTAGACGAAAACAGCTCCGCTCTGTGACACTGAACGGAACGAGGGAGCTCCCGTCTGGCCTTGTTGACAGTCCCCACCAGGCTGGTGTTCTTGCTCAGGAGGTTCTTGGCTAGGCTGAGAGAGGTGAAGAAATTGTCTGTGGTCACATTTCTCCCCTTTCCCACATATGGCTCCATCAGCTTCATCACCACGTTCTCCCCCAGACGCTGGTGTGCAGGTTGGCTGTCGTCTTTGCCGAGGTATGGGAAGCTGTTCACCACGTATTTGCTGTCCACGTCCGAAGCCAGCCAGAATTTGATGCAGAACTTATCTGGCTTGTTTGACATGTATTGGGTGAAGCGGCATCGTGCTTTTGTGGGGAAAAGCTGTTCGTCGACAGTGATGTTGGCCCCAGGCTTATAGCAGGGGATGCTGTTGTTGATGAATTTCATCATGCAAACTTGTCAGTGGAGAGACGTATGCGCCTACTCGCTTTCTTGTCAAAGCGCAGGTAGCGCATGATCTCCCTGTACCTGTTCCTGGACATGGTAGTGTTAAAGAACAGCAGCCCCCATTCCTCTGACCAAAAGCTCACCATCTTGATGTTTTTGTTGTTACGACCGTGTTTAATGAACCCAAGTGCAAAACTCAGAGATGGAGACATAGATAGGGAAAAACCAGGTTTACTGGGGAATCGGTAAGGGGAAAGGCAAGGCAGGATGGCAAGCTGGGGAGATGGGGCTGGTGCAGGAGCGGGGTGAACGGAGCGGGGAGACAGGCAGACAGGACGACAGGCAGGGAACCAGGAAGACGGACAGGCAGGCAGGGTAGGTGGGCGGTGGCAGGTCGGCAGGCGGGGAGTCGGGGAAGGAGACTGGATCTGGACAAAGGATAGTTTCCCTACGCGAAAGCCGGGGTTCTAATACTGGAGGAGATGACTTGATGAATCGCAGGTGTGAGAGGCAGAGCAGGTGAGCGGGAGGTGATGATGAGCCAGGGAGGAACCGGAGGCAGGAGCCATGCCCACCAACACATACACACAAGCACAGACAGACAGACAGGTAGAGAGACACTGCTAGGAGGCAGAAGTGGAGGGTGTGACATTTGTTGTAGGTCCCTCTAACAAATAACAGCGCGATGAATGCATTCAGCTCCGCTACAGACATATCCCACGAGCTGTCCTCCTCTACTCTGTGTGCCTCATCCACCGTGCAATCCTGTATGTGCTGCAGCGTACCCCTGTCCAGTATACAGAGGAACGCACTCAGTGGATCCTCTATGTTGCGCTTGACGTACGCTGTTGGCCCCACGGACTCGGTCAACACATTTTGGGATTGCTGTCTCCCCGGGTGTCCTCTGTCGGAGGAAGAAGCCCAGGTTTCAGGCCAGTGTTGAAGACCGGACCTCCACGCCAACACTTAATCTTCTTCACGATTCTGTAGATTCTGTAGTTACTGGAGTCTCAAACAGGTTCAAAGAAGTCACTGGAGATGATCAGAGTTCAATGCATAGAGTTTTATTCTTCAACAGAGACAAAACCTGAGCTGGTCCCGGAACCAGACTGAAATACAACTGTCTGTGCATGATCTTATATATCCCAAAAACTGTGTGGAGAATACTGATTCTACGCCCAGTTTCTTCCCAAATTTAGCTTTGTTTTGCCCGGAAATAATGGTGTCAACGCCCGAATTTGGTCTTATGGGGGGTCTTTGTGGGCCTGTAGGCGGTACCGTTTTACTCCATTACGTAACCATCAAACCTGGAGTTTTGGGGACTTTCCCGTTCACCATTACGTAATGGCCACCTGGGCCTTTCCTGTCTGCGCTGTCTTTTTCTAGGTACTTCTTATCAAAACGGGGCCTGTGCAGCTCGTCCTTGGACACCCTTATTGTGAGACGGCCTCAGACTGTATTTTTTTTTAAACTTTGTGATTACTTTATGATCTTCAGGTTACATGCTTAATCAAACACACTCTTTATATTTATGCAGACTTAATATTTTGATATTGATATTATTGCTTAAAACAAGGCATATTATACCTTAACTATAATTATTTACAACACCTCCAGGCTGAATGACCTTCCATAAGGTCCCGTCTCTCCACTCTCCTCCTGCCCACGGGATGGGCTCGGGACTGCAAAATATGGATAATAGAATAAAGCTCTTTGGCAAACGCAATAGCTATCTGATTATTCGATGTAGCATATAACATGTTTTTTCCCAAAACACTGTTTCTGTTTAAAATGAGACAGAATAGCCAGAGCATCTGCAATAGGCCTACCTGCATCTGGACAAGAGCGAGCTCTTTCTGGCACGGGCCCGGGCACTGGGCCCGGGCACCGGCACCGGCACCGGCACCGGCACCGGCACTGGCGCGGGTGTGGTTGGCACAGCTACCTGCTGTCCCACTGTTGACGTTTATAATAGTGTTATTCCTTATTATTCCTCGCAATTGCGCTTTCATGAATGTATAGGACCTCGGCCTGTATAGAGGCACGATCAAATTGACTCCGAACTAATTCAAGCTAGCCCTATGCTGAAATAATATAGACCTACATTACATGAAGAAATAATAACCTATGCCTACCTGGCACCAATGGAGTAGATGGCTCAGCTGGCAGAACTGGAGCAGCGTTGTTGGGCTTGGATTTTTAGCTCTAGCTGATAGTCGGAATCAGACGAACACTCCTCCTCGCTCCAGTCCATATCACTCAAGTCTGAGACTTCTCCACCATCAGATTCCCCTTCGCCCAGTTTGTGAAATAATGCCAAAGCCTCCTCTACAGTCAGTCTTTTGTTTGCTCTCCTCATCTTCTCTCTCTTCGTCCTCTTGATCATCAAATAGCAGGCAATAGCAGACAATACTGACTCAACTCAAATATGCTACTGCTCTGTGTTTCGGATTGAGATCTTACTATAGACAAAGGGTATTATTGAAGAAAAACAAGAAATGATGCTTAGCAAAATGAAACCCGCAAAATTTGATGTATGGACATATGCGGTCAAAATGCGCACTCTCGTCAGCCAAAACTGCACACTTCTCTAGGTTAATCAGTGCGAATAAAAACAACCCAAAGTTTCTATTTGACACTGTTGCTAAGCTTACACAGAATCCCCCCCCCCCTCTGATAGCTCTCTGTTTTCTCCAAATTATTTCATGTCCTTTTTTACTCAGAAAATCACGCTGATTAGTGATGAGATCACCAGTACACTCTCCACTGGTGGTGCCGCCTCACCCCTGAAAAGTTCACTTGGTGTTTCCCGGTCTGAATGTCTTTTCTCACAGTTTGATTTAGTTTCCTTAGACACTCTCACCAAGTTAATTCTGTCTTCTAAACTCACGACCTGCATGCTAGACCCTCTGCCTGCTAAACTGCTTAAAGAACTTTTCCCTATCCTAGGACCCTCCATTCTTTATTTGATCAATCGGTCGCTCACCACTGGTCTTTTACAACAACATGACCTCAGAGTGTTGCAATATGGACTTTGGTGTGCCACAAGGCTCTGTCCTAGGACCACTACTATTCTCTATCTATATGCTACCACTTGGTGGCATCATTTGTAAATTTGGCATTAACTTCCACTGCTACACCGATGACACCTGAATTTACATACCAGTCAAACCCACCGATAATACACAATTCCAAAAACTAGAGGCCTGCCTATCCGAGGTCAAATGTTGGCTGTCCCTAAACTTCCTACTTCTTAATGGCAACAAAACTGAGATGCTGATTGTAGGACCAGCTAGACATAGACACTTATTTGAGAATAGTACTCTTAACTTTGATAGTTGTGTAATCTCCCAGAGCCCATACGTTAAAAACCTTGGGGTAAAATTCGACCCTACCCTCTCATTCGAGTTGCATATTAAGGAGACCACTAAAACAGTGTTTTATCATCTTCGCAATATTGCCAAGATTCGACCCATGCTAACAGAAGCAGATGCAGACATTTTAGTACATGCCTTTGTATCATCCAGAATCGATTATTGCAATGTCCTTTTTTCGGGCTTACCTACTGGGCGCACTAAAAAACTACAACTGGTCCAGAATGCTGCTGCCAGAATCCTGACCAAAACTAGGAAATTCGACCATATGCCTTATGGCCTTAGCCCAAACGGCGAAGCCTACAAAAAATAGAACGGTAGTTATGTACTATAACTCTAGTTCTATGATCATAGGCAAAGCCGTTTAGTTTCACGCCTGCTGTCCCCTCCATGGTTTGCAGAAAGACAATCGTGGAGGACGAATGCCGGGAGGCATTATATACAGGTGCTTGGGGGCGGAGCCCCAGCTGATAGGTGCATCGTTGAATTTTCAGTGCTCGCACATGAGCATAGCCCATAAAGCGAAGCCTAAACGGCTTTGCCTACGATCATAGAACTAGAGTTATAGTACATAACTACCGTTATCCCATCCTGGGCCTATTAAGACTTTCGGGGCCCTGCTCACATTGTCAACAAATGCAGGTATTCAGGGTAACCAATGGAAATCTGTTTATCAAGCAACCATTCTATAGCCAATTAGCACATACCAATTCAACAAAGCCAACCAACAATTCCTTTAGTTATGGTTACAGTCAGTCACTGTAACAAAGCCACTATCTGTTTTAACATAAAAATACTGATCAGCAGCTCGATTGACATTCAGTCCAAGCATCGTAGCAGACAAGGCTACATAAAACCAAAGACAACAGTGGGGAGACTATGAACATAGACAACAATTTCACACAATAGCATTATTCACTGCAAGCTGTCGGCACTGTGCAAATTCTGGTGAAAATTCCCATCATTGAGCAGAGGCTGCAGGTTGCAGCTATCAACTGGGACCAATAAACATTAGTGCATAGGGCATACAGTAATCTATACAATACCAGTCCAGGCCATCACAAGCAGTATTTTGGATACGCACAGCAAATTCATGGTCATAAATATTCTGGTGTTTAGGTATTTTAGACTCCGGTGTTGGTTCTGGTGAGGTTACAGGAATAGTGGAATAAATACTACTAGTGAGAAAAGCTTATGGTGTCTGGAGTGACATTGCAGAGTTTCAGATATTCAACACCTCTTAGTGTTACTACCTCCAGCCGGGCACTTCCACTCGAGAAACCTATTAACCTAAGTTAAACTTACTGTAACTGTGGGTTTTGCTTTTGAATGGGAACTAGATACAAGCTATCATTATGATTTTGCCTTCTACCATCAGGTGAAGACAAACTGGATGTTGATTTATCCTGCAAAATGGATTCAGAAAAGCTCATTTTTATTGAACAGCAGATGGGCTATGTTTGAGCATTTGCTCTTCTTTTCTCTTCTAATGGAAATAAGCGGTGAACATTAATGTGCATGGAATGTTTGAACCTCTTGTTCATCAAAATCACGTTGGCAAAGACTAGGCTTCTACAGTTGCCCGTGTTACATTTGTCTGCCAACATTTAACTGCAAAGCCGACTGTTGTAGCAGTTTTTAGGCCACATTCTGAATGCAGCATGACAAAAGGGGCGGCCCATGTCAATACCCAATGCGGGCTACCCGCATTGGAAATTGCACATCGGTGTGGCATGAGCCCTGCAGTGTGTGCCCAGTGTGGGCAAAATGTTTAGGGAAGCCCTTATTAGGCCCCAACTAATACTTTAAATATCTTGATATTTGTTGCCATAGAATGCATGAACGCATGAATATTTATGCTCTTAGATGTTTGTTTGGGGAGGAGATCAAATCAAATCAAATTTTATTTGTATAGCCCTTTATCACCATTATAGTCTCAAAGGGCTTCACAGTGCCCAAAGTGTGAAAACAATAAGAGAGGGATCCCCCTACCAGGATGGTCAGGCGTGCAATAGATGCAGAGTTTGGGCAAGCAGCATATACAGAGTGCATAAAAGTTTATTTGGGTGGGACATCCAGATCTGATGTGGGGCATCACAGCAAACAGCAGCTCAGTCAGCGTCATCGTAGGACTAGGGAACCACGCAGGCACCAACACTGCCCAGCTGCAGCCTGGAAGCAGATAGGATACACACTGCCCAGCGTCCACAGCAAACACCAGCTCAGTCAGCATCTTCTTAGGAGTGGGGGACCACACAGACATCAACACTGCGAGCTGCAGCCTGGAAACAGATAGGAGACACCCACACACACCAATTCACGCAAGCAGACTCATTCATGTACTCTCACTCACACAGACAAACATGACCAACGTCAGTGGACAGGAGCAGGTAGACCAGGAAAACAGGACATGTAGGCAAGATGCTAGTATCCATCGGCAGGAACCTGAGCTAGGGTGAGCTAACTGGTCTAGCCTTACTCTGAGAAATGATTGAGCCACTCCCTCAAGGCTATGTTTGGTCAAATGATAAAGAGAATAAATAGGTTTTTAGCCTTGACTTAAAGATTTCAATTGAGCCTGCCTCTCTGATTGAGGCAGGCAGACTATTCCAGAGATGGGGAGCCTGGTAAGAGAAGGTTCTGTTACCTGCAGTTTTCTTTTTGACTGCTGGGAGGGACAGGTAGCCAGAGTCCTCTGATCTGAGCGCGTGTGGCGGTTTATATGGTTTGATCAGGTCTGATAAGTAGGACGGTGCCATGTCATGTAATGAATTATATGGAAGTAGAAGCACCTTGAAGTCACACCTGACCTGAATTGGGAGCCAGTGTAATGAGGACAGGATAGGCGTTCTGTGGTCGAATTCTTGGTCAGGATTCTGGCAGCAGCATTCTGAACCAGCTGGAGATTTTTAGTGCGCCCAGTAGGTAAGCCTGAAAAGAGCACATTGCAATAATCAATTCTCAATGAAACAAAGGCATGTACTAACATTTCTGCGTCTGCATTTGTTAGTATGTTGGCAATATTGTGATGATGATAAAATGCACACATGGTGGAGACTGAGGGGTAAGTTTCTGATGAAAAATGTAATTAGCTGTGCGTAGATACAAGTTACAAAAAAAAAATGCTCAAATGTAATGCACAGGAAGCTGTACACGTAGGGTTTCCATTAACCTTCCTTTTTTGCCAACATTCATGATCATTCTAGATTTTTGAACGTAAAAAGGAGGCCTTAATTATATAATTTGATTCAAGGATTAAGGATCAAATTTTCAATTTTAATGTGCAGCGACTGATAATATGCACTCAGCACTTCCACTCAGTTCTCCCTCCTCGTTTCAAGTGCTCGAGTTGACTCAGCCGTGGAATCAAATTACTCTCAATAATCACAAACACAATACAATTCACAAATGTATGCGATTTATATGTAAATGTTCACAAATGTCTGTTTCTGATGCACACATAAATATGTCTCATTTTAAATGTTAAAAACAAATCCACAACTATACATAGTAGGTTCATCTAAAACATATTTCAAAGTTATATTCATTTACTGATTTACTGTCAAATCTGCATTTGCAAACTGCACATGTGAACCTCATTACATTTGTGTGTGGAGTTTTGAGAGTTTCTTGACGCATTTAGGTTCACAAATGCATTTTTCCGACTTTCTCTAGCCTATCAGACGTTTCTTTCCATTTCAGCCAATCACATGGGCGTAGCTTTTAGCGTATGATTCAACACCATCACATAGTGTTTCTTCTGCGCAGTCTTTATTGACGTAAAAAAGACGACAACAAATAGGTAAAGCCAACATCCCGATCCGGTAGCGGTACTCCACGTGTAAGTGAAACATAAAATGTTTTGCCAATAATCCCCTTGTCATTCATGACTGAATACATTTGAATTATGATTCTTTAATTTTGCTAACGATGTGCTATTTACACAGCTAGCAAAGTTAGCTAGGTAATATTTTAACCATGTTTGTTGCATCTAATATTTCGGGAAAGGCAACACGAACTTAACTCATTTGCAAATAGCTATATGGCTGTAAAAAGTAATCACATCTATGAGTTAAAATAAGTAGCTAACTATTCTAAATAAAGTTAATCTAGGTAGCTAGTCTCGCTAGCTAGCAAGATCAGACCATAAACAGTGTGACCACTTAGTCTTGTGTACAGTCTGATCACTTAACTAGTTAGCTAGCCATCTGAAAAACACCATTACTAGTAAAATTGACCAAACATGATTCAAATATGAACTAGTAAAATTGCTTTTATAATGCTATCATTAGTAATGTGTCAAAAGTAGCAGTTGTATAGTCCACTTGTGTAATTATCACTATGGTAAGATTTAAATGTAGCTACAGAAGGAAAATATTATTAGGCTATATAGTAGTTTCAACTGATGTGTGACAGTACTTCTTTTAACTGGGCGGTGTATGGGGTTTTGACAGTGAATATGCTGGTGCAACTGGTTTGAGGACAGGGAAAGTGGTTGTGTAACTGGGCATAGGTGATGGGGGATGATGATTTTTATCCAGAAATAGAAGTTGTTCCACTGTGTGAGGGATCAGACGGTTCCTCTTCTTTGTGAGAAGGTCTCCTGCTTTCGAGAACACATGTTCACATGGAACAGAGGAGGCTGGGGTACATTACATTACAGGCATTTAGCAGCTGCTTTTATCCAAAGCGACTTACAATAAGTGCATTCAACATAGGTAGGCAAGAAAACTACTAGTCACTACTACACCAGAAATCGTAAGTGCATTTCATAAGTGCATAAAAGCCCAGTGCCAGCTGGTACAGGTGGGGGTAAATAGCTTGCTGTGCTGACCAGTATTTCAATCGGTCCTCTGATCTTGGGATGTTTGCATGGTCCGACATGACCCATGGCCCGATGGCCCGGGGCCAGTAAAAGTTTATGCAGGGCAAGTTGCGACGTGAGTGCAGATTTAGAAGATGTCATTGTTTTCATCATTTCATCGTTTTCAAGACACGTGACCGATTAAATCCATCGTGATTCGCTGAAATACACCTAACATAGCTCCCAGTGAATCGCTTCAGGAGCAATGGCCCCTACCAGAGGGCGGATCGTGGAAATATGTGTTTAACTACCCCACAGGTGAGCTCTCTTTGTATAACCTGAAGAAAGGGGAAATTATTGTGGTTACACCATAAAAAGTGTGTTGACATCTACTGACTGGAGTATCTTGATGCTCATGGTAACCAATCCTCTTAAGGAGGGAAAGGGGCATACATGATTGTTTACGACAGAAGAAGAAGCTGTTGGCGACTGAACCAGTGAACGCAGGAGCAGACAAAGGCAGGAGACGAGAGCCGGTGAAAACATTTACTAGGAACAGATACAGGACTGGATATCTACGACTGGTAGTAAACTAGAGCAGTGGTAGTGGCTACGAACGTACAAGACAAACTAGCAATAACACAATGGGGAAGCGGAGCTTAAATAGGAGATGATGGTCTGATTGTGATGGGCAACAGCTGTGCAGCAGCAGCAGGGCAGCAACCAGCAACACTC
The DNA here is from genome assembly GCA_034670405.1 of Hoplostethus atlanticus. NCBI lineage: Eukaryota > Metazoa > Chordata > Actinopteri > Trachichthyiformes > Trachichthyidae > Hoplostethus > Hoplostethus atlanticus. The sequence goes on from JAXDDX010000200.1 coordinate 283,513, forward strand.
CCAACAGCCTGCAACAGAGGGAGGCAGAGAGACACACACCACGGACTGAAACAGGACAACAGAGACACTAGGGAACAGGAGTGGAGGAGGATGCAGGCTGGGCAGGTGTGACAGAAGCAGAAGAACCGCCGAGGGCCATGATAGTACGGAGGAGGAGGAGGAACAGAAGAAGACTTTTGAATCCGAGTTCAGAGTTCAGAGTTCAGAGCTCGCTTCCTGTTTGCCGTTCTCGCCGCCCGCTGTTTTGCAAACAGCTCCGCTAAACTTCGCTCCATCTAAAACTTTAGATCACCGAATCCCACCAGACAACTACAGATTCGTTTTATTTTATTTTATTTGTTTTTGTCTTTGTTTTGTTTTTTTTGCATCCGACCGTGTACATTTTTCCACCAGCGTATTTTTCGATCTCAGCTGCCGGCTCCCCCATACAACCCGACCTAGTCTCCCAACCATACCGGCAAGGTAAGCATGGCTTCTTGTTCTCCGTGCCCCTCTTGTGTGCTCGTTTTAGAGAGGTTGTCTCTGTTAGAGAGACGTGTCCGTCAGTTAGAAGCGGATAGGCCGATTACCTTAGACGAGACGGGCACCCCAGACAGCCTAGATACGTGGCCATCTAGCCGGCTCACGAGCGCTAGCAGTAGCCCGAGCGTTAGCGAAGATAGTGTAGCTCCATCGGCAGTGGGTGACGAGTTTGTCCCGGTCTCCGGACGTCGGAGAGCCTGCCGGTTCCAGCCGCCACTTGTGCGGCCCGATTCGCCACCGGTGCCACCGATGGCTAATCGTTTCACTGTTCTTGCTAGTCCCCGTGGTCGGCGCGTCTCCCCGGCTCCCCGGACCCGCCGACTGTCTCGCACCCTAGTTATCGGCGATTCCATCACCCGTAATGTTAGGCTTGAGTCGCCGGCCGAGGTTTTCTGTTTACCCGGGGCCAGAGCTACCGACATTGAGGCTAACTTAAGGGTGCTGGCGAACAATAGGTTCAGACACAAGGGTAAGAAAGAGGCAAACGGTCCACCCAGTGAGTATAGCAACATCATAGTACACGTCGGCACCAATGACATTAGGATGAGGCAATCGGAGGTCACCAAGCTCAACATAGCCAGGACATGTGACCTCGCTAGGAAGATGTGTCGGCATCGATTAATTGTCTCTGGCCCCTTACCTTTCGCGAGGGGCAATGATGAGAGTTATAGCAGATTAGTCTCCCTCAACCTCTGGCTGGCGAAGTACTGTGAAGAAAAGGGATTAGTCTTCTTAGATAACTGGCCCTCCTTCTGGGGCAAACCCGGCTTGCTGAAAGCTGACGGCCTCCACCCTAATGGGGTAGGCGCTGCTTTATTATCTAGCAACATAGATAGATGTTTAAGGGAAAGCTGACATCTGTCCGTAGAGCTCGCCGGGATGCAGGCGATTAGAGAACCTGCTAGGCCTAGAAAGGGTGTGGAGTCTGCCAGGTTAGAGCTTACAGCAGAACAAACTGAGACTGTGCCCCCCGCTCGCCATTTTTCCCCCATATCTACTGAGTTTTACCAGTCTGCTTTTACTTTATCCTCTGGCAGCGGCACCTCTCGATTTGAAAATTACAGTACAGTCCTTCCAATTAAGACTGTATCTTTCTCCCACCGCGCCCGTCAAATTTCCTACCGACCCACAGTAAATTACAGCAACTTAATTGAAATTCGACCCACGCATACTGCCATTCACATTTATAAAAACTCTAGCAGTATTGAACGCCTCACTGTGGGCTTCATCAATATAAGATCATTGTCAACAAAAGCGTTACTGATCAATGATTTGATTACTGAACATAGTCTAGACATGATGGGTCTCTGTGAAACCTGGCTAAAGCCAAATGAGTTTCTGTCTCTAATTGAAGCCTCTCCCCCAAACTTTCTTAGTTCTCAGGTTGCCCGGGAGACGAAAAAAGGAGGGGGTGTTGCCCTGATATTTAACCCTATCCTTAGTCTTACTCCCAACACGAACAACAAATTTACATCCTTCGAAGTCCTGATTCTGCGCCCTACAGCTACGAATCTCCCGTCATTCTACTTAGCAGTACTTTACCGCCCACCTGGGCCCTATTCGCTCTTCTTAGAAGAGTTCTCCAATTTCATTTCGGACTTAGTGACCCGAGCTGATAATATTCTCATTATCGGTGATTTTAACATTCACCTGAATAATTCCACCGATCCTCTCAGTAAGGCCTTCCTAGATCTTATTGATACTTGCGGCCTCACTCAATTTGTTAATGAACCAACCCACCATGGCGGCAACACCCTTGACCTGGTTCTGACCCGTGGCATTCCTGTTTCTGCTTTAGTGGTCTCCTCTTATGTGCCCGCCCTATCTGATCACTATCTCATTAAATTTGAAATCAAATTGATCTTCCCACGCCAAAAATGTGAAGATACTTATATTAGCCGTCGTATTAATGCCACTACGGCCTCGTTACTATCTGAAAAACTGCCCAGTTTTCTCGCACCACTCTCTGGTCATGTTGGCTCACTCGACAATTTTGCCAACGAACTAAACGCTAGCCTTACCAACGCGCTTGACTCAATCGCCCCGTTAGTCACTAGAAAACACCACGCTAGGAAGTTTGCACCGTGGTTTACCCACGACACTCGTGCACTTAAACAAGCCTGTAGAAAACTAGAACGTAAATGGCGATTGACCAAACTCGAAGTCTTCCGGCTTGCCTGGAATGATAGCTTGCTAAATTATAAATGTGCACTCTCGTCAGCCAAAACTGCACACTTCTCTAGGTTAATCAGTGCAAATAAAAACAACCCAAAGTTTCTATTCGACACTGTTGCTAAGCTAACACGGAATCCCTCCCCCTCTGATAGCTTTCTGTTTTCTCCGAATGATTTCATGTCCTTTTTTAGTCAGAAAATCACGCTGATTAGAGATGAGATCACCAGTACACTCTCCACTGGTGGTGCCATCTCACACCTGAAAAGTCCACTTGGTGTTCCCCGGGCTGAATGTCTTTTCTCACATTTTGATTTAGTTTCCTTAGACTCTCTCACCAAGCTAACTCTGTCTTCAAAACCCACGACCTGCATGCTTGACCCTCTACCTGCTAAACTGCTTAAAGAAGTATTCCCTATCCTAGGACCCTCCATTCTCTATATGATCAATCAGTCGCTCTCCACTGGCACGGTGCCCTCCGCCTTTAAAACGGCCGTGATCAAGCCACTACTGAAAAAACCGAACCTTGACCCCGAAGTACTTCAGAACTATAGACCAATCTCAAATCTGCCGTTCCTCTCCAAATTACTTGAACGAACAGTAGCCAGTCAATTTACAGATTTTTTGTCAAAAAATAACCTGCTTGATCCCTTCCAATCTGGCTTTAGATCCCTTCACTCGACCGAAACTGCACTCACGAGAGTGGTAAATGATCTTTTGTTAGCTATTGACTCCAATTCAACCTCAGCACTATTGCTACTTGACCTGAGTGCAGCCTTCGACACAATTGATCATGCGATACTCTTGAACCGTCTTGAACATTATATTGGTATCCGGGGATCAGCCCTTTCTTGGTTTAGGTCTTACCTACTTGATAGATCACACCACGTCTTTTACAACAACATGACCTCAGAGTGTTGCAATATGGACTTTGGTGTCCCACAAGGCTCTGTCCTAGGACCACTGCTATTCTCTATCTATATGCTACCACTTGGTGGCATCATTCGCAAATTTGGCATTAACTTCCATTGCTACGCCGATGACACCCAAATTTACATACCAGTCAAACCAACCGATGACACCCAATTCCAAAAACTAGAGGCCTGCCTATCAGAGGTCAAATATTGGATGTCCCTAAACTTCCTACTTCTTAATGGCAGCAAAACTGAGATGCTGATTGTGGGACCGGCTAGACATAGACACTTATTTGAGAATAGTACTCTTAACTTTGATAGTTGTGTAATCTCCCAGAGCCCATACGTTAAAAACCTTGGGGTAAAATTCGACCCTACCCTCTCATTCGAGTTGCACATTAAGGAGATCACTAAATCAGCGTTTTATCATCTTCGCAATATTGCCAAAATTCAACCTATGCTAACAGAGGCAGACGCAGAAATTTTAGTACATGCCTTTGTATCATCCAGAATCGATTATTGCAATGTCCTTTTCTCGGGCTTACCTACTGGGCGCACTAAAAAACTACAACTGGTCCAGAATGCTGCTGCCAGAATCCTGACCAAAACTAGGAAATTCGACCATATAACTCCCATCCTGTCCTCATTACACTGGCTACCAATTCAGGCCAGGTGTGACTTTAGGTGCTTTTACTTACATATAAATCATTACATGGGATGGCACCGTCCTATTTATCCGATTTGATTAAACCTTATAAACCGCCACGCACCCTCAGATCTCAGGACGCTGGCTACCTGTCTATCCCAGCAGTCAAAAAGAAAACTGCAGGTAACAGAGCCTTTTCTTACCGGGCTCCCTATCTATGGAACAGTCTGCCTGCCTCAATCAGAGAGGCAGGCTCTATCGAAGTCTTTAAGTCAAGGCTAAAAACCCATTTATTCTCTCTGTCATTTGACCAGCCTTGAGGGAGTGGCTCAGTCTCTTCTCAGAGTAAGGCTAGACCAGTTAGCTCATCCTAGATCAGGGTCCTGCCGATGGATACTAGCATCCTGCCTACATGTCCTATTCTCCTGGTCTACCTGCTCCTGTCCACTGACGCTGGTCATGTCTGTGTGAGTGAGAGTGTGTGTATGGGTGTGTGTGGGTGAGTCTCCTATCTGTTCCAGGCTGCAGCCCGGCAGAGTTGGCGTCTGGTTGGTCCCGCCTCCTAGGACGATGCTGACTGAGCGGACGTTGCGTTCTCCTATCTGGGCAGTGTTGGCGCCTGCATGGTCCCCTAGTCCTATGATGACGCTGACTGAGTTGCCGTTGCTGTGATGCCGCCCCATCAGATCTGGATGTCCCACCAAAATAAACTTTCATATATTGTGTATACGCTGCTTGCCCAAACTCGGCATCTATTGCACGCCCAACCGTCCTGGTAGGGGGATCCCTCTCTGAGTAGCCCCTCCCAAGGTTTCTCCCAATTTTCCCAGTGAGGGTTTGTGGGAGTTTTTCCTTGTCCTCTGTGAGGCTCTAAGGCTGGGGGATGTCGTGTACTAACCATTTATTATTTTCACATGTTGGGCACTGTGAAGCCCTTAGAGACTGTAACGGTGATTAAGGGCTATACAAATAAATGTGATTTGATTTTGATTTGAAGAATGGAAAGAAGATTTTCAAAGCTATATGGGAAACGAAATCCTGTCCTAGCGGTAGAAGGTTCTACCGCGCGACTTGTGGAGTGACTGCCGAAGGCAAACCTGAGGGTCTATTGATTTTGGAGTATTTTAACTCTGCATGTGGAGTATTTTCACATCACTGCATGTGCCTATCGACGCCTGGTTGAAAATGGTTGAAGGGACAGGCACGGGGATCGCCGCTTTCTTTCAAAGCTGTCATTACTATAGGGAGCTTGCTGTGGTGAAAAAATGTCTGGCATACCCCCCCTCTTTAAACCCGCCCCCTCCTCTTAAACCATGCCCTTCCTTTTTTTTCCTTGAAAACTCCTTGCCCTCCTCTCACTATTTTAAAGACCCGTCATGTCTGGCAAGCTCCTACCATGTTATATGCCACCTCCACCCTCGCAAGCATCCTCCATGGAGTCGTCCGTGGATTTGTCTTCGGAGCTGTCTACACTTTTGCTGACTAGGGTGGTGTATGACTAGGAAAGAAACCTGTTGGGGATGTGAATGCGAGCACCTGAGTCAAAAACAACACGATTGTCTGTTAGAGGAGCCCGAATATTTCTTGCGATCTAACTTTGAACCGCTGATGAAAAAACTCTGGATGGAGTGGTTTATTCCTACCATCCTGTGAATGCTGGAGACACGTAACATCAACGTGGATGAATCCAGGGTCCGAGGAGCAACGGAGGCCTTTCTACATGATTTGAAGTCAGCAAACTGCCTCAGCGATGAAATCGCTGTTTACGACAGTGACTTTAACTGATCAGGTCTAGTTTGATCATCTTGCTGAGGATGCTGAGTACGTTGAGTTGTGTGTTATTACAATCTACCTACAGTTCTTGTGAATTGGTAACTTCAATGGTTTAAAGTTCTCCGTTTGATTTGGTTGATATTGACCACTTAAATAATGACGCACCAAATTTGAATATGTACCATCTGTAATAACTCATCATGTTAATAATCAAACTGTAAACATTGTGACTGAAATGCGAAGACTACATTATGCTATCTGTTGCAAAAATGGAATTTGTGTTTCCACGCAAGCATTACGAGGAATTCCGAGATCTCCATCATGATGTCTACTTAATTACAAATGAATTGTTGTATAGATAAACTATTTTTTTTACTCTATGATCTATATATATGTATAAAAATAGTTTATTTTTATTACTAAGTCTCTTTAAAATACATGTGATTTCATAAATAAATCATTTTAAAAGAGCACAGAAGGATAAAAACAATATCCTATCAATCAGTCCAGGGAAGGGCAATTCACACAAGGAGAAGTAGATTTTAAATACCAAGTAGTCCAGTCCAGTCTAGTCTTAAATAACTCACAATTTTCCTTTGTGCCTGAGCGCCAGCAGAGGGAGCCTGCTTCAGCGGGGCTCTCGATGCGATGTGACCGCCACAATGCAGTCCGATCCCGGAAGTCCAGCGCCGGGAATTCCACGTAGCCGGTCTGCCGCTGTCAGAGGAGAACAGTAAAATCAGTGCTCAGCCTGCCTCATAGCCCCGGCAAATTCAAAAGAATTCCTAGCACTCTAGCGTGATCACGATCACAATCATGTTATGCATGCCCATCAATAAATGTGCTGCTGTCACTACTGCTCTGCCGTCGCCCTCTGGATCCGGTGCCCTCAATACAAAGGAAAGCAGGACTCAAGATACTAGGGTTGAGCTGAATACTCAGATGAAATGAGTATCCGGTACGGATAATGTACTTTTTATGAGTATCATCCGAGTAAAATGTGTCAATATCTGTACTTGTGATGAAGGAAAATCCTCATTGGGTAGCTGTGTCCACATCGTTCCGCGATAGGCCAGCCACACACAGAGCTCCTCCACTACACAGAACCTATACATAGTTCACTGCTGCTGCGCCGCGCCACACAACACAATCTTGCCATTGTCACAGCCACTCTGTCCACAGGGATTAACAGCTCGCGACTCTCACTGCTTCTACAACGGTTAGGTTTTCTTCCATTGGCTCGCTCCTACCTCGGTTTGTAAAATACCCTGGTTAAAATCTTGATTAGGATATTGTACGATCCTGCTTGTGTCGGAGGAAGAAGCCCAGGTTTCAGGCCAGTGATGAAGACCGGACCTCCACGCCAACACTTAATCTTCTTCACGATTCTGTAGATTCTGTAGTTACTGGAGTCTCAAACAGGTTCAAAGAAGTCACTGGAGATGATCAGAGTTCGATGCAATAGAGCTTTATTCTTCAACAGAAACAAAACGCGAGTTGGTTCCGGAACCAGACTGAAATACAACTGTCTGTGCATGATCTTATATATCCTAAAAACAGTTTTCATTAATTTTAGCTTTGTCAGCAAGAAAATAATGGTGTCTAAACGCCAAATTTGGTCTTATGGGGGGTCTTTGTGGGCATGTAGGCAGTCCCGTTTTCCCATTTTACTCCATTACATAACCGTTAAACTTGGAGTTTTGGGGACTTTCCCATTCACCATTACGTTATGGCCACCTGGGCCTCTCCTGTCTGCGCATGCCCCGCCTGTCTATTTCTAGGTACTTCTTATCAAAATGAGGCCTGTGCAGCTCGTCCTTGGACACCCTTATTGTGAGAAGGCCTCAGACTGTATTTTTTTTAAAACTTTGTGATTTACTGTGGGGAAACTTTTAGACTATGTTTTTTGAAACTTTATGATTACTTTATGATCTTTAGGTTACATGCTTAATCAAACACACTCTTTATATTTATGCAGACTTATCATAACACACTTTATAGTTATGCAGACTTAACATTTTGCACACACACTCTTGATTATATTGCTTATTACAAAGCATATTATTTACAACATTTCCCCCCTTTGGGACTTACCAAGTCCCACAAATATGCTGCTTATCAGGTTCAAACATGTTTCTCTAAAGTGCACAGAATACACATACCGAACATGGCTCCTGGGGTAACCAACACAAGGAGGAAACATAAAATGAGCGAATTCAGGAAATCAGGTCACTGAATCGAGAGTTTAAGCTCATGCTCGTCATAATATAAATTGCCTTAAACAACAGAAATAGTATATGGATTATATTGTCACTCTGTGAGATTATATTAACTTGTATCAATTTACCAGTGTAGACTACTTTAGTGTGAACTACTTAATTAGTGTGGATATTATAATCAACAACTCTATTCAAACAGTATAATTTCAAACAATCTATCATCAATCTATGGCACATCTATGTTAGCTATAGATGTTAAGAAACCTGTACTCTAAAGATAAGTCGTCATGTAGTCGTCGTTAGTCATCTTCATTAGTCGTCTTCAACCCAGACACTTTGTGTGCCGTAGAGGGTCACTAACATGAGAGGATACTAGAACCTCATTGTTCATGCTAGTATGGGTATCTTCCAAGTCAGTTTCAGTCCAAATGTGAGTTGGCGTCTAGGTCCGATCAGAATCCGACACACCGACGCCCAGGGTCAGTACATCAGACTCTGACCAAACCACGACACCAATGTGGTTTAAGGGTAAGGTGGCTTAGGGGCGAGGTAACCTAGGGATAGGATTGGCTTAGGAGTAGTATGGCTTAGGGGTAGTGTATGTTCCAGTGCCACGCAGCCGTCGGTATCCGTCGATAACATCGTCGCACGTAGCCACGCGACAGGCCAGGAGATCCCTTTCTTTTGTCAACTCATTCACCAGGGTTTTTAACTCTTGTAGCTGGGTTTCCTGTGCTTGTATTAGACTTTTCTGGTTTTCCATAACATCCTCCCGGGCTTCCAACACCTGCAGTCGATATCGCTGTTTTTTCATGTTACCCTCTTGGGCTTCCAGCTCTCGTAGTCGAATTTTCTGTTCTTTTACCCTAAGCCTATGGCGTTTGGTGGTGCGTCGTTTGAGCTCTTTCAGTCTGCGCTTTTGTATAGCAGAGGCCTTGTGTGGTGATAGGTTACTCGTCTGTATTTTGAACTGCTGCCATGTGAGGTCAGCCAATTTGGCGGGTTCCCAGAGCTCACCGGTACATTTATCATCAGAAGAGCTGTCTGTGATTGACCAACCCTCCTGCCACGCCTGCAAAATTCGCATTTCAGATTCAGGAAATTCAGCGTGGGAAATGTCCTCTTCGAGTTGCGGCCGCTGCATTGAGGTCGAAGGTTGCAGCTGCAATGTTGGAGTCGATGGTTTCTGGTAAGGGTTCGACACTTTTTTTTTTTTTGTTTTTTTTTTTTTTTTTTTTTTTTTTTCCTTTTTTTTTTTTTTTCCTTTTTTTTGGGTGGGGGGGTGTTGGTGGGGGGGGGTGGTGGGGTCGGTGGTGGTGTGTTGTTAGGGTGGGGGTTGGGGGGTGGTGGGGGTGGTGTGGGGGGTGTTGGGTTGTGGGTGGGTTGGTGGGGTTGGGGGTGTGGGGTGGGGGGGGTGTGTGGGTTGGTGGGTGGGGTGGTGGGGTGTTTGGGGGGGGTTTGGGGGGGTTTTATTTTTTTTTTTTTTCCCCTTTTTCCTTTTTTTTTTTTTTCTCTTTTTTTTTTTTTTTTGTTTTGTGTTTTTTTTATTTCTTTTTTTTTTTTTTTTTTTTTTTTTTTTTTTTCCTCTTTTCTCCTTTTTTTTTTTTTTTTTTTTTTTTTTTTTTTTTTTTACTTTTTTTTTTTTTTTTGTTTTTTTTTTTTTTTTTTTTTTTTTTTTGTTTTTTTTTTTTTTTTTTTTTTTTTTTTCCCTTGAAGCAACTGGCATAACAGCGAGGGCGTCTGGGGAGGTGGTGTTGGAGTGCGTCCCGCAGTCGGTTCTTCCTCGCTTGGACCGGCAAATCCTTCTGTATCCTGTTCATCTTTGGGGGGACTCTGGTGTGGTTCTCCTAGGTCTGATGCTGTCGGCTGCTGCGTCACCCACTCTGGCTCCGCTGGTCCTGGTGCATTTACCAACACATTTCCCTGTTGGTACCACTGGTTCATGATTGGGCGTGGTTGGCTCACGGCTGGGGATGCCCTGTAAGGCCCTTCAGGAAAAAACCCTATGGCTGGTCTCATGTGGGCTGGCCCTAAAGGGGTCACTTGAACCAAATTTTGTGGCCATACTTGAGGTTGTTGAACAAAACCCTGATTCTGTGGGAATTCTGACCACGTATATCCTGGGCCTTCTGCCATGATTTATCTATCAAAATAATAAAGAGTGTTAGTTGATTCTCTCCAGGCAACCTTTGGCATAATTCATATAAATTGGAGCGATGTCACCCCAACAGTATAACTGAAGTCTATCTGTGTATAGACTGTAACTATGTTTACATCTGTCTGAAAGTCGTCCTACACCTTTCTTCCCATGCTAAATAATATGTCATGTCCTAGTTTTAGGGTGACTACTTCTATTCTAGTCTTAGTGAACAGGGGCATGCAAAGTTGTCGCGGTGTCAATTGTACCAAATCATAAGTATAGAGTATTGAGACAACACTATGCTCCAATCGTATGCCCTATCCCAATATATATGTTTCTGTTTTCCAGCGGCTACTGTGCATTTTTTCCATGCGAATGGTGGATGGTGTTAGCAGTGGATACCCCTCAGACTGTACTGAATGTAATGAATATTGTAGGAAAGTTTTAGAAGCATGCAGCTGAATAGGACCATATGGCAGGAGATTTAACACGGGTTCGAGTTCTTTGTTAAACCGTTTGTCCGCTGTTTCTTTATGTTTCCGCCGTTCTTTCTTTTTTGTGCTGTGTTCTGTCATTGTCGGATGATTCTTTATACATCAAGCTGCCATTTCCGTGCATCCATTGGGACGTAGATGTCATCTACGGGCTCAGGTTCAAACAGTATTCCGCGGTTCATTTGCGTCATCTCTATTTCAACGTCTATGTCATTGTGAACTACTAGGGGAAACTGTCCGGTTATCAGCAAAATCATCTTACTAATTGTCATTCGAATCAGTGGAAACACACAACACAAAACGACCATGGCAATCAACAACAGCATGCCCACTACCATTCCTACTACTTGCAGGATCCTTCTCCAGGATAGTTTATTGAAGAAGTCCCATATTGCGTGTGCCCTGGTATTCCAATTGGAATTTTTTACATGTTCATCTCTTAGCGTTTTCAGCTTGCTTAATATTCTTGTGAGGTTACCTTCTTCTCCTGTGTGCATTGGTATAACAGTGCAACACTCATCACCAATATGGCTGCACACTCCCTGATCTTCTGCTAGCAGAGTGTCTATAACAAACCTATTTTGCAGTGTCATCATGGAAGTTGAGTGTAGCTGTTCTCGTATGGTCCCTAGTGCTGATAAAGTCCAATTAATGAACCTCTGCTGATTGTACCATAAGTAATTCACCCATCTGCTGTTGCGAGCTATGTATTGTGCATTTGGTACTTGTCCCAAAAGCGGGACCGCTCCCACTGTCTGTCCGAAGATGATCCAATCCTCTCCTATGGCCTGATGGTCTGACGGCACGCCATGCGGTTCCTGGTTCCAAGCGACATAGACTTGTGCATCTGCCGCCCATTCACTGTCGGTGCTTCTTTTGACTTTATTCTCTAATGGCGGAGTGCTTAGTACCGTCACTTTCCCTGTTAGCATAACTGGCGTGCAAATCCCTGTCCAATTTGACGGTAATACCAATTTTACTTGTTTATTGTTATCGCACATCCAGAACACATCTGCCAACGGCTCTGAGCCGTTTGCAAGGTAGGGGATACGATATGCCTGGGGGAGTGTGTCACCTTGTTTGATGAGAAGATAACTACCATCTAACACTATCTGATGGCACTGAAATCTGCTTTTTCAGTTGTGTTACAGACTTTTACTCTTTGGGGGTTGCGTTTTGCTTGTGGGACACGCATCCTAATATGTCTACATCGTACTCAAGGATCTGTTTTATTTAGGCGTATGGCACCCATCATATCATTACCACGTGCTATACAATATGGGAACGTTGTCCCCTTTGCCATGTTGACTACTGGTGGTATCCAGGACTCGAGTTCATTTGATAGCCACCGTGGACAGATCTGCCCATCGTTGGACCATCCTCCACGTCCTCCAGCCATTTGTATTACACAGTACGCAAAACAGGTGTCGATGATATTACACCCGTTAATACCAAAACCCGTCACGGGCATTATCTGGGGAATTCTTTTAGCATTATAACACGTTACGCATGAATGTGAGCTTGTTTGCCTGGCCGAAAATTGCATCCATTGATAGAACATATTTTGCTCCCATTTTGACATTCTCAATTCTCCGTTTATCCCACGAAATCCGTCTCGCACACTTCTACGTGTACGCTCCTTACCATATGGTTCTACCGAGCCGATGGCTGCCTTCCTGGGTGTAGGTTCTCCTGTATTGACATCTATACATTGGCTCCTAGAGCATGTGGCCCTTACTCTCACCACCCCTTTGGTTTTACACTGCTTATTTGCAGGAAGGTTGTCTAATTTAATGATCTCATGGGTGGCTGAGATAGCATAAATTTGTTCGCTCTCAGATTTAGCATAGATGAGTTCAATTAGTTCATGTGGTGGCAATTTTCCCTGTTTTACTGCTGTAACTCCAGCTGTTAAAGCACAGTCAATCAGCTGCCTCTGTTTTGTAATTGCTTTTTCAGGATCTGAAACCTCATATATTAGTAGAAATAGAACTATAATTGTGAATATTCCCCATAACCTTCTTCCATTTACTCTCTCTCCCTTACATTCCAGATGGCCCTTCCCCTGGGTCTGTTTCTTGCCCTTCTGGACTTTCTGTTGGGCTTGTGGGTGATTCATTATCTGAATCTGATTCACTTTCTTGTCTTGATGCTAAAGATCCACTACTTGCTGGACTGTCTCTGGCCCGTCTGGCCGCCAATCTTTGGGATCGTCTTTCTCCCTGTGGACTCTGGGACCGTCTAGTTTCCTGTGGGGCGGTGTCACCTTCCCCTTCTTCTTGTGGGGCGGTATCACCTGCCCCTTCTTCCTGTGGGGTGGTGTCACCTACCCCTTCTGACTGTGGGGTGGCGTCGCCTTCCCCCTCTGACCCAGGGCGTGCTCTCCTTCTGTACGCTTCAGCCGTCCCTTCTGGGTCATCTGCTCTGCAGCAATGATTTAGGTGGTACCAAAACCTCTTACCTTCGACCTTTAGTGCTGTTGGGGTTGCTAAAATGACTTTAAAAGGGCCTTCACGTCTGGGTTGGTCCCACTTTCTTTTGAACACCTTGACGTATACCCACTCTCCTGGACGCATCCTCTGCAGTTGGTCTGGGATGTCAGCGTCTCTGTCCTCTGTGGCGCCTTTTACCTGGTGAAATATCAACTTATGGATTTGGGTTAAATGCTGCACATAACTTACTAATTCTTGTTCCAACTGCTCAAGTTGGCCTCTAAGATATGGCACAGGCATTGGTCGTCCTGTAAACATTTCATGCGGTGTTAGATGTGTTAGTCTGTTAGTTTGTGATCTCATGCACATTAGCGCCAGAGGTAAAGCTTCCACCCAATTAAGCTTCCCCTCGTAGTCTGCCAGCATTTTAGCCAATTTTGCTTTTAGAATGCCATTAGCTCGCTCAACTATTCCCTGTGACTGAGGGTGGTACACACACCCAAACTTCTGTTTTATTCCTAGCATCTTAAATGTTATTTTGGTGATTTCTGCTATAAAATGCGGTCCGTTGTCTGAGCTAATAGCATCTGGTATGCCAAATCGTGGGAAGACTTCTTTGCACAAAAATGTTGCTACCGATTTAGCATTCGGGTTCGCTGTTGGCACCGCCTCAACCCATCTGCTGAACCTGTCAATCACAACCAAAATATACCTCATTCTTCCTATTCGTTGGGTCATATCCACGTAGTCTATCATTAGATGTCTAAAGGGACCATCTGGTGGAGGGATGTGTGCTATTGGGGCCGAAAAAGCTTTCCTTACATTGTATTGAGCACACACGTCACATTCGTGCAATGTTCTATCTACTGTGGCTGCTAAAAATGGCGTCCACCAGACTGCCTGAAGGCGTTTTATCACTTACCCCCTTGCGCAATGGTCCTGACCATGCGCATTTCTTATAGCATAACGCAACAAAGAAATGGGCAACACAAAATGACCATGGGGGCTTCTCCATAACCCTTTTTGGGGCCCGTCCTGCGTAACTTTGATAGCACCTCTTTTTAGCCATACCAATTGTTCATAAACATCAGCCCTCTCCTGTGCCAGTATAAGAGAGGAGAGGGTCGTAAGTGGCGCACAATCTTCTGCAAACAGCAGTGGCGCCATACTGTTGCTTATCGCCGCTCGTTTAGCTGCTTCATCAGCTAAGTTATTACCTGTGGCTATCAGGGAGTCTGTTTTTTGGTGAGCTGGACACTTGATGATTGCAACCGCTGTCAGGAGGTGTATGGCATCCAGCAGAGCAGAGACAGCTTCTCCATGTCTTACTGGGGTGCTATCTGCTCTACAAAATCCTCTCTGTTTCCAGATGCTACCATCTATATGACACACCCCGTATGCGTATTGCGAATCTGTATTAAGTCGCTGCCCTCGAGCCAATTTACATGCGGCTGTTAAAGCCTTGATTTCTGCTAGTTGTGCAGAACATGGTTGGGCAATCTTAGTTGCTTGAATGTTTGTAAAGGTGTTGTCTTTATTTAATTGTACTAGGCCATAGCCGGCATGATTTCCTGTAGCATCTTTAAAACAGGAGCCGTCTACAAACAATGTGAGATCTGCTGTAATTGGTTGAGTATGCAGGTCATCACGTGCCTGCATAAAATCATGGGTTGCTTGGACACAGTCATGTGGAGATCCGTCCACAGGCAATACCATCCGAGTTGCAGGATTTACTGTATTGCATCGTTGGATGTTAAGTTCGGGCGCTGAGAGTATAACCTCGTACCGTTTTTCTAGCCTGAGTTAGAATGAACCGTGGGCTTGTGAGCAAGGCGTGTAACTGATGAGACGTATAAAGGGTCACTGAGTGGCCCATAGTTAGTGTGGAGGCTTTTTGAAAAGCGAAAGCAGCTGCAGCCAGTCCCTGATAACAGGGTGGCAGACCGGACTCAATGTTATCCAATTTGGTGCTATAGTAAGCTAAAGGTTGTTTGCGCGTTGGCGTGTCCTGCATTAATACTGCATTTGCATATCCTGCTCGTTCTGCAACATACAAATGGAAAGGCTTCGAATAGTCCGGATTTCCGAGTGTTGGAGCCGATTGCAGGTCCCCTTTAAGTGCGCAGAAGGCCCCCTCCGCGTCCTCAGTCCACTGTAAGTGGGCTGAGCTGTTATTTTGTCCCGCCGCTCGTATGAGGGCTCTCATAGGTGCTGTCTTGACAGCATAGTCACAAATCCACTGACGGCTGTATCCCGCCATCCCCAGAAAAGAAAGCATCTGTCCCACCGTTTGCGGTTTGGGAGCGTTAGTTATGGCTTCTACTTGGGAGGGGGCAATTAGCCTTTTATCCCCGCTCAATCTCCTTCCTAGGTAATCAACTTCCTCTTGGCAAAACTGCAATTTGTCTCGGCTGACTTTGTGTCCGCCATGTGCTAGCGCTGTCAACACTGCAACAGAGTCTGTCTCACACTGTTGTTTTGTAGGACTACAGATCAATAAATCATCCACATACTGGAGCACTGTACTGGGGACGTCTAAATGTTGCAGATCTTCGGCTAACACTCTATTAAATATGCTGGGACTATCAACATAACCCTGAGCAACGCGTGTGTATGTGTATTGTTGCTGCATGTATGTAAAGGCAAATAGATATTGTGAATCTGGATGTAGTGGCACACTAAAAAAGGCTGAACATAAATCAATTACAGTGTACCAGTGTGTGTTAGGTGGAATGTTGGTCAGTAGTGTATGTGGGTCTGGGACAATGGGTGTCTCGGCATTCACAATGGAGTTGATGGCTCTCAAATCATGCACTAATCGATAATCGGCAGAATGTGGCTTTTTAATTGGAAAAATCGGAGTATTGCAAGGGCTTTTTGTTTTTACCAATACACCTGCTGCCAACAGGCCCTCAATTGTGGGTCTAATTCCTTCTATAGCATGCTGCTTCAGCGGATACTGTTTTCTATAGGGGAGCCTTACCTGTGGTTTAAGTTTTATGCGTATGGGTTGTGCTGACTTAACTTTCCCTACATCTGTCTTATGTTTTGACCATAATTCCTGTGGTACTTGTTTCAATAGATTTTCATGTTCGGCTATTAATGGCAACTGTGTGAGAGTTCTTTGATTTACTAAAACTTTCTCTGCCTGTCCATCAACTGTGCGTAGGGATATTCTAATGTAATGTCCATCAGATGACGCGTGAATGTATTTGTTTTTGGTGGCTTTCCATTCTTGTACTTGTAATGCAGCCTTCACCATTGGGCCAAGTTCATGGGATTCGTGTCCTTTTGTCACCATCAATGTGACATGGGGGGTGGAGTTTGAAACCAGTCACTTGAAACCAGTCTTTCAATTTTGAAGGGAGCTCTATGGCTGCTGCTACCCCCTGTGGTCCTATATACACGTTTTGGCTGACCACATAGTATGGTTTTCTGTTAATCAGATCGTCCCAGCATTCCTCATAGTCTGCATGTTTTCTCTGTTCATCATACATAAGAGTACAATGGAGTGGTAGTTGTGGTTCGGTGGTCTGTCTCTTTTGGGTTTTCACGCATGGTTTCCACGTGTTCCACTTTTGGAGCAGACTGGATTTTGGCATTAGTTGGAGCCAATATACCAAAGGCTGGGTTATACTGAGATCTCTCCAAACTGACATCATTCTTGCTGATGAGTCTTCTGGAAAATCTACATAGAGACCTTCCTTAGTACACATAATGTTAGCTTTTAGTGGACACAAAATGTCTCTTCCGAGTAGGTTGACAGGTGTATTGTCAGAATATAGTAGGAACAATAGTTTTTCCTCACACAGCCAGCATTGAAACTGGCCGTGTGAGGGGTATTACTTGGAGCTTCCCAGAGAAACCCACCGTCTTGACTGACGATGTAGAGAGGGGGAGGTTTGAGCCGGATTTCCCAATACATGAGTAGGTGGCCCCTGTATCGATCATAAAAGAGTACTCTCGGCCCTGTATTGTTACCTCTATGGTGGGCTCATCCTGTGGTTGTAATGAGAGTACTGGTGTTATTAATTCCCCCTCAGGCTTCTCTGGGCCCCCCTATTGCCACTCTGCCGCTGGGCCCGTCCATGGGTTGGTTGGACAGTCTTGCTTGATATGACCCGTTTGGCCACACCCCCAACAAACGGCATCTTCTGTCTGTGTTTGGTTAAGCTGTGGGTTGGACTGGGAGCGTTGTTGTTGTTGTGGACCTCTGCCTCTCCTGCTAAATGATCCTTCTCTCTGTCCTGGTCGTCCTCTGGAGCGGTAATTTCCATTGGTCCCACCAGCCTGATTAATATGCACATGGATAGGTGGTAGTGCAGTCATAGTGTTGCCTGGTGCTGTCTGTTGTGGTTCTGTTGGGGCTTGTGACTGGACTGGCGTCTGGGGCGCGGGTGGAGCTTGGGGTGCCATTGTTATTGTTGGTTGTGTTGGGGCTTGATCTATGGCTACCACGGGGGCCTGAGTCTTAGCTTTATCCTTCTTTGGTTTGGTTAATTCATTCAACTGTAGCTGTGTTAGCTTGTCGGCCAAGCGTTTGCTTGCTTCTTCTTCCTTTTGTCTGTCTTTTCTGTGGTTTTCCACATGGTGCACAATATGCTCAGAAAACAGTGGCCATTCCATCTTCATAAGCCCCACGACATTGTCTAAGCGTGTCTGTACTCCTTGTGGCATGGCTTTCTTTACCATTACCTTAAACAGACTTTTTGTGGTGTCGTTGGCGTTCCAGGCACTTCCTGTTTCATCTCTCCACTTTCGCTGAAAGTCACGTAGGAATTTTGCTGGGCTTTCACCGTCTTTTAGCGCTTCTCTGTCCAATTTGGAGGGATCCATTTTTTCTGGATATTGTTTTCTCAGTTCAGCCCATATTGGATTGCGAAATCCGCCAAAACCCACCTCACCCACTCTGTTTCCAGTTATCAGTGCTGGCAGATGCGCTGCTGTGAAGATTTCTTCAGTTATGTGTTTTCCAGCTATGTGCATGAGCAAAGCCTTGATGTCACCCAATGCCAACCTCACTCCAGCTGTACTTTCTTCTAGTGCTGTAATCCATTTATTTGCACCTTCATGGAGGTCTGGCAGTCTACTGGCCAGTCCCACCATATCCATAAATGACCATGGCACATATTGGGTCTGCCCTGTTGCTTTGGTTATTGTGGGGCACTGAGTACTAAGGAAACCATCATGGATCTCTTCTGGCTCTCCATCTGGACTCAGATTCTCCTCACTTTGGGCCTGGTATTGTCTTCCACTTCTCAGCCTGCCTGTTGGCTTCTGTCGCTCCTTTTGTGACTTTATTTCCCTTAACTGGCGAATCTGGTGATCTGCTATTTTCGACATTTCTGCTTCGATTTCGTCGATTACATTACATTACAGTCATTTAGCAGACGCTTTTATCCAAAGCGACTTACAATGAGTGCATTCAACATAGGTAGGCAAGAAAACTACTAGTCACCAGAAATCGTAAGTGCATTTCCTTCCTAAACAAGCAACTAAGAGCATAACTAGTGTTAAGTTAAGAGTGCAATAAGTTAGCAACCTACTTTATCTTAAACAAATGAGACAAATAAGAGCATCAAATAAACAAGAGCTAAGACAAATAAGTGAACCAAATAAACAAGAGCTAAGACAAATAAGTGTATCAAATAAACAAGAGCCAATAAACAAGAGCTCAGACACATAATTGATGACAAATAGGCAAGGCTAAGAGGAAGGGTCAGGGTAGTGTTTCCTGAAGAGGTGGGTTTTCAGCCTGCGGCGAAAGATGGGCAGCGACTCTGCTGTCCTGACATCAGTGGGGAGTTCATTCCACCACTGCGGGGCCAGGACAGAGAAGAGCCGTGACCGTGTAGATCGGCCGCAGGGACCTCTGAGCGACGGGGCAACCAGTCGCCTCGAGGCAGCAGAGCGAAGTGGTCAGGCGGGGGTGTAAGGCTTGACCATAGCCTGGATGTAAGAAGGAGCTGTTCCTTTCACTGCCCTATAGGCTAGTACCAGGGTCTTGAACTGGATGCGAGCTGCTACAGGGAGCCAGTGTAGAGAACGGAGAAGGGTAGTTGTATGGGAGAACTTGGGGCGGTTGAACACCAGACGAGCTGCAGCTTTCTGAACAAGCTCCAGAGGTCTGATGGCAGACGCCGGGGCACCAGCAAGGAGGGAGTTGCAGTAGTCCAGGCAGGAGATGACAAGAGCCTGGATGAGCACCTGCGCTGCATTAGTAGGCGCTGTCTGTTTTCAATCGCAGGATCCTCTGATGTTATGTAACCACTCATCTGCACTTTCATTATGTGGGGCTGGGTCCTTGTTTCCTGTGTTCTTTCCTCCAAAAATGGACGCTGCCCCTCCTCCAGTTCTTCCTCCATTCTTGTTAGCCTTGTTGCGTCTTGTGTGGCTGGAGTAGGTTTTGATGTTCTCACACTCTTTTCCCTGCATGATGGCCAGTAGGCATCCTCCTCCACCATGTCTTCAAAGCTCACCCTGTTCAACACTTTAACAGGGACGTTTCTTCTATCAGACCTGGCTGCAGGTGTGAAGTCGGCAGGGGTGCTTGTGTAGCGGGGACATTCTGCTGACAGGCTCCTCCTAATGCTGCCGCAACGTGGAGGGAGCGGTGTTTCCTCACTCTCCTTTCGATAGTAGTCATTTCTGTCCTTGCTGGCTGACTGCCAGCTCTGTTCTGCCGCCTGTCGGTATTGTTGTACGTCTCTTTCATCTTCGCTCGTTTGGTTACTCCTTTCTGCTGTAGTTCTTAGTGGCTCACTGCTGCTTTCCATTCTCTTCTTCAGGGGAGGATTGCCATTTGATGGCGTGCTGCGTGGATGGTCATATATCCCCTCCTCTTCAGGGAAAATGCTTTCCTGACTCACATTGCTTCCCCTGTCGTTTGCTGGTGCGGTCAGTGTGATACTAAAATCCCCTTGCAGCTTGCCTTGTATTTTGCATTCTTCTTCCTCCTCATCACACACTCTTGATACTGGGAACTGTCCCACTTTGATTTGATTGTTTGCTGGGGACATATGGTGGTGGCGGTGCTGGTGGCTGCTGTTCTTGCTCTTTTATTTTTTCTTTCCACTCTTCCCTGGCTTCAGCCCTCTTTTGCCCTTCTTGTCTAAACCATCCTAACACTTCCCTTTCCCTAACTCTTCTACCTTCCCTTTGATCACTCTTATCTTTGGCCTTATGGTGTTTTATATTTTCCTCCACTTCATCGCAGCATGTTCTACTGAAAGTGCCCTTTATTGGCCACTGGAATTTTCCTGATGTCCGCTCATGCCACTCGGTCATGAACAGCTGGATCTGTTTTTTACGATCCAGATTTTGTTTAATTATCACCTCCATTGGTGTCGACACACCGCCTCCCTTTGTTACTTTTGCCCCCATGTATCCCTGTCGCGCGCCGCTTGCCAGTGATCTAGCAATTTCTGGCTCTTCGTCTAACTCTTTTGTTCTTATTAATACAAGTATTTTACGAGCAGTAATGCCAGGCTTATATTTTCTTCCTTTAAAATGGCCAAATTCTAGTTTCTCTGTCCCGTCTCCTTGTGGAGTTTTAGTAATATATTCAAATTTACCAGTTTCCCACTTAACTCTTCTGGGGACTACGGAGATACACAGCCGTAGATTCACCGCTACTCGGCTTCGTCCCTGTAACCCGTACCCTTCTGGTACCCCAAATGCTGGATTTAAAGGGAGCGTTGCTACCGCACCAGGATCTCCGCACAATGGCTCCAACAATCTAGCCAAATTTGTTACAGTCCAATACCCATGTATTGCCCTTCTCCACGGTACGTCAGGAAACTCCTCATCCACTTGTGCTATATTAATAAATTTAGTTATCTGCCAAAGTTTCAAGTTAATTAACTGCTTGTCTTGCCACTGTTCCACACCTTCCTCATCAATATAGGTTCGCTCCAACCAAAAATGTGTCCTTATTCCTTTTGTGTCAGCAGCTCCTATATTATCAAAATGTTCTAACGAAAATATTTCATTTTCGCTACTATCTCCCTCATCCATTAATATTTACCAACTTATATATAAAATACGTACATTATTGTGATACTATTCTATTCAATCTCACCTCTGCTCCTCTCAGCATGCATATATTCTATTGTGATACTATTCTATTCAATCTCTCCTCTACTCCTCTTGGCACGTATCCAACAGCCTGTACAGTACTCCTGGGTGCATGCAGAGAGAGTTACGACCGTTTATCTCACTTCAAGCCGCAACCTATTTAATCCCTCCTCTACTCCCTCTCAACATACTCCCACCAGTCCGCACAGCACTCCTGCCTACACGCCTAACAGCCTGTACAGTACTCTTGTGCACATGCAAAAAGAGTTGCGACCGTTATCTCACTTCAAGCCGCAACCTATTTAATCTCTCCTCTGCTCCCCTTTAACATACGCTCACCAGTCTGCACAACACTCCTGCTCACAGGCAAGAAGCTACGACCGTTATCTCATTCCGAAAGCCGTAACTCATTCAATCTCATATAATTACTTAAGTACACTTGTTATTTGCACATCTATTCTAATTGTTTATATAAAAAGCAGTATTTACATGCACTATAGTTTTTTCTCTTGGCCAAGTGTTGCAATTACATTTAGCAACAGTTGCAATTACATTTAGCAACTTGCGCGCCTCGCAGTCCCTAAGAGGCTCCCCGTCGGTCCTAGCGATGGTGTACACTCAAATCTACCCCTGCCCGTTCGGACCTTTCCCTCTCGGGAGAGCTCCAGCACTCAGCTGAAACACTACTGAAATGAAAAGCGGTATCTACAGTGTTGTGCTAGCAATTGCGCACAAACCAACTCTTATCCGTTCAGTCCTTCCCTTCTCGGGAGAGCCTCAGCACACAGCTGAAACACTACTGAAATGAAAAGCGGTATCCACAAAAGTTGGGCTAACTCTAATATAATCTATACACAAACCGTCCGGTTCTAATGCTTACAACAAATTCACAGACTTTAACAACTTTACAGACGTTACAACGATAGACAACAATTTTTATACACCGTCCGTCTTCACTTTTAGCAGTGGTCAACACTATCCTCATTCTGTGTGTAATTATTTCTGATTCATGGCCTGGCCTGAGCGTGTGCAGCCATCCAAATCATACCCCCGCTGAACACTAGGCAGACAATTATCCAGCATGCTATACACACATTCAACAACCATTCATCCATTCTTTCTCCATCATTCATTCTTTCCGCACCATGGTGTATTTCATGCACATTAAACATACAGTTGCATCAAACTCTGTACCGCCAGCGACTTAGTTTTAGTTAGTATTATTTTGATGAACCTGCTGGGTTTTACACTTATGTTACACAAATTTTGCTTATTTTCTTTAAATCATTCTTTAACTAAGTTCTTTAGAGGAGAGACATTCTGATTTTTCTCACCTGGGCGGAGTCCTGCACTCAGACACAATCAGAATTTGCAGAATTTAGAAAAGGTTTCTGCTTACCTTTAATTTTGTGGCCACTGATGTGTGTTTGAGATGCAGGCTGTCCTCCCAGGCTGGAGTTCTCAGAGTCTTGTCTCTCCTGGCTGGCTCGCCAATTAATGTCGGAGGAAGAAGCCCAGGTTTCAGGCCAGTGATGAAGACCGGACCTCCACGCCAACACTTAATCTTCTTCACGATTCTGTAGATTCTGGAGTCTCAAACAGGTTCAAAGAAGTCACTGGAGATGATCAGAGTTCGATGCAATAGAGCTTTATTCTTCAACAGAGACAAAACCCAAGTTGGTTCCGGAACCAGACTGAAATACAACTGTCCGTGCATGATCTTATATATCCTAAAAACTACGCCCAGTTTTCATTAATTTTAGCTTTGTCAGCAAGAAAATAATGGTGTCTAAACGCCAAATTTGGTCTTATGGGGGGGTCTTTGTGGGCATGTAGGCGGTCCCGTTTTCCCGTTTTACTCCATTACGTAACCGTTAAACTTGGAGTTTTGGGGACTTTCCCGTTCACCATTACGTTATGGCCACCTGGGCCTCTCCTGTCTGCGCATGCCCCGCCTGTCTATTTCTAGGTACTTCTTATCAAAATGAGGCCTGTGCAGCTCGTCCTTGGACACCCTTATTGTGAGAAGGCCTCAGACTGTATTTTTTTTAAAACTTTGTGATTTACTGTGGGGAAACTTTTAGACTATGTTTTTTGAAACTTTATGATTACTTTATAATCTTTAGGTTACATGCTTAATCAAACACACTCTTTATATTTATGCAGACTTATCATAACACACTTTATAGTTATGCAGACTTAACATTTTGCACACACACTCTTGATTATATTGCTTATTACAAAGCATATTATTTACTATATTATTTATTAACACTTGCTTGATCTTGCCAGAATCCTTAAAGATCTTGTAGGATCCCTGAAGATCTTGTTTAGGATCTTTGCAGATCTTGATAGGGTCCTTAAAGATCTTAAAGGATCTTTATAGGTCTTGATAGGATCTTTAAAGATATTGATGGGATCTTAACAGGATCGTTAAATATATTGATTGAGATATTTATTTCTTGATAGGATCTATGCAGATCTTAACATGAGCCTTAAGAATCTTAATGTGTCTTTTTTTTATGTTTCTTGAGTCAAGCAGTCTTAGACAAGTTTGTTTATTTACATGCGATATTATTCAATTGCTACTTTGTCAAGGTGCTATTGAATGGTCACAGAGCTCATGTGGGATTTGAAGTACCAGCCTTGTGGTTACAAGCTTCATGCCCTAACCCTTACACCATCGTTTCTCCTGATCAGCGCAGACATAACGGAGTTGATCATTTTGAGATCAGAAGGCAACACTTTATTCTATGAGGATCCTGATATGTGGACCTATACAATTCCGGCACAGAATTTAAATTTCAAAGTAGAATATAATGGCTGTAGAATAGTTTTCGGAGAAGCCAGTATTTTTAATCATCATCTTTCCCTAATCACCTATGTATCATGGTCATTTTATTATTCGTACAGTAAAATTATTACATAGGACATTTAAATATCTCACCAGGATCTTACAAGATCTTGGTGGGATCTTTGAAGATCCTACAGGATCCTGGGAAAGATTTTTACCAGAGTTATTTCTACTTCTGTTTCATTTAGTACTTTTCCATATTTCATGGAGACAACATTGATGGATATGTATCAGAAGTTTTCAACAACTATCAGCATAATTGATAACTTTGATAATTTTGTAGTTAGTATTTCATTACTTATTTCACCTACGTTTCCCTATTTCATATGTGACCTGCTCTCACAGAATCAGTCACATTGACCCCTAAACACATTTTGGGGTTTTCATATTACTTGAAAGAGAATGTAGGCTTTCCAATGAGACTAAAACCATGTCACCCCTCCAAAAAATGAGAAAGTTATGTGGCGTTATACAACGAGAGACACAAAAGTGTGGTTTTGAGAAAAAGGCCTTTAAAAAAACCTTTCCATTATGACTCTGAACATTCCATTTCTGGGGGGCTGCCGCTTTGGCATCTCACAAACAAATGCTGCTTGAGTGATTATTTTAAATAACAGATATAACATTTAGGCATCTATGTAATGAGGAGAAATTGCTCTTTAAGGTTATATTACACACAGTACACTTACACTATTTATCCACTATTAATGAATCTTTCAAAAGCACCTTGAAGATGTGAAAAATCTGTGACTCCCCTCCCCAACCCCCCACAATTATGGTTACACATAATTCAATTGTGTAAAAAGAAAGACAAACATACTGATATACATTAAAGTGTTTATGTAAACACATTCTTTATTTGTAATATGCCTAATGTATACAGTAGCCTATACAGTGTAGATGATTTATACCAATCTATAGCAATGTATATTGTATATGTATATAGATTGGTATAAATGCCAAGTGCCAAAATATTAAACACATCAGATCCGGATGTCCCACCATAATAAACTTGTATGCATTATGTATACGTTGCTTACCCAAACTCTATCAAATCTCAAATCTATTGCAAACCAACCGTCCTGGTAGGGGATCCCTCTCTGAGTAGCCCCTCCCAAGGTTTCTTCCAATTTTCTCTAAAAGGTTTTTTTTGGTAGTTTTTCCCTTGTCCTCTGTTGAGGGTCTAAGGCTGGGGGATGTCGTGTACTAACCATTTATTGTTTCACATGTTGGGCACTGTGAAGCCCTTAGAGACTGTAACGGTGATTAAGGGCTATACAAATAAATGTGATTTGATTTGATTTAAACCCCAAAGTAATATTGCAAGAAAAGATATAGCCATATTACACATATCACAAATTAAATCCTTAAATGATTCAATAATTCATCTAGACATTCATCATCTCTGCATATGTGATCGCCATCAATAAAGTAAGAGGTCCTCTGGTGCATCCTTTCTTTTTGCTGCTTCCTTTTGGCACCAGCAGTTTCTTTGGATCAGTTCATACTGCTGCTGACAGGAACATGTGTTTCTCACCTAGGAAACAAAGAAACATCTTAGGCCTACATTCAATTTGTGACAATTAAAATAAATTAACAGAACTAATTTTGTCATTTCAGTGTGAGACCACTCATTTGTAGTTAAATACAACTACAGGGTCCTGTTGACCAGCTAGCTAGCTAGAACTATTCAAAACATTACCTACAGTGTTCATTATTACTGAGAACAAGGTTTAAAGAAGATAAGATAAACACACTTGTGTTTACTAATGTTGGCTAGCTCTATGGGATAAATGGAAAAGTGCTTACCAGCAGTCACATATCTCTCTCGTTTTTCACCATAGAGAAGAGGATGTAGCAAGGCTTTCCCTGATGACATTTGCAGCCACACGATATCCCCTCCAGATCCGTAGCTCACATGTTCATCCCATTAATCCGACTAAAGGACGGCAGATATTGGGTCTGTTAAAAAAAGTGGCTCCATGTCAACATCTTCATCGTTGTCGGTGTCTGAAATGGGCCTGTCAGAGTCAGAAGTTTCACTGTTGTTGTCCGTTCCCGTGTCCGAGCCGCTCTCCTCAGCCGTCTCTCGGTCAGATCTCGGTGGCAAAAAGTAGTCGTCAATAAGCTCTCGCCACCGATCGCCGGAATCCACAGACAACACTGGATTGCTGAGCGATTTCTTCTTCTTTCCGAGACGCCATTGAAAGTCTTGATGATTACGATCCTAGCTTGCTAACTTGACAACCAACAGGTGCGGATGCAGCTGGCTAGTCGCTAAATGCCGCTGCCGCGATCAACTTCGCCAAATACATATCTTGCTTTTATGCTTCAAAGTTATATTTCCACTCCAAAATAGGAAATAATTCATACAGATTATGAAAGCCAAGATTTTGTTTTATTAAAATTAGTCAAAATACCAAAATGGTCAAAAATAGACTTTGACATTAAAAGGCATTTCTACGTAAATCAGCCATTGCGACTTCTGACTGATTCTGTGAGAGCACGTCACATATTCATACTATTTAACTAGAAACAGCATTTCCTGAAGAAAGTTCAGAGTGTGGTTGCTCAGTGTGCGTGCGCGTTCGTGCGTCTGGGGTCTTCCTTATTCTGTGGCTGTGCCTCAGGAGGTAGAGCGCGTTGTCCTCTAATCAGAAGATCAGAGGTTCGATCCCCGGCTCCTCCAGTCTGCATGTTGAAGTGTCCTTGGGCAAGACATTGAACCCCAATTGCTCCCGATGGTCAGGCAAGCACCTTGCATGGTAGCTCACTGCCTTGAGTGTGTGTGTGAATGGGTGAATGAGAGGCATATACTGTAAAGCGCTTTGGATAAAAGCGCTATATAAATGCAGCCATTTACCTTGGCCCGTAACAAACCTTTCATCAAAGTTTCGTGGTATGTGAATGCGTTTAGAAGTTATGGACCTTTTAATGATAGGCCATGCCCACTGTTGATGATGTTGTGTGTGCTATTCCTTGTATCAAGAGAAAAAAGAAAGTTTTAGATTAAAAAAAAATAAAAATAAATGTTTGTTTACATTTGTAACATCTATAAAGATCCTAAAAAGATCTTTAAAGATGTTTAGGGATCCTATCAAGAACTTTAAAGATTCTAAAAAGATCTTTAGGGATCCTATCAAGATATTTAAAGATCCTAAACAAGATCTTTAATGATCCTGGCAAGATCCAGCAAACAGGATCCTACAATATCCTAATCAAGATTTTAACCAGGGAATCTTACAATCCTGCATGTGCAGAAATCCTTACTTAAGATCTTGAACAGGATTCAATTCCTAAGCAAGATCTTACAAGAATCCTGTGTCTTGGTAAGATTTGACTAAGATCCTGGCTCTTAACAGGATATTTGAGAGAGATCCTATCGATAGCCAGGATCTTGCCCAGGATCTTGCTCTCAATTAGGATCCTGGGTGGATCTTTAAAGATCCTACAGGATCCTGGGAAAGATTTTTACCAGGGTATCTAAAGTCAGCCGAGTTACTTGGCTCGTACCGGACACGGTGCTTTTGACTACAGTCGCAAGGCTGAATGCATATTTCCATGTTGGATTGCCAACACGGGCTGTTTGCATAAATCACCCAGGTTCACACACAGTTCATTTAAAAAAAATAAAAAATAAAATAAAACCAGAGTAACGATCTAGGCTGCAAATAAATAACAGGCTGAATCTGGCATTGTGTCTCTCTCACTCTCTCTCTCTCTAACTCAGTCTCACGCACACCCACACCACATAATTAACATTGTGTTTTACTTTGTGTAGAAATAAAAAATACCGCCCACCCCCCCCAAAAAAATACAAATGTTAGGTAGTAAAAAAGCCCTGTTATCACACACACACACATCACACTATTTAAATTTAATTTAAAAAAAGTAAAAAAACAAAAAAAATCAATACAAAAAGTTATGTTGAGTACATGTTCAGTTATGTTGGTAACACTTTACAATACTGGTGCACCAGCACCATTCATTAATGCTTAACTAATGCACAGATCATCATGAGTTAATGTACGACTGATGAAGAACTTAAGTTACGTACTGTAACTCAGATTCTATGAATATAGGCGCAGCCCTCTAAGGCTATCGCTAGTGGGTTTATCCCTTGCGCGCATGCGCAGTACTTAAAGAACTTTAGTCCACGCCCACCTGTAGTGTGGGCCCCACCCAGGTCCTCACCCCGTTTATAACTCGGGTGCGGACCTGACAATCGGTTCCCAAAAACAGCTTTTTCTTCAGCCATTTTAAAGAACCAGTGGGGCCGAGAACTTAGAGGGCTGCGCCTATATTCATAGAATCTGAGTTACAGTACGTAACTTAAGTTCTATCTCATGCCGTCCATTCTACCTTCCCCGGGAGTTCAGCTCGGTCATCACCACAGCCGTCTACATACCACCACAAGCGGACACCGACGTAGCACTATCGGACCTACATGATGTGTTATGTCGGCATCAGAACAAGCATCCCGACGCGGCTATGGTGGTGGCTGCGGACTTTAATAGGGCGAACCTAAAAAAAGTCATGCCGAACTTTCATCAGCACATTACATGTGCTACCAGAGGGGAAAGAACGTTGGACCACTGCTATACGCCGTTCAAGAGAGGCTACAAGGCTGTCTCTCTCCCTCCGTTCGGCAAATCAGACCATGCCGCCATTTTCCTGCTACCGGAGTATAAACAAAGGATAGTACGGGAAGCGGTAGTGACGAGGGACGTAAAGCGGTGGTCTGACCAAACAGAGGCTGAGCTACAGGACGCTCTGCGTGACGTCGACTGGGACATGTTCCAATCCAGTTCCAGGGACGTCAGCGAGTTTACGGAAGTAGTAACGAGCTTCATAGCAACGCTAGTGGACACCATCGTCCCCACGGTAAAAGTTAGGTCCTTTCCTAACCAAAAACCGTGGGTTGATAAATCCATCCGCGACGCTTTGAACGCCCGCACTGCTGCCTATAACTCCGGTCTTGTATCCGGCAACATGGACGAGCACAAGGCAGCGTCCTATGGACTGAGAAGGGCGGTGAAGGAGGCCAAGAGGAGGTATAGGGACAGAGTGGAGTCGCAGATGGAGCAGCGCGACACCAGACACCTATGGCAGGGGCTACGGACTATAACGGACTACCAGGGCAGACCCCCCGCAATTGTGAGTGCCGACGCATCCCTAGCGGAGGACCTGAACTCATTCTATGCACGGTTTGAGGCTAGCAACAACAGCGCTAGCTCGCCGGCTAACAACATCACCGTTAGCGCAGCCTGGAGTGAGTTCTACCGCTGGGGATGAACACACACTCTCTGTGACCGAGCACAGTGTGAGGAGGGCTCTGATGAGGGTGAACACCAGGAAAGCTGCTGGTCCGGATGGCATATCTGGGCGAGTACTGAAGACCTGTGCTAATCAGCTAGCTCCAGTGTTCACCACTATATTCAACATCTCCCTGGCTGAGTCTGTGGTCCCCGCCTGCTTCAAGAGATCCACTATTGTCCCTGTGCTCAAGAATGCTTCTCCAGCATGCTTGAATGACTACCGACCGGTGGCCCTCACCTCGGTGGTCATGAAATGCTTCGAGAGGCTGATTAAGGACTACATCTGCGCCTTCCTCCCTTGCTCCATGGACCCGCTGCAGTTTGCTTATCGTCCCAACAGATCCACGGATGATGCTGTCTCCCAGGTACTGCACACCACACTCTCTCATCTGGACAGCCGGAAGGGGGGCTATGTGAGACTGCTGTTCATTGACTATAGTTCAGCTTTCAATACCATAGTCCCCACCAGACTGGCTGGCAAGTTGATGGAGCTGGGACTGAACACCCCCCTGTGTGCCTGGATCCTGGACTTCCTGACCGCCAGGCCCCAGGTGGTCAGGGTGGGTAGACACACCTCCAACCCCCTCACCCTGAACACAGGATCCCCCCAGGGTTGCGTCCTCAGCCCCCTACTGTACTCCCTGTACACACATGACTGTGTGGCCAGGTTCAGCTCCAACACCATCATTAAGTTTGCGGATGACACAGTGGTGGTGGGCCTGATCTCCAACAACGACGAGAAGGCCTACCTGGAGGAAGTTGCTGATCTGTCACTCTGGTGCCAGGACAACAGCCTCCTCCTGAATGTCACCAAAACTAAGGAGCTGATTGTGGACTTTAGGAGGACACAACAACAGAGGACGTACTCACCACTGGGGATTAATGGGAATACTGTGGAGAGGGTGAGCAGGTATAAATACCTGGGAGTCCACATCACCGATGATCTCACATGGTCCACACACACTGACACTCTGGTGAGAAAGGCGAGGCAGCGCCTTTACCACCTCAGGCAACTGAGGAAATTTAAAGTCTCCCGGAGGATCCTTCAGTCCTTCTACTCTGGAGCTGTAGAGAGCATCCTGACAGGAAGCATCACTGCCTGGTTTGGCAGCAGCTCCGCTCAGGACAGGAAGGCTCTGCAGAGAGTAGTGCGTTCGGCTGAACGCACTATTGGAACTACACTCCCCACCCTGCAGGACTTATACACCAGGAGGTGCAGAACCAGAGCCTGCAGGATCATGAAGGATCCTCACCACCCCAACAACGGACTGTTTCAGCTGCTGCGGTCAGGCAAGCGCCTCCGTAGTCACGCTGCCAAAACAGAGAGACTGAGACGGAGTTTCTTTCCTCAGGCCATCAGGACTGTGAACTCCGACCTCACCAGGGCCCCCACCAAGACACACACACTGCCCCTCTTATGCACACACACACTTAGGTAAAGACTACACATAATTTATAATTTATATTATACATACAATTTTCCCCTTTTTTTACTATATTTTTTTATAAAGTGCTCTTATTGTAAATATTGTGTTGTTTTTTTATATAGAGCTCTTAAAAACTGTGACATTGTAAATATTGTGTTGGTTATTGTAAATAGTGTGAACCTGTTATTTTGCACATTTCTGCTGAGCATTGCCACTTTGCATTTCACTACACACCTCGTGTGTGTATGTGACAATTAAACTTCTTGAATACTTGAATACTTGAAGTTCTATTTCATATAGGCTTCGCCCTCTAAGGCTATCGCTAGTGGGTTTATCCCTCACGCGCATGCGCAGTACTGAAAGAACTTTAGTCCACGCCCACCTGTAGTGTGGGCCCCACCCAGGTCCTCACTCCGTTTATAACTCGGGTGCGGACCTGACAATATTCTACTAGTATATTCTACTATGCTGTGCTTGGGCACATATGGGGTTCTGTGGTGTGTCATTGCGCATGACACACTGGCTGGGCATGGAGTGTTTTTGAAGTAGGTGTGTTTGTGCTTGTGGTACCGGATGGAACCAGTGTGGCATAGACTAAATCCTGCTTCGCCCTTAACCCACTAGCGATAGCCTTAGAGGGCGAAGCCTATATGAAATAGAACTAAGCCATGCATTAATGTTTACCGCATCAGCAACTAATAAAGAGTCGTATCTGATTAACAGACTGAGTCATATATTAATTGCTTTTAATTAAGTATGTCATCATGGATTAATTCCCTATCAACATCTATCATTAATTAATACTGTAAACCATGTGTTAATTACCACAATGGGTCAAAGCCATGGATTTCAACTTCTAGCCGTCTGCAACTGGGATGCCACTATACCAGATGAACTGGCGCATCTGTTTATTACCTAATACATTGTTCATGTTGACAGGAATATTCCTGGGTGAGGCTTTGCGGTAGTAACAGCGGTAAATCGTTCAGATTCTGGTGCTCTGATATTTGCGTGCAGCCCAACTTACCCCTCCTTCAAACACATTCTCTGACATTGTATTCACTGTGCAACTGTCCCACAGACCTCAAACATTAGTGTGGATGTGTGGCCTGTCAGCCAGTATCAAAACCAATAACCATAACCACATATGTACTTAATAATGAGTTAATAATGACTTAATAGTCATGTGCCTCACCAAGTAAAGTCATAACATAATGATATCTTCGCAAATCATTAGCTCAGGAATATTCAACCGGGGGTCCGTGACCCCTAGGGGGTCCGCGGAGGTACTGCAGGGGGTCCGTCAATTCTTTTTGGATGTCAAACTACTTTTTGTGAAATTTTGAAAAATATATTTTAGACAAAAAATAGAATATTGAGTACACTCCAACCAATAATAGGTAATAATGAGCAGATTTTTGACAAAAACAATTTAAGATTCTCATGCAACCATGATGCATTGCAGCCTAAATTATGCTACGTGACCAACCGTCATCAAAAAAGAGAACGTTTTAGCTGGCTAGCTAGCAAGCTACGTGTTGGCTAAAATACAGCTAGCTAGGTGCTAAAATTAATAACTAGCCCACTAACATTACTAGCTGCGTTTTTATAACAAACCTACACTACTGTGTGAAATAGAATGGATCGCTTCGTAACAGTTAGGCCTCAAGCTCAAGATTCTACCACCACCTCTTCCGAGACAGCAGGCGAAAGTGCTGATGAGGCTAACGTCACCCCAGCAGCAGCAGCAGCAGCAACAACGGGTAAATGCAAACGAGAGAAGTCACGAAAATATTCAGAAGCCTACCTCAAGTTTGGATTTACCTTCAAAGAAACCGAAGGGGGCGAATTGCCGGTGTGTGTCGTTTGTTCGGCGGTGCTGTCAAACGAAAGCATGAAGCCATCAAAGCTGCAGCGTCACTTGGAGACGAACCACCTCAACTTGCAAGGAAAATCACTGGAATACTTTCAGGCTCGTCTGAACTCTTTCCAATGTCAACAGACAATGATGCGAAAATCGGCTAAAGTTGGCGAGCTTGCTTTGAAAGCCTCATATCAAGTTGCTCTTCGGATTGCACAATGTAAAAAACCATATAACATTGCAGAAAAGCTGATATTGCCCGCGGCCAGTGATATGTGCAAGACAATGTTTGGGAACGACGAGTGTGTAAATAAACTGAAAACTATTCCGTTGTCGGACACAACGATTGCTCGGCGAATTGATGAAATGGCATCTGATGTAATGGTGCAATTAATAAAGAAACTGAAGTTGTCAGAGGCCTTTGCATTACAATTGGATGAGTCCACGGACATCTCCAAAGATGCACAGCTCTTGGCGTTCGTGCGTTTTATTGACCAAAGCGAAATGAGAGAGGAATTCTTGTTTTGTAAAAGGCTACTTGAATGCACAACAAGTTCGGAAATTTTCAAAGTGATTGATGATTTTTTCCGAGAAAATGATGTAGCCTGGACAAAATGTGTTGCATTGTGTACTGATGGCGCACGAGCCATGGCCGGTTTGAAAAGTGGACTGATTGTGCTTGTCAAAGAAGTTGCCCCGCAAATACTGTGGACGCATTGCATGTTACACAGAGAATCTCTCGCTGCCAAGGAAATGAGTGCTGAATTTGCTGACGTTATGGACACTGTTGTGAAGGCTGTCAATTTTATTAAGAAGAGTGCTTTGCAAACGTGTCTTTTTGCTTCTCTTTGTGAGGCATCGGGAGAGGAACACAGTGCTCTCCTTTACCATTCAGAAGTCAGATGGCTTTCTCATGGATCAGTATTGGCACGCGTGTTCCGAGTTACGCAAAGCTATCCACAAGTTTTTAGTTGGTCAAAACCGCACAGAGCTGGCTGCGAATTTCAATGACAATGTCTGGGTCACTAAACTGGCATATATGTATGGCGGCATATGAGTGACAAAATCCACGAGCACAATTGAGATCACCGCGCGCGTAATTCATTCAGTGCTGTGAAAGCGCTCTCAAAAATAATATGTGTGCGCGGCTACACATATTATTTTTGAGAGCGCTTTCACAGCACTCGCGCGTAGAATGTATCTGCTCGCGCGAGCAATATTGTAACCTGTGAGGAGAAATCCATGCTTTGAGCGTGCGCGCAGAATCCGAAGCAGCGCGCACAACTATCATTGCCCTCCTGCTCGCAAAACTTTCACATGCTCGCTCGTGAGTGTTTTTTCTTTTTGGCAGTAAGTGGGCGGACCCAGTCACAATGGTATCCCTAAATCTAATTGGTTACAGTCCTCGTCTTCAGTCCTCTCGCAACCAGAGACAGCTCGCCTTCAAAGTAAAAGTTGCGCGTTTTGAAGGGTGTTGGCTGCAGCAGCGGTCAATTTAAGGAGAGCTAAACTAAATAAATAAACAAATAGCCTAAATAATGAACATAATTCATAACTGTTATACAGTAATATTTCTGCCACTTTCCCACAACTGATTGTGAATAAATTGCCAAAGGGCGCGAACACTGGAATTATTATAGAGTGCTGTGATTCATGTATGTATGTAATGATTCATGTATATATATTCATCAACGTATTTATTTGATTAAGGCTACTTAGGCCGAATCCCATTTCTCATTGTCACCCCTACGACTCGTTTTCGAGTGCCCCTCGCCCTTCGGCTTGGCCCTCGGAACAGAGTCACAAGGGGTAGTGGTTGAAATCTCCCCCTATGAAATGGGACAACCCTTCAAGACCCTGATACGTCATCGATGACGTTTACGTAAACAGACGCGACGAGTTTGTTATCGGACATTACACACATCACAGTGACATTTGCCATTTGCCTGATGGAGATAGAGAAGCATGGACGCTCGCGATTCGTTCACAACCTATACGTTTCACGCTATCAATCGATCAAACAAGTCATTCAATAAAAGACCACTGCTTAATTACCAGTCCACTTCATGACAGAGGTCAAGGTATCAAGGTATTCAAGTGGACATAACTCTTTTTTTTCTTCCATCAACCACTTCACAGAGCATAAAGCTTTATTGTTTCTCCTTCCTTGTTTACTTGCACCGATACAAAAAGGCCAATCACTGTAACCAATTAGATTTAGGGATACAATTGTGACTGGGTCCGCCCACTTACTGCCAAAAAGAAAAAACACTTGCGAGCGAGCAGGTGAAAGTTTCGCGAGCAGGAGAGCAATGATAGTTGTGCGCGCTGCTTCGGATTCTGCGCGCACGCTCAAAGCATGGATTTCTCCTCGCAGGTTACAATACACGATACATTCTGCGCTCGAGTGCTGTGAAAGCGCTCTCAAAAATAATATGTGTGCGCGGCTGTTTGAATTACGCGCGCGGTGATCTCAATTGTGCTCGCTGATTTTGTCACTCATATGCCGCCATATATATGGCAGACGTTTTCTCCGAGTTGAACAAACTGAACAGTTCTATGCAGGGCCGCAATACACATGCCATTCAGCTGTATGACAGGATGGAAGGCTTTCTGAAGAAAACAAAGAGATGGAGAGAGCGAGTCAGTGGAGGTAATTGTTCCATGTTTCCTTCAGTGGAGGAGTTGGGTGATTCAGCGGTGCTCTCGTCTGACGTGACACACGTAATTGTTGGGCACTTGGAGGCACTCGAGCGTCAATTTGGAACGTATTTTTCTGAGGCCGAGTCCTGGCGAAGGGACAAGACGTGGATACAATTTCCATTCAAAGACAATGCATCGCACGGCTCAAACTTGACAGCCTCGGAGGAGAACCAGCTGATGGACCTATCCACAGTGTGGTGTATTTTGTGAACTGACAATGATAACTGAACATTATGTTTAAAGGTTAATATTAAAGGTTAATCTCTACATGTTATGATAAGGCATATTATCAATATATTCATATTTAGAGAATATTAATATTGGGAGAATATTAATATCACTGTATTCATATTGGGGAAATATTAGGTCAAGATGAAAACAAGTTGTATAACCAGTATAACCAGTGATTGTGTAATTATGTGCAGATGTGCAGGAATTCTTGTTCTCCCCTTCTGTTCTTTTCCTCTCCTTAAGAGGCAAACATCCCGATTGGAGTCAGGCGGATCTCATGAGAGACATCATGGGTCAGAATGACCTGGGCCCGGTGCCACCCATTGGTCTGGTACATTCCAGTAACTGAAGGCCTCTATTTATCTTTTGGGCCTGTTCCCCCCCTTGAGTAATCAATCAGACCTCTCCAGTTGAAATGATAGGATGAGTGTTGGAAAGAACCTAAAAGTTTGCCAAACCCTTACCAAGAGGAGAGGGACAGAGGGGAGGGGGGAGTGAGATCCCATTGGTAGAAGACCAAAGGAGGAAGTATCCTAATGATAACTATATAACCTGTGTGCATATTGTGTAATATTTAGTCTTGTACTCTGCAGAGACAAACTCAGGCCCTTTTTCTTTAATAAAAGGATCTTGAACCAAAGACTTCTTCTTGGTGATTTTTCCCACTACAACAGACAGTACGCTCTAGAACGTGTATGAGTCAAGGCCTCTCATCCAGTTCTGGATATCTTGCCAGAAAGACTTCCCCCAGCTGACAGCAAAGGCAATGGTGAGCCTTTTGCCTTTTGCAACCACTTATCTTTGTGAAAGTGGATTTTCCTCCCTTACCTACCTGAAAAGTAAATACCGTTCAAGACTGCAGCCTGAGGCTGATTTGATGCTCTGCCTGACAACCTCCATCTCCCCCAGAATAGACAAGCTGTGTGCCACTCACCAGGGTCAGTCATCTCACTGAGGTAGGCCTATGTGTAATCCTGAAGCTAAAGTTGAGCTAAATGTTTCATTGCCCCACATACCTTAAAAATGTATTGTACAATTTTTTTTTTAAGTAAAATAAAAATATAATGTACAAGTATTAGCCTCCATACATCACTAATGATTATTTATAAACGTCTCAGCAATGTAAAAATGCATATATGCAAAAATGCAGCTATATAAAAATGCAGTCCAAAAAAAATGCAGTCCAATGTAAGCATTATAACTGTAATATTTAGATACTTACCATTTACGTCAGGCATCTATATGGACACCTATTGTTGATATTAGACTAGTGCCTAGGGGTCCTACGGCAGTTGCTACTTGCTCCACCTAATGTAAGGTACAAGTAATGTAAGCAGCGAGACGGAATAAAAATAAAGTACCACATTCATTTAACACAGTCCTATCATTTATTTATACAAGCGTGTAAATAAGACAATAACTGAGTATAT
Organism: Hoplostethus atlanticus; assembly: GCA_034670405.1. Classification (NCBI taxonomy): domain Eukaryota; kingdom Metazoa; phylum Chordata; class Actinopteri; order Trachichthyiformes; family Trachichthyidae; genus Hoplostethus; species Hoplostethus atlanticus. The sequence continues at coordinate 320,725 of JAXDDX010000200.1, forward strand.
AAATAGGTTAATAAGGCATTATGTTGTACAAGCGTGTAAACAAGACATGGTGTCAGAATAGAGGACGGACATGGATGTCGCTGGAGTGCCCTTGCCGAGAATCGATTGGGATTCTCTGAACTTACCCGGAGAACGGAAGAAGTTCAGACAACATGTGGAGTTGATGTTTTCTGGTCCGCTGGAAGGAAAGGGAGAGGTGGAGAAATGCAGCTACCTGCTCCTGTGGACTGGAGAAAAAGGGAGAGATATCTTCAACACATTGACACTGACCGCGGACGAGGCAAAGGTATTAAAAAGCTACTACAATCGTTTTGAAGCATATGTCATGCCAAAGAAAAACACGATATTTGCCAGATACAAGTTCCATGAAAAAGTACAAGGGACCAACAGACATTGGAACAGTTTGTAACCGAGCTAAAGCTACTAGTAAAGGACTGTGCTTATGCAAATGAAGAGGAGATGGTCAGAGACCGCATTGTGTTTGGAATACATTCCGTCAAAGTGAGAGAAAAACTTTTGAATGTTGGATCAGAGCTCACATTAGGCAAAGCTATGGATATAGCCAGATCTCACGAGCTAGCCCAAGCTCAGATGCACACCATCGGAGGTGGCGCTACAAGCGGTTCACGTGAGCAGACCTTGCATGCAGTACACAGGCACACATCAAAGGACGCCGCACAGAGAGCGCGTTTCAGACCAGACCGGGTGGAGCTAGACGTCAAAACAAGCGACCCAGGCAGAAAATGCAGCAAAAATTGTGGCTACTGTGGAAACAAAGCACACATGGAAAAGGACTACTGCCCAGCAAAAGGGAAGCAATGTACCAAATGTGAATTCAACCACTTTGCCAAAGTTTGCAGAACTGTGAAAGGTAAAATGGTGCATGCAGTGAGTGACAACCAAACATCATACACAGAGGCAGATGAACTGTTTATTGATGCAGTGACAAAAAAGGGACGGTTTTCTGAAACTGAGCAGGCCTTTGCAGACATTAAAATGGGAAAAAAGAGTACAGAGCTCAAGTTTAAATTGGACACTGGTTCACAAGTTAATGTAATTCCCCTGAGTGAATATCACTGTCTGAAGGATGAGTGCAAACTACAGCTACCCCACCTCACGCACATTGACAGGGTATGGAGGACAACAGCTCGCTGTAAAAGGCACATGCATGCTAGAATGCACATACAAAGAACACAGCATGATGATGGACTTCTACATAGTAGACACACAAGCACCACCAGTGTTAGGATTAAAGGCATGTCTAGATTTAGACCTGATCAAGGTCGTACTATCCATCACTGCACCAGTTAACAAACAGTCTATCATGGAGGAGTTTTCTGATGTTTTCAAAGGAATAGGATTGTTCCCAGGAGAGTGCAACATCTACATTGACCCAGCAGCAACACCAGTGGTGTGCCCACCGAGAAGGGTACCCATAGCTCTACGCAGCCGCCTGGAGGAAGAGCTACAGAATATGGAGGACACAGGAATCATCACTAAGGTAACCGAACCTACAGAGTGGGTTAACGCACTAGTGGTGGTTGAGAAGCCACGCACAGCAAGCTCAGGGTCTGCCTCGACCCCAGAGACTTAAATAAAGCCATCAAGCGGCCCCACTACCCTCTACCAACGCTAGAGGACATCACACCTAAGCTGGCAGGTGCACAGTACTTTAGTGTGATGGACGCACGTTGAGGATACTGGGCAATCAAACTCACGGATGAGTCCTCCAAGCTCACAACATTCAACACGCCATTTGGACGTTACCGATTTCTGCGTCTACCATTTGGCCTTATCTCAGCCCAGGATGAATTCCAGCGAAAAATAGATGAAACCTACCAAGGTCTCGATGGAGTGGTCACCATCGTAGACGACGTCCTCATATATGGTGCAACCCAAGAGGAACACGACAAAAACCTCCGTGCCATGCTTCAACGGTCACGAGAAAAAGGAGTCCGGCTCAACCCAGATAAGAGCACAATCAGAGCTACTGAGGTCAGCTACTTTGGGCATCGCCTGTCAGCTGACGGAATCAAGCTGGATCCAGCCAAAATAGCCGCCATCAAGATGATGGAGCCACCAAGGAACCGTGGAGAACTGGAAACCGTGCTGGGAATGGCTAATTACTTAGCCAAGTTCGCCCCCAGCCTCTCCGAGGTCAACGCACCTATGCGCCAGCTGCTGAAGCAGTCAAACGAGTTCCTGTGGGACAAACAACATGATGCAGCTTTTCAGAAGATGAAAGACATCATCACCAGAGAGCCAGGGCCTGTCCTTGCCTACTTTGACCCTGACAAAGAGCTCAGCCTGCAGGTGGACGCGTCAAAGTATGGGCTAGGCGCTGTGCTACTACAAGAAGGACGGCCCATCAGCTATGCTTCCAAGTCCCTCACAGAAAGTGAAGTCAACTACGCACAAATCGAGAAAGAGATGTATGCAATCCTGTTCGGATTCAAGCGCTTCCACCAATACGCCTATGGCCGACACGTCCATGTGGAATCTGACCACAAGCCCCTGGAGTCGATCATGAAGAAGCCGCTGGCCGCAGCCCCACCAAGGCTACAGAGAATGATACTCCAGCTACAAAAATACGACTTCACAATCACTCATCGCCCTGGTAAGGATATCCCTGTAGCAGACACGCTCTCCAGAAAATCACTTACCTCTCAGGACACCAGCCTCAGCGAGGGGATGGATGTACAAGTACACACAGTGTATAGTAACGTGCCGGTGAGCGACGAAAGGATGAAGGAGATCCAAGCTGAAACGGAGAAATCATTCAACAGGGATGGCCTGAGGAGAGGAGAAAATGCCCTCAGAGCGTGAGCGAGTTTTGGAATCACCGGGATGAGCTTACCAAGATAAATGGAATTTTCTTCAAAGGGGAGAAAATTATCATCCCTACCAGTCTCAGAGAAAAAATGCTGACAAAGATCCATGCAGGTCACATGGGCATGGAAAAAAGTAAACAAAGGGCACGTGACATTATGTTTTGGCCTGGAATGTCCAAGCGCATTGAGGACATCGTTGGAAATTGCTCCATTTGCCAAGAACACCGCCCATCAAACCCCAAAGAGCCCATGATACTGTACCGCATCCCAGACAGGCCATGGCAGGTAGTGGGGACAGACATGTTCAGTTGGAACGGTGAGAATTACCTTGTGAGTGTTGACTATTACAGCAGGTTTTTTTTAACTTGACAGGCTTTACAGCACCACATCAACAGCTGTGATACATAAGCTAAAAGCAGCTTTTGCAAGACATGGCATTGCAGAGACAGTAGTTTCAGATAACGGCCCGCAATATGCATCAAAGGAGTTCGAATCATTCGCCAAGTCATGGGAATTCACACACATCACGTCAAGCCCACATTACCCTCAGAGTAATGGCCTTGCAGAAAAAACTGTACAAACAGCAAAAGCACTTATGAACAAGGCTAAGGCAGACAGGAGAGACCCATACCTCAGTCTCCTCGAATACAGAAACACACCAGTCGACAACTTCAAGTCACCAGCACAACTGCTGATGAGCCGCAGGCTTCGGCCCATCCTACCAAGCACCAACAAACAGCTACAGCCTGAGATCGTCAGCCATGAAGAAGGACATGCAAAACAGAAACAGCAAAACAACAACACCAAAAGAAATACTTCGACAGATCAGCTAGACGACTGCCACCACTGCACAATGGAGAGTCCATCAGACTACAAGAGCAGGGCTACTGGAAGCCAGCAGTCATCATCCAGCCCGCTGACACTGAACGGTCCTACATCCTACGCACTCAAGATGGACAGGTGTATCGTCGCAATCGCAGGCATCTCCGGAGCACCAAGGAGAAGCACGGCTGGTCTGACAACAGGGTTAGCTCAGCAGACACAGAGCATGAAGAACATGACAATGCACAATACTTACCATACTTACCTGAAAAACACACACCTGAGAAAGCATACCTACCTGACACAGAACTGTTTACCAACTCACCTTCATACCGCACGAAGTCGGGACGAGAGGTCAAACCACGAGTTCGCCTGGACCTGTGAACTGTTAAAAAAAGTGTAGTAGAAACTGGAGTAATGCTATTTTTTTCAGTATTCCAAGTTTACTTACCTGTTCGGGGTAAAGAGAATGTTTTATGCACAAGGAGAATGTTTATGCAGAAGATTGGTTACTTACCCATTTAAGCTAAAGGCTATGCACGATGCAACACCTGTGTTTTTTCAAAAGGAGGAGGATGTAATATTTAGATACTTACCATTTACGTCAGGCATCTATATGGACACCTATTGTTGATATTAGACTAGTGCCTAGGGGTCCTACGGCAGTTGCCACTTGCTCCACCTAATGTAAGCAGCGAGACGGAATAAAAATAAAGTACCACGTTCATTTAACACAGTCCTATCATTTATTTATACAAGCGTGTAAATAAGACAATAACTGAGTATATAAATAGGTTAATAAGGCATTATGAATATGTTATTATAGGCCAGGCCTAAAACGCAACACACAATTTTATAAAATATCTAATAGGGGGTCCCTGCTCCATCTCTCTATCCACCAAGGGGTCCTTGGGCTGAAAAAGGTTGAAGACCCCTGCATTAGCTATAGTGATGGGAAGACCGACTCTTTTAACTAACTCGATTCTTTCGAGCCATCCGATAGAAGTGCATCGATTCTGAATCGATTCATTATGATTCACCAACAAAAACATACCATCCCACGTGAGGTTTGAACCTACAATCCTCAGCATGAGAGTCTGATGTTCTACTAACAAGGTAACGGAATCACATGAGCGCCACCCGTCAAACCAGATGTGCAAATAACCACATATACCACAACTAAAACACCAACTAATAATATTTCTACTATTTACACAGAGTATTGCTATTCATTTCATTTTGTGCTCTTGACTTTCTTTTTCTAATAGAGACAGTTTTGTTGACCAATGTTAAATGGCTTATTGTTTACCCAATTACCAGTTAATTTATTAAACAACATCTTAAACAACAAAAAGTGTTGTCAGTGTGCAGAATAGATCGCTACACTATTACATTGGCGTTTTTCACGATCCAATATGGGTCCTTGATCCGGCGGGTACGCAGAAGTAGTCTCTAGATTATTAGATTATCAATTTTTTAATAAATTACTTTTTTCTGGCACTGATATAACCGCTGCTGAATCGATTCAGTTGCGTGTGCGAGTCGAATCAACTCACTCACTTAACTGATTCGGTTCTTTTGAACGATTAGTTTGCGAATCGGCCATTACTAGACCATATATATAGGGAATGCATTGCATTCCCGGAACGTAAAGCTATAGAAGTAAGGTAAGGGTCTTGACATACAATAACTGTGTCACTAACCTGATTTCTTCAATCAGTGATGATGTAGGGGAGTGAGAGAGGGGTGCACAGCCTCAAAACAAGTTTAAGCCTAAATTTGAGGTTCTTCTGCTTGTTTGTTAGTGCTAGAAGTAGAAACAGAGACAGAGGATGGTGAGGAAACTCCGACAAAGACACGGGCTCTAAGGTTACACACCAGTGACTTCTACACATCTAAGTGAGCACCACACCTGCTTCCAATACAATGCATGATTTGCAAACATGAGAAATACAAATATGAGACATGCAGCCAGAAAAGAAGAAAAGAAAAACTGATTCAGTGTGAAACACTCACTGCAGGGAAGTTGCTTCTTGCAGCTCAAGGGAGAAAAGATGAGAGTCTGCTTCTAAATATTCGAGACAGGGACTTAGTGGCCAGTGAAGCACGATACCACTTCACCTGCTTCAGAGACTATACTCGGTACCTGTCCAAAAACAAAAATGAGAAAACAGAAAGCAACCTATATGAAAATGGATACAAGTATTTCTGTGAAACAGTGATTGAAGAGAAGCTTTAAAAAAAAAAACGTGAGGTGCTTCGACTGTCAAAGCTGAATATGCTTTTTAAAGACATTGTACAAGAAAGGGAGGGAGTTAACATTGCAACATACAAGGCTCACTCACTAAAGGCAAGACTTCAAAAGTCACATCCTTTCCTAAAATTTCAAAAAGCATCTACAACGTAATAAATCAAAACACAGGAGAAACAACTTACAAAGTAAATGGCAGTCCACTCCTACTGCTTCTAAATCTAAAGAAAACTTAATGGTTATCAAACGTATACCGAAACACACAAACACAGAGGTACACAGGCACAGAGCTGAGACAGTCTACAGGTCGGGTTGAGGGATGGAGATGGAGATGCTGTCAAAGTGCAGGTGGGTTGACTCCGTATTTGAAGGGCGGTCTATTGTGATGGAGCCAGTCAGCTGCAGGCATTCCGTCATCGAGTTTGTCCAATCAGGAACGGCCACCTTCTCCTGGCGCATACCTAGTTCTCATGTGGACATATACACACACACTCTAACAAGGACATTCGCAAATACATACCATAACAAGGACATTCACAAATACCAAAAATACGACCGAGGGTCGTAACAATCCTCCTCCACTAAACCTTTTGACCTACACACGAGGAAAGAGATCTGGTCCACAGAATTTTGTGTTCAATGTAGATCTCCAGCAGGACAGATACGGATATGCCCAAACCACCGGAAGGAGAATTGATGCTGCATTCTTCTTCATGAAAGTACCTGAGGCCCAGGGGAAAGTTCCTTCCTGGATGGACAGGTTTTAACATAATGTTCAAGCAGGACACAATCCTACCCTCTACAAATGTAGGCTACCTACCAGTCATTGATGCCAGCCCAACAGATCTCAACACTGTACACACCATCCTGAGCCACTCCACTGCTATTGCCTATAGCCTGAAACAAAAAGAAATGGTGATAGTTATGGATCAAGCCATATATGCCAAGGCCCAAGAGATCCGTTGGCAGACAAGCTCTTACTCAGAGAGACTTGTAATAAGGATGGGAGAGTTTCACACAGCTATGGCATATCTTTCCTGTATTGGGAAGCTTTTTGCTGATGCAGGTTTTCAGGATATCTTGATCGATTCTGAACTTGTGGCTGCAGGCTCTATCGACAGAGTAATCACAGGCCATCACTACAACAGGAGCATACGGGCACACAAGCTCCTGATGGAAGCATTCCAGAGATTGTGCTGGCAGGCATACCTGGACACCCTCACACAAGAGGACTACGCAGCAGCTTTAAAAGTTGCAACGGATTTGCAAAAGACCTTTCCAAGTGAGGAGTTCACTGCCATGCTTACATCTGATGCATTTCTGCAGTTGCTGAAAGGGTATGAAGAATTTGTGGAAAAAAACAACTCCAACCAGACCGTAACATTTTGGAGCACATACATCGAAATGGTGGAAAACTTGCTTCTGGGCAGGGCAACTAGAGAGGGGACCTGGGCTCTCCATTTGTCAACTGTGCTGCCCTGGTATTTTGCATGTGACAAAGTCAATTATGCCAGGTATCTCACAGCGTATTGGGTTGAGATGACCAACCTGGAAGACACACATCCTTTAGCACACCAGCAGCTTCTTTCAGGTGACTTTGTGGCACAAAGGCATCAAAAGCATGGTTTTGCCGGCACTGCATGTGATGAACTCATTGAACAAACAGCCAATCGCGATTCAAAGACAAAGGGAGGCATCAGTGGGTTCTCTCTAAACAAGGACCCTAACACAACATGAGCGGGCAGCCATCACACTTGAATGTAAAACAATGGCTGGACAGTGCCCAGTATCACATCTAAACTCTGAGCTGGATAACACCAGAATGCAGAGAGATCAGGCTAATGTGATGAACATTATGGTCACTATCCAAAATGTGGTCAATCCTTTCGACCCTTTGCTGGATGGAAAGTCTCTTTATCAAATCTCCTTTGGCCAACAGGCATCAGACAATGTTGCCAAAGATTTACTGGGGGCAAAACAAAGAGGTGTAAAGGCTCTCACGGAGTTCTGTGAAAAAAGGATTGTCAAGACAGAGATATGTGAAGACAGTGAAACCTCCGGCGACACTTCGGACTCTGACGGGCCCATTTCAGACACCGACAGCGATGAAGATGTTGACATGGAGCCACTTTTTTTAACAGACCCAATATCTGCCGTCCTTGAGTCGGATGAATGGGATGAATATGTGAGCTACGGATCTGGAGGGGATATCGAGAAGCCTCGTAGCTTCAAGTGTGGCTGCAAATGTCATCAGAAAGCCTACACGCTCTTCTCTATGGTGAAAAAACGAGAGAGATGAGATGTGACTGCTGGTAAGCACTTTTCCACTTATCCCATAGAGCTAGCCAACATTAGTAAACACAAGTGTGTTTATCTTATCTTATTTAAACCTTGTTCTCAGTAATAATGAACACTGTAGGTAATGTTTTGAGTAGTTCTAGCTAGCTAGCTGGTCAACAGGACCCTGTAGTTGTATTTAACTACAGATGAGTGGTCTCACACTGAAATGACAAAATTAGTTCTGTTAATTTATTTTAATTGTCACAAATTGAATGTAGGCCTAAGATGTTTTTTTTGTCAGCACTATGAACTGATCCAAAGAAACTGCTTGTTCCAAAGGAAGCAGCAAAAAGAAAGGATGCACCAGAGGACCTCTTACTTTATTGATGGTGATCACATATGCAGAGATGATGAATGTCTAGATGAATTATTGAATAATTTAAGGATTTAGTGATATGTGTAATATGGTTATATCTTTTCTTGCAATATTACTTTGGGGTTTAAATCAAATCAAATCACATTTATTTATATAGCCCTTAATCACCATTACAGTCTCTAAGGGCTTCACAGTGCCCAACATGTGAAACAATAAATGGTTAGTACACAACATCCCCCAGCCTTAGACCCTCAACAGAGGACAAGGAAAAACTCCTTTTAGAGAAAATTGGAAGAAACCTTGGGAGGGGCTACTCAGAGAGGGATCCCCCTACCAGGACGGTTGGGCGTGCAATAGATTTGAGATTTGATAGAGTTTGGGTAAGCAGCGTATACATAAAAGTTTATTATGGTGGGATGTCCGGATCTGAAGTTTATTATGGTGGGACATCCGGATCTGATGTGTTTAATATTTTGGCACTTGGCATTTATACCAATCTATAGCAATGTATAGGTCAAAGGGACACTTTGACCTATACATTGCTATAGATTGGTATAAATCTTCTACACTGTAAAGGCTACTGTATACATTAATCATATATTTACAAATAAAGAATGTGTTTACATAAACACTTTAACGTATATCAGTATGTTTGTCTTTCTTTTTACACAATTGAATTATGTGTAACCATAATTGTGGGGGGTTGGGGAGGGGAGTCACAGATTTTTCACAACGTCTTCAAGGTGCTTTTGAAAGATTAATTAATAGTGGATAAAAAGTGTACTGTGTGTAATATAACCTTAAAGAGCAATTTCTCCTCATTACATAGATGCCTAAATGTTATATCTGTTATTAAAATAATCACTCAAGCAGCATTTGTTTGTGAGATGTCAAAGCAGCAGCCCCCCAGAAATGGAATGTTCAGAGTCATAATGGAAAGGTTTTTTAAAAGGCCTTTTTCTCAAAACCACACTTTTGTGTCTCTCGTTGTATAACGCCACATAACTTTCTCATTTGTGACTGATTCTGTGAGAGCAGGTCACATATAAAGAAGATGAAAATGAAAACATTCAAAGACACTGGCCAAAGTACAGTCACAAAAATTTGAGGAAATGAAATCACTCTAACATCACACTTGTTCGCCACGCTAATTGTTGTGGGAAATGTTAGACAAATTAACATAGCTACAATCACTTGCTAACTTTGACGGCTCTCTGGTAAAAACCAACAAAGCAAAGCTGATGCACCTTGGAGGAGGACATCAACCCGCCTGCATCAGTGAGGGACATTCCAGATGGCTCAGTTTGGATTTGGGATGCTATGGCTCTGGTGCAACAGCTAAAGCCACAGCCAACATTTGGACTATATGCTGACCATGTACTGAGGACATTAGTTAACTCAGCCAAGGCAACCAAGTCAACAGAGCTTCATTTTGAATGCGACATATACAGAAACCAGAGCATCAAAATTGCTGAGCGAAGTAGGTGGGCAGAACAGGGTTGTCAAAAAAAATTAATATATGGAGATGACCAAAAAACACCAAAGCAGTGGAGAAAATTCCTGGCATGTGGGCAAAATAAAGAAAACTTGCTGGAGTATTTATTCCAACATTGAAGCACATCTGCAAAGAACATAATTGAGAATATAACAATCGTTGTTGGACATGGTGTCACGGCTCCAGCCCCGACCCCGGGTTTTCCCTGTGTTTTTACCTCCCTTGTGTCTCCACCTCCCCTGTCTGTCTCTCTGTCTGTCTGTGTGTGGCATGGGTGTGGCTCCCTCTCCTGGCCCTGCCTTTCCTCCACCTGCCGCCTATCAAGCCATCAGCCCAGCAGTATATATACCACTCGTCGCCAGATTGTTCTGCCAACTTCTGTGGTAGTCGCGCTCTCGGCCGCTCATGACCTTGGCTGAGTATTTGCTCCCGTGTACCCTTGTGCTTATACTAACCAATTCTCCTGTCTCCCAAGATCCCCTGAACGCCGCCTTCCTCGTGTCTCCTCGCCACTATCCACCAGCCTGCCTGCTTTCCTCACTCCTGCCTCACCTGCCTGCCCCAGCCCCATCCAGCCCAGCCTCTGCACCCCCCACCATCCCAGCACTTGCTCTCCATTAAAACCTCTTTTTCCCTACTCCCTTGTTGTGGTCTGGGTCCTACACAAACTGCTACTCCTGACACATGGAGGCAAATGTCACAATTAAGATGAATGTGAACTGTACTGACCTTGAAGTACTGGAGGTTCAAGACCTTGAGACAACTCAAGAGGAGGCAGACACCAGACTTCTGCTGCATGCAGCTCATGCGGCCAAATACAGCAGTGACCTGGTAATCAAGAGGCCAGACACCGATGTCTTTGTGCTGGCACTTGCATTCTGCAGCCACATCGATGGTCACCTGTACTTCCACACAGCCAAGGGGAGAAACCCGCACATTAACCGCCTACATGCCCATCTTGGCGAAGAAAAATGTGATGCCCTTGTTGGTCTGCATGCCTTCTCTGGATGTGACACTGTGAGTGCTCTGCATAGGGTTGGGAAAACAAAAGCATACAAAAAGTGAATTTCTAAAACTGAATACATCGCTCTGTTTAGAGAACTAGGAACTAGTTTCTCCCCATCACCAGAAGTCTTTGAGGCAGTGGAAGCTTACACGTGTGATCTATATGATAAAAAGGACTGACAGGATGTCAATATCACAAGGGCTAAACTTTTCTAATCAGGAAAGTGTTCTGAGAGAGACCTACCACCAACCAAAGACTCCTTGCATAAACATATCCAGCGGGCAAACTATCAGGCTGCAGTACACAGAAGGAGCCTTGAGTGTAGGCCAGACATTCCTCCTATCATAAATAATGGCTGGAAGATGGCAGGAGATTTCTATGAAGTGGACTGGATGACACTTCCGCCAGCTCCAGAGGCAATACTCGAGCTTGTGCATTGCTTTTGTAAAAAGACAAATTGTGTTAAGGGCAGATGCACATGTAAACTGCATGAGCTGCCATGTAAACGGGTCATGTGAAGATGACTAGGGCTACATGGCTTGATCCCTCTGTTCAGGTGTGTCAATAGTGTGTCAAGCAGTCCCGGTCGTTGCTCCGCCCCCTCAGCCGGTCTGGGGAGGGTGTAGACTGTATGTATGCCTCCTCTGATGCATGTGGAGTCACCAGCCGCTTCTTTTCACCTGACAGCGAGGAGTTTCACCGGGGCGTAGCACGTGCGGAGGAACACGTTATCCCCGTTATCCAGTGACCAGGACACATACCCCTCCGGCTTCCCACCCGCAGACACGGCCAATTGTGTCTGTAGGGACGCCCGACCAAGTCGGAGGTAACGCTGAGGTTCGAACCTGCGACCTCAGCATTGGTAGGCAGTTGCTTTGACCACTGTACAGCATCTCTGCGATTCGCTTGAGACACTGCTCTACCAATTGTCTCCTGGGCGGTTCCCATAACATTGCCATAAAAATGACCCGTAATCGGCTGTACCTTCAGAGGCAGGGAAATTTAGAAATCGTTTTATTTCAACATTATTAAAACGAGTTCTTGTAACCGTTCTCGGTTCTGAGGGATTGTCATTTGAAGTACTAGCTTCAGAAAAATCATCTGCACTATTTAAATTACCCCCTTGTTGTAAAGGTTGAATGATAGAGGGTTCAGTGCTTTCTGAACCCTGAGGTTCATCCATGTTTAAAGGGTCTAGATTTAAATCCGTGTTTAGCTCATCAACGGCGATATGTAACTCGTTAGGGATTATATGGTAATCATCATTTAAACCATTTAACGACTGAGTTGGAATTGTGTCCAGCTCGTCTACGGCAGCCTGTAACTCGATTGGAATTATACCTCCAAATTCATCCATAATTTCTACTGCTCAATTTCTACAGTTTCTACAGATTAAAAATAGACCTACACACACTACGAAATAGAAAAACAAACCAAAAAAAAAGCATATCAGAACCTGTGTCTGACATAAGATAATGGTGCTGTTTTTATTTATTTTTTATAAAAGTCTTGGGGCTACAGTGCTCATCCACTGAATCTGACGAATCAGAGCTCCAAGTTCTCAGAGGTATTTGCTTTCCACTCATTATCATAGATGAGTTTTCTGTTATTAATCCTTGAAGAAGATTAATTGAAGAATTCTGCTGCACTTCGGTCGAAGGAGGTTGTGATAGGTCTAATGTGGATAAAGACGGCTGATCACAGGGACTGGGCGAGTCTTGGATGTACAAGAGGATCAGCTCCTCGAGCGAATCTGTTGAAACATTTATTGAAACAAAAAAAACCAAAATAATAAAATAATGAATATACTAATTAACAATAATGGCTTTAATAATACCTTTATTGGTTTCAGGCACCGGTGATAGTGAGGTCCATTGAATACCTCCGTCCTCGGCAATTGATACATCAACTGAAAATAAAAATTATAAAAAATACAACGGTATTTTGAAAATTATAATATAAAAATACACACCATTATCAAACACTTTGATTTTCACAAACCATTGCTATTTGTGTTATTTTGAGTATAAAAATACGCACCAGTATCAAGACTATGATTTTCATAAGCCATCGCTACTTAAGTCAACCTTTCTACTTCTGACTATAATCAAACACACACACACACACACACACCCTCTCATTTATACCCATGCAGTATACTAAGGCTGCACCTAACGATTATTTTTCTAGCAATTATTTTTTAGATTAGTCGATTAATAACAACTAATTTAACGATTATTCTAAAGATTCTTTTTTTATTGCTCGATTAATATAACACTTAATTTCAGGGGTGCAAACTAGTCACCTTTCAGTGAAATTCCGTTTTTACCTCATCATGAAGCATCGCAAAGCGCAGCCAGTTTCATTTCAGCACCCATGTTAACCTGCGGGGCGGACACCACGGGGTTGTCAACCCACTTTGTTATTGCAAGATCATCAGGCCTCCTTTTGACCATCTCTGAAGCTCCCCTTCCTTTTTTTTGCAACTCCTTGTCGCTGATGATCTTGCATTCTTTTGGGACACGGTTCTTCATTATTGCTTCTCCAGTAATGCATCCAGTAGTTTCACCGAGGTAAAGTACCTGTCAAAATACAGGTGAGCTCCCCTGGGAGCATTTGCTCCAATTCCAAGTTGCTGCTCTGCATGAGCGAAGGTGTTTTTTCCCTGATAGACCTCAAAATCCAACACAATGCCATTTGGAGTGGCAAGAACAAATACCTTCAATCCGGTTGCATTTGGCTTGCCAGGAACAAATTGACGGATTGGACATCGACCAGTGAAGGGAACCATTTGCTCATTGATGGAGACCTTTCGTGGCCTAGGTAAGTTTAAGCAGCCTTGTTGCACTTTATTCAGAAGTGGTCTCACTTTCCAAAGAACGTCTCTCTTCTTCAGGTGCATCAAGATCATTGACGATTTTGAGAGAACTTCTAATTTTGAAGAAGCGATCCCTTGACGTGGTCTCAGCTATTATTGGTACTCTTGTTTTGGCGGCCCAGTACATTTTCAGTCTTGGGTATCCTAGACATGCCATGTATACTGAGATTCCCAAGAAGGTCTTCATCTCCTCTGGTGTTGTATTCAAACTGGATCCTGACATCTGATCCTCTCGCTGATTGGTAAAATTGGACATGTCTTCAAACACTTTCTTGTCAATGTACTGCTGCAAATATTTGGATGGGCTCCAGTCTTCTCGGCTTTGGGCAGCATCATTCTGAACATTTCTGTATTCCTCCAACACAGGCATGAACCTTAAGAAACAGACTACAGTAAATAATTTAGTACTATTAAAAGGTTATCAGTCTACACATCTGGCTTTCATACACTTAGTCTGATTACAAACACATTTGTCTATTTAAATATTTGGTACAAATATTCCATTTGGACTACTGTTTATGTCAGTTCAGAAATTGGACATCCTTGTAGATTTTCTTTCCTTGTATGTAATGCTGAATAGAAAACCTCAGAATGTTACTACATGTTACTTCTGGCCCATAGTGGACAACTGATTGGGGTCACTTCATCTGGCTCTTCCTCAGTTGATACCTCATCTGAGCTTTCATTCTCCTCCTCTGGCTCAATCACTGCCTCTGGGTCCTCATCATCCGACAAGTCTATGCCTGAATCTCCCTCAACTATTCTGTATAAAATCCTCTCTGCCTTATTCCGGGACCTGTCACCTTCAGTATTACAAAAAACAAGTATAACAGAAATAGCAAGTCCTGACGTTCACTATAGAGGACATGTAAAATTTGATCTCTTTCATGTAAAAAAATATATTATCTTGCTTTGAAAACTCACTAAAGTGTTCCTCAGATGTTTATTTACCAAAAACAATCTGAAAATCAACTTAATAAAATCGTGGTTCTTAATAAAATGTGGTTGTTGTGATGCCGGCCATTTTGAAAAACCAGGAAGAGGAGGTTGTCAAAGTCACACCCCCAAACATGTGGTACCAAGTTAAAGGCCTGTATGTGCTCTTTAAGGTACATTAGGACTTAACAAAGTGGCATGTATGGTCTCAGAGATATTAACAAAAAAACGATGTTCACCACAGTGGACAAAAATGAATTGCTGGGTCTCAGGATATATACACACACACATATTTGTCTGAATATCACTGACAGGCTTTTATGTGTCAAATGTAGCAAGAAACATTTGCATTATTCTGCAACAAAAAAAAATCCTCTCCGTTTTACAGTCCAACATAAAATCTCTCCAAAATAAAATTAAAGCAAGAGCTTGTTCAATTCAATTAAAAGGAATATAGTGCAATCTACATTTAGCAATCCAACAACAAAATAAATGAAACAATATAAAATTCAAGTCACTTTCAGGAGGAATACCAAACAAATCTGGAGAATCAGTATTTTTACTCGACTTAAAACTTAAAATGGTTATGACTTATTTCATCACTGGAGTAATATGCAGTTAAGATAATCACTGGCAAATGTATTTTTGCATCAGTGTGGGGCAAGGAAAATAATTGAAACGATTTACAGACTGTAACAACAGTCACAGTCTGTAACGTTAGTTTAAGCCATTTTCTCACTCATACATGGCCGTTAAAGTAAACAGAAAATATAAAATGGCCGAATAACAATGTTAGGTTACAGTGTAAGGTTACATTAGCAGTGGTGCAGAAATTACTTTTAACATGGGGGCAATATAGAAACATTTAAAAAATAAATTTTAAGTGACTACTACTAACAGAAACACGTTCCGCGTGTTGATAATCCTAATATATCATGCTTGGGTGGGGACAAAAAGTAAACAGGGTTTACAGTGCTGTCTTGCTGCCGTCTTGACAAAGTGCTCTGGGACGCTTTCGCTTCAAATGTTCGTGCATAGCAGTTGTACTGCTGTGATAAGCCATTTCTAGTTTGCATACAGGGTATACAGAGCACCACATTGTTGGGTCTCTGTCTAAAATACTCCCACACTTTAGATGATCGTGGGTGAGGTTTTTTTTGTTCTCCGGGGGAATCCATGCTTTGACCGGGCGCAGCCATTTTATGTCATTGCGCCGTGCCGACGCACATTATGCGAATCAACGTAATTCCGTAATCAATGACGTCCATGAGTTGCCACAGCTCTACAGTATACCATATAAAAAAACATGGAGAGACAGGCTTCTCACACTTGTGCTTGAAATATAAAAGGAGAAAATAGAGACGCGCAGGTTTTAACCTCTGGGTCAATAGTCCTACTGCTCTATTATCTACATTAGTAATGCTAGGGTTATGTATCGGTGCTTTCATCGTTGACACGACATTGACCTTCAAGTTTGTAACGTAATTATTCTTTTGTTTGTTCATTCTTTTAAAGAAGAGCGGCCTCTCTCTCCCTGTCTGAGTTATATAGACTGCTATCAGAAGACGAGCGCTCGGAATTATGGAGGAAACCTCGCATTCCATGAATGTTTGTATTAATTAGGGAGGGGGAAGGATAAAACAAAAAAAAATGGCTTGGACGAGGGATTATCTGATTGGATACTGCTAGGACAATAAAACGATTGCTGATTGTTTGGGGCGGTGGCTTGGGGGCATGAAAAATATGCAGGCCACCAGTCAAAATTAGTTTGAGGAAAGGTGGGTTCTCTCTGTGCTTGTATGAAATTGAAATATGATATGAGAATGAGATATCTGAACATCTTGTCAGAGAGTTTCACAAATTGTCACACCATATATTTCATTCAAATATTAACGCATATATGCTTCTAATACATATTCACTATACAGTGAATTATTTTGGTCTTTTACCAAATAATACCAGATATTTACTAGATTAATATGGTCCCCTACCACATTTTAAATTATTTTTTAATTATGTAATCTTGTTTGAGAAATATCATTTGACTGAAAAAAAAATAAATCAATTTTTGAGAACTGATTCAACAAAAGAGTTCTTGGTAGTGCAGACTTTTGCACCCCAGATGCCAGGTAAGTCGTCCAGTGCTTGAGTCAACTGGAAAATCTCAGGTGCTGGGCTGATCCCCATGGGCATGTCGACAGGTCAGGGAGGAGGTCATGGATGGTGATGGGAGAGTGGCTGTGCTTCAGAGCTATGTTTAGTGGTTTCAGATTGATACATATCGTTGGTCTGCCATTTGGTTTCTGCACAGAAACCTTACTGCTTATCGCATCCTTCATCTTTCTCTCCTTCAGTTCTTCTTTAAGAGTGTCATCATGGCAACTGGACCTTTCCTCTTTGGGAGCTCCACCTTTTCATTGATCTCAAATCACATATTCTCTTTCCAGACACCCATCACCTGTGAACACATCTCCATACTCCATCTTTATTTGCTACATCGTATAGTGACCCTCACTCCGTTTCACTTTTATCAGTCTCATGGCTTTGCTTGCTTTCCTGCAAAGTAGTGGAGTTCTACATCTTTGGCCCACCACTTCAAACTCACTTTGACTTTACATTTGCCAAGTGCAGCCCGAGTGTTGGGCACTGAGAAGATTTACTGGGATAATATTCCAAGTGGCTGCACAATCGGAAATTTCACTAGCTCTTTGTCAATCAGCATACCTGGAAAAAGCTAATTGACTTTACTTAAGACATTGTTTGACAGTCTTTGTCTATCTATGCTGTAGTGATTCTCTGTCCTCATAATTGCCATTTTGTTCAGTAACAGTATGCACTTGTTTTCCCTCATTTGCTTTTCCCTGATTTGGATTTACATTTAACAGCAAAGTGATTCTTTACTGCACTTGCATTGTTTTCCAAAAGCTGGACACTTCTCTCTCGTGAGTCTTCCACAAACCTTGCAGGAGACACCGTTGCCTTTGTTTCAGTGTTCTCATGTGACAAGTCAGTAGCTTGACAAATCTGTGTGCATTTGCCTATGTTAATTTTTCCTCTGAGTAATCTCTTAGGCCTGAGCCGTTTGTCCCACAGATAGTTCGGTCTCAAATAAGTGAATCCTTGTCATGTTAAGTTGTATGAACTGGTTAACACTCTGAGATCTGTGACATACTTGGCTATGCTTTGATCAGGTCGTTCATTCCTCACAAAGAAACGGTAGAGTTTTACAGTCTTGTTTACTTTTGGGTCATTATTTTTGGGTAGCATTAATCAAAAGAATAGATCTCACCTTCGAGCCCAACAATGGATACAACAGTTCTCCAAGCATCATTTGAGACATTTAATCCTGTAGACTTTCAAGTAAAAGTTGTAAAGAACTGGGAAGCTTTGAATGGCTGTATTGAACATCATGCTGTTCATGAAACTAAACCAAATTGGTAGGGATACAACAAAGCACGGATTGGCTGTTAACAGCCAATGACTGAAAAGTTCAGCCGGGGACAATTTTTCTCAGTCGACAAGCTTGCTGACTACACATCAGCCAAGTGTCCTTGCTCACTCAGCTCAATAGGAATTGAATAGCTCTTGGTGGCACCCCAGTGGAAAAGCCAGGAGTCACGAGGCCAATCTGAGGGCACAGATCACACGGTAGGCAGAATTCAAGAATTAACTTAGTAAAATACTTTTACTCCTATTCAAGTTTATTTCTGATGAGATATTGGTTGTGGGCAGGAGGGTAGGGTTAACAGTTTATACTGTATGATAACTTTTCAATGTATCCTTGTTCTGTTTCTACAAAAATCCAATAAACAAAATGGTTTTTAAAAAAAGAAAAAAAAAAAGGCAGTCAAATATGACAATAACTTGTTTTCACACATTAATTAGTCAGGAGGACCTCTCTATGGAATAAAAAAATCTTTAGATCTGCTCGCGGACGCATCGGGGCCGCCCCGATAATATCAAACATGTTTGATATCTAGGATTTAAAATCGCTTTCCGAACGGGACCACAATAGCCAATGAGAGAGACAATCTACAAGGACACGGAAGTGAATGAAGAAACAACAACAACAAGCTGTTGTATGGGTGCGTTGGACAGCTGAGATGGAGGAAAGGCTTGTCGATATGTGGCAAGAACACGACTGCCTATATAACGTGTCTTCCAAGCACGGGCACCGGATTCATTTCAGAAGTGCGGGGGCCAAAAAGAGTGTGTGTGTGACTGTGTGTATGTGTAGCGGTAGATACACCAGAGACTCGCACTAAACTTCTGCGGAGTAACTATAGCTTGCTTGCACCACAGGCTGGCGGACGCCGTCATCTCCACATTTGGAGAAAGTTACAAACTGTTTGACAGCAGCAAAGAATTAACCACTCTCCATTTTTGTACCAATCTGCATTAAAGTACCTTTCTCTTTGGCCAAATGATCTAGCAGTCTCCTTTTTGTCTAGAATTAGCTGTGCAGCTTTACCCGTCTCTATGTCCCGACAACAACCCTCCACGCAGTCGGAGTCAGCGCTAGCCTGTTTCGGTTCAATGCCGGCGGTTTGACAGTCTCCGCGGGCACAGAGCTGCTGCTTTGGGGTTCTTCTGACTGCCGCTGCGCTGGTTCTAGGGTTGGAGGGCCAGGCTCCAACGGAGTTGTGGACGTCAGGGATGTGACATTATTAACGTTGAAGTTCAGTTTTGTTTGAATGTATTTTCCTTTCTGATGCACTGGTTCTTTTGACATGTTTGCAGAAGCATATTTGCAATGTTGATAGTCAAGGTTAGTTCAGCTAGTTTAACGGCTCAAACAGACTCACTGTAAACAAGGTAACACACATCACAGCAACATAACCTTGATGAAAGTTGACATGATTGTTTAACGTTTTACAGAAAATGTTTGCTAGTCTATTCTCTGGTCTGCCAATCTCCAGTATTAAAAACTTAAAAAATGCTGCTGCCATAATATTGACCAAAACAAAAATATGAATCGCATTACACATATTTTGACCTCCCTTCATTCGCTCCCATTCCAGGCCAGCTAACTTCAAAATACTGCTACTAATGTATAAAGTATTTGAAAACACCCAGAAGGAAAATACACCACCTGGACAGAATCCACATTTGACTCCCAACCAACAAATGAATAATGCTGCTATAGCATTATTGAGAAGTTAAATCAGTTAAATGGAACTGTATAAAAATGACTTTCAGTTGTATCTTGAAAGGAGAACAAAATTTGCCAGTACTATTTCTTATTTTATAATAATATGTATAATTATTTTTTTTTATTGCCACTGCAAAACCTGCACTAACCTATATATTTTTATATAACCTGTATATTTCTTATATTCTTGATATTTTGTATATTAGCCTGTATATTGTATAGTGCTGTTTGCTTCTTTCTTGCTACTTTGTACACCCCCTGCTGCATAACTGCAACTTCCCCTTGGGGAAGCAAGCTGATACAAGGTATATAAAATGGAATGGAGAAGAAATTCCTGATATGATTGATTATCTTGTATTTTAAAATAAGACCTAAATCAAGCAAGTGATAGCACTACAAAAAATATATACATCTCTGAAATCAGTTCAATGTTTCTTTGACAATTTTCTGTGTTTAGTTTACAGTTCGCAATTTGTGGACAGCAATATCTAGTACAGTATATAAATATCACAAATTAACTATTCTCATATTCCATGTCAACAAAATATCCTAGAAATAAGAATATTCAGAAATTAAGAGACTGTAACTTTAATCTTAAATACTTATTTTTGTGCTAAATGGGTGGAGAAAGAAATTAATGGTATTCTCAGTGACTTTAGGGTCATTAGCATTTTTTGGATCTCACCATTAGTTGGTAGTATAAATGGCCTCATTTTGTGACATGCCATTCCAAATGGTTCCTAATGTGGCCCTGATTAGTCCGAGTCAAGAGCAGACAAACTTCATGTAATTTGTCCAGATAGGAAGAGTTTGTACATAATTAATGTCCAGTTCTTTCTTCATACTTGTGTATGAAGGATAGATTAGGCAAATTGCTGTCATTCCAGAAGACCCCAGTGCACTTGTTGGAATGCAGGCCTTCAGATAGACACTGAAACATTTGGTACGAGAAGTCCTATGCTGGGTCAAAGAGTGTGTGCTTTGAGATATTCTATGTTATGATATGCACAGATCGCTTTTGCAACCTTTAGCATACAATATGTTTAGTTACTTTCCCTTGTTCTTCTCCACTGCTTAAACTGTGACACCCACCATCATGTTTAATTTTTGTCTTTATTTCCAGAAATTCATTAATTGGTATATAGCTTTGCATAGCATAGCGGAGTTATTTCTGGCAGTCACACTCGAAGAGGCATTACAGCTCAGTCAGCTGACTCGTCACCTGAGCGAACGCATATAGCCACTGCAATTGCGCGGTCTATTTAAACCATCAATCTGCTCATTCTCTGCTGCTACCGCTGCAGCTCTGCACACTGCGTTGCTCTGTTGCTGTTCATGCCGATGCTGATGATGCTCTCACCCCACCACCACCCCAGCATCCACCTGTGGGCTCTGTTCTTAGTCCCCCTAGGGGATTACTGCCGATTGCTCCCTGCCTCACTCGGCTGGCTAAGTGAGTTAAGCGGAGGGCGATGCAACAGGGCCCTGACGCCAAACTAAATTGCATTTACATTTTATTCTCATATAAAAATGTCATCAATACGTGAGTTGGCTGCCAGAAATACTTCAAGATGTAATCCCTGAAAAAGTAACTGTAATTTCCTCCATCCCATTATAACTCGTCTCCCAGGCCACTGCTATAAAAAAGACAATTTGTCTTAATTAAAAAAGGGTTTTCAGTGTTCAATGTTAAATCTTTACAGGACGGCCTGCCGGCCCCAACCCCAAGCATTGGAATCATCCTCCACCACTGCCAAAACAAAATGTGGGAAGGAAATAGGGGGAGTTCTTGAGGGGCCAAGCGAGAGCAGAATGAATGCCAAAGCGAGTCCAATCTCAAATGCAAATGAGTTGTTGGCTGTTAGCGCAGCACAACTTCAGTTTTGGATCGTCACCTGCACCCACCTCTCTGATGGCCACTGTTCTGAGTGGCTTAGCTCCTTAAACCTTCTAATTAAAACCAGAATCCCTCTGCCAGGCGCCACAACACTCACCTCATCCAAAAGCAGATTATTAGGAATTTAATGGATGAAATTTTGCATCCCACACCATCTGCGACCCGAGACTTGTGGCAGGATTTCAAGAATGATGACAGAGGGAGAGGAAACAGAAAGTGTGTGCGTGTGTGTGTGCATTCTTAGAAAATAAGGGTTCCCAAAGGATTCTTTGTAGAGAGGTATGGTTCAACCAAGAACTATTTGTCATTATTTTCACTTCAAAAACTCTTTTTGGAAGGACTTGTAGGGAAAATGGTTCCAATTGCAAGCTATTGCACCTAAGAACCATGGATGAGAGGGGAACTAGAACTATAAGTGCTTCTAGGAAAAAACTCAACCTTAACTCATTATTTATAAAATAAAATAACCCTCTATTGAGGGATGTAGGAGGAATTCTCCATCAAAGGTTCTTGGAAGAACTCTCTGAGGAGTTCTGGGAAAAACTCTCAGACAATTCTAAGAAGAGGCATTCATATGAGGTTTTATGTGGAACCTTCTGCAGAGGGTTCTACCTAGAACTGACAATCTGAAGAAACCATTATGGCTCTACATAGCACCTTTTTTGAAAGAGTGTGTGAAGCGCTAGACCTAGAGAAAATGAGTGCGGCTGTGTCAAGGAGAGTCAGATGCTTTCTGACTGTAGGCGTCACCCTGCTCAGATAAATCAACATTAGAGAGTGTCATGGATGCTTACGACAGTTACCGTAAGGGGGAGGTGCCAAAAAAGCAGGATATACGTTGACTCTGCGAGCACACTGTTCTAATGTTTTGACTTGAGACGTGAGCGCCCGAAGAATAAAGCCAGCGTTGTACCAAGCCTGAACTCGTTTTATTCTTAAATAAACTAAAGCAAGTTTATTACAGAGAGCAGGACATTTTTTACTGCTAATTACAGGAGGTTGTCATTAACACGCTATTCATTTATTAAGATGCTCCTGGAGGTACTCGGGTGTCTGTTGGTTTGTTAACTCCGTTATGCTACCCAACCTTGTTAGCTACTATTAACAACCCTAGCTCTCTACAACACAAGTATTGTTCATGTTAAGTACTTTGTCATATACTGATGCTGATTCTGACATGTATGCTGTCTAAAAGGTTATTAAAGGCTTCACTGCATTTCTTTAGCTGTGTTTAACATAAGATTATGTGAAACTTTAAAGTAATAATTTTCATATAAGTAAATGTTCGTTTTAATTGATTGATATAATACTATAGTGATCAAACCTGTTCAGGAAAGCGTTTACATTTGTTGTTCTAAACAAATTTGGCACTGAACAGACTGAACAGACAAAGAAAAGAGCGCCACCTACAGAAGCTCAAACTTAATCAACCGAAAATCCAAGGGAAAAGATGTCACAGTACTGGACACACTGTTTGATTGACAGGTGATATCTGGGAAGTGCAGTGCAGAAACACCACCGCAATGAGCACTTAGCACCAAAGATAGATAGATTCTTGTAGGGCGCTATCCTAGTGGCAGCCTGTTGCAGCAGCTCCCGCAGCAGAGGGAATATCGAGAGTGCAGTGTTATGTGTTTCACTGAGACATGGCTGCAGGATCATATCCCCGACTCCAACGCTAGCATTGATGGCTTCCAGACTGTTCAGGTGGACAGCGATAAGCTCGCTCTGGTGTCTCTGTTAACAGATGGTGTCATCTGTCAACATATTACTGTTAAGGAACATTTCTGTAGCTCGGATATTGAACTGTTTGCCGTTAGCCTGCGCCCCTACTATCTGACAAGAAAGTTCACGGCCGCCATTGTTGTTGCTGTTTACATTCAGCCGTCTGCGCCCGCAGCCGCAGTGAGTGACGTCATCCACTCCGTGACTGCCAGGCTCCAGACAACACCCCAGTGCCAGGAGCGAGCCAGGATCAGCTTCACACTAATAATGGATAATCTGCCTGACCATTTCAAGCCCCAATGGATAAACTCAAAAATGCATGGTAGTCAATCTGAAAACAAGTTTTTTTGGTTCCTGAAATATATGTTTTCAGAAGAGGGAGATGATTTGGCCACAAACTGAACCAAAAACCTGTTAAGCTCAGGCCAGCCACTCTAAGCATGAGACTGCAGAGCTGAATCAGTTTGGGATTTTAAAGGCATATGTCAACAAAGTGTGAAAAAAAGCACACTGGAACCTCTCAGGTGGAACAAGAGAAGAAACAGTAGCATTACCTTCAGCCCTTCTTCAAACCTGCCAACCTGTACGCATTTTGTGTACCAACCACGCAATTCTTGGTCAAAATACGCAGGTACGAAATGCCAGCTGAAACTACGCAAATGGAAAAATATATATATATATATATAATAATTTAATTACAGAAAACAATCAATCAATACAAAACAATACCGTACATGTATTCGGTATTTAAATTACATCCCTCTTGTGCTTCTGTAACGTTAGCCCCTCCCTAATCTCGGAAACCCGATTCGAGCGAGTTCTGCTCAGTTCTCGCATACAGGCTGGGCACGAGACTAGCCCCTCCCGAACCCAAATCTTCTCACTCACAAACATCCACTGATGCGGTAAGTTACTGCATCACGTTACCGTAACGTTACTTTGTCATCGACCGAGGCGTACGTTGCATTGCATTGCTGAGGTAAAATGGGAAAATCAGACCAGGAAATCAGACCAGGAAAATGACCATGCCGCCATTTTCCTGCTACCGGAGTATAAACAAAGGATAGCACGGGAAGCGGTAGTGACGAGGGACGTAAAGCGGTGGTCTGACCAATCAGAGGCTGAGCTACAGGACGCTCTGCGTGACGTCGACTGGGACATGTTCCAATCCAGTTCCAGGGACGTCAGCGAGTTTACGGAAGTAGTAACGAGCTTCATAGCAACGCTAGTGGACACCATCGTCCCCACGGTGAAAGTTAGGTCCTTTCGTAACCAAAAACCGTGGGTTGATAGATCCATCCGCGACGCTTTGAACGCCCGTACTGCTGCCTATAACTCCGGTCTTGTATCCGGCAACATGGACGAGCACAAGGCAGCGTCCTATGGACTGAGAAGGGCAGTGAAGGAGGCCAAGAGGAGGTATAGGGACAGAGTGGAGTCGCAGATGGAGCAGCGCGACACCAGACGCCTATGGCAGGGACTACGGACTATAACGGACTACCAGGGCAGACCCCCCGCAATTGTGAGTGCCGACGCATCCCTAGCGGAGGACCTGAACTCATTTTATGCACGGTTTGAGGCTAGCAACAACAGCGCTAGCTCGCCGGCTAACAACATCACCGTTAGCGCAGCCGGAGTGAGTTCTACCGCTGGGGATGAACACACGCTCTCTGTGACCGAGCACAGTGTGAGGAGGGCTCTGACGAGGGTGAACACCAGGAAAGCTGCTGGTCCAGATGGCATATCTGGGCGAGTACTGAAGACCTGTGCTAATCAGCTAGCTCCAGTGTTCACCACTATATTCAACATCTCCCTGGCTGAGTCTGTGGTCCCCGCCTGCTTCAAGAGATCCACTATTGTCCCTGTGCCCAAGAATGCTTCTCCAGCATGCTTGAATGACTACCGACCGGTGGCCCTCACCTCGGTGGTCATGAAATGCTTCGAGAGGCTAATAAAGGACTACATCTGCGCCTTCCTCCCTTGCTCCATGGACCCGCTGCAGTTTGCTTATCGTCCCAACAGATCCACGGATGATGCTGTCTCCCAGGTACTGCACACCACACTCTCTCATCTGGACAGCCGGAAGGGGGGCTATGTGAGACTGCTGTTCATTGACTATAGTTCAGCTTTCAATACCATAGTCCCCACCAGACTGGCTGGCAAGTTGATTGAGCTGGGACTGAACACCCCCCTGTGTGCCTGGATCCTGGACTTCCTGACCGCCAGGCGGTCAGGGTGGGTAGACACACCTCCAACCCCCTCACCCTGAACGCAGGATCCCCCCAGGGTTGCGTCCTCAACCCCCTACTGTACTCCCTGTACACACATGACTGTGTGGCCAGGTTCAGCTCCAACTCCATCATTAAGTTTGGGGATGACACAGTGGTGGTGGGCCTGATCTCCAACAACGACGAGAAGGCCTACCTGGAGGAAGTTGCTGATCTGTCACTCTGGTGCCAGGACAACAGCCTCCTCCTGAATGTCACCAAAACTAAGGAGCTGATTGTGGACTTTAGGAGGACACAACAACAGAGGACGTACTCACCATTGGGGATTAATGGGACTACTGTGGAGAGGGTGAGCAGGTATAAATACCTGGGAGTCCACATCACTGATGATCTGACATGGACAACACACACAGACACTCTGGTGAGAAAGGCGAGGCAGCGCCTTTACCACCTCAGGCAACTGAGGAAATTTAAAGTCTCCCGGAGGATCCTTCAGTCCTTCTACTCTGGAGCTGTAGAGAGCATCCTGACAGGAAGCATCACTGCCTGGTTTGGCAACAGCTCCGCTCAGGACAGGAAGGCTCTGCAGAGAGTAGTGCGTTCACTGAATTCAAAAAATAAGGGGGGGGGGGGGTATTTTCAAACACTCTGTGCCACATATACACTCCCTATGATGAGGAGGAAATGCAACACAGGTGTGTCTGATGCTACCCATTGGCTGATACTACCCTTTATGTAAAGGGGAGCTGCAGTTTATAAACACCGTTAACGGTTGCCGTTTATCAAACGTAATAAATAGTTGTATTTCACTCTCACTTTTGTTAGGCACAAAGTCACAGAACAGCCCTGGAAGTGGCTGGCAAGCAAGTGTTGTAAATAATATACTTTGTACTAAGCGATGATATGCTTTGTAATAAGCAATATAATCCAGAGTGTGTGTGTTGTGATAAGTCTACATAAATATAAAATATGTTTGATTAAGCATGTAACCTAAAAGATCATAAAGTAATCATAAAGTTTCAATAAAGCTTTTTGCAATAAGGGTGTCCAAGGACAGGCTGTGGAGGCCCACAGTCTGGGGCCCTTTTTGCAATAAGGGTGTCCAAGGACAGGCGGAGCATGCGCAGACAGGAGAGGCCCAGGTGGCCATAACGTAATGGTGAATGGGAGATTCCCCAGAACCATGGGTTTTATGGCCACAATTGGACACCATTATTTTCTTGCTGACAAAGAATATTTTCTTGCTGACAAAGCTGAAATTGATGAAAAATGGGCATAGAATCAGTATTCTCCACCCAGTCTCCACCCAGTTTTTAGGATTTATAAGATCATGCACAGACAGTTGTACGTCAGTCTGGTTCCGGGACCAACTCGGGTTTTGTTTCTGTTGAAGAATAAAGCTCTATTGCATCGAACTCTGATCATCTCCAGTGACTTCTTTGAACCTGTTTGAGACTCCAGTAACTATAGAATCTACAGAATCGTGAAGAAGATTAAGTGTTGGCGTGGGGGTCCGGTCTTCATCACTGGCCTGAAACCTGGACTTCTTCCTCTGACACAAGCAAGACACAGACATACCAAGAGATGCACTGCCCAGCTAGGTTAGCAAGACAGACTGACTAGAGAGAGATGCACTGCAAGCTAGCTGTCATGACTAGCACAACAACTGTTACTGTTATTTGCTGACATCAAACTGACAACCGCTTTGACATGAGGGGGAGGCGGGGCCCTTGCGTAATTTGCGGGGCGTGATCGTAAGCGTATAGGGCGGGCCGGCTCTGCGGCCGTGCCCCTGTCTTCCCTTATGTTTCCTGTGTTTCCCATTCCTCCTGTGTTCCATGTCCCCGGTTTTGTCTCTCTCTGTGTGTGTGTGTGTGTGTGTGTGTGCGTGTGGGCGTGTATGGGTGTTCCTGTCCTGCTGCCTCCCTGGGTCCTACACTCCTCCCAATTACCTGCTCATCAGCTCCTCAACCTACACACCTGGCTTCAATCAGCTCATCAACTCTCCTGCTTATCAACCCCGGCTTTCCTCCCACTCATTGCCAGATTGTTGCTTCTGCCTTAGTAGTAGCTACGCGGCAGCCTTATGGCGTGTTTTGATAGCACCGATGCGTGTGTCCTTGTGTTTGCTGTCTCTAATACCTGCCTTGTCTCCTGTGCTCCAGGAACTCAGCCTGTCTGCTTGCCTGCCTGCTACCTGCCTGCCACTTACTCATCCTCGCTTTCCCTGTCATCACGCCGCCTTGCCATCGCCATTCCTCCTGCCTCCTCCAGCCATCCCAATTCCTCCCATCTCCGGTGAACCCCCTCTCAATAAATCTGTTAAAATGCCATCAGCCTCTGCGTTCTGCATTTGGGTCCACTAGTCCGCTACCCTGACAATTGGCTTTGCCATAGCTTAGGGTTTTTGTGGGTTTTTATGCTCCTGGCTTCAAAATAGGTTTTATTTTGGTGTTCTGAGAGAGGAAATAGATTTTTTTTTTTTATTATTCCATTTCAAACACATATACATATTTAGCTTCTTCTGCCTTTCCTTGTTCAGCCATTGTTCAGTTGTTGTTCAGTCTATGCTCATGGTGTTCAGAGCCAGGGCAACTCGCTAATGTATGTTTATGGTAGCTCACAGTCACTATCAATAATGGCTGGGTTTTTCTATATTATTTGATACTCAGGGTGTGTCTATTCTCTGGGTAAGCCTTAAAAATGACACTGAAAATAATGAACTATATAGCTGATCATTAACTACATGACCAGGAACATGGGGTGTGTCTAATTTTGTTTGCATGAACAAAAGTTTGACTTTGTAGAAGGTATACTGCTACCTTGATTGTGAAGTACTTCACTACTACAGATCAATCTCAAATCTGCCGTTCCTCTCCAAAATATTTGAACGAACTGTAGCCAGCCAATTTACGGATTTCTTGTCAAAAAACAACCTATTTGATCCCTTTCAATCTGGCTTTAGATCTTTCCACTCCACCGAAACTGCTCTCACGAGAGTGGTCAATGATCTCCTGTTAGCTATTGACTCCAACTCAACCTCAGCACTATTGCTACTTGACCTGAGTGCAGCCTTTGACACAATTGATCATACGATACTCTTGAATTGTCTTGAAAATGATATTGGTATCTGGGGATCAGCACTTTCTTTGTTTAGGTCTACTCGATAGATCACACCGCGTCTTTTACATACAATATTACCTCAGAGTGTTGCAATATGGACTTTGGTGTGCCACATTGCTCGGTCCTAGGCCCACTACTGTTCTCTATATGTTACCACACGGTGACATCATTCGCAAATTCGGCATTAACTTCCACTGTTACGCTGATGACACTCAAATTTACATACCCGTCAAACCAACCAACATCCAATTTCAAAAACTAGAGGCCTGCCTATCTACCTTGTTTGGTCCGGACCTTCGGACTTTTCAGTTTGGTCCGAACCAAAATGGTAGGTGTGAAAGGTGCCTCGGACCACGGTCCGGACCAAAGGACCAGAAATCGGTCCGACCAAAAGAGGTGGTCTCGGTCCGGATCAAACTGAATCATGGTTCGGTTCATTTGCAGTGTGAAAACACTTTTTTGGATGGTTCGAACTTTCGGACCAATTACAGGAAGTTGAGGCAGGCTATCCTCGGCGACGGTATAATTTTTGCATGACGAGGACGTTCATTTGGTGGATTCGAACTAGTCTCGAGTACTGCGCTTGAAGTTGGTGCTGCTGGTAGTAATGCCATAATAATAATACTATAGTCAGTCCCACCAGGATTTTGAGCAAAATTTTGAGAAAATTTCGAGCCCCCCATCCTCCCCAAAACATTGTAAACTGCCCACTCTGTTTTTTAAGTTGATTTTTTAAAGTAGTAGAATAATCGTCACACATTAATACCTCCCGGGGCCGCCGGCTGAAAACTAGTTTTACTACACATGATCTTTGTCTAGTGCCTTTCTTTGTCTTTCATTCCTTTTTAATCCTAGTTTTCTTTACATTATTTGTGTTTGTTTTTTCCCTTTAGGCTGCAATGCAGCATATCTACAATTTGCCATCACATCATTAGTTGACCCGTCACATTCCCGTCCCGCTCTAGTCTGTCTAATCTGCCAGTTTGACACAGAGAAAAGGAGAGAGATGTCCGGAGCGGAGAACACACATCTAACTAGTCACCGGCCTGTTAGCAGCAAATCAACTTGAACAGTTTATAATATAAACTTTAACCCAAAGACCCACCGGCCCACCGGGATTCGTCCCGGTTGTCCCAATTGGCCACTCCGGCATTGTCCTATCAAAGGCTCAGGATAACAAGAAAGCAAATGGTGCAAATTGCATATTTAAATAAAAAAACAACCTCCCGAACATGTAGGGTATTCCGGCAAGTTGAACTTGCGTTAATTATTGCGATCGCAAGATCGCAGCATCCTGGAAGGACTGTATAGTGGCAACGAAATGAATCTGTTCATTCATTTCATTCAAACGGAAAAGGCTACCCGCCGAATTGACAACACACCGACGTCAGACGCACGCCCGTCTACAAACCAATCAATGTCAAGTATAGGGAGACGCAGCCCATGTAGGTGATGACGACAGGACGTAGGTATGTCATGCAAAGTTCTTTAGTGCGCTCGCAAAATTGCAATGTGAAAGCAAAACTAACCGGATCAAATGTATACAATGTAACAAAACATGAACCTTGGTTCGGACCTTGGTCTGGACTTTCAGGTGTGAAAATGCCTTTAATGGCAACAAAACTGAGATGCTGATTGTAGGACGAGCTAGACATAGACATTTGTTTGAGAATAGTTCTCTAAATTTTGATAGTTGTGTAATCTCCCAGAGCGTTAAAACGTTAAAAATCTTGGGTAAAATTCGAAAAAACTCTCATTCGAGTTGCATATTAAGGCGACCACTAAAACAGTGTTTTATCATCGCAATATTGCCAATATTTGACCCATGCTAACAAAGGCAGACTCAGAAATTTTAGTACATGCCTTTGTATCATCAAGAATTGATTATTGCAATGTCCTCTTTTCAGGCTTACCTATTGGGCGCACTAAAAACTACAACTAATTCAGAATGCTGCTGCCAGAATCCTGACCAAAACTATCGTATTGCTAACTGACATACACACCAGTTCCATTCATAAGAGGCCTTGTATTTCCGCCACACAGAGGACTTGGTCTCCGTTGACAGAAGCACACTTTTAAAGCCTGGAATGCGTCCTGGGAATGGCATGGCGCAGTCATCAGCGAAGTTGTTGATGAACCTTATGATCCTCCTGATGTCCTCATAAGACAGCACCTTCTTGTTGGCCAAGCGACCACCACCCAGCTGAGACATCGGCCTCCCCCCCTCTTCGGACCACAGCAACACCCAAAGACTAACACATTCCTCTCCCAGGGTCTTCCTATGAGGTCAAGACCCCTGCTGTGCTCCCAGGAACCCAAGGAACCCCCTTTGCAGCAAAAGGTGGATTTCCCCCATAAAGCTGCCAAAAAGTAACACTTTGCAGGTTCGACTAGCCCGCTCTGGTGCCATTAGGAGATGGGACCGATGATAAGGGCCGGGGAAATGTACCTAATCTGCCTTCCAAGGGAGACACAGAATAAGAGAACAAAGAAACTCTGGAATGTATTGCAAAAATGTGCTTTCTGTATATGTTTATTAGATTTAAACTTCACATCCTGTGGCAGATGATGTACCCTACTCCCCAATGTAGTATCTTGGTTATTCAAGGCACACAGAATGTGTTATCAGGACTTTTGGTTTACTCGCCAGTATTTTGTGGTAAGACAGTGATGTTTGGTGTCATTCAAACCCATTTGTTGTTAGGTGATTAAATATGTCACTTGCATCCCCAAAGGATCAAGAAAAATGATGTTTTCCAAACCTGAGCTGGAAATGCAGTTTTAGGGGATGGTGATCACCAGTCATCAAGTTGTAAATCTGATGCATGCAAATGAGGGAAACACCTACCACTCCTGACATACCATAAAGCCCTTGACCCTTGGGCTCAGCTCAGAACACACACGAAATCTCACAAACTCGAACGAACAAAGGAGGACAACTCCTGCAACGGGCGGACAGGCAAAAACTCAGGCGGAAAGACATCAAGAAACATCAAGAAACTCAACTCAACCGTCCTGCAGCCCGTCCCGCAGCCCGTCCTGTAACTAAGTTTGAACCTGGCTCAAAGCTCTTCTCTCAGCTCAAGTACCAGACCAGCTCCAGAGTGAATCTTGCCGAGACGGCCGATTGAGTTCACTCAACCTGATCCAGAAGACTACGAAACCACGTCAGAAGCCAGCCGCTACTCTACTCTGCTTCCTGAACGACGTGAGTCAACACATCGCCCTATCCCTCTATCTCCACTGAGGTGAACTGTTGGCACGACGACTCCGACGAATAACAGCCCCCGGACTGCACTCCACAACGGCCCTCCTGACGTCGACTGGTCCAGACCAACACGTGCGTGTGTTTACCTGTCCACTGCGACTGCGCGACTGTTACCGCGGAGACGAGGACGCCGCTGACACCCTGCAAACCAGACGGTAAACAACTTTCTTGTTGATGCACGGGTGATGCAAAGGCAGTGTTGAACTGTGAAAGTGAGGTTAGCATACTCTCTCTCTCTCCACTATTCTCTGTCCTTCTGTCCCAAGTCTGATCCGATGAACGAGAGAGACTAGACTTCCACGTACCCGCCGAATCAAGGAGCCATATTGGATCGTGAAAAAGGCCAATGTAATAATGTAGACATCTATTCTGCACACATTTTTGTAATGTTTAAGATGTTGTTTAATAAATTAACTGGTGATTTTTTAAAATAAAATAACTGGTGAATTTTTTAATAATTTTCTTTTCTGCTGCTGCTATAACCGCTGCTGAATTGATTCAATTGCGCGTGCGAATCGGCCATAACCACAGGCTGCAGCTCGGCAGAGTTGGCGTTTGCGTGGTCCCCCACTCCTAGGACGATGCTGAATGATGCTCCACATCAGATCTGGATTTCCCACCCAAATAAACTTTTATGCATTGTGTATACACTGCTTGCCCAAACTCGGCATCTATTGCACGCCCAACCGTCCTGGTAGGGGGATCTCTCTCTGTGTAGCCCCTCCCAAGGTTTCTCCCATTTTTTCCTAAAAGTTTTTTTTGGGAGTTTTTCCTCCCGAGGGTCCAAGGCTGGGGGATATCGTGTACTAACCATTTATTGTTTTCACACGTTGGGCACTGTGAAGCCCTTTGAGACTATAACGGTGATTAAGGGCTATACGAACAGCGTTTTATCATCTTCACAATATTGATTCGACCCATGCTAACAGAGGCAGACGCAGAAATTTTAGTACATGCCTTTGTATCATCCAGAATCAATTATTGCAATGTCCTTTTTTGGGCTTACCTACTGGGCGCACTAAAAAACTACAACTGGTCCAGAATGCTGCTGCCAGAATCTTGACCAACACTAGGAAATTTGACCATATAACTCCCATCCTATCCTCATTCCACTGGCTACCAATTCAGGCCAGGTGTGACTTTAAGGTGCTTTTATTTACATATAAATCATTACATGGGATGGCACCGTGCTACTTCTGATCTGATTAAACCATATAAACCGCCACGCGCCCTCAGATCACAGGACGCTGGCTACCTGTCTATCCCAGCAGTCAAAAAGAAAACTGCAGGTAACAGAGCCTTTTCTTACCGGGCTCCCCATCTCTGGAACAGTTTGCCTGCCTCAATCAGAGAGGCAGGCTCTATCGAAGTCTTTAAGTCAAGGCTAAAAGCCCATTTATTCTCTTTATCATTTGACCAGCCTTGAGGGAGTGGCTCAGTCTCTTCTCAGAGTAAGGCTAGACCAGTTAGCTCATCCTAGCTCAGGGTCCTGCCGATGGATATTAGCATCCTGTCTACATGTCTTATTCTCCTGGTCTACCTGCTCCTGTCCACTGACGCTGGTCATGTTTGTCTGTGTGAGTGAGAGTGTGTGTATGGGTGTGTCTCCTATCTGTTCCAGGATGCAGCTTGGCGGAGTTGGCGTCTGCGTGGTCCCCCACTCCTATGATGACACTGACTGAGCTGCCGTTTGCTGTGATGCCGCCCCAACAGATCTGGATGTCCCACCATAATAAACTTTTATGCATTGTGTATATGCTGTTTGCCCAAACTCGGCATCTATTGGTAGGGGGATCCCTCTCTGAGTAGCCCCTCCCAAGGTTTCTCCCATTTTTTCCTAAAAGGTTTTGTGGGAGTTTTTCCTTGTCCTCTGTGAGGGTCTAAGGCTGGGGGATGTCGTGTACTAACCATTTATTGTTTCACATGTTGGGCACTGTGAAGCCCTTAGAGACTGTAATGGTGATTAAGGGCTATACAAATAAATGTTAGTAAAATAAATCCACTAGCTAACACAATGGAGCAGTTACGATGCCAGTCAGAGTGACACGTTCTGTATCCAATCAGTGCAGAGCATAGTGATCAGTCTCCATGCACCAATCAGATAGCCATATTGTTGAGAGGCTAGGCACCTATAGTGAGGTTCCCACACAATATGTAAAAGCACTTTGGACACGATTGTAGCCTGCACTATTTAATGCTGTGAGGATTGTTGTGTTGCACATGAGGTGATTTAAATGGTAGCACCCCTGGGCACTCCTCAGTGTAGTCTGCCTCTCTACATGTGGCCTCAGCTCAGTTTTCCTTAGTTGTCCTTAGTTTATGTTGGACTAGTGGTTTTTGGATATTTTAGGGTGCTCTTACAATTTTTTTTGACTTTGTATTCAGGCCTGTTTTTAGTGAATGTAATAAAATAGTGTTTTAACTGTTCCAGTCCTTTGTCCAGCTTTTATTGATTATTTCAATAAAATGCTTTGGTTTAATTTGGAAACACGTCTGTCTCATCAGTAACAAACCTTTTCAACCCAATATTCAAAGCTCTTAAGTGGGGTGAAATTCCCCAGGTGGTGCTGTCGGTCCTTCCCTATTTCCCCCTTCTATTGCCCTCGCCACACTTGCAAATCTTTGGTCTCGCTTGCAAATCGTTTTGGCATGCTTTGTGCTCTGAAACTGTGACAAAAGTCAGCGTGCGCAAAATTGACGTTTGCAAGTGTAAAAGCGTAACTGAAGAGTTTTGTGTATACAAATCAGATTTTCTTGCTCAAATTGTTGTTCACTCAAATCATGACTTGCACTCCTGAAAAGAGACGTTTTTGCCAGCAACTGTCAAATGTGGTGTATGAACACTTTGCTCAGTCAGTTAGTCATCAGACATTTAACTCCTAACTTCACTAATAGGTGAAATCCTAAGGAACCACAGCTTCACTTGTTCAGCCTTTCATGGAAAGGGCAGGTCACCCTAATGCTTTGTCCACTCAGTGTATTTACAGTATATGCCCATACACCCACCTTTGTTCAAATGCAACAAGTTCAAGCCCCTTCTCTGGGGGTGTCAAAAGGCATTCTGGGAAATGTACGAAATCACTTATCAAGGCAGGTTGGGGGAAAGTAGGTACACCAAAAGTAAATTGCTTCATCACAAAATGACTCCCGAAATAACAAAAATAAAAGATCAAGCAGAGGTGGTTTTATTTCATGGGATGTGTACTATTCAGAAGCTGACACCTTGCAGCTAATGTCAACGTCAGTGACATATTAAAGGTGTGATGATTGAAGCGGTAGCTGTCACCCTGTCAGACAGCGAATTAATGAGTGGTGTAAAAAAATGACTGCACTACAGTGGCAATGAGCTGACACTTTCCTTCCCACCAGCTAATCAGCCATTACCAGCTCATCAACGGTTACTTCATAGGTATGATTTTCATATAGGTGATAGAATTATAGGTTTATAGACTTATGGTCTGGATTATGAACCACAAATTGGGGAAGTTGTATGTCAAACCAAAAGGTTCATCAGTGAAAAATGGTTCCTTATGCCATATACTGAACCATTGCTTGGACTTTTTAAAGAATGTTCCCATTTTATTGCAATTCCCAATTTATTGATTAACCCAATTTGCATAATATATACTAGAACTCTTAATGTTTTATTACATTTACAGCAGCATTTTAACACATGGCTGAATTAAAGACTTAGTTGAAATAGATTTTTAAGCTGCATAATATCAGATGTCTTATCACGACTCTAATAACTTCAAAAGGTCTGCCTAAATCAATTGTTATTTTAATATAGGCTACTGCACTTTTTAGGGTTAATTTTAGTTTTTGTTAGTGTGTAAAGTGTTTTAATATCTCCTCTGGCTCCTTGATTTGGTTTAATACCATTATCTCCAGTAATGAAATCCTTTTTGAGATTAGAAATGTAATGAAAGACCTTTGACTTGACATCCAGTTTGCTGACACTAATAAAATGGTGTGATTTAGATCAAAAATAACTGCTTATTCTAAAGAATTCTTGTGACATTCCAATGTTTTCTTCTTGAGGAGATTGATCCTGGACCTGCTGATGTATGGATGACAACACATGGAGGCTCTGAACCAGTGCCACACATGCGCGCACGCTCTCTCTATCTTTCTTCTCTCTATCTCTACATTTAAAAAAAAAAATTAAAAAAAGCTATATGTATTTAAATTTATTTTAGGCATTTATTTGTTGTATAAAACAATGCTGTGACAAATTTGAAGCGACGCAAAAGTATAGTGCACTAGCAGACCATTCCTAGAAATTCATCGGGATTATAATTTGCCAAAAAGCCACATTTAGAAACATACATGGCATTGCATAATTCATGTGTCAGATACATTTCAAATTAAGACATTTTAGTGAACTGAAAAATAAGGGAGAACTGGGAGCAGCACATCTACATTTGCTGAGCACGAAATTGATGATGAAATATTAATATCACATTTCAACAGCAAATTCTTCTATTGGCCTAAATTGAAAACTGCAGGAAATTTTTTTGCATATAAGATTAGAAGGCTGAAAAACTGAATATTTGTGCATTTGTTCTGAATTGATTCATTAGGTAATAAACTCTTGTTTTTATTTAATCACATATAAAACTTTATACCAGTAAATGAACACCTTTTCTTCCTTGCCATGTAGGACTCTAGATTGTTCAATACAGTCGGGAATTATTCCAGCTTCCCCTTATAATCAAACATTTAATCTTTAATTATTAAGTTATCTGTACATATTTTCAATTGATAGTCCACTCCATAATTTACACAAGAAAAAACAGGCCTATTTGATAGTTGGCCTATTTGTTTTCATCCATAGACAACAACTAAAAAGGTTGTACGGCATTATAAAGGTCAATAGAAAGCTTGAACAGAAAGGGAAACTGTGGTATGTATGTCTTCAGATTCGTTTTATTGTGTTTTGGTGCTGTTTTCTGTCAGGTCAGGCTATTGCATAGTTTCCCTTTGCCTTTTATTGCTGTCTGGGCATGTGTGGCATCAACTCAATATCAACAATAACAGCTTGAAATGAACACCTTTAACAAATCACAACAAATCATCATGGTAAACCTGTTGTGCTGTACACTCTCTCTCTCTCTCTCTCTCTCTCTCTCTCTCTTTCTCTTTGTGTGTGTGTTTCTACCACTGTCCGTGGCCCAACAGCACTCCAAGACAAAACGCGTTTGGTCCCCCAAAAGCGGCCTTCCAATAAATAATCTTATAATAATACGTATTGATAAGGCTGCTTTCTAATCAACATCTCTCTCTCTCTGGGTCATTAATTATGGAAAGGTGTGTTTAATTCGTCCTGCACCGGGTAAAACTGACCCCGGAGGTGGATGTCATAGGGGCCGATGTCTGCGGAGGTGCCCTGACTGAGGGAACAATAGCGGAGGCCATAGTGGCAGCTCCGGTAGTCCGCCGGCTCCTCGTGTTTCAGAGAGAAAATCCCGTTGAAGTTGATGGGGGGGCTGGGTGCCCCTCTGTCCAGCGGGCTGGAGCAGTCAGGAGACGGGCTCTCGTACAAAGCCTCATAGGGGCCGCAGTAGGAGCCGTAGGGCTGCTGGGACCTGCAGCTGTCCGCTGAGCTTGCGCAAACCGCCTCGGCCCCATGGTGGTGGTAGGCAGGGAACAGTGGGAAGGACTCCCCACTGGGCTCTGTAATGAAGCTGCAGGCGTTGAGCTGCAGACAGCCAGCCACCAAGTTGGTGGTGGGCTGTGAGAGACCCTTACACAGCGTCTGGACGAAGCTGAGTAGGTCTGGCCTCTTCCCAGTGCTCAGGATCTCGCTGAGGGCCCAGATGTAGTTCTTGGCCAAGCGGAGGGTCTCTATCTTGGACAGTTTCTGGGTCTTGGAGTAGCAGGGAACCACCTTCCTCAGGCTGTCCAGTTCATTGTTAAGACCGTGCATCCGGTTCCTCTCCCTGGCGTTGGCCTCCATGCGCCGCAGTCGGACCCGGTCCAGCCGTGCCTGGCTCAGCTTCTTCTTCCGAGGACCCTTCCATCTCAGACTGGCCTCCTCTTCCTCCTCCTTGCAGTCCCTCTCCCCGTCTTCTCTCCTGGACTCCAGCACGTCCTGCAGGGCTCTACTGGGCTCTGGTTTGATTGGTTTTACTGGGGGCTTGCTGGACCAGCTGGCCCTGAACGGGTTGTCTGTTAGGTTGGAGGATGGCTCATCAAACGGTAAAGTCAGCATGTTGTCCTGTATGGGGAGAGAGAGAAACATTAATGTCTCCAAATTAGATGTGGCTTATATATTATATGGTATATGCTTTCATGGTTATACAAAATGTATTAGATGGTTTCCACCTGCTATAATGTGAAGTAAATTTCCCCTGAGCGCATGTCTTTACTGTCGTTACGTAATTGGTCAATTAGACTAACAGTGACCAGTCCAGCACTCATATCTACCTATGGGATACTGTTATTATTTCTATTAATCACTATTATTCATATTATAATCAATTAGACTAACAGTAACCAGTCCACCTCTAAGACTAGATAACATAACATAACATTAAGATTAAATGACAATTTATTGATCCCTGTAGGGAAATTGTGTCATTGCAGCAGTAAAAGTAATAGGATACAGCAAAAAAAAAAAAATAGAATAAAGGCTAAGTAAGAATGGATAATAAGAAAGAAGAATAAGGATTATTATAATCAATTGCTAACTAACAGTGAACGGTCCACCTCTCAGACTATTTACCTATAATTATTATTAATATTGAGCAGTGCCTGCTCTATCTACCTAGTGTTATCATACAAGTACACTGATTGGTTTGTTTGTTTCATTCTCACCTGGTTTTAGTGTTAAATTCCAGAGAGCATCTTCCGGAAGCTTCCCAGAGAGTCAGACAAGGTTTAGATCGCAAATATCAGCCCCTTCTCCACCTCCTCCCTCCTTCCTCTCCTCCTCTCTCTCTTCTGTCTCTCCTCTTCTTTCAGGAGAAAAGACATTGATGCCATCTGCTGCTGACGTCACCTGTCAGGTTGGCTCTTTGGGGACTCTCTCTCTCTCTCTCTCTCTCTCTCTCTCTCTGCCCCCCACCCCCTCCCCTGTCTCTCTCTCTCTCTCTGCCCCCCACCCCCTCCCCTGTATCTATCTCTGTCTCTCTTTCTTTTTCTCGCTCTCTCTTTTCCTGTGTTTCTGCACCTTTCCCTCTCCCTCTGGGTTTCTCTCTCTTTTTCTCTCCCTCTCTCTCACTCGCCATCTCTCTCTCTTAGTCTCCCCAGTCTGGCTGCTGTATTGGGGAGCAGTGCCAGTCTCATCCCTGTTGATCAATTTGAGTTTCTAGATGAAAGCCTGAGTGGTGCAGCTCATACAGACACAGTGTTGTTAAATGATGATATTGGTGGATTTGTTCATACCAGTTTATTCCCATTTAATCAGCTTCCTGTGCTGTCTGAAGCAACTGAAGCAACACGAACACACCAGAGGATTTCTCTAAACCACGACTGTTCGCACCACATGTACATGAAGTGTTCAGATTTGAGTGAAAGTACCAGAATTGTCACACATGTACAGTTACAACTGGTATACATGTGCAGTTTTCTCACGTCAGCCTGTCAGTTCATTATACTGTGGATCTAACAGCTTGAATTTCAAATGGAATGCAAATAAAAATAATATGACATTTGGTTTTGATTTGCGTGAATGCAACAACATTGGTACACAATAGTACAGTACAGTAAAGCCTTTTTAGAACCAGAATCATCACAAAAATGGTATACCGATCGGCTGCGGCGGCCATTTTTCTTCCTTCCTGGCCATGATAGGATTTAAAAATGTGCCTAGACCTAATGTATGTTTTGATGATCAAGGCAAATAGTGCTAATAAAAATCATAAACTGTTCAGATCATCATGTAATGAAATTGCATTTGAGAGCATTGCCATTTTACTATCTATGACAATCAGGCATATGGGAAAATGGTTTATAAAGGTGTTTCAGGTGATGTTAACACACACTCTGGCGGCTGGATTGTAAGACTTCAGCTATTGGGCAACAGTGGCTGAAAACAGCTGATCACATTTCTGTATGTACAACTTGGCCATCTCAACAGAATTCAGTAGACATGGTGAATATCTGTGCCAAAACCTAATCAGTTGTTCCTTGGCCCAAAGCCTATCTCTCGATCAGATTTTATGGAGAGCTGTTCATATGTTTTTGAGATATCCTGCGGACACACAGATAGTCAGACAAGCAAACTAACAGGGGCGAAAACATAACCTCCTTAGTGAAGGTAATTAGCTTTCTGGTTAGTTAGCTAGCTAACAAAGCCAAAACCCAACGGTTTGTTCAGGTTAACTGAGCTGATTCTTCTCAAGCTATAGTGTTTTGGAGACGCTGGCTAAAGACAAGACAAGTTTACTGTGTCACAGTAACAAATCTACCATATCACACTATTCACTTTTAGTTACAACATTGCTGTAGGGCGCCACACTTGTATCCCATGACTTGTATTTTTAATTACATTATATTATATAATACATTATCTTTTAAATTTTTTGGCACGAGCTGTGGTTGTTGGGAGATTTCTTAAATAACTGTAAAGCCTCTATTAAATTACTGTCAAACATAAACACAGAAACAAATTTCACTTCTACGTCTCCTCTCTAAAATACATCATTGCTGCCTTTTCATTATATCAAAAGGTTGGGCTGTTGCCAAGATAGGCTGCATGAACATCAACCAATCAGGGAGGGGGCCTCATCATTTCAAAAATAAATAGTGGCAGAAAATTATTCTTATTCTGTTTGATAACATCTTTTACATGAAACAGCACAAGCATATTGTAATATTCAGATTAATTTGAAAGAAAATGAACTATTGTTGGTGTTACCATTTAGAAATTCTGGACAGATCAGATCTGTTATTGAACTGAACATTAAACACACTCATCGTGAGCACACACACATACTTACCCCTCATATCCATCCCACCCGCATGCACATCCACACACTGCCTCACTTTAACCATCTCATTCCCTAACACACACATACCCCACAGCCATACACCCCCCCCCCACCAAGGTGCCTCAGCTGGCATGGGTCTTTCTGGTCCGGTAGACACAACCAACATGTGATGAGTCAAACTCCCCATCTCAGACTAATCACTTCACTGCACTAATTGCAAATGCAAATGTATATTAATTTATTACTCTGTTAATTAGTTCTATGGTCTTTTTTGGGCAACAAGTCATTGTGCGAGGGAGGAGAGAAAGAGGAGGCTTCATCCCATTTCAACATAAAAAATTTAACACACCCACACACAAACACACACACATGCATGCCCTAAAATAACCCCTGTGCATTGTGGGTGAAAAAAGGCCCCCCGACCCCGCAGACAGACACCACTGTCAAATGAAAAGGCAGTGTAACTGAAAGATTTCATTATCACATTCCCCGCTCTTAAGGACAGAGTGATAGGGAGTCCATTCTGTAAAGGAAAATACATTGGTGTTCACACTGCAAGGCTCGGCAATGTGCTAGAAGACAATGGTAATCAGATGAACCAGGCGCTCCTAGCATCCAAGGTGCTGAGGGTGATTGATGTGATAGTGGAGACATGATCACAGGAATGAGTTTTAGGACATGTAAATGCATTACAGTCATTTAGCAGATGCATTTATCCAAAGAGACTTATAATAACTGCATTCAACATAGGTAGGCAAGAGAACTACTAGTCACCAAAAATAGTAAGTGTATCCCCTCCCCAAACAAGCATCTAAGAGCATCACCATTGCTAGCTATTTTGTTTCAGTCTCATTATACTTGCCAGCATGCCTGTCCATGTGCTGATCTGCCTAAGAGCCATGGTATTTTCATTAGGTCCTTGCTGAATTGCCATGTCTGAAATGCCTGTGGTAGTAACCTTTATAAACCAGCTGATGGCTCTAATGCCCCTTTTCCATTAGCGCGTGTCGGCTCGATTTGACCCGCGCCGTCCCGTGTCCGCTGGTTTTCCATACAAACTTGCAGCAGGGGTCGACACGGGTACACCCGAGATACTCCTGCCCTGCTCCCTACCAGGACCAAAGCGTGACCATGTCTGTTCTGAACCCGTGTTCTAATAAAACACATTGTTGTGTAAGCAGTGCTGCTCAGTGTAAACACACACTGAGCTGAAATGCATTGCCACCTTTCTGCAGACAGACAAACTGGCTGTCAACAGAAGTTGATATACCTGCTAAATGTATCACAGCGTTATGACCAACAGCAGAGACCTAAGTTTATTTTCATACCTTAGACTAAAAACTTAATATAATGGATAATGTAAGGGATAATGTAACAGTCTAACAATTCTATGTTATTAAAGGTGTCAATGGAAGTTTTTTTTCTAAAAAAGAATAGACTAAACTAAAAAAATAAATAGAAGGAAGGTTGGCAAACAAGGAGGACCCAGGTGTCACACCCCTCGCCTGGTAATGCTCTGGAAATATGGAGGTGGAAATTATTCTTAGGGTGTAGTTCCTAATCCGAATGCAAATGCCTTACATTAGTGGGAGGTATTGGTGTCATGGGGGATAACTTTCAAAATATGTTCAGTATAGGTCAGAGGGGAACCCTGGGGAACTTCTAAGCCTGGGACCAAAAATCATCGCCCCAGGCCATTCCCGAAGGCCAGAGCTATGTTGCGTGTAACGTAGACGAAGCGGTAAAGATAGCTCACCATGTCCACGGCTAGTGCAGACGAGAACGACGTTGTGGTGAGCTTGATAGCGTTGCCTTTTTCAAGGCGGGCTTTCGCAAAGAAGCAATTAATAATACAAAATGGAAGGCCAACTCCAGCACTGGAATTGACAGAAAAAGGGAAAAGTGTCGAAAGGCATTTCAAGATCGACAATTATCAACGCCACCCGTGGATGACTGGCTGTAAAAAAAACAAATAGGTTGTATTGCTGGAGTTGCCTGCTTTTTACAACCGACAAGTCATCCAACTGGGCTAATGGTGGACATGTAAGTAACACAAAACATGTAAACAGTACTCATATGAATAAACTACTTAACTAACACACATGCAGATATATGGGAGAAAACAGCCTATTTATATTAACAGCAAGGCAGCACTGCCCTCTATTGGACGATAATTTATATGCTTGACATAATCACCGGTGGCTGCTGAGCTACATGCCCCGCTAATGCGATGGCACTTCATAGCTGGTTAATGCAACCTTAACTTTGTTCATGTACTGTTTTCAATGTTATGGCGTAAGTTTTGGCATATTTTGCATGTGAAGGTTGATTTTATTGCAACTTTGCTCATGAATTTCTTTGACTCGGTCAGTTTGTAAAGGGGAAGTTTTATGATGCTCCATGATAGCACTGTCCATGGTGATCTTATAGGCTTAGCGGAGGCCATGTCATTTGCATTGTCATTGTTTTCCAAGTATGGAGAGAGATAAATGCTATTTTGATATCCATTGACAAGAATAATATATATTCTGGGTGGCCAGTTTTATATTTCCAGTTGTTATCTTTGTATGATGGTCATTTTGTAGCCTAAATGATCTGTGTTTTTTGTAACTTGTTTACATTGAGTAGGTATAGAGAAGATGGTAACCGAGGTTAAAATGATTATTATATGCCTATTCTTGTTTACCTTACGTTTTGGCTAAGTTTTGACTGAGCTGAAGGCCCAGCTTTAATAGTCACGGTTCGCCCCTGGTATAGGTATATTTTTGGTGTTACCAAAATTTACTCCTGGCAGGAGTACATTTTATTACTATATTTTTATAGTGCTCTTACTGTAAATATTGTGGTTTTTTTTATATAGAGCTCTTATAGTAATACTGTAAATATTGTGTTGTTTTTTTTATTGTAAATCAAATCAAATCAAATCACATTTATTTGTATAGCCCTTAATCACCATTACAGTCTCTAAGGGCTTCACAGTGCCCAACATGTGAAAATAATAAATGGTTAGTACACGACATCCCCCAGCCTTAGACCCTCACAGAGGACAAGGAAAAACTCCCACAAACCCTCACTGGGAAAATTGGGAGAAACCTTGGGAGGGGCTACTCAGAGAGGGATCCCCCTACCAGGACGGTTGGGCGTGCAATAGATGCCGAGTTTGGGCAAGCAGCGTATACACAATATATGAAAGTTTATTTTGGTGGGACATCCAGATCTGATGGGGCGGCATCACAGCAACGGCAACTCAGTCAGCGTCATCATAGGACTAGGGGACCATGCAGGCGCCAACACTGCCCAGATAGGAGAACGCAACGTCCGCTCAGTCAGCATCGTCCTAGGAGGGGGGACCAACCAGACGCCAACTCTGCCGGGCTGCAGCCTGGAACAGATAGGAGACTCACCCACACACACCCATACACACACTCTCACTCACACAGACATGACCAGCGTCAGTGGACAGGAGCAGGTAGACCAGGAGAATAGGACATGTAGGCAGGATGCTAGTATCCATCGGCAGGACCCTGATCTAGGATGAGCTAACTGGTC
The DNA here is from genome assembly GCA_034670405.1 of Hoplostethus atlanticus. Classification (NCBI taxonomy): domain Eukaryota; kingdom Metazoa; phylum Chordata; class Actinopteri; order Trachichthyiformes; family Trachichthyidae; genus Hoplostethus; species Hoplostethus atlanticus. Next base: position 365,478 of record JAXDDX010000200.1, read on the forward strand.
TAGCCTTACTCTGAGAAGAGACTGAGCCACTCCCTCAAGGCTGGTCAAATGACAGAGAGAATAAATGGGTTTTTAGCCTTGACTTAAAGACTTCGATAGAGCCTGCCTCTCTGATTGAGGCAGGCAGACTGTTCCATAGATAGGGAGCCCGGTAAGAAAAGGCTCTGTTACCTGCAGTTTTCTTTTTGACTGCTGGGATAGACAGGTAGCCAGCGTCCTGAGATCTGAGGGCGCGTGGCGGTTTATAAGGTTTAATCAAATCGGATAAATAGGACGGTGCCATCCCATGTAATGATTTATATGTAAGTAAAAGCACCTTAAAGTCACACCTGGCCTGAATTGGTAGCCAGTGTAATGAGGACAGGATGGGAGTTATATGGTCGAATTTCCTAGTTTTGGTCAGGATTCTGGCAGCAGCATTCTGGACCAGTTGTAGTTTTTTAGTGCGCCCAGTAGGTAAGCCCGAGAAAAGGACATTGCAATAATCGATTCTGGATGATACAAAGGCATGTACTAAAATTTCTGCGTCTGCCTCTGTTAGCATAGGTCGAATTTTGGCAATATTGCGAAGATGATAAAACGCTGATTTAGTGATCTCCTTAATGTGCAACTCGAATGAGAGGGTAGGGTCGAATTTTACCCCAAGGTTTTTAACGTATGGGCTCTGGGAGATTACACAACTATCAAAGTTAAGAGTACTATTCTCAAATAAGTGTCTATGTCTAGCCGGTCCCACAATCAGCATCTCAGTTTTGCTGCCATTAAGAAGTAGGAAGTTTAGGGACATCCAATATTTGACCTCTGATAGGCAGGCCTCTAGTTTTTGGAATTGGGTGTCATCGGTTGGTTTGACTGGTATGTAAATTTGGGTGTCATCGGCGTAGCAATGGAAGTTAATGCCAAATTTGCGAATGATGCCACCAAGTGGTAGCATATAGATAGAGAATAGCAGTGGTCCTAGGACAGAGCCTTGTGGGACACCAAAGTCCATATTTCAACACTCTGAGGTCATGTTGTTGTAAAAGACGTGGTGTGATCTATCAAGTAGGTAAGACCTAAACCAAGAAAGGGCTGATCCCCGGATACCAATATAATGTTCAAGACGGTTCAAGAGTATCGCATGATCAATTGTGTCGAAGGCTGCACTCAGGTCAAGTAGCAATAGTGCTGAGGTTGAATTGGAGTCAATAGCTAACAAAAGATCATTTACCACTCTCGTGAGTGCAGTTTCGGTCGAGTGAAGGGATCTAAAGCCAGATTGGAAGGGATCAAGCAGGTTATTTTTTGACAAAAAATCTGTAAGTTGACTGGCTACTGTTCGTTCAAGTAAATTGGAGAGGAACGGCAGATTTGAGATTGGTCTATAGTTCTGAAGTACTTCGGGGTCAAGGTTCGGTTTTTTCAGTAGTGGCTTGATCACGGCCGTTTTAAAGGCGGAGGGCACAGTGCCAGTGGAGAGCGACTGATTGATCATATAGAGAATGGAGGGTCCTAAGATAGGGAATACTTCTTTAAGCAGTTTAGCAGGTAGAGGGTCAAGCATGCAGGTCGTGGGTTTTGAAGACAGAGTTAGCTTGGTGAGAGAGTCTAAGGAAACTAAATCAAAATGTGAGAAAAGACATTCAGCCCGGGGAACACCAAGTGGACTTTTCAGGGGTGAGACGGCACCGCCAGTAGATAGTGTACTGGTGATCTCATCTCTGATCAGCGTGATTTTCTGACTAAAAAAGGACATGAAATCATTCGGAGAAAGCAGAAAGCTATCAGAGGGGGAGGGATTCCGTGTTAGCTTAGCAACAGTGTCGAATAGAAACTTTGGGTTGTTTTTATTTGCACTGATTAACCTAGAGAAGTGTGCAGTTTTGGCTGACGAGAGTGCACATTTATAATTTAGCAAGCTATCATTCCAGGCAAGCCGGAAGACTTCGAGTTTGGTCAATCGCCATTTACGTTCTAGTTTTCTACAGGCTTGTTTAAGTGCACGAGTGTCGTGGGTAAACCACGGTGCAAACTTCCTAGCGTGGTGTTTTCTAGTGACTAACGGGGCGATTGAGTCAAGCGCGTTGGTAAGGCTAGCGTTTAGTTCGTTGGCAAAATTGTCGAGTGAGCCAACATGACCGGAGAGTGGTGCGAGAAAGCTGGGCAGTTTTTCAGATAGTAACGAGGCCGTAGTGGCATTAATACGACGGCTAATATAAGTAATATAATATAAGTATCCTATCCATTGATTAAATACTGTGTACTGTTGCCCTTTGCACATTCCTGTTGAGCATTGCCACTTTTTCATTTCACTGCACGGGGTGTGTGTGTATGTGACAAATAAAGTTCTTGAATCTTGAATCTTGAAAGTAGTGTAACTATTTTTTCTCATTATCCCATTGTTTTAATTAAAGATTAAAACCTTTATTCAAGAGATACAAAAATGAAAATGAGTCCAGTCTCACTTTTCTGACGTCTTGGACTTATCTCAGTCTTGTGTCTATTTTGACTTGGACTTATCTTGGTCTCAGCCGCTACTGAATGTTGACTTGACTTTTTCCTGATTACTCAAAATCCTATCCATTGATTAGTTGAATGGTATAGTGTGGAACTACTGCAGATAGGTTTTCATCTCTGTTGATCCTTAAGAATCTCCTTAAATTTTTACATTTGAAAGGACATGTACACTGTTTATTGTCTATTTTGGTCATGAATAGGATTCGATGTGCTCTCAGTCTTGACCCCCTTACGACCTGGTCTTGACTTGAACCCGACTGGACCTTTTCGTGGAATTGACTGAGGTGGTCTTGACTACAGGCTTCACTAACATTTTATGCACTGTTATGTCTGGGCTTTCATCTACTATCAGAGTATGCCATGGGGCATTTCTAACAGTGGTTTAGTGGGTTTGGTTGACATCTTTCTATAGTCCAGCCATTATGATTAGTGGGTTTGGTTGACATCTTTATGTTATCCTATTATGATTATTGGTTTTGGTTGACATCTTCTTATAGTCCAGCCATTCTGATTAGTGTTTTTGGTTGACATTGTTCTATTGTCCCATTATGATTAATGGTTTGGTTTAGTTGTTTTGGGTTGAGAACCACTGCTCTAATCCATGTAGAGACGTGGATTAGAGACAGAGACATGTTGTAGGAGAGTTATCGCTGATGTGGACCCCAGCTGCTGCGCTAGGAAACTCATTCCATCATGTACCATCAAAAGCCCACACTCTCATCAAGTTCCAAGGTCAATCTAATTGCCCATCCCCCACACTCACGCCCAACACATGCACGCACACACACACAATTGTGGGAATTTGTGGGAAATATTGCTCTGGATGGATTCATGGTATTTGGATTCAGATGTAAGAATTGCTTAACCAACCACCTTAACCACCACTTAATCGAGGATTGGTTCTAATCAGAGTTTAGTAAAAGTAGGTTTAAAATGAGTAGGTCTAGATTTAATTAATTGATCAGAGGTATGTTGCACAATTTAAATTTAATCCTAGTTTAGTAAATCTAGGTTAAATTATTTAAATTTATATAAATAAATAGTTTAAAGCAACAAACACTGCGTTTTGGCCTAAAATAATAACAAGCAAAAGAAAAAAGGTGCCATTAAAATTGTTGTGCTGTGTTAGCTAGCTAGCAACTTTGATTGACTTTCATTGTGGCTTGGCAAAAAAGCTCAAATTTCTGTTCTTTTGAGAAAGATCTTTTGATAGGATTAATGGAGCGTTTCACTTGAGTTTTGGTGGATAAGCAGACAAACCACACTACTGTAAAGAAGAAAGACAATGCGTGGCTTCTACTGACTGAATCGTTCAATGGATCAGCAGGAGTGAACGATTCAGTACATTACATTACAGGCACTTAGCAGATGCTTTTATCCAAAGCGACTTACAATAAGTGCATTCAACATAGGTAGGCAAGAGAACTACTAGTCACCAGAAATTGTGCATTTACTTACTAAACAAGCATCTAAAAGCAGAACCAGTGCTAAGGTAAAAGTGCAATAAGTTAGCTACCTACTTTTTATTTAAACAAATGAGACAAATAAGTAAATCAAATAAACAAGAGCTAAGACAAATAAGTTAAGCAAATAAACAAGAGCTAATAAACAAGAGCACAGACAACTAAGTGAAGACAAATAAGCAAGTGCTAAGAGTAAGGGTCAGGGTAGTGTTTCTTGAAGAGGTGGGTTTTCAGCCTGCGGCAAAAGATGGGTAGCAACTCTGCTGTCCTGACATCACCCTGACATCAGTGGGGAGTTAATTTCTTTTTCAGTGAGCAGGAACACGTGAGGAGAGCGTTGTGTTGAGAGAGACTGAAATATAGCGCCACCTGTTGGCTCTCTGAATTACACTTTCCCAATATACTATACCTTATGACGGCGGTTTCCTGGACCTGGTCGCAGCTGACACATTGGAGGAAGCAGATAGGCTAATTATACAGCAGGCTATCCTTAACATATTACCAGTAGGCTATTGACATTTTAATTAATTTGGCTTTCTACTCTAAAGACGAAAGGCAACATTAGGCCATACTGAAATGTTAGGTTCACTGCTCAATAGTAGGCTATTTTATTTCCTTTGTGTCTTTCAGGTGAAGTTTGTACTGGAGTTGCACTGTTGAATTGTACTGCACTCAGTGGAAATGTAGGAGTGCCAGAAAGTCAGTCCTGCTTCTTTCATCCTAGAGACCAGCAGAAATGTGTATAGTATAATCAACAAATTGAATCAGTTTAAGATTGTCTTCTATGTACAGTATAATCAACAACAACAACAAATTCTTTTTCTATATACAATAAAATCAGTTATCTTCCAAGGCATTGAACGGTGTCAGCCTTCTCTGTGATCACTGTACTTCAGTGCTTCAGTACTTCAGACACACGAATAACAATCTGAGCCTGTCAGTGAAAAAACAAGCAGTGGAAGTACTTTGATCGGCGCACTTGCCCCTGCAGATTAAGTTGCAGCCATAGCAGCCCGTTTCGCGACTGCTGGCTGAGGCGATCTACCGGAGCAATTCCAAAACGTTTTGTACCTATTTTGTGGTATAAATGACGAATTTGTACACATAGAGCCCAGGTTTAAAAATACCGGAAATTCCCCTTTAAAGTATAAAGAAAAGAAGAGAGAAGTCACACACACACACACACACACATTTTGCTTTTGCCATCAGGCCTCCAAGACTGTGGAACTAATTCTGTATGTGTCTTTTAAATCACTTCATAAAATACACTTGCATACATACATATTTTATTCTTGTGTTGTTTCTGTGTTGTGTCTTTAATCTCATTTCATTTTACACATCTTTAATAAATAAATAGTTTTTATTATTACATACACATACATTGACACATTGTCTGTCTCCATCTTCCAGGGCGATGCTGATCCTTTGGTCTTATTAGAAGTCTTGCTCTCTAATAGAGCTGGTTAATGATCCATGTTAAACTGAGTAGTTCTGGGTAGGGCAGATCTCAACATGCAAATGGCGCAGCTTGCTATTGCATTTAATGGCTGCCAAGAAGCACACACACTGTTTGGAGAGTGTTGCTGTTACTACAAAGAAAGAGCTGCCTGCCATAGCAGGAAACAAGGTTGTAGAGATATGTAAGTGTATATTTATGCTTACAATATCCCAATGTGGGGGGAAACAGAGTGTGGCCGAAGGAAACTGAGGATCTTAAGTAGGGAGCTCCCTGATTGCTGATGGAGCTGTGTCACCTCCACCTCTGCCACACCAGGGCAGGAATGTATTGCCCTTCCTACACTCATTGGGCACTGTCCCTGGTGCTGAACCCCCGTGGAGCTGTCTCTGTCGTGGGGCTCCGCAACACTGATGTGAGATGTCATGTGGAAATCAATTAAATGTAAAAAAGGGTAACAGATTACTTGGAATGGCGCTCATAAGACATTGTAAGACATCATAAGTGCATTATAAGCACATTGTTACTGCATGATTATTACTAGAATCAGATCATGATATAATAAACACAATGTGCAAAAGGGTTGAATATTTTATTGGGCAACTGTATAGTAAATTACATGATATTAAATTTAATGTAATTTTCTTATGTTTGTCTAGAAGTGTATATATGTTTCTAATGCAATGCATGTAAAGTGTTACCATAAAAAGCAAGAACTCAGTTGAAGTCAGTGATTTTACATTAGGTCAGATACAGAGCCAGTTATGGAATCCACACGTTTAGTATGGGCAGGTCCAATTACAACATCCATTCACTGTAGCTGTTGTATAGCGTACAACGACCACATGCACATCCATGAACAAAACATGACACTTTGCAACAGTAAAATATAACCAAATAACAAGCAAACAACAACAAAAAATTATGTAACAAAAGCATGGTTCCTGCAGTTTTATCTTTGTTCTTTGCTCCGATTGGCTGGCTGTTGGCTGTCTTCCTGGGCCGCAGATGAGCCCATCTGGCAGCCTGCTCGGGGGGCTGATTAGTCATGGATTCGGCCCCCTGCACCCTGCCCACTCCCCTGCTGACTCCCATGGGTGCCTGTACACGCCACCCACAGACAAGCTGTGCGCACCGCAGCCTCTTCTGAGAAGCCTTTGGTCCCAGTCTGTGGAGCAGGAAGAAAGTTCAGGGCCTGATTTCATGTGAAAAACTTGCAGTCCCTTTCCAAGTCAAAGTTCCTGATTGTAGAGTCTGGCTGCTGGCATGCCGACATAACCAGTGGTGGAGTGGCAAGAGAGGACCTGCAACACCACCATACATCCTCTAACACTTGCCTATTTGTTTTTAAAAAAAGGGTGTGTGTATGTGTGTATATATATATACGTATATATATATATAACTTATTGCACTTTCACCTTAGCACTGGTTATGCTCTTAGATGCTTGTTTGGGGAGGTGATGCACTGACAATTTTTGGTGACTAGCAGTTCTCTTGCCTACCTATGTTGAATGCACTTATTGTAAATCGCTTTGGATAAAAGCATCTGCTAAATGACTGTAATGTAATCTGTACTGTAATACATTGTAATTTCATTTTCAGACAAATAGGGTTTGTGGTCTTGATTTATGGAAAAAGAATTTGGTAATTTTACAGGTCTTGGAAAGTTTGGAAATTGCACAGAAACTTTGTAAGTTTGTAAGTATGGAAAAATAATGTTGTACTCTCCTGATATACACAAGACTACACTTTATCTCTGGTTTTAGACCCCTGTCATCTCATATTGTGATTGTGGGAGGAACACACTTCATCTAGAGTGATATGGCAGGGCTAGTAGGGGCAAGATGAATGTGAACGTAAATAATACCGAACACCAACCAAAGTCTGGAAAAAAGTCTGGAATTTTGTAATTGAAGCTGTGTAGGAACCCTGTATGCAGGCATACTCTGTATTACTTTAGAAAGAAGAGTGTCCTATATGCTCCTCCTCCCTGTCCTACACTATTACTAGGTAGTCAGCTGCTTTGTCGTATTTAAGGAGAAAGGAGAAGCAGCTCCAGACATTTTATTTGTGACAAATGACCATAAGATATCTGTGGGGGTTGATTGGGTTGTTGATCAATATGACTCTACAATTACTTGGCCAGGCACTGAGATTTCTGACATTCAAAACTCACTTTCTGGCCCGTACTCTGTTTTGGAACAAAAACTCCCCAGCCATTGGAGTCTCAAGACATTCCCATAGATTACCCAATGCCCCTTTAAGACTCCCAGATTGTGCATCAATCTATTTTTATTGATTTAACATTTATTTAGCCAGGTTAGTCCCACCGCTATCAAAAACATGCTAGGAAACATAGCATTGATCATTTCTTTAACTAACTACACCAGTGAAATAAATACCAGTGAGGCTCAACTAAATATTACTACAACCTACTGAGTGGGATTGCCTCAGTGAGAGATCTCTGCGTTACATGGACATAGCTTGTAACTGAGTGTATTCAGTTCATACCGTTATCCAACACTTGGATCTCAGACAAAAGTAGGGTCACCCAACTCTGCTGGGACACCAGGGACAAAAGAGCATCCAGGATAAATCTAAATCTAAAAACATGCAAGCAATGAGGATCACCACTCACATCTTTGAAGGCATTTGGTATTCTAATAAAAGTGATGAATATGTATAACAAAATGGTGTTTTTAAATGAGGGAAAGGGGCCACTGAGATATTGATTAATATCTAATGCTTTTCCTCTTGCATAGCTGTTTGCAAGTTTACTTGCACTGAATAGATAAAAAATAGAATCTGATATAAGGTTGATTTAAGTACAAAGTAAGACAAATCCTATAATATTGTGTGAAAGCTGACCAAAAGGCTGCAGATGTGTACAGATTAACAGCTCCCAATCTCTATATATCCTGGTGAGAATGAATATCATGAAACATAACTACAGCATTGCATAGTCACACTGAAACAAGCTACATTGTTGTAGATTTGTATGACTGACAAAGTATTAGTACATTTTTCATGCTTTCTACATTGGATGAAAAGGAGACTTGGCCAATCATGATGTGTGGCTGAACCTGTACCAAATCCATATAGTGTGATCCCTTTTGGCATTATTCAGTGAAATGTAGTCATTATGATTTTGTAGCATTGTCTTCAATAATTGTGCAGCCCTAGCAAAATCCTTTCATAAACTGTGGTGGTAGATATTGTTTTTGTGTTCTGAGCAAGATGAGGCATCAGAATAATGAGTGAGTTATCACAGAGTAGGACTCAGGCCAGTGATATTATTGTCCCATACTGTACCTAGTGCATAGTTACTGCATAACAGTGCAAAGTGATGCCAGTGATGTTTTGTGTTTATGTGTCATGTACCCTACTGTAGGACTCTGGAGCAGCTCACCATGGCAGTGTTTGTCATTCGGAAGGAGGGGGAAGGACTTCAGGAGCCACCTGAAGACATTGGCATTGTCATCGAGGGCATGGAGGTGTTGCGTGAACTGACTTCAGTTGCCTCAGCTTGTGCCCTGCTTCTAGGTTTGATATATGCACTCAACCTAGCTTATCCAAAACCCCTTCATTTCACTTTTGAAGTGCTCCAGAAAATCATCATGCAGCTTGAGCAGCACAAGATGTCCCCCAAAGTCCACACTCTGTATGGCAGACTTCAAAGCTAACAACAAAGCTAAAGTAACAACACACTACGATGCATTGCTCCTCTGGGCCAAAAAATGGCCTAGTGCCATATTGTGGAAGCACAATGATGTCTAGACATGTAGCCTGTAAAAATTGAGCATCTTTGGATGTTGGGCCTTTGTATGATCCAAGAGACAAGAGAGACAACAAATATTCCTCAAACCACAATGTGAAATGCTTTTACACTGATTTTATAACAGTTTTTTGTAGGAGCAGGAGTTTATTGTTTTCTCCAAACATGTTTCCTTCTATTTGCGGGGAAAGGTTTTAGTTAAGGTTTGAGGTGTTCCAAAAAAACAGTTACACAACACACCGTGTCTGTAGAGCAGAAGCTGTGTTAATGGTTAGAGCTCACTGTGGTGTTAATATGTTGTGTATAACTATTCTCTTTTTTCAGTGCATGTTCAAAACAGGCTGAGTTTTGAGAATCATTAAAAAGGGCTCCCAGTTAAAAACCTAAACCTAAAAATCCTAAACATGCTTGTTAAGAATTATGAGCTACTGCATGTGTTTTATTATCAGTCAGCATGAGCTTCTGAACATTAGGAATATTATGCCTGCTGGCTATATTTATTCTGAATTTGTATCCTGCTATCTCTGAACTCCATATCTGCCGTATCTGTAATTCCACTACTGTTAGAGTAATAATCAGTGACATTTTCATAAAAATAAATGTTTGTTTTGCTATTCTTTGTCTGATTGATATAACAATAGTGATCCAACCTCTTGCTAGCTCATAAAAGCTTTTACATTTACTTTTCCAAACTCCTGGTGTTGGGTAGGTCTTTCCTGGGAAAAATCCTCTGGAGCACAGGAAGTGATGTGCTTTACATTTCCAGTTTATTTGGAATAAACAGAAGAAGAACTGGGTAAGCACGAGTAGTGCTCAGTACCCAGTGTTAGCTACCATGGCTGAACAGACAAAGAAAAGACCGCCAGAAATTCAAACTTCATCAACAGAAAATCCAAAGGAAAAAGACGTCACAATACTGGACGCACTGTTTGATTGACAGGTGATCTCTTGGAAGTGCAGTGCAGAAACACCATAGCAATGAACGCTCAGCAACGAAGATGGAGACTAAATAAAATAAATCCCCCAAAAAATCTCACAACTCATAACTTGCACTGTACTTTCAGATGTGGCACATTACACCACTTTAACCTCTGGAATTATGTCTGCTCTATAATGATCGTAATTTATATCATAATTCCATCACATTCAGTTCAGAATAGCTCACCTTATAGTACACTGGATAATGTCAATGCATTACTGAACACCACACGTCATATGCAACTGCTGTGCTGCTTGCATGCACATAGACACAGCTGAATATTTATTTACATATATGTGTTAAGTGATATACTATATAGCATTTTCCATGTATTGTATGTCCTACAATACCTTGCTGTCACCTTGCATTGTTTTGAAGTTCCTGCTGTACCAGTATGTCAGTAACACTATGTCACTTTGTATGTTTTCAGTATGTCTCTGCAACAATGACACTGGACATCTATTGTGTTTGTGGAAGCAAGTGATTCTCATTCTAATTTCTAAGTCCTTTTTGGATGGTCAGCCCTTCCAGATTTGTCTTTGAGAGACATCTAGTGGTATAAAATTGATACAGCATCTAGAGGAGGCATTGTCAACAAGTGACAATATTAACAATCAATCTTTTAACAATCTTTTCTCCTGGGCAGCAACAAGATTTATTAAAAAAAAAGTTACAATATGAAAACACTGAACTGATTAAAACTGACTCAGTCAATATCTGACTCTATTTTTCTGTCAAACACCAACCTCATCCTCCAACCCATAGCCTAGAGCAGAGTTCCTCAAATCCGGGCCTCGGGGTCAAGTGTGCTGCTGGTTTTCTCTCCTACCAGGAAGTTAATTGCATTCACCTGGCATCCCAGGTCGCAATCAATCCCTGATTAGACAACTAGAATGGAAACTACCTGGCAGAATAGAAAACCAGTAGTACTCTAGACCCTGAGTCCCAGATTTGAAGACTACTGGCCTAGAGGTTAGAGAAGCAGGCTTGTTGCTAGTTTGAATCCCTACACCAGCTGGATGGGGAAAGTGAGGACAACCCCTCAACAACTACTGTCAAGGTGCCCTTAAGCAAGGCACTGAACCCCCAACTGCTCCAGTGGAGCTGCCCAGTTGCCACCAGTAGAAGACTGTAGTTGTAGTGGGCAGATCCCAGTAGCCAACATAAGAAATGAGTGTTGTGTGGCTTTACGCACACAGTGGGCGGAGACATTTTATGCCTATGTAGTAATGGAAATATTACATTAAGAAATATGCATTCACTGTGTTATTTGTAATCTCTACAATTGAGTTGTGTCATCACTTTAACCTTTAGTAAAGTTGTACAATTTTATAACATTATCTATGGCAAATTTCGACAAGTCACCTGACTGGATGCCACCAGCTGATTAGGAGCCAGATGTGCAACACGTTTTATTGTTTCCCTTGAGAGGAGCTGGTAAATTAATTAACATTCAGTGCAGTTACTGGAATTTGTGTTTTGGGAATATCTGTGCACGATGAATTAGTGATGGCGAAATGAAGCATCTTGAAGCGTTGAAGCTTTCCAGCCAATTGGGTTGAAAAGTATGAAGGGTGGAAGTAACAAAAATTGATAAAAATGGAGGTGATGAAAATGCATGTGAATTGAAAAATATGAACTAATATGAAAATATTATTTTATTAAATATATTAATAATATAATATGAAAATATTATATTATTAAATATGAAAAATAGTGATAAATTATCAAGTGATTTGATTAATTTAAAGCCGCTGTGATATGATGAAAACAGAGCCATGTTTCATCATTTTCCCCATCTTACATTCATCATTCACAACACAAAATTTCCATTTATCATTTACAGAAAGTGTCCTCAAGGGTGGGAGTAACAAAAAAAAATTAAAAAAAAAATGGAAGTGATGAAAATGCTTACGAATTAATAATGGAAGTGATGAAATGCATGTGAATTGAAAAATAGTGATAAATTGTCAGTTGTTTTGATAAACTTGATTGAAACTTGATTGAGACATTTTATTTGAAACAGTGTTGCTTTGATAATCAACTGGTCTCTGTTACCATCTACTGTCTACAATTAATCATTCACAATACCCAACTGACATTTATAGTTTACAGTAAGCCATTTGTGTTACTTCCACCCTATCAAAAAAAAAAAAAACACGGCCATTCAGCGAACCGCTGGACTCTCGACTTTTTCTGTCTACAGCGCCGCTGCCATGTCAAGATAAAAGCTCACGAGCAGGCCAGGGGCCCGTTCCAAGAAGCAGGTTCAGCAAACTCTGAATCTAACCCTGCACTCTGAGTTGATTAATTCCGAGATGGCAAAGTCTGAGTTTTCGGTTCCAGAACGGCTGATTTGAGTTAGTTCAATCAACTTTGAGTATGTTCACCTTGAGTTAAGCGCGTGCGCGACGACAATAAAAAGCCATCATCAATGGAGGCCCGATACTACGATTCAGCATGGCAACCGGCAAGCAAAGATCGGCGTACTTCACCCCACTGGAGTTAGAACTGTTATGAAATGCTTATGGGGAGTATGAACCAATCTTTAAAAAGAAGAGCAACACAGCTGCAGCGGCAAAGGAGAGGGAATTGGCTTGGGAGAGAATCGCTGCCCAAGTCAATGCGTACGTTTGAATGCAGTAGTGGAATAATGGTGGAATAGTGGTGGAATAGTATTGGGAAAAAAATATTTTCATTTAGGTGCAATCCCACAGGCGCAAAGCGCTCTTGGCAGCAGCTGAAAATGAAATATAAAAACATTACAATAGAGTCATTTAGCAGACACTTTTATCCAAAGCGACTTACAAAGGTGATAGTTAACGATATGTGGGGATCAAACCCACAACCCTGAGACTGAGAGTCTAATGCTCTACCAACTGAGCTGTCTGGGCCAGACATACTTCAAATGGTGTACTTGGGGCGGCAAATTAGAAAGGCAGATCTAGAAATTGAATTACTGGGACATAAGTTAGAGGTGGGTGCATGGTCACAGGTGAAATGTGTTGTTGGAACAATATAAAAATACTAACTGTTGCTTTTGTATTTGTAGGAAATAAAGAAGACCAAATGAAATGTGTCTTTATTTGACTGCTCGGGGTGGTGGTAGCTTATTCTGTGAAGTGTAAACGGCATATTATATCTCGGACAGCTCTTCCATCCTGAACATAGAACATCTAATCGGGGTCTCAAAATCCTCTCCCGACATAAGGCTATGCGAATTACTTCCGCTTGAATATCGATTGGTTTACCGAGGAAAGGACACGCCATGTCCTACAGCTGCTTCAGGTTCAGCAGAGGGAGGAGACAGGGAGAAAGTCAGGGTTTGTTAAAGAAAGCCTGCCAGCGAGCAGGTTAGGTTCACAGAGTCAGTTACCATGGTAACTGAATCAGAGTTTGAGTTACCTCTCTTACTGGAATGGAAAACCCAGAGTTTCCCCTCATCTCAGGGTTAACAAACTCAGAGTTTTCACTAAACCCGCTTTCTGGAACGGGCCCCAGGCCTGCAAGTTGAGAGCCAAAAACTTGACCAGTTAGTCAGTGGCCGTGGTTTTTGATTGACATTTTGGGCGGAAGTAACAAAAATTGCTTGCTGTAAACGATAAATGTCAGTTGGGTATTGTGAATGATGAATGGTAGACAGTAACAGAGACCAGTTGATTATCAAAGCAACACTGTTTCAAATAAAATGTCAATCAAGTTCATCAAATCAATTGACAATTTATCACTCCATTTTTCAATTCACATACATTTCATCACTTTCATTATTAATTTGTAAGCATTTTCATCACTTCCATTTTTTAAATTATTTTTTGTTACTCCCACCCTTGAGGCCACTTTCTTTAAATGACAAATGGCAATTTTGTATTGTGAATGATGATTTTTGTTACTTCCACCCCTCATAGAAAATAGGTTGATTTCGAGGCTTCAAATGCACACTAGGGCCACCTGCTGGTCAAAAGAATAGATCAGGCAAGTCTATTGTAAATGAAGGCTGCGATGTGTAATAGTTGGGCCAGTGAATGAAACTACTAATGTGAATATTGACAAAGAAATTAATACATATCTATCGGTGTTGTGACCTAATATAAAACAAGTTGAGCTCAGTGTTTTATTAGGTTTTGTTACATTACAGTCATATAGCAGACACTTTTATTCAAAGCAACTTACCCAGGTGATAGTTGACTATGAGGGGATTGAACCCACGACCCTGTGACAGAGTTTCATGCTCTACCAACTAGGCTGTCCAGGCTATGCTGCGACATGATTGCATCAGCTTCTCAGTGGCAAAGTGGGTAAAGCTGCTGCACTGATCATCTAAGATGAAGTGGCTGAAGCGGTGGGGTCCCCAAGTTAGTCAATGAGTTATTTCTCTTCCTGTTTTACTGATCGCTGTATGGCATCAAAATACAGCTTATTATAATGCTCTCATGAGTAATGCGTAATTGTCAAATGTGCCTGTTCATATACAGTACAAACTACAACCCACAGGGTGTGAGGGGTTCTTTCCTTATATCTGTAATTCAAAACTGTCTGCCAAGCCCGAATCCATTCCTGAAGCACTCCGTGGATGAGGCTTCAAACGTCATCGATGACGTAATGATGTTAAAACGATACAAGCCTCGATACGGAGCTTCAGAGGAAAATGCCCTACCTTCTCGACACGCGCTTCAAAATCAAGCTTAACATCAGTAACGATTATGAAGAAACTATTTTAATCTTAAAATATTTTAGCTATCGTCAACCAGCTAACGCTATGTTAGTTAGTTAGTTAGTTAATCACATCTTTAACATTAGCTAGTGCTATCACACCTGTTGCTAGCCTCTCCCATGATTGCAGTTCTTTAGCTAGCGTTACTTACAACTTGACAAACCTATTTTGCAAAGCACAGCTCTGCTAGCTCAAACTTGTTATGACTAAAACATTCGCCAGCAAAAAAAAAAGCGAGCTTGACTCAATACTGGAGAGCGAGCGCCGTATAGTTAACATTGTTCAAACTTAATACATTCTAAACCTGTGTTACGTCCCCTCGGTGAAAGCGGGGGGGGGGGGTTCTCAAAATGTGGGGGAGGACGGGACCAAGTCCCAAATAAACAAATAGAAATCAATACAACAAAACTAAGCCTGGCTAATCCCTACCCCTGAAAACCAAAACACACCAAAACGAATACAAGCAATGAATACCAAGCAATAATCCTAGTGTCTTTACACAAAAGTTAACTACGTGTGTGAAAAGGGTACCCCAACCTATTGTCCTCAACCTCCCATCACATTCCTTTTTCTACTATTCCTGACAAGTTTGCTCAAACAGTGCAATAACAGCTCAGACAGGCTATGAGCAGAGAACAAAAAGACCTTGAATTCTTAAGGCGTGCTCCTTTTACTGAGGGCCCCGAATGATGATAGGCTAGCTCGAAGTCCGAGGGAACCAATGAGCAGCATGACCAGGTGAAAACCAATCATGTCGTTAGCACCTGAAGAGAAAACAAGGGAGGGGGAGAGAAAGAAAAGCAGGAGGGAAGAGAAACATACACCCCACAGGCACTTTGCTCCTGCCTGGCATGTAACACCGCCACCCATATAAGTCCAAACATAATGTTTTGCACTACATCTTACAACTAATTTACCATCTAACTACATAGCATGTGACAAAGCGTAAGCAAGAACATTTTCAGACCCCTTTTTATGGCTGATTTCAAGGTTGTAGTCTTGAACGATCAGGGACCAATGCATAAGACGTTGGTTGTGGTTGTACATTCTGGAGAGGAACACAAGAGGATTATGATCTGTGAAGACCTTAATAGGCTTAATACTTGATCCAAGGTAAACCTCAAAAGGTGTGAAGACCTTAATAGGCTTAACACTTGATCCAAGGTAAACCTCAAAATGCTGTAGGGCGAACAACATTGCAAGAGCTTCCTTCTCAATGGTGGAATACTTAAGTTGCTGTTTGTTAAACTTGCGTGAAAAGTAACTCACAGGATGATCGATTCCCCGGTCGTCTTGCAGAAGAACAGCCCCAGCCCCAACCACACTAGCATCAACTTCAAGCTTGAAAGGCAAGGAAAAATCTGGGGCAGACAGGACAGGAATGCAACACAGGATACCCTTAAGGCTCTCAAAAGACTGTTGGCACTCGCTAGACCAAACAAAGGGCTTTGAGGGACTGGTTAAAGCAGTCAGTGGGGCTGCTACAGATGAAATGTTTTTACAGAACTGGCGATAGTACCCAGTCATGCCAAGGAAATGGCGCAGCTCTCTCCTGGTAGTTGGTACGGGAAACACAGCAATGGCCATGATCTTTGCATCCACAGGACACACCTGTCCTCGACTAACCTACTGACCAAGATAGAGGACAGTACCTTTCCCAATCTCACATTTGGCAAGATTGAGTGTTAGGGATGCAGTTGACAGGCGTTTGAAAACTTCTCTCAATGTAGTCATGTGACTAGCCCAGTCATCAGAATACACAACGATGTCATCTAGATATGCTCTGCAGTTCGAAACATCTCCCAATACTTTATTTACTAGCCTCTGTAGCAGGAGCATTACACATACCAAAGGGCATGACGGTGTACTGGAGGAAACTGTCAGGGGTCACAAAAGCTGAAATTTCAGAAGCACATGGGGTTAAAGGAACTTGCCAATATCCCTTTAACATGTCAACATATGTTGTAGGACCAATTTCATCAATGCAGTCATCAATAAGAGGTAATGGATGTGCATCTGGGACAGTTACAGCATTTACCTTGTGGAAGTCAGTACAGAACCTTGGACTTCCATCAGACTTTGTATCTAGGAGACAAGCGGAACTCCATGGACTAGAACTTGGCACCGCAAATACACGATACAAGATAGTCAACCTCTTTCTTCACGACTTCCCTCTTAACTGGATTAACCCGATAGGCATGCTGCTTGATTGGTCTAGGGTTAGTCAGGACAATGTCATGAGTTATGACAGAAGTTTTGGAGGGAATGTCATTAAACAGACACGGGAAGTCACATGATTTTCTTAACATCATCACCCTGGTCCTCAGGGAGATGAGACAAGTAGTGGGGCAAATTGGACAATACCTCAGTATTACTTAGCCTGGCCCCCTGTGGTGTAGCATTACGTATCACCAACTCATCATCATGAGACAGCAGTCTTCACACTGTGGGCTGTGGATGACCCATTTTGATCTTCTTGGGAGCGGTACAGCTTCATCATGTTGACATGACACACTCTGGTCCGTTGCCTGCGGACAGGGGTTTGGATGACGTAGTTGGTTTCACTGAGCTTCTTCTCTACAACATAAGGACAAGAAAATTTAGTAGAGAGGGTAGAACCAGGTATAGGCAAAAGAATCAAAACTTTGTCACCTGGCCGAAACAAGTGGGTGACTGCTCTCTGGTCATAGCATTGCAGAAGCCCTGACCTCTTCCAAGGTGAAGATGAACTTCACCTTGGAAGAGGTCAGGGCTTCTCTAGCCAGAGAGCAGGCTAGCTGGAGGCGATCTTTGAGCTTGGCAACATACTCTGGAATACTTTTCTCTGGTATGACCAGATGCTTTTAAGGACCCCTAACCTCATGTCCAAATACTAGCTCAGCGGGACTGAAACCTAGCAACTTCTGTACAGCTTCGCGGGTGGCAAACAAAACAAGTGCAACGCCGTCATCCCAATTCTTCTGTGAGTCATGGCAGTGTTTGCGTAACATGGATTTTATGGTCTGATGAAATCATTCTAGCGCCCTGGCTTTCAGGATGGTAGGGACTAGATGTTACATGGTTAATGCCTAATGTTTTAAGTTCCTGGGCAAACACCTTAGCCTTGAAATTGGTGCCCTGATCAGTTTGAGCCCTGGTGATGACCGGAGCTGTGATTTTCCGTAGCGGGATGGCTTCTGGGAACCTAGTGGAAGCACACATAACTGTTAGTAGAAACTGATTCCCAGCTCTAGACTTTGGCAACGGTCCCACACAATCAACAACACTCCAGTCCATATCCTCTGAGACATCCCTAGTCCAGCGACGCATCAACAGGCCATCATCAAGTACGTAGGCCATTTTCTTCTTCTTGGCTTCTTCCTGGCTAAGAACAGAGGAGTGACATTTTATAAGGGTGATATCACCTTGTTGTTCTGTGATGAATTCTTCCCGGGTGGCTGGCAGTTTTACAACCTCTGGACGGGAGAGAGATAACCCAGCGTCAGTAGGTTGGACCTCAGGCTGACTTTTGGACCTAGTCATAACAGCATCAGGAAACTGCTCTGTAACCACAAAAGAGTCAGACAAGTCAAGACCATATTTCTTTGACTGAGCCCTTGTAACCACACAAGCAGGAAAGATGTCAGGAAGTATTTGGGCTGTGTTGTCAGAATCAGAGTTCAAATCAGGGCTGTGTACCTCGGGAACTAGCATAACCTTGCCCCCAGCTAGGTCATTACCCAGGATGAAATTGACACCTTTAATGGGCAAAGCAGGGCAAAGAGCAACTTTAAAGAATCCACTGGGCAGGGAAGACTGAACGTGAACATTGTGCAAAGGGGCAGGTACGAAACCCAATCCAACACCTTGAACAACTGCACTTGAGTGACATACTGAAACTCTGTCTGGGTGGAAGGAAGACACGAACACATTTTTATGAGTTAGAACGAACTCATCAGCAGACCTGTCACCTGTTGTTCATTTAAGAACAAAACATTTCTTCTCTGGTAAAGCACCCCTAAAATCTTCCAATAGCACTAACTGACCAAGGGCTTCAAAACTATCCTTGACCTCATTAGCGGCACACCATTTGTCAAAGAGAACTCATTTTTCTCGTGTAAACTCAAAGAAGGTTTGACCAACGGACTTTTTATTGAATTTACTGAATTTCTGCCTGTAGGCCTCTGGCACAAGCTCATAGGCACGCAAAAATTGACTCTTTGAGCACATCATATTGCAAGCTTTCTTCTAAGGAAAGAGACGATACAACCTCCTGTGCTTTATCTACTAGCTTGCAATGAAGTAGGATAGGGCACATGTCCCTAGTAGGGATGCAGCGATTAACCGATTTTACTATTAACCGCGATTTAAAACGTCACGGTTATATAACCGTAGAGGCTCAGCAACACCGAGTGTATAAAAAAAACAAAACACTGAGTGTTTCTGTTCTCAGAAAAAAAGGGGCATTAATGGTAAATTACTGCCGGAACGAAAGGCTCTCAGCAAAACTCCCCCGAATAAATAACGGTTAAAAAAAAGGGACCGGAACGTAGTTAACGTTACACCAGTGGTGTGCGCGCCAGCTTAAAATGCCGTGCGGAAGCCAAGCGACACTGTTGACAGTCAGAGAGACCAAGCGATTTGTATCCACCAAAAAAACGGCCCTGATGCAGACAGACAGAGGTCCTGCAGCCTTTGACTCATTTTTTTTTTGGTTTAGAAGGGAAATGCATAGATAATATGTAGCTTATAATTCCAAAGAGATATAGACTTTGTTTCTTTGTATTTATTTTCACTGTTACTGTATTATTTATGTTTCAAAATGCAGCAACTGTTAATGTAAAAAAAACAAAACTTCTCTACTCAGGTCCAAAAGAAATGTAGAACTGAAAATACTATTTTGTAATATAGTTGATCAGAAGAGCCTTGCAGACAGAGGTCCTGCAGCCTTTGACTCGGTTTTGTTCAAAAGGGAAATACTGACATGGATGTTTAAAGATGTAGCTTATATTTAATTCCAAAGAGACATACTTTTTGTTTATTTTTATTTATTATTTTGTATGTATTATTTGGCTACTGTATTATTTGTGTTTTGAAAGGCAGCAACTGTTAAAAAAAAAAAAGCCAACAAAGACATTTTGTGGGGAAAATACAATAAAACCTCTAATTTATGAATGCTAATGTGATTTTATACATCCATAGTGTTGTGGAATAAATTTACGCGTAATAATCATGAAACCGTGGTTTTTCCTCAGACTATAATCATACCATCAAAATCTATAATCGTTGCATCCGTAGTCCCTAGGCCAGTCTAGTGCGGTAGCAATTCTTTCAAATGCATTGAAGTAGGAGTAAACCTCTGACTCCCGAAATGTTGGCACTAAGTAATGTCTGCCCCGAAGAGATTCTCTTGGCCTCTACTTCAAGCTGCCGTAACTTGACTTCTTTTTCAGCCTCTATCTCTAGCCTGCAAACCTGTAGTCGGAGGTCATAATTTGTTCTATGCACCATCTCCTTTTCCTGTGTCTCTAGCTGAAGGTGGACTAGGCGAACTTTCAGCCTGGCATCCACACTGGATCCACGGAACTCTGGGGGGAAAGGCTCAAAACGAGGCAAAGTTGCAGGAGGAGCCTCACGTTCAACCATGTCCCCCCGGGGATGTAGCCAGTGCGGCCTGTCCCTTCGAGTGACTGCTGAAAATCAAATCCCCTTCCAATTTGTAGTTTAATAATCTAAATCAATTTTCAGTAAGCAGTGTTTGTATTTCCATAAGTATCTGTGCCTCCTTAAATGTATTGTATGTACACTGGCAAAATTTGTCAAATTCTTTACAAACAGTATAGGGGGCCAACAGCAGTTAATAATAGTTGATTTGAGGTGGCTGAGACCTTTAAGTATTCAGATAGATCAGGTGCATGAGACCTTAAAGTGTACAGAAAGATGGATATTATTATTGAAGAAAAGAGGCTGATTCAGAGTGTTAGTCTTTTTATATGGCCATTTTTTCAAATTGACGATGGTTGTCTGTCCAGGGCAAACCACTGAATTTCACCTTTACTGTGGAATTACTAACAACTTATAGTTATTAATTGTGAGTCGTGTGGGGTTTTCAGACAGTGATGTGAGGCCAACTCAGAGTAATGAGACTGGGGTATAAATGCCAGATGTGAGGGATTGGGATGCAGTGTCACAGCAAAGCACCAAGATACCGCCACCCGACTGTCAAAGGTAAGTAATCCAAGATTTCTAGGAAAACTAGCTCTGCAATTGGGCAAACATAAAAATTGCAATAGAATTACTTTTTTCAACATACCAAAAGTCTACCAAAATCAGACAATGGGATATATGTCTTAATTCCGTTTTTTGACAACGGTGTAATGATATTTTTGAAAATAGGATCCTTTAAAACATATGCCACCTATGTCACGGTATCACTGGTTGGACCCAAATGCAAACCCAGACTCGGAGTATGGAAAACAATGATCATTTATTGGGGGGAAATCCGAGCGGAAGACGAGAGCGGAGACAGGGGGCGGAAGCGTGGAGAAGCCGGAGGGAGTGGTGGTGAGCGCGGCTGACAAGGCAGGCAGGTGGTGAACAGGCAAGCAGGCAGGGAGAAGAGCGGTATGGCTGGGTGACGGGTAGAGATCCTGGGACACAGGGAAAACAGGGTTAGGACGACGTAGGAAATACACAGAGCTAGAATACACAATTCTAGAGGGAACGTGAGCTGACCACATTGGCTGAATCAACAATCTGGCGATGAGTGAAGATATACTGGAGGCTTGATGGATAGATGGAGATCAGGTGTGTAGGCAGGAACCGGGAGGGTGATTGGAGTGCCACGCCCACCACTCGTACACACACAGAGGACAGACAGAGATGCACAGGAAACACAAGGGGGAGGAAGAACATAGGGAAACTGGCGGCACGGCTGAGACAGTGACAGTACCCCCCCCTCAATGGGAGCCTCCAGGCAACCCACCCGGCTTGTCGGGATGGGCCTGGTGGAACTCCCGGACGAGGGAGGGGTCCAGAATGAGGCGACGGGGAACCCAGGTGCGCTCCTCCGGACCGTATCCCCGGCCTCGGCAGCGCACATCCAGTAGCCGCCGGACAGTGTAGGCTGGGGTGGTCATCGATGATCTGGGGGAGGGGGAACGGCTGGAGGGCACAAAGGGCTGACAGACACTGGTTTCAGTTGTGATACGTGGAAGGTGGGATGGATCCTCATGGATTTAGGTAACTTAAGTTTAACGACAGAGGGGTTGATGATGCTAGAGATTTCGTATGGGCCAATGAAATGGGGGGAAAGTTTTTTGGAGGCAGCCCTGAGTGGGACGTTCCTGGAGGAGAGCCAAACCTTCTGACCTGGCTGATAGTCGGGAGCCAGAGTCTGGTGGCGGTCAGCCAGGCGCCAGTTGTGGTCGGCGGTGCGGAGCAGGGCGGCACGCGTCTCTGTCAAGACCCGCCGGCGAAGGTGGATCTGCACAGACGGCACCGCAATCTCCTCCTCCTGGGCTGGGAACAGGGGGGTTGGTAGCCCAAGGAGGCTTCAAACGGGGACGTACGTGTCGCTGCGCTGGTCAGTGAGTTGTGGGCATATTCGACTCAAGGTAGCTGAGAGCTCCAGTCAGTGGGGTTGCGGGCGGCGACACAGTGAAGAGCCGACTCTAGGTCCTGGTTTGCTCGTTCGGTCTGCCCGTTAGTCTGAGGATGGAAACCGGATGAGAGACTCACCGAGGCTCCAAGCGCTTGGCAAAAGGATCTCCACACCTGGGAGATGAACTGCGGTCCACGGTCTGAGACGATGTCTGAGGGGATCCCGTGGAGGCGCAGAACATGGAGGGTGAGCAGTTCGGCCGTCTCATGGGCTGTGGGGAGTTTGGGGAGAGCAACAAAATGGGCAGCTTTTGAAAAACGATCCACAATGGTGAGGATGGTGGAGTTACCTTGGGATGGAGGTAGACCGGTAACAAAGTCCAGTGCGATGTGGGACCAGGGGCGACTGGGAACAGGCAGAGGACGAAGCAGGCCGGCTGGGGGCCGATAAGAGGATTTGCCCCGAGCACACACCGTGCAGGCAGCAACCAAGGCCCGGACATTGGCCTCCATTGATGGCCACCAAAAATGTCTTTTGAGGAGAGACATGGTGCGGCCCACCCCTGGATGGCAGGCAATACGGGACGTATGACCCCACTGGAGGACCTGGGAACGAGCAGAATTGGGCACAAACCTTGGGCCGTTACCTGGGTCTGGTTGGTCCTGTTGTGCCTGTCTCACGAATGCCTCGATCTCCCATGTAACTGCGGCCACCACTGCGGGGCCAGGACAGAGAAGAGCCGTGACCGTGTAGAACGGCCGCAGGGACCTCTGAGCGACGGGGCAACCAGTCGCCTCGAGGCAGGTGGGAGAGAGGTAGATGATGAAGCCGGGGAGGTCCCGGAGTCTGGAGCCACACCCACCAACACATACACACACAGGACAGACATAGACGCACTGGAAACACAAGGGGGAGGAAGAACATAGGGAAAACTGGTGGCACGGCTGGGACCGTGACAGTTTATGATACCAACCTTCTGTCTCTTTTTTGAATTAAAACTGCCTTTTCTCTTCTCTTCTGGGCTCGTTTTATGTTTGATGTTGGTAAAATGGTTGTAGCAGTCCCTGTGATAGCTGGTATAGCAGCAGGTTCCTGGGTTTCCAATTTGAATCTTCGCACTGCCTCTTCAGCTACAAGACTCTAGTTTCAAGATTTTCCATAGAGATACTGAATTAATACATTTTTCCCATCCTGTATCTGTAAAGGGAATGATGGGTCCATCTTTCTCAACTACATGCATGCAGCACTGCATTTCTTTTATACATGTAGTGTTTGCTAGCAAACATGGATGGGTACAAGAGTAGTCTAGTGGTATCTACATGTATATTTATATCACTCAGTCATTCTGTACTGTTGAATGTTTGTTTTTCTATGCCGTAAGAATTGTAAATGCTAACTTTGGTTAATAAATTAACAAACCAAAAAAAAGTAGTTGTTCCTGCTATATAAGCTCGTGTCTAGGGTTACATGTGATTTCAGCACTTCAATTCATGCATAATGTAAAAAAAACTCTAAATCTGATGTTGTGGTTTACCAACCAATATTCCCTTTTAGCCAAGGTGTTACATGAAATAGAAAAGACACTTGGGATACAAAGAGTGCTGTAAAATATTGGCCCCTTTTTGGGGTTTTGTGGACCCATACATCTTTAAGTTCTCGTGGCCGGATCCAGTCGTGCTGCATATTGACACGATTCAAGATTATTCTTGTAGCAATATGCAGCCAGTCTCATTTATTCGTCTTACTTATATGCTGTTTTTTCCGTGCACTGGCTAATAAACCAACTAACTAATTAAAAGAAAAAGTGGGTGGCTCGTTTTTATGACGTTATGCTCATCATTTTGACAAAAGATTGGAGAGACAGCAAGATCATATCGTGGCAGCGGCAGCTAGCAGTGGCACTTCCGGTGGCAGCTAGATTGACAGGTGAAGTTCCCAAGCAAAACAATAGTGTTTTATGTGTTAAACTCACAAAGAACATTTTGAGGACATCAGGAATGTTATGACAGAAGATGTAAGTTCTCACATTAAAAAAAAATAAGGATGACAGTGAGGACTACCTCTAAAATATTGACATTTTTGTATTTTATCAAGCCGAATTAAGGAAGTCGGGAGACTGTTAACTTGTGTTCATTTTCTCCTCTAGCTGTTTTTGCTGAAGCCTGAAGTTGGAGGGAATATGTTATTTTAAAATCCCTTCTTTAAGACGATTTGAAAATATATGTGTTAGCAGTTTGTAATCATTGTTAAGAAGCGGAATCTTGTAATGAAGTTGCTTAAAGAAATAAAAAAAAAAAACCGGCACGTCGGACCCCAAACATAGCTGACCGCTCTCTTTGCCGGAAAAAGTAACTTGGACAAAGTTAGTGATAAACAAAAAACGTGCAAGAAGTACGAGTGGCAACAATTTTATTTTCATTTTTTGAAAAATGTATAAGTTGTTAACAAAGAATTGGGTACTCCCTCGATAGGGATCGTCTAAATGCACGAAATCTCCCGTTGGCCCGCCGCCTAATGGTGACACTTACAGATTCCAATTTTGCAGATGGGTCACGTACCTTATGAATTGCTCCATCTTTAAGCTTCAATTTAGATGCTAATCCTGCCGTTGCTCAAGCAGTCCGAGGAGATCATCACAGAAAAAATGAGCTACCTGTAGCCGGGACGTTGCTGTTAAAAATAAAATTAATCCGCTCTGTCCTGGCATTTTCGCGTGTTGGGAGTCTGTGCAGGGATCTATGTTGCTGCCTGCATCCTACAACAGAACAACTGGAGAGTTGGCATCAGGCCGTCGTTGTAGCTCTACTGTTCGCAAAGTAATGGTGCATTCCATTGTACTCGGAAAAAACGGCATCCGACAGTGATATGCGCCGATTCTATAGCTGTAGTAGTTGATGTAGGTCCTCTTTAGATGCTTGTGTAACGTGAGGGTTCGAAATGTGGTGGTTGGATCACACTTAAGGAGAAGCAACAGCAGGATGGAGACGGATAACTTTCTTAAGCAGCACTTTACTGTTCTTTACACTTCAGTCTCTCAACAACAACACTTCCTTGTCTCTAACTCACATGTGGCTGAACTAACCAATCAGAAGCTAGAAGGACCTAGACTGAGGTAAATGTGAGGAAAACCACAGAGGTAGATTCAGGAGATTATTTTAACTGTTTTAAAGATGCTGATGTAAATATTTAAATATGTAAATAATAACTGTAAATATTGTAAATATATTTTTAGTAAATTAACTCAAATATATGCATTAACTTAACTTCTAAACCTTACACTTGTAACATTCTGAGACTTGCCATACAAACATGAGTTTGCTGCGGGCGATTATGTTTTCCTGAGCAGATGCACTGGAACACATTTAGATTGGAAGTAAGGAATACCGATTCGGAATTATCGATTTCCGAGTACAATGGAATGCACCATAAGCAACGGCTTGCGGCGCTGCAGTGAGCTGCATTTTGAGACGAGGTAAATGGGAGTGGTTGTTCACCTGGGGGTGGGCATGCTCTGAGAGGGGTTGGATTATGTTAAGAATCACCCATTATGACGTATAAACGGGCTACTTTCCGAAACAGCCTGTTTTTGCCCCGTTTGGATGTTTTGGGAAAAAGGAAAATACAGAAAAAGGGGTTGACTTCCAGATTTCACATTTTCTCGGCTACTTAGGTCAATGGTAACCTGTGGATGGAAAACAAACCACCGCGACAACCGTGGTAGTTTAAAAAAAAAAAAAAAAAGTCCTGTATTTTGGAAGTTTTTTATTATTTGTTTTCCATTTCATTATTAAATTAATCATATTCATGTGTATTTGGTGTAAAGTATGACTAAACTCATGAAAACAACACGGCTAGTATAATGAGTCCGTGAGCGCATTTTCGCGCCTTCAGTAGTGGGGGGAGTCCATTAACGGACCATAGGGGTGAATTGTTTTGATTGTAATTCACTAACCTATATATTCTTACTACGCTTGAGTTGTGTAGGCATATAGCCTTACACAAACCAATTGTTCTAAATTGAAATAAGATAATAAACTAGCCTAAATAAATACAGGCTTCTGTTTTGTCCAAGTGAGATTTCAAGTTATTTTCTTTCACCCTTTGCTCACTCTAGAATAATGGTAATGTCATTCTCCCAGAGCTGGCTGAAAAAGAGAGCTTTACAGGGTACAGGCAGAACTCCAAATCCCCCAACACAGCCTCATACTGGTAAGCTGTTAAACTTCGACCAACTAGGTCTATCAGATAGCCTTTGTCTTCTTTGGCTTGGATTAAATGTCGTGTTTGTTTCATGAAAAGTATTAGGCCCAACGAATTATTCGTTATTATTAATCTATTAGGCTATTTTTAGTATTATTATTACTAAACTATTATTATTATTATTATTATTGGCATATTATTATTATTATTATATTATTATTATCATCATCATAATCATCATCATCGAATAGACTAACAAACGAATGTAGTTGGCCCGTTCCTCAAATGTTGGCTACTGAAAATAGCTTAATTTAGTATTAGGCCTATCAATTGTGTGGTAATTAAGATGTTATTTTCATGCAGACTGACAAAAATATTTCTAAATTACAACAAATATTATTCTCTGCAGGACTGCACTACCAGATGGGGCACTAAGCAGAAAATGGTGGAGAGAGTTTTGGAGCAAGTCCCAGCCCTCAAACGGGTTCTCGATGACCGACGCAATCAACACCTAATCTGACATGGCAGGACATTACCGTCCTTAAATCGGTAAACGCAGCACTGAAGGATTTCACTGATGTTCTGTCGGGGGAGAATTATGTGACGGTTTCATCAGTCAAACCCATATTGCAACTTCTGACTGAAGATGTTCTGGGTCCATCAGAAGAGGACACAATCCTGACGTCCGACATCAAAGTCAAGATGTGCCAGGTTCTAAAACAGAAATACGAAGCAGCTGCCTTACAAAAGCTTTTGGCAAAGGCCTGCCTCCTTGACCCAAGGTACCGAGGAAACCACGTCGAGGACTTGGAGGAAACTCCTAGAACTCCTAGAAGAGATGCAGGGAGTTACAGAAGAGCGAGGGAGCAGTGCCAGTGCGTCTGTGACTGGAGATGAGGGATCGACTTCTGTGAGTGCGACAGCGCCACCACCTGCCAAAAAGAAGAACCTTGGGAACCTTCTCAAAGGCAAAAGAAGCCAGACCTTGGCACCCATTTCAAAGAGAGCACATGCCGACACAGAACTCACGCGTTATCTGCAGGAGGAAGCCCTGGAATCTGACGATGACCCGCTTGCCTGGTGGCGCAACAACCAGGCAAGATTTATGCTGTTGTATCTGTGCAACAAGCACACCCTCCGAAAGGGTTTTTAGTGCCGCCGGGAACATTGTTACCCCTCTGAGGTCTTGTCTGAGACCCGACAAGGTAAACATGCTGGTTTTCCTTGCGAGAAACCGAGAGAGCACCCAGTAAACCTGCACAGTAAGCCGTGGAGCACTTTGTTCACTTTAACGTTTGTTACACAGCAATCCCACTAATAATAACTTATGCCTACCTGGCACCAATGGAGTGGATATGGCAATAGATGGCAGAACGGGGACAGCTTTGTTAGGTTTGGATTAGGTCCCGCTGGCTCATAGCTGGAATCAAGACGAACACTCGCTCCAGTCCACATCGCTCAAGTCTGAGACTTTTCCACTATCAGATTCCCCTTCACCCAGTTCATGAAACAATGCCAAAGCCTCCTCTACATTAGTCTTCGGTTTGCTCTCTTCATCTTCTCGCTCTTCTTGCTTTTGATCCTGATCCTCAAATAGCAGGCAATATAGCAGACAACGCTAACACAATTCAAATAGAAGAAGATTAATTTATTAAAGGGTATTTTACTCATTTTGGCCTATTTAAACTGTTCCTGGGGGTCTTTACAAGACGTTTGTGAAGTCTGTATAAAAAAAAATCCTAAAACCAGCTTCTGTAGTGTGTTTCAGTCTCTCATTTTCTCCATTGTAAAGAACAGGCTGTTTTGAGGGCGTGGAGGTTGTATGTAATGAGCACTGCTCTGATTGCCAATTGCCTGGCGGAGGCGGAGAGCAGAACGCCCATGCTGCTCAAGGTAAACAAATAGGCTTGACGTAGTAATTTACCATAACCATGGCGGCCGCTCCAGAACCAACACTGAGACCGTACATGTTTGAGCCAGAGTCTGACCCAGAATGGGAAGAGGCAGCTGAGGCGGTTCCACTTAGTTTCTCAATGATAACAATTACGTGTAATATTGTACTTTCTTGCGTTGTGTTTGTGTGTATGTGGGTGTGTGAGCGACGCTCCCTGCTGTAGCCGGTCTGGCTCATGTCCATAAACTTATTGAATACAACTTTAAAAGATGTGTCCTGACTCCAGCTTTAGTTTTCTTACTTCTTCCACACCCAACAAGCAATCCAAAACAATCCTTATTTCTCCTTCACTCTCTGCAAAATCAATGCCTAGGAAATGTTTAAGTTCACCAAGATCTTTCATCTTACATTTTCTCCTCAACATTTCCTTCACACCATTGAGTGAGTCATTGTCATTAGCAGCGATAATTAGATCATTAACCCAAATTATCAGAATTATCCTTTCATCTTCAGTTTGTTTGTTATAGACACAATGGTCTGCTGGATTCTGCACAAAACCATTTTCACTGAGATGATCATGCGATAGTTTGTTCCAGTTTCGCCCTGACTGTTTCAGGCCATATAATGACTTGTTCAGCTTACAGACTAACTGTTTATCTGTGTCTGACTTAACCTCAAATCCTTCAGGCTGCTCCATGTACACTTCACAGTCAATTGGAGCATGGAGGTAAGCTGTTTCAACATCCATTTGGTGGAGGACTAAGTTATCCTGAACTGCCATTTGCATCAGAGTACGTACTGACGTCATATTTGCAGTTGGAGAGAAAGTCTCCTTGTAGTCTATTCCTGCTACCTGACTGTACCCTTTTGCAACATATCTGGCCTTGTATGTTTCAGTCTTGTCTGCATTATCTTTGATTGCATAGACCCACCGACCCCCCACTGCATTTTTGCCCTCTGGCAGTGTGGTCAAGGTGAATGTATTATTTTCCCTTAGAGAATCTATTTCTTCTTTCATAGCACTAGCCCATATTTCTGATTTTGTTGAGCTCATGGCTTCCTTGAAGGTTTGTGGTACATTACAGGCCACTCTGTAGCAGTAGTCAATATTGGTTAACATCTGGTCATTAGACTCAACTTTACAGTCATAGTCTTTCAAGTACTGAGGAGTTTTCTTATCTCTTTTGGGATAGCGTGCCCTATGACTATCTCCTCTCTGACCTGTCTCAGTGTCATCACTCTGGAGTTTCAATTTGGGGCTCCTGAGTCTCTTTTGGACTCTGGTCAGCCACCTTGGCTTTTGGTATGGGGGATACATATTCCTTCCCATGAATATCATCATCAACAATTTCTGGATTTGTCTGAGTTTGGCGTTCGACTCCGCTCTTTGTGACAAACCTGACTAGTCTGTGTTTAAGGACCTTCCCAGAGTCTGGGTAGTAGACAGGATATGATGGGCTATTTTTATCATATCCAACGAAAATTCCCTTTTCGCATCTTGAGTCTAACTTTTTCTTGTCTTGTTTGTATGCATAGCACACTGAACCAAACACTCTCATCTTTGAAAGATTAGGCTTTTCCCCTGTCAACATGTAGTATGGAGTTTGTCCTACACGCCTATTGTAGCACCTGTTGCGAATTACTGCAGCAGTCATCACAGCATATGTCCACAACTTTTTAGGTAAGTCACTTTCAATTAACATGCATCTTGCCATTTCAAACAGTGTTCTCCAATTTCTCTCTGCTGTCCCATTTTGATGGGGCGAGTAAGGTGCTGAAGTCTCGTGCCTTATTGCATTCTTACTGAGCAAAGACTGAAAATCCTTTCCTGTAAACTCTGTGCCATTATCAGACCTTATGCACTTTATCTTACCATAAGGGGCAGAGTCAGCTATGAACTTTTCAGTAGCTTTGACAGTATCACTCTTTGCTTTTAGGAAGTATACAAATACTACACCAGAGTAATCATCAGTAAATGCCAGAGCATATCTGAACCCATCTTTTGCTTCCTGCTCTATGGGGCCGCACAAATCAGTATGAACTAACTCAAGTGCTGCCTTTGCTCTTGCATCTGATTCTCTGTTCCTTGTCTGAGCAAATTTTCCTTGTGTACAGACTTCACAGTTTAGGTTAGACCTATCAATTTTTCCTTTGATTTTCATTCCCTCTGCCACATTTTCCAACTTTGACACATCCTCAAAATTACAGTGACCTAGAATTTTGTGCCAGGTTTGAATATCATAACATCCATGACACTCATCAACATGTTCGTCATCAAATCAAATCAAATCAAATCAAATCAAATCACATTTATTTGTATAGCCCTTAATCACCGTTGCAGTCTCTAAGGGCTTCACAGTGCCCAACGTGAAAATAATAAATGGTTAGTACACGACATCCCCCAGCCTTAGACCCTCACAGAGGACAAGGAAAAACTCCCACAAACCCTCACTGGGAAAATTGGGAGAAACCTTGGGAGGGGCTACTCAGAGAGGGATCCCCCTACCAGGACGGTTGGGCGTGCAATAGATGCCGAGATGCCGAGTCATCTACAGTGTTCAGATAGTAAAGTCTATTGTACACTTTAATATCGAACCTGGTACCGTCCTTGTGGATGAGCTGGTCACGCCCTTCTCAAAAGTTGACAGCAGCTCCGTTGGCCGTCACAGCTTTAACAGAGAAAATGTCCTGTGGATATGACGGGATGTAGAGCGCCTTCTTGAGCGTCGTTTTCACCCGGCGACCCCCACTGTCCAGCAGGCAGACCTCTGCTTCTCCTCTCTTAAACCGCTTGTTTTAGTCCCATCAGCCAGCTCCAAAAGGTGCGTTTCAGGCTGGAATCTCTCATCAAATGTCTTAAACTTGTCAATGTCCGTGATCATATGGGACGTTGCTCCACAGTCAACCATAAGACCTTTCTGTTTCACTCCACTGACCTGACAGTCATCAATTTTGAATGCAAATGAATGATCTTCGTCGTCGACTGCTTGTTTCACATTGTCTCGTCTTTTTCTTCTGCACATTGCATCTGTGTGAGTGGAGCTCGCACAAAAACTGCACCACCATGCTTGGCGCATGCCCGGACACGTCCTGGCCTTGTGTCCCTTTTGGCCGCAGTTGTAGCAGGTTATCTCTGAGCTCTTTTCTTTCTCTCTCCCCCGCACTCGCGCTGTTAAGCCACTGGTCTTCATCACGTTGTCTTCATTCGAGTTGGCATTAAAGTTCTCTGTGCTCTCGAAACTTCTTAGCTTGGTTTTGAACTCAGCAAAAGTTATCTTTTCATCACCCTGCGTTATGTGGATGGCAAACGGCTTAAATGATTCAGGCAAGCCTTTAAGAACCATTGCAATTAACAATCCATCACTAAGAGTCTCTTGGGCATTTCTCAGCGCCGTAATAGCCGTTTCTGCACGAATGATGTAGTCGGTGATGGTCTCGTTGGCAGCTTATTGGAGAGAGATTAGCTCGGTGTAGAGGTTAATCACACGTGGCTTCCCTTTACCAGCGTAGTGATCCCTCAATATCTGCAACGCTTTTCTTCCATCATCAGCCGCTTCTCTCATAATCAGGGAAAGACTTTTGTCATCTAAGAACTGTATCAATTCGGCGTATGCATCTTCATTTTTCTGTGCATCGGCCTGCTCCTCCTCTTCTTCCACGTTTGCTCCTGGCTTGTGTAAGATTGTCTCTTTTAGCCCTAGCAAACGCAGGTGGCCCAAAAACTTTGTTTCCTACAATTCGTAATTTTTCTCATCTCCGTCGAAGCATAACCTGTTCCATCGGCTTCCACCTTCCCTTCTGGGCCCATAACCTGTTGACGTTGCCATTGTTAGGGCAGGAACACCGGCTCAATTAATTACACATTTCACGGAGGAAAAACACACGTGTACACCATCGGCTGTTGCTTAGACCGGAAGAGGCTCACTTTATTTGCACATGCTCAGTTATCAATTACAGGCAGTGATAGGATAGTAACATCACATCAGTAGAGGAGCACACATGACTGTACCATACATATTGTAATATGTTAACAATCTGGCTGTAGACATGTTGTCGTTGTAGCTCCACTGTTCGCAAAGTAATGGTGCATTCCATTGTACTCGGAAAAAACGACCTCCAACACGGAAAGGCGCAATAGAACAGTCATTTAAGTCGGAATTCCCAGTCGGAAACTCGGGCAAGATCCAACTTTGTAGTTTACATTTGTAATGTAATTGATTTGAGCTCAACGTTACGAGATAGAAGACTTTACTAGCGTGCGGTACTAGACTACATTCACGTTCAGTGATATAAGCTGTTTCTCTTCACTAATGGCGCTGTAGTAGTTGATGTAGGTCCTCTTTAGATGCTTGTAACTTTCTGAGACTTGCCATGCAAACATGAGTTCGCTGCGGGCGTCCATGTTTTCCTGAGCAGATGCACTGGAACACATTTAGATTGGAAATTGGGAATACCGTCTCGGAATTATCGACTTCCAAGTACAATGGAATGCACCATAAGCAACGGCTTGCGGTGATGCCAGGAGCTGCATTTTGAGATGAGGTAAATGGGAGTGGTTATTCACCTGGGGGTGGGCATGCTCTGAGAGGGGTTGGACTATGCTGTGGCCCGTTATGACGGGCGACTTTTCAAAACGGCCTGTTTTTTGGACCGTTTTTTGAAAAAGGAAACTACAGAAAAAGAGGGGAGTCTTCCAGATTTCACTTTTTCTTGGCTACTTAGGTCAATTGTAACACGTGGAACATGCATACGGGCCAGGAATAAGCCGCTTTCCATAATATGTCCCCTTTAACATTACGGGTAAAGCAATGCACACTTCTCCAAAAATGCTTTGCAGCTGCATCTTACAAATTACATTCAGGAGACCAAGAGGGGACAAGTTAGGGGGGAAAGTGGTAGCATTCGATAATACACAGGACAAGATGTTACTATCCCTTGTGCCATATTCCAAGGTAAACACTTGCACACTTTACACTGGCTACCAATTCAGGCCAGGTGTGACTTTAAGGTGCTTTTACTTACATATAAATCATTACATGGGATGGCACCGTCCTATTTATCCGATTTGATTAAACCTTATAAACCGCCACGCGCCCTCAGATCTCAGGACGCTGGCTACCTGTCTATCCCAGCAGTCAAAAAGAAAACTGCAGGTAACAGAGCCTTTTCTTACCGGGCTCCCTATCTATGGAACAGTCTGCCTGCCTCAATCAGAGAGGCAGGCTCTATCGAAGTCTTTAAGTCAAGGCTAAAAACCCATTTATTCTCTCTGTCATTTGACCAGCCTTGAGGGAGTGGCTCAGTCTCTTCTCAGAGTAAGGCTAGACCAGTTAGCTCATCCTAGATCAGGGTCCTGCCGATGGATACTAGCATCCTGCCTACATGTCCTATTCTCCTGGTCTACCTGCTGCTTTCCACTGACGCTGGTCATGTCTGTGTGAGTGAGAGTGTGTGTATGGGTGTGTGTGGGTGAGTCTCCTATCTGTTCCAGGCTGCAGCCCGGCAGAGTTGGCGTCTGGTTGGTCCCGCCTCCTAGGACGATGCTGACTGAGCGGACGTTGCGTTCTCCTATCTGGGCAGTGTTGGCGCCTGCATGGTCCCCTAGTCCTATGATGACGCTGACTGAGTTGCCGTTGCTGTGATGCCGCCCCATCAGATCTGGATGTCCCACCAAAATAAACTTTCATATATTGTGTATACGCTGCTTGCCCAAACTCGGCATCTATTGCACGCCCAACCGTCCTGGTAGGGGGATCCCTCTCTGAGTAGCCCCTCCCAAGGTTTCTCCCAATTTTCCCAGTGAGGGTTTGTGGGAGTTTTTCCTTGTCCTCTGTGAGGGTCTAAGGCTGGGGGATGTCGTGTACTAACCATTTATTATTTTCACATGTTGGGCACTGTGAAGCCCTTAGAGACTGTAACGGTGATTAAGGGCTATACAAATAAATGTGATTTGATTTGATTTGATTTGTAGAAGATGCAACACGTCATTGGGGTTATCAAGTGGGCACCTTCCTTCATATTTCGTTAAGTTAGGCCCACGACACCTCAAGAAGGCTTAACTGTGTATTCCAGTGTCCTGGAGACACCCCCCTATATGCCACCACCTCACAACTCCCTTTTACCCTCGCCATCTAATGCCTGCCATCAACCTAGCACTACCCTAGCCTTGGTTAGCCTCAATCCCAGCCCTGATCTAGCACCAGCCCAGCCATACCAGCACAAGCCTGCCTAACTGATACATCAAGCTAGACATCACAGCTAAACAGTTTGTGTGAGTCCGAAGGGAGGGGAGGATTCAAACCCTGTTTAGAGTAAGGGGTGGGGGTTGGGGTGGGTTAACCCCGGTTGGATACTATTCCTGGGTTAGAGAAAGGGGCTCAGTGTTTAGCTCAGTTAGTAGAGTATCAGATTCTCATGCTGAGGGTCGAGGTTCAAACCTCACATGGTATTAGTATCACCTCACTATTTTGTTGGTGAATCATGATGAATCGATTCAGAATTGATTCACTTCTATTGGACGGCTCGAAAGAATCACTATTGCTAACTATTTCTGCCGGCACAGTTAACTGCTCAAACAGGTCTACCTTTATTTTCCAGTCTCCACTCCTAGCTGTTCTGGCTCGCGCATGCCTGCGCGCTCCCTTGATTTAACTTGTTCTCCCTCACGTACAAATCCAATCTGTTTAACTTCCTTACTAACAGCTAAAGAATTTACTTCTAGACGTTTTTCCTCAACTGCAGCTGCATATACAGTGTTCAGGCGTCTTACTTCATTTTGAAACTCAGGTTTTGAACCCAGATTCCAAAAAAGTTGGGATGTTGTGTAAAATGTAAATAAAACAGATTGCAATGATTTGCAAATCCTTTTTGACATATATTCAATTGAATACAGGCAATGACAATATATTTAATGTTTTACCTTATCAACTTCATTGATTTTAAGCTTATTCTGAATTTGATGCCAGCAACACGTTTCAAAAAAGTTGGGACAGGGGCAACAAAAGACTGGGAAAGTTGTGGAACCTTCCACAGGTAAACAGGTTAATTGGTAACAGGTGATAGTATCATGATTGGGCATCCTCGAAAGGCTCAGTTGTTCACATGCAAGGATGGGGCGAGGTTCACCACTTTGTGAAAAACTGTGTGGGCAAACAGTTTAAGAACAACGTTTCTCAACACACAATTGCAAGGAATTTAGGGATTTCACCATCTACAGCAGGGGTGTCGAACCATGTGCCATGGAGGGCCGAGAGTATGCAGGTTTTCATTCCAACCGAACAATACACCAGGTGATTTCACTGATTAGTCCATCCTCTGTGGTTGAGGGTGTGATAACCGGTCGAATCACCTGGTGTATTGTTCGGTTGGAACGAAAACCTGCATACTCTCGGCCCTCCATGGCACATGGTTTGACACCCCTGCTCTACAGTCCATAATATAATTAAAAGATTCAGAGAATCCAGAGAAATCTCTGCACGTAAGGGGCAAGGCCAAAAACCAACATTGAATGTGTCACACGGCGGAAGTATTGATTTTATTTATACTGGTTGTTGTTATTTTATAATGCATGATTTTATATATTGTGTTTTAAATAGTTTTATTGCTGTGTTTGGTTTTATTTGCATGCTTTTAGTTTGAAATCCATTTGTTGCTTGATGTTGTTTTAATGCATGTTTAACTTCCTGCTGCTGGGCATTTGACCTATTACCACTAAATACCTGCACCTGGTTGAGCTCTTACGTTTGGATAGACATTGTTTTTAACCAATCGGACATGAGGACGCAGCTGATAGGAACAAATGGTGCGGCTAGGAGGAGGGACCAGACGCCCCGAACACGTAAAGAAAGACAGAGGCAGGCAACAGGGGAGACAAGAGCAAGGAGACACGAGGGGGGACGACACCATAGACATATATACATAGATGCCGCATTAAAAATGCGCTATTTAGATTTTTTCCCCCCAGTATTTCAAAGTGAATGAGCTGTGTTCTGACCTGGAGCACAAGAAAAGCTAAAATGATGGGGACATGGACAGAAAAAGAACTTTCTGCACATTTCATGTACATTAAATTATATTATATATGCACGTCTCCACAAGTATTAACCAAGGAAAATAAGTCAAATCCATGCTTGACAAACCTGAGTTTTTACAATGCCTTATGACAATTAATTATTTTCCACCACGTAAGTAATTCAGTTCATGTGAGCCTAATGTTGACACTGCTCTCTTGAGCGTCTAGCAGCGATTATAGATAGCCTAACTAAGTAACTGGAGACAAAACTTTTTTTTCTACTCCATGTAGATCATGAACCCTTGAATATAAAAAAGGACTCATTGAAATCGGTCGAGAAATGTAAACGTTATAGTGCTTTTCATCCAGAAAAACCGCAGTTCCCCGTTTACTTGTATTTGTTTACAGGCCAGTCTTGCCGGACCAATATGGCGGCGACGTTTACGTATCGTAGCAATGGGCAGAAGCAGTCAATGCGGCGTCTATGTATATATGTCTATGGACGACACGGTGACCGCAAGCTGACGAGCCCTGACAGAGGAAAGCACTCTAGAGTACTACGGCGTGACACGGACGAGGGGCAGAGTTGAGAGCTCTGCCCAGTTGTTAGCGACCAGTGGAGGCCGGTGGCACACCAGAGGACGAGCCAGCAGGCGACCCAGAGATGTGTCTCGCCCACGGATAAGGCCAGCGGTACTTGAGGTCCAAACCCCCTCTGGTCTTTTAAAGGACTCTTCTCCCCTTTTGTAAAAAAAACAAAAAAAAACTTGTTAAATTGTCTCCTACACTTATAGGCCTACGACATTTTTAAGTTTAACATATTTTATTTTTATTTTTAACATTTTTATAGTGTTAGTAGGTTTTAACAGATCGGATTTTCACTTGTGTCAATAAACTATTTTAGACTTACCTTGAAGTGTACGGCTCCTTGGTTGCCCGGTGTCGCTCTCTACCCGACTTAAAAAAGAAACCCCCTTTACAAATGCCCGTGACCTTCGATCCCTCAGGCGGCACTGCATTGTGTAAAGGATATTACTACATGGGCTCGGAAACACTTCAGAAAACCATTGTCAGTAAACACAGTTCATCGCTGCATCTACAAATGTAAGTTAAGGCGAAAGCCATATGGGCAATTAACCGAAAATGTATCGAAACCGACATTTAGAACCTCTCACCGACTTAATCTTGCTCATGTCGGTTAATACTCAGTTCAGTTACGTGCCTCCGCCCTGTCCAACTAACGCCGGGTTCAGACCGGTTTTGAGCGTTCAGACCGTGGCCGGCTCGCACTCTGCAGCAATAGTTTCGGCGTCTGGTCTATTTTTGCTGCGAGCAAATGTGTCAAGCCGGGCACGAAGTCATTGATTTGAAGTCATATCGCCCACCCCTTCAGCACGGTCCAGCACAAGTGATGTCTGCAAAGTGCGCGCAGCATCGTCAAGGACTCCTCTCACCCCAGCCACTGTTTGCCCACCTCCCCTCTGGGAGGTGCTACAGGTCCCTCTGTTCCAGGACCGGCAGGCTCAGGAACAGTTTCTTCCCCTCCACTGTCACATGCCCCCCCCCCCCCGCCACTTCCAGTCTCCCTACACCTGCACTATATACTATTTATCTATATTTTTTTGCACTATCCATACCTTGTACCCTGGGTACCCAAATATTTTGTACCCTGTTTTTACTATCATTATTTTATACTGTACATATTTTGCATATTCATTTCATACTGTCAATATTGTCCATACTGTATATATCTTAGCATATTCATATCCATCCCTTACTGTTTATTTAATATATTTATATTACCACTATACATATATACATACTCTGCACTTTAGTGCTATTTGCACTTCTGGTTAGATGCCAAACTGCATTTCGTTGTCTCAGTACTTGTACTCTGTGCAATGACAATAAAGTTGAATCTAATATATCAACAACATCCAGAAACGCCGCCACCACAAACCTGGGTCATCTGATACAAGATTATCTTCCTTCCTCTTCCACATAACTCTCCATCTACAGCTTGTTTTTCAACATCCTCACTTTGTCTGTCTCTTTCTGTGCACCTTCTCTCATTTGCTCCATCCTCATCATCTGCATTGGTACTGCCGGCACTGTCTTTCACCTCTTCCTCCACTTCCACACTGACAAAACTATCACTTGAAGAGGGTCCTGGCTCTGTAGAGTGTACATGACGCATATGATAATATATTCTATAATATAATACCATTTGTTATAACATAATAAATAATAAACCAAAACTTCAATTACTACCATTTTGTTGACTTAAATTAACTGCATGCACCACGGAAAAAATGAAACGGCACTGAATCCTGCAGAATATTGACCCAAATTACCTGCAGTTGCATATCACTACCACAAGATGTCAGTAAACGACAACTGCATCAAAGCCATGGAGCCATACCTTGGCCATATAACTTGAAGGTATTATTTTAACATTGGCTGTCACTTTACAGTTTTTTACGATTGCCTTGACTAATTTTGCACAGCAGAATCTCAACGTACAAAACTCAAAGTGCCAAACTGACTTTCAAAATTCATACTCTAAGACACTACATCCTATGCTGACATACAAAGTGCAAAACTGTTAATACAAAGTGCCAAACTCTAAATCATATGCTCCATTCTCAGAATACAGCCACCTTATATTACAAACGCAGATCACTAAATCAATTCAACAGGTGTTTGTAGTCATGTCTCATTATTTCCAGCAACCTTGCCCAGGTGAGTACCATTGCAACACAATTGATAATCTCTTCACCACTACATAAAAGGCTGCTTAGAAACCTGAATGGCAGTTTCTGACAACAGGCCGATGAGGTTGGCAATGAAGGACAGGGTCATCGACGGGGTCGCGGTCGCGGTCGCGGCCATGGCCGTGGCCAAGGAGTCAGAAGGCATGCAGTTGTGTCAAATGAAATTAGAGCCACTGTGATCGACCATGTTGTAAACAGAGGTCTAACACGAACGCAAGCTGGAAGGGTTGTTCAGCCAAACCTGAAAAGCTCAACCGTGGCATCTATAATAGGAATTTTTAAGAAAGAAGTTAGTCAATACCTGCAATTTACTGTAACTTTACTCCCCCTTTCTAAACCCCATAGAGGAGTTTTTCGGCCTGGAGGTGGAAGGTGTATGTTCGGCGTCCGTATGAGCAGGCGACGCTTCTTCAGGACATGGATGTGGCATGCGAGGACATTACAGCGCAGCAGTGCCAGGGGTGGATAAGGCACTCCAGAAGATTTTACCAACGCTGCCTTGCAAATGAAGATATCAGATGCGACGTACATGAAATTATGTGGCCAAATGCAGTAGAGAGGCAAAATGCTGCTTGAGCACTGAAATGTATTTGTTTTTTGTTTTTTTTAATATAAAGGTTTTTGTTACTGTTACTGTTGTTTTTGCTTTTACTGTTGTTTTTGTTTTTACTGTAAAATACAGTTTAGTTTACTGCATTACTGTATGATTTCTTTCAACGATTAAACTTCATATACAGTAATCTACTGTAATCTAATATTTTGTTTGTCTTCCATAAAAACACAAGCTATATACAGTATATACTGCAGTCTATCACAGGGGATGCTTGCTGTACATCATTTAAAGTACTTATGAGGAAATGACCCTTGCATAGTTTTTATTGATGACAATTATTTAGTGTTTAGTGTATTTAGTGTTTAGTGTTGCACCAATAATTAGATTGATAATGAACATATCCAATGTTCCGGTGCCATGATAAACTTTT
This sequence comes from Hoplostethus atlanticus, assembly GCA_034670405.1. Taxonomy (NCBI): domain Eukaryota; kingdom Metazoa; phylum Chordata; class Actinopteri; order Trachichthyiformes; family Trachichthyidae; genus Hoplostethus; species Hoplostethus atlanticus. The sequence continues at coordinate 405,802 of JAXDDX010000200.1, forward strand.
GCATATAATATTCTCTCATTTGACACCGGTATTTTTATTTTACATGCTATATTAGATTTTGAACCCAAAATGAGTCAAAGCAATCATAAAAACTGTAATACAGACTGGGTCACTCAATGCTTCAAACTGTCCAGAATCCAGTACAGACTATAGGCTGTTTTTTTCATATCATGATCATTATGTGGAAAAATAATTACAGTGTTTGAATTCTTATCATTGAAAAGGATTTAATATTTTTTCTTTTTTTCATAATAGAACCCTTTTCTCAAGCCAATTTGGAACCAAGCCAAAGAACCCTATCCCTTTGCAAAGAACCCTTTTTTCTTAGTGTAGGATGAAAGTTAAGTTCTTTCGCAAAAATGTGTTCTTATGTAAACTGAAATTCAATGACATTTTAAGTTTAATCTTTTTGCTATTGATGGTTAATTCTCTCTCTTAATAGTCATCAAATTGATGTCTAAAGCATAGATACTATAGGAGTTTTCCGACCGCAGGAACCTGAACCGTTTGGGTACTTTTTTGAGCAGGAACCTTCTCAGCAGGAACCTTTTTAGTTCCCCAAAAGAGTTCGAGGTTGCTTCCCCACTGTACCAAAATAGGGGAGATTATAGGGGAGATTATGCAAATAAGAAGTTTAGTTTGGTTTCATACATCATTTAGAAGGCCCCCAACAACAACAGTGCCAATTTCAACACAGCAAACATAGGAACAGCTATGGTGTTGATCCGCCACAAAATAAAAAGTTGGTCAATGTATCGATCAAATCGATCTCTAACGCTGCGCCTGAGGTGCGAATCTTGTTATGTTCTCTGTTATAATCTCGCCCACATTCACTCAACTGTTGCTTGTAACCACACCACATGCACATCCCCTTGTGCCTGTAAATAATAAACCAAAACTTCAATTACTACAATTTTGTTGACTTAAATTAACTGCATGCACCACGGAAAAAATTTAACAGCACTGAATCCTGCAGAATATTGACCCAAAGTGCCTGCAGTTGCATATCATCCCCAGCAGTGCCTTTACTGTGGTGTTGCTTGTAACCACACCACAGGCACATCCCCTTGTCTGAGACAGACCAGTAGACCAGTAGCACGAAAGTGAAACTTAAAATTCTACAAAATTTGCTCCAACACTACTTTGGTATGAACATGATATATGTTTTTTTGGAAACGAGACACACCGAAGTTGAAGTTGACCAATTAGCATTGTTCAGTACTGTAACTCCGCCCAAATGGTTCCTAGTCCCACAAAAAGTACTACCTCACTAGCAAGAAATTTTTGGGGGGCTAGGAACTATCCAAGAGGAACCTTTTCGGGGCTAGTTCCCCCAGTGGGAAAGGTCAAAGTTCCTACAATTAAGTACCAACAGTCCCTGGATAGTTCCTGCGGTCGGAAAACATGTTGAAATTTGGTCTAGTGCTCAGTGGGTTGCGTGACCCATTGTGACAAATGGGTCAAATTATTGTGATTAAGATTTTTGTCCATAATGCCCAGCTTGTGTGTGTGTGTGTGTGTGTGTGTGTGTGTGTGTGTGTGTGTGTGTGTGTATAAACAGACAAAAATCGGGCAATATATGGACTACCGTTGATTATGGTACTACCCTTTCGGTAGGCATAGGTATTGCTGTAATGGCATCATTTTTGCCCTTTCCTGTGTTGTGGGTTGTTTGGATAATAGCAAAGAAAGTTGAAAGAAAGTTTACCGTCAATATCAGCTACAGTGTATTCAGTGGTCTCTGTATGCAGGGTGGCCTGGGTTAGAGTAAGCCTGCATTATTGTCCCAGGCTGGCACTGCACATCGGGTATCATTTCATAAATTCTTTCTACTTTTTCTGCTCATTCATTTCCCCTTTCTCTTCTCTAAGGACACATATAGCATCACAATAAAAACTATCCTTGGAAAAGGGAAGGATTTGCATTTTAATGGAAGCCTATCAGCTGACCTCTTCCTGGACCTAGACAGCTGGAGGCCATCAGTCTGTAACAGCAGTGCAGTAATGCAAAGTAATGTGACTGTAGAGATAGCAGACACAGTAGGAGCACTAAACCACCCCCCGAAGACACAAAGTAATGCACCGATTCAGTGAGCTAACTTGCATAGCATGCTTTTCTTTTGTTTTCTCTATCTATATTTCTTCATTTTATGGTGCAATATGTATGTTTTACTGCTGGGTGAGGTTGGGGGTAGGGTTGTTAATCAATACCAATGTAGCAATGACTAGTAAGCAATTACTTGGCCAGGCGTTGAAATTTCTGGCTTTTAAAACTCACTTTAGGGCTTGTACTCTGTTTTGGAACAAAAACTCCCTGTCCACCGGAGTTTTCAGAGTGTAGTGCCTTTCCTGGCTCAGCTAAATATTGTCACACACACATAAAACCACATACTTTACATGCACACATACACACACACACACACAAAGAAAAAATGCGGTTGTGCCTCTGCATAGAGTATAACTAATAGGGTTAGCTATAAAGGGTGTTACTAAGGTTGGAATAGAAGCAGCATGCTGACAGCTGCTACATCAAGACAGTTCCTGAAACGTGTCTTCCCTGCTGGCCACAGAGAGAGAGAGAGAGAGAGTGCTGGTTTAAACCGATAAAAAGTGGAGCAGGAAGCTAAAGCTATGAATATAGTCAGCCAGGAAGTCATATTTCCTTGTAGGACTGAAAAGTCATTTGCATCTCCCTCCCTCTGCTCTGGCATGTTTACCGAGTAGGTCGAGAGCTGAATGATAACTCCGGTTTGCTTTGGAGGGATTCCAAGTCAAACTCTTGTCTTGTAGGCTTCAGAAAGGCTTCTCACTGCCGGGATGAGCTAAGCAGCTGTTGGTTATGTACCAAGTAGGACAAAAAAACAATTATCTGGGTCAGTGAAATCATAAGACAGGTAGGTGTTTCACTAGGAAAATATGTAATGTGTGTGTAGGCATTTTGAGTGTGTTCGTGCATCAGTCCCTTCATCATTTGTTTGAGTAAATTGTTCAGCATCATGATCGCTGCATGATTCCCTCCTCATGACGGATGTCAGTCTGAATAAACGTAATGAACCTCTGTTATTCCTGCCACTCTAGTTTTGTGCCATGGCCTCTGAAGGAGCTGTGGAGAAAAGGGCCAACCTGGTGGCATCCAGGGCCCACTGGAGCAACATGGATCTACTTGAGTCCATCACAACTCAAGACAGCGAGGCTCACGGTATGGAACCTATGCTGCAGTGTGTAACTGAGAAAAATGAAGATATTTTTTCTGCACAGCAAAATGGCTTGAAAGATGATCTATGAAAATGTGATTTGTTGACTTAATAAGAAGCTATTCTTTACCCTCTTATTCTCCTCTGACCCAACACTGACAAAAATGTCTAAATCACATTTTCTGCCAAGAGTAAAGTTACTGCCTTTTTCCTTTTGTATGGCAGTATTGCTTCAACATTTTCAGCCCAGCAGCCATACTGAAATTAAGGGTTTAATTCCCAAATGCTCAAAATCATTACCTGATGACCTTTGCGCAGTAGAGATAATAACATCCTCTACAGTATTACAGTTTTGTAATAACGTAAACAATATTCAATAAGTGAGTTATGGTTTTGTTCTCGTCTTGTAAGAGTTGATGTCAGTCTTTCAAATAGTGGATATTGAATGAAACTGTTTTCTTGCCCTGCAACACAATGGACAAGTACTTCTCATGTTAGGACCTTCTTGAAACAGGTTTGCACAGGATTTAACTAACCCGGAGTCGAAGAAACAGTGCCTTCTTGTGAGAGACTCTGTATAAGAGAGCTGGGTAACATCAGGAATATAGTGGAGGTTAAACCACTGCTTTATTTTTATTTTTTAGTTTACCACCTTAGAGGATACATAAAGCTGTAAATCTGTAAAACACAACACACTTAAACACAAATATAGGAGGCAAATTCATTGACTACACCATAGTGGTATCAAACTGATGTAAGTTATATGAGGATCCCCTTTTAAGGGGAAAAATAAACAGATTTATGCTTTTCTGAAAATATAATTGTTTATTGTTTATATTAGTGGTTATCCAGGTTTATGATCATCACTGACTGGAGGTCATAGTTTACCCTCCTTTTTATTTAGCATTTCATTCCTCGGTAACAGACTACAGTGAGATACTGCATGTAAATATCTTCCTTGTTCATTTAGACTAGGCTTTGCCTCATATAATATTATTAGTATGTGGATGCTTTCTGTAAAAGCATCCTGCTTTTCTTTACAAAATGAGATCTTGATTTGAAAAATGTGACACCTACTCTGACATAATTGTCACCAGGAAACATTATTGATGTTATTAGCTATCTTGGACCGTTTTTATACAGAATAGGAACATTTGCAGGATGCAATCATTTTTTAAATATTGAGCAATCTACATCAAATGACATCTCATTTTGAATGACATTTTTTTTTTTTCTTCATGAAAGCTTCCTGCTTGTGTCACTTCTTGTCTCACAATGTGCGTAGTCATGCAGTATCAATGGTTGATCACAGGAGTCACCATAATTTATTGTGTCATGTTAACCACAGGAAACTCAAGCCAGGACAGTGTCAGAGAGTGGCTTACCATCGCTGTCACAGAGTGAGTATCAGTTGTAGAGTATAAGATGGGAATACAAACTCCACTGTGATGGAAGCACTCTATCTCCAAAATGTTTTCTAAACTTTTCAGGATAATATTATAAGAGTATTTTTATTTTATGACTGATGCCTGTATGCTTTTAGTGTTTCACCATTCACAGTAATGTTAATACATAGATTAATTCGATAGGTCCTAACCCTCACAAGGGCATTTTAATGGCTACATTCTCATTATGAATCCTAGTTTTTGAACATTTCCATAAATCTTAGCTTTTGACCCCTGACAGAGAATTTGACCAGGGAAAATGTATTAACTTACATAAGAAGGGGAAATTTTAAATCCCTATACTATGGTCAGCAGGAAAGTGATCGATTGGATGGCTAAATGATCTTAATGACTACACTCCTACCTTTTTGGCAAAAGGGCACAACGCTATGTTTGGGGGAGCAAAAATCTGATCTGAAGCTTAACAGAGGTTGGGTCATGCAGCATGACAATGACACCAAACACCAAAGCAAATCTACAACGGAATGGCTTAAACAGAGAAAAACTTTTGGAATCAGCTGCTAAATCTCATGGTTTACATAGTTTTTCCAATCCAAATATTTGAACGATATCTTTATATAACAACATGTAAAAGTACACATTTTTGTGTGTTATTTGTTAAATCGCATTGTGTTCATCTATTGTTATGACTTAGATGAAGATCAGACCATATTTTAGGAGCCATTTATACGGGAATGCAGGTAATTCAAAAGGGTTCACAAACTTTTTCTCGCAACTGTATAGACATCCCAAGCCCTCGGGCCTCTCCTGTCCTGCTCTCATTTATATGCTCCAAATGTATTGGTACAACTAAGAGAAAAACGTTTATATAGGGCCATGAAAATCATAGCACTACTGTTTGTTTGTTTGTTTATTGAGTTTATTTTTGACAGGGACCATGTGCAAAAAAAACCATTAGTTATTCTCAGATGAGAACAAAAAGATGGTTTGCACCAGATTTAGCAATAAGCTAATTTCCATCTGCAGTCCCTACAACAGTAACAATACACAGTAAAAAAAAACATCATCTCCATACACAAACACAAACACAAACACACACACACACACACACACACACCAAACACATTATACACTGCATCACAGCATACACCAAACAAGCAGATGCAAAGCAAGGCCCAATCAGAGAAAACAAACAGAAATAGCAGATACCACTACGCTGTAAAAACATATAGCAAATAACAATCAAATCACTACATGGTAATCAATACTATACAGTAAAAACAAGACACTGCACATCAAACACAAAGCAGAATACAACACAACACACATATATCCAGAGGCCTAAAAGCAGGTTGACAAAAAAGTCGTATCAATGCTAACAAGACTGATTACTTAAAAAAAAATGTTTTACCTCACGGGAGAAAATATGAGGATCTGTGAAGGTTTTCATAATGTCAGGGAGCCTATTCCACTCTTTGATGGCTTTATATGAGAAGGCCGATTGGGCAAAAGCAGAGCTTCGTATTGGAACGTTGCAGTCACCTCTAGAGGTAGACCTTGAGGTTCTGATCATTACCTCAGAGCGAAGCTGCACAAAGTTTTTCAAAGGGGGGGGGGGGCCGCATTATGGATTATTTTATGAACTAGGCGGGTATCTGAGAACATGATTAAGTTGTCAAAGCTTAACATGTTATATTTAGCAAGCAGGTCACAGTGGTGGAACTTTCGTGGTTTCCTAACCAGAACCTTCAGAGCTTGTCCATAGAGTGATCTAATTGGATTTAGGGCAGTCTTGTTTGCCTGAGACCAACATGATATACAGTACTGAATATAAGATAGAATCATGGCTTTCAGATATGTCTTAGCAGCTTCGGTTGACGAATTCCTGAAAAGTTTGCGATGTGTAACGGTGGACTGGTCGGACCCAAACGCAAACTCGGACTCAGAGGTAGAATGAACAAAGATGGTTTATTAACGGGGTGACCGGAGGGTAGAGTGGGTGCTGGATGAAGCAAGGAGACAGGCAGGAGACACGGCAGGCAGGGAAGGCAGGTGGTGGATGAACAGGTTGACAGGTAGCAGGCAGGTAGACAGGGATGCGCGGAATGGCTGGAGATGGTAATGATCCTGGGCAGAGGGAGAGCAGGGTTAACGTAAGCAAAACAACAGGTAATCTTGAATCCAAATTCAAGTGGCCGTGAACGAGAAGTACCACACTGGCTGAATCAACGATCTGGCGATGAATGACTGGAAAACCGGAGAAGATATACAGGAGGTCTGATGAGTTGATGGGGTTCAGGTGTGTAGCCAGGAAACGGGAGGAGGATGGGAAGCCACGCCCACCACACAAACACACACAGACAGGGACAGACAGGTAGAGACACATAGGGAAACACAGGGGGCACGGCAGGGACCGTGACAGTACCCCCCCCTCAACGGGAGCCTCCAGGCGACCCACCAGGCTTATCCGGATGGGCCTGGTGGAAATCCCGAACGAGGGAGGGGTCCAGGATGAGGCGACGGGAAACCCAGGTGCATTCCTCCGGACCGTATCCCTCCCAGTCGACCAGGTATTGGTATCCCCGGCCTCGGCGGCGTATTTCCAGTAGCCGCCGGACGGTGTAGGCTGGGTGGTCGTCGATGATCCGGGGGGGTGGAGGGGGAACGGCTGGAGGGCACAACGGGCTGACAGACACAGGTTTAATCTGGGAGACGTGGAAGGTAAGATGGACCTTCATGGACCTGGGAAGTTTCAGTCTCACGGCAGAGGGGTTGATGACCCTATCGATCACGTAAGGACCAATAAAACGGGGGGACAGTTTTCTAGAGGAAACCCTGAGGGGAATATCTCTAGCCGATAACCACACTTTCTGACCTGGGCGGTACTCCGGAGCCGGGGTCCGGCGGCGGTCGGCCAGGCGTCGGTTGCGGTCGGCAGTACGGAGGAGAGCGGAGCGTGTCTCCCTCCAAATCCGACAGCAACGGCGTAGGTGGGCCTGGACGGATGGGACCGCCATTTCCTCCTCCTGGGCTGGGAACAGGGGAGGTTGATAGCCCAAGGAGGCCTCGAATGGTGACCTCCCCAAGGCTGCACTGGTGAGCGAGTTGTGGGCATACTCTACCCACGGTAGCTGGGAGCTCCAGGAGGAGGGGTTGCGAGCGGCGACACAGCAGAGCGCGGACTCCAGGTCTTGGTTAGCCCGCTCCGTTTGACCGTTGGTTTGGGGATGGAATCCAGAGGAGAGGCTCACCGAGGCTCCCAGGGCTTGGCAGAAAGACCTCCACACCTGGGAGATGAACTGTGGCCCCCGGTCTGACACGATGTCCGAGGGAATCCCATGGAGGCGAAGGACATGGAGGGTAAGCAGCTCGGCCGTCTCATGGGCTGTGGGGAGTTTGGGGAGAGCAACAAAGTGTGCAATCTTTGAGAAACGGTCGACGATGGTGAGTATGGTGGTGTTACCTTGTGACGGGGGTAGTCCGGTGACGAAGTCGAGTGCGATGTGGGACCAGGGGCGACTGGGAACAGGTAGGGGGCGGAGCAGGCCAGCCGGGGGCCGGTGGGAGGTCTTGCCACGCGCACACACTGTGCAAGCGGCGACGAAGGCGCGGGTGTCGGCCTCCATGGTCGGCCACCAAAAGTGTCCTCTAAGGAGCGACAGCGTGCGGCCCATTCCAGGATGGCAGGCCAACCGGGACGTGTGACCCCACTGGAGGACCTGGGAGCGGACAGAGTTGGGAACAAACAAACGGTTAGGGGGGCCGTTACCTGGGTCGGGTTGGGTCTGCTGGGCTTGCCTCACCGTCACCTCGATCTCCCAGGTAACAGCAGCCACCACGCAGGAAGACAGGAGGATGGTGTCCGGGTTGGCAGGGGCCTCCTGGGAGACATGCAGGCGGGAGAGAGCGTCCGGTTTAGTGTTGCGGGATCCAGGGCGATAGGTGAGGATAAAAGCGAAACGCCCAAAGAACAAGGCCCAACGAGCCTGACGGGAGTTGAGGCGCTTGGCTGACTGGAGGTAGGCGAGATTTTTGTGGTCTGTCCAGACCACAAAAGGAAGTTCGGCCCCCTCCAGCCAGTGTCTCCACTCCTCCAGGGCTAGCTTCACCGCCAGCAACTCCCGGTTGCCAACGTCATAATTGCGCTCTGCGGGGGACAGACGGCGAGACAGGAAGGCGCAGGGGTGGAGTTTCTGGTCCGAGCTGGAGCGTTGGGAGAGGACAGCCCCGACTCCCGTGTCAGAGGCATCCACCTCCACGATGAACTGGCGAGAGGGGTCGGGGTGAACCAGGATGGGTGCGGACGTGAAGCGCTCCTTCAGCTCGGCGAAGGCCCGTCCTGCCTCGGGGGTCCAGGAGAAAGGGAAGGCTGGAGAGGTGAGCTTGGTCAGCGGGGCGGCGATGCGACTGTAGTCCCTGATGAAGCGGCGGTAAAACTTGGCGAAGCCAAGGAAGCGCTGTAGCTGCTTCAGGGACGTAGGCGTAGGCCACTCAACCACAGCCTGAATCTTGCCTGGGTCTGCTCTCACCTGCCCGCTCTCGATAATGTAGCCCAGGAAGCTTACCGAGCTGGCGTGGAACTCACACTTCTCCGCCTTTACGAATAACCTGTTTTCCAGCAGGCGCTGCAACACCTGACGGACGTGCTGGACGTGCTCCTCGAGGCTGCGGGAGAAGATGAGGATGTCGTCAATATACACGAACACGGAATGATTGAGGAAGTCCCGGAGGACGTCGTTGACCAGGGCTTGGAAGACGGCGGGGGCGTTGGTCAGTCCGAAGGGCATCACTAAGTACTCAAAGTGTCCCACCGGAGTATTAAAAGCCGTCTTCCATTCATCCCCCTCCTGAATCCTCACCAGGTGGTAGGCGTTTTGAAGGTCCAACTTCGAAAACACCGTGGCGTCCTGAAGGGGCTCAAAGGCAGAGTTTATCAAGGGAAGAGGATATTTATTTTTTACCGTGATATTGTTCAGGCCCCGGAAGTCTATGCAGGGACGGAGAGAAAGGTCTTTCTTGCACACGAAAAAAAACCCTGCTCCTACCGGGGATGAGGAGGGCCTGATGATACCCGCAGCCAAAGAGTCCCTGATATAACCCTCCATGGTCTCCCTTTCCGGACGTGACAGGTTGTAGAGACGGCTGGAAGGTAGAGTGGTTCCAGGGAGGAGGTCTATGGCACAGTCGTAGGGACGATGAGGAGGTAGTGAGAGGGCCTGCCGTTTACTGAAGACCTCCCCCAGGTCATGGTAAACAGATGGAATGGTGGTTAGGTCCGGGGACTCGGGCAGCGATGGAGCGGCTACGCCCTCTGTTGGGGAAAGAGCAGACTGCAGACACGTGGACAGGCAGAAAGGACTCCAGCTGCTTACCTTGCCGGTGGCCCAGTCGAGGTGAGGGTTGTGCAGCTGGAGCCAGGGGTAACCAAGGATGATGGGAGCATGGGGTGACGAGATGACATGGAACCGGATCTGCTCACGGTGGTTGCCGGAGAGGATGAGGAGTAGTGGCTTGGTCTGGTGGGTGACCCGAGCCAGAAGTCTGCCATCCAAGGCGTTGGCAACCAGGGGAGCCGCTAAGGGTTCTAAGATGAAACCGGCTTGTGAGGCGAGGCTGGAGTCGATAAAATTCTCATCGGCCCCAGAATCCACTAAGGCCACCAGGGGCAGGGTCTCCTGATCCCAGCACAGGGTGGCCTTGAACTGCATGCGGGGAACGGGAGAGGTAGATGCTTGGCTCACCAGTATCCCCGCAGCTACTGGTGAGCCCTGCCTTTTGGCCGGGCCGGGCAGGTGGCCAAAAGGTGACCGGGTTCCCCGCAATACAGACATGCCCCTGTCCGCATCCTGCGCTGCCGCTCAGCTGGGGACAAGCGGGCCCCTCCCAGCTGCATGGCCTCTTCATCCGGGGGAGTCCAGGAGAACGGGGCCGGGGTGACGGTGGAAGGAGTGGCTGCCGACCTGGCGAGAGGAGGGAGAGTGGAGGCAGAGAAGCTCGGAGACGGAACCAGTACCGCCCTTTGTCTGCGGCGCCCCCGCAGACGGTTGTCCAACTGGATCGCATGGGAGACAAGAGTCTTAAAATCCGCTGGTTCATCACGGGCGGCTATTTCGTCCTGCAGGTGTTCATTCAGAGAGTTTAAAAACGTGCCCCGAAGCGCTGCGTCGGCCCACCCAGCGTCAGCTGCCACAGTTTTAAAATCCACCGAAAAGTCTGCCACGCTCCGTGTTCCCTGACGGAGATTCGTCAGGTGCCTCGCCGCATCTCCCCAGTGAACCGGGTGGTTGAACACATCTTTCTAAACACTAGCCTTACCAACGCGCTTGACTCAATCGCCCCGTTAGTCACTAGAAAACACCACGCTAGGAAGTTTGCACCGTGGTTTACCCACGACACTCGTGCACTTAAACAAGCCTGTAGAAAACTAGAACGTAAATGGCGATTGACCAAACTCGAAGTCTTCCGGCTTGCCTGGAATGATAGCTTGCTAAATTATAAATGTGCACTCTCGTCAGCCAAAACTGCACACTTCTCTAGGTTAATCAGTGCAAATAAAAACAACCCAAAGTTTCTATTCGACACTGTTGCTAAGCTAACACGGAATCCCTCCCCCTCTGATAGCTTTCTGTTTTCTCCGAATGATTTCATGTCCTTTTTTAGTCAGAAAATCACGCTGATTAGAGATGAGATCACCAGTACACTCTCTACTGGCGGTGCCGTCTCACCCCTGAAAAGTCCACTTGGTGTTCCCCGGGCTGAATGTCTTTTCTCACAGTTTGATTTAGTTTCCTTAGACTCTCTCACCAAGCTAACTCTGTCTTCAAAACCCACGACCTGCATGCTTGACCCTCTACCTGCTAAACTGCTTAAAGAAGTATTCCCTATCCTAGGACCCTCCATTCTCTATATGATCAATCAGTCGCTCTCCACTGGCACGGTGCCCTCCGCCTTTAAAACGGCCGTGATCAAGCCACTACTGAAAAAACCGAACCTTGACCCCGAAGTACTTCAGAACTATAGACCAATCTCAAATCTGCCGTTCCTCTCCAAATTACTTGAACGAACAGTAGCCAGTCAACTTACAGATTTTTTGACAAAAAATAACCTGCTTGATCCCTTTCAATCTGGCTTTAGATCCCTTCACTCGACCGAAACTGCACTTACGAGAGTGGTAAATGATCTTTTGTTAGCTATTGACTCCAATTCAACCTCAGCACTATTGCTACTTGACCTGAGTGCAGCCTTCGACACAATTGATCATGCGATACTCTTGAACCGTCTTGAACATTATATTGGTATCCGGGGATCAGCCCTTTCTTGGTTTAGGTCTTACCTACTTGATAGATCACACCACGTCTTTTACAACAACATGACCTCAGAGTGTTGCAATATGGACTTTGGTGTCCCACAAGGCTCTGTCCTAGGACCACTGCTATTCTCTATCTATATGCTACCACTTGGTGGCATCATTCGCAAATTTGGCATTAACTTCCATTGCTACGCCGATGACACCCAAATTTACATACCAGTCAAACCAACCGATGACACCCAATTCCAAAAACTAGAGGCCTGCCTATCAGAGGTCAAATATTGGATGTCCCTAAACTTCCTACTCCTTAATGGCAGCAAAACTGAGATGCTGATTGTGGGACCGGCTAGACATAGACACTTATTTGAGAATAGTACTCTTAACTTTGATAGTTGTGTAATCTCCCAGAGCCCATACGTTAAAAACCTTGGGGTAAAATTCGACCCTACCCTCTCATTCGAGTTGCACATTAAGGAGATCACTAAATCAGCGTTTTATCATCTTCGCAATATTGCTAAAATTCGACCTATGCTAACAGAGGCAGACGCAGAAATTTTAGTACATGCCTTTGTATCATCCAGAATCGATTATTGCAATGTCCTTTTCTCGGGCTTACCTACTGGGCGCACTAAAAAACTACAACTGGTCCAGAATGCTGCTGCCAGAATCCTGACCAAAACTAGGAAATTCGACCATATAACTCCCATCCTGTCCTCATTACACTGGCTACCAATTCAGGCCAGGTGTGACTTTAAGGTGCTTTTACTTACATATAAATCATTACATGGGATGGCACCGTCCTATTTATCCGATTTGATTAAACCTTATAAACCGCCATGCGCCCTCAGATCTCAGGACGCTGGCTACTTGTCTATCCCAGCAGTCAAAAAGAAAACTGCAGGTAACAGAGCCTTCTCTTACCGGGCTCCCTATCTATGGAACAGTCTGCCTGCCTCAATCAGAGAGGCAGGCTCTATCGAAGTCTTTAAGTCAAGGCTAAAAACCCATTTATTCTCTCTGTCATTTGACCAGCCTTGAGGGAGTGGCTCAGTCTCTTCTCAGAGTAAGGCTAGACCAGTTAGCTCATCCTAGATCAGGGTCCTGCCGATGGATACTAGCATCCTGCCTACATGTCCTATTCTCCTGGTCTACCTGCTCCTGTCCACTGACGCTGGTCATGTCTGTGTGAGTGAGAGTGTGTGTATGGGTGTGTGTGGGTGAGTCTCCTATCTGTTCCAGGCCGCAGCCCGGCAGAGTTGGCGTCTGGTTGGTCCCGCCTCCTAGGACGATGCTGACTGAGCGGACGTTGCGTTCTCCTATCTGGGCAGAGTTGGCGTCTGGTTGGTCCCGCCTCCTAGCACGATGCTGACTGAGCGGACGTTGCGTTCTCCTATGTGGGCAGTGTTGGCGCCTGCATGGTCCCCTAGTCCTATGATGACGCTGACTGAGTTGCCGTTGCTGTGATGCCGCCCCATCAGATCTGGATGTCCCACCAAAATAAACTTTCATATATTGTGTATACGCTGCTTGCCCAAACTCGGCATCTATTGCACGCCCAACCGTCCTGGTAGGGGGATCCCTCTCTGAGTAGCCCCTCCCAAGGTTTCTCCCAATTTTCCCAGTGAGGGTTTGTGGGAGTTTTTCCTTGTCCTCTCTGAGGGTCTAAGGCTGGGGGATGTCGTGTACTAACCATTTATTATTTTCACATGTTGGGCACTGTGAAGCCCTTAGAGACTGTAACGGTGATTAAGGGCTATACAAATAAATGTGATTTGATTTGATTTGATCCCTAAAGGCAGCTATAAAACCCTCGAAAAGAAATCCCTCAACTGGCTGGTGCGAGTGAACCGCCTCGACCCATGCCAGCGCCCTTCCTCGTAACAGACCGATGATGTACCGTACCTTGGACTGGTCTGAGGGGAAGGTTTGCGGCCGCTGGAGGAAAATCAGGGAGCATTGCAGTAAAAACCCGCGGCACTTGTCCGCGTCCCCGGAGAAATGTTCCGGATCTGGGGCGTAGGAGTCCCTGGTCGGAGGAGGCGCCGGGGAGGAAACCGGAACGGGCTGGTTGGGCTGAACTGTGGAAACTGATGGGGTAAGGCGAGAGGATAGCACAGATACCTGCTCGGCAAGCTGGGCTATCTGGGCGATTATGGCCTGGTTGTTGTCGGCGAGGTTCCTGAGTGCCTGATCGTGCTGGCCCAGAAATTCGCCCTGGCTGGCGATCGCTCTCCGGAGCGAGGTTATCTCCGAGCCCGAGCTCACTGGGTCCATGTTGGCCAGATCGTTCTGTAACGGTGGACTGGTCGGACCCAAACGCAAACTCGGACTCAGAGGTAGAATGAACAAAGATGGTTTATTAACGGGGTGACCGGAGGGTAGAGTGGGTGCTGGATGAAGCAGGGAGACAGGCAGGAGACACGGCAGGCAGGGAAGGCAGGTGGTGGATGAACAGGTTGACAGGTAGCAGGCAGGTAGACGGGGATGCGCGGAATGGCTGGAGATGGTAATGATCCTGGGCAGAGGGAGAGCAGGGTTAACGTAAGCAAAACAACAGGTAATCTTGAATCCAAATTCAAGTGGCCGTGAACGAGAAGTACCACACTGGCTGAATCAACGATCTGGCGATGAATGACTGGAAAACCGGAGAAGATATACAGGAGGTCTGATGAGTTAATGGGGTTCAGGTGTGTAGCCAGGAAACGGGAGGAGGATGGGAAGCCACGCCCACCACACGAACACACACAGACAGGGACAGACAGGTAGAGACACATAGGGAAACACAGGGGGCACGGCAGGGACCGTGACACGATGTTATATTTCAGAACATGACACATCTTTTTGATATGTTTTTTAAAAGTCAGAGAGGAGTCCAAAATGACCCCCAGGTATTTAAACTCCTCAACATTTTTTATCATTTGACCACCTACGTAAATGTCGCGGCGCACACTTTGAATTCGTTGTTTTGAAAAGTACATAGTCACCGTTTTCTCTGTATTTAGGGTAAGGCATGATAAACTGAGCCACTCTGCTACCTTTTCCATTGTTGCTGATAATTTGGCCGCAACTACGTCAGCGTCTTTCCCATGTGCATAGAGGACCGTGTCATCCGCATACATCATGGTCTCCACGCCATCACAGATAGTAGGGAGGTCGTTGATGTATATGCTGAACAGTAGTGGGCCTAGAATCGAGCCTTGTGGCACACCCATGCTACAAGCTCTCAAGGGTGATGTTTTGTCTTTCATCCTAACACATTGAGAGCGGTCAGCTGACCTGAGAGCTTTATTTATATACTGCAAGATGATATTTCACGGTGACACCCTGTGACATCATATGAAATTTTCGATTATATATAAACTGGTGTGTGTTAGTGTGTGTATTTTCTTGTCCTCTGTCCCTCCTTCTAATAAAATGTGATCTGTGCTTGCAGGGAGGATGCAAAGCATGTGCTACCGAGGGAAGCTGCAGGTACGGCCAATGGAAATGCTTCTCTGCTTTAAAACCAGAAAGATCTTTGTCATCTTTGTCCTATTTCAACATTATTATTTTATGTACAATTCAGTTGCCTGTAATGGTGAGTACAATTTCTGTTTGGCTCAGAGTACTTCTGTAAAGTAGCCTGCTAAGACCGTTTGAACAATGATCGGAATGAAGTGAAAAATGACTAGCCAAGTCAGAACATGACTGGCAAGAGCTTGGTGAGGTCATAGTGTGTAGTGAAAAATGAGGAACACATTCTTTGCAGCATGTGTTATGTCATAGAAATTGCCAGTAAACATATGTTTTTCGGTAAAGGTGACAGAGCTAATGTGTGGTGAAATACAGAGTAAAGTATCAGTGTGGCCAATGGAAATCATTCTTGCTGGCTCAGAAACAGGGACATTGTAGATGCTCTATAAAATCCTTTTAATGCCTTGTTCCAAAACAGTCTTGAAATAGGTTTTCAGTCTCCACTTCCTGAATTCTTGGAATTCAAAGTAAATCCGGCACTGTCAAATGAAAGGCCACACTTTGATTAATTTACTGACATTGCTGTTGAGTGGAAGGGCATTGTGTAACCTCCACCTCTCCCCGCCACCCCACCCTGAGGCCAGCCAATGCAAACGGTATGTAAATGATGGCTGAGCAAACCATGGGAACAGCAACTTGCTACTTATGCCTCTGCCTGCTCTTCCCCCTTAACCCTCCACTGAATCAGTCCTGCTCGGCTGTTATGTCACACAGTAAGACTGCCTTTGTCCTACTTTTTATTTTAGTTCACTTGCTCAGTGAATTCTGGTGGTACAAGTTTGTCCTGGTGGATAAACAAATTCAGCCGCTGTTGGGAGAAGAGAATAGAGCTTAATTTTCTTTTTAAATAATTCTGTATGTTTTATGATAGAGAGTCTTCCATATATGGTTCAATCTGCAGTGATGCTGGGTACTGGAGAATGACACAAACATATTCGTTGTAATGCCAGAAGAATCTATGCTTAAACGTGTCCTATCGTGTGTCCTTGGTCCCCTGCAGAGCCTCTGAGGAGAAACCCCAGCAGCGAGGATGACCTAGCCCTGGGTGTAGAAGGTAAACAGCGTCCTGGCCAGGACTTGTAAGGTACCATCCTCAGCAGGAATGCGTTACAGACAGACTCTGGCAAACAGATTCTGCAGTTTCACAGAACATCCCAATGATTTATCTACAAGTGTGCTTACACTTCCAACACTAGCTGGTATACAGAGAGGAGAAAAAGTGGTTGCCAGGATCTTTTGTGTATTTATACTAGGGAGGGGGAAGTATTGGCTGAGAGTTTTACCTCTGTATTCCTCAATGCCAAGTCACAGTGGGATGATTTAAGTCAGTGTTTCCCCACCATGTATCATTGAGGTCCAAAGCTACGTTCAGAAGCTCAAATCAAATTTTCTGACCACTCAGATCAGATTTCAAGTGTTTTCTTCCATCGCACCCCGTGCAACACGGATCTGACGTCACATGTTGCAACAAGAAGAGCAGAGAATGTGTCATGCCTCCTCAACAATACGGAAGATACAAGCCTCCTCCATCATTGAAATTGTGTTGTTCTGCACTTGTTCTGCTAAGAGTTAAAGATCTCCCTTTTGGATCTGCTGTCTGTGGTGTGTGTTGTTTAAATAGCTCTGTTTACCTCTTAGCAGCTATCTAGGCAGGGCTGGAGGATGAAGAGAAGAGTGCAGGAGGGTTAGGAGAGTTAAACCAACCAGGCTCTATACATGGCTGAGGAACATTGTGCACGTCCTTGGCAAAACAGCACTGAGCCTTAATACAAACAGCACTAGGTGATCCTCACAAGTCCCTCCCCTCTCTCTTGCAGCTGTTGTGTTTTATGTTTTAAAGTGGTAATCTGTGAGGTCCTCTTTTTTTACAGTTTGTCACCATCTTTGTTGCTAAGCCAACATTTGTGTTTTTATTCAGCCTTCATGAACTGGCCCTAGGTTGAATCACGATTGAATCAGTATTTTGTCAATCAGCAGTAGAGAGTAGCAAAACAGACATCTATTTACATGAAAATGTCAAGGATTATTGCCTTAACATTGAGAACGAAATACATAAGGTGAAAGCAGAGGGAGTTTAAAGTTTTAAGTTGGGTGTATTCGTCCAAAATGGTGTTGGAATCCTCTCTGTTGCAAGAACGAAGAGAATAAGAGGCCCTCAGGTTCAATAAAAGTAACTTGTGCTGCCAGAATTTCCTCAGGCTCCATAAATTCAACAGTCGACTCCACAATCTTATACAGGACAGGTTTACAGGACAGGACGCCTTATCTCTGTGGTTTGACAGGAGGTTCTGCCTTTATATCATCCTATCTTTGCATCATTAACCTCTCTTATGTAAGGCCAAATGACACAGCACTTAAGAGATCAGAGCACATTGGACCAGATCAGAGCAGAACAAAATGCAATTTCCAGCCATTATCAGACTGGCAAGGAAACACGCAAAGCTCTCAGAGAGATGCTGGTGGGATAAGAAGATAGAGGGTCCTGAGTGTTTCGACAGGCTTTTGACAGACATGGTCTGTGCATGAAATAAAAACACAAGGTATGGCAGTGCAGAGGGAGAAAGATCACTTTGTCCTTGACATCATGCCAGCATCAAATGGAGTCACACCGTGGGAGAGGGAGGTAGAGACGACTGCCAAAACCAAAAACACCCTCTGGAGGAAGAAAGAGAGGGAGGGAGAGCAAGAGGAGAGAGAGAGAGACAGTGAGAAACACTTGCCTAATATAGCTAGTGGAGCCTTGACACCAGCCCTAGACAGGATGTGCTGACTTGGTGTTTTTCACCAACAGAAAACCAAGGAGATGTCTCCCCACACTCTCTCTTCTTCTTCATCTTCCACCTCTTTTCTCCCTCTGATGTTTTTCCTCTCTATTTCTGTCATTCATGGCTCCAAATATTCCCCCTGGTTTGCTTCCTCATCCAGATAACGCTGCTTTTCTCCCCTGCAGCGTCTTTATATGGTAAACAGGCAGTGAAGACCGTCCAGGAGTTTCTGCGGTAAGGAAACTCTCCTCTTTTTGTTCTCCTCTCCTGTCAAACTGTTATGGAGTCAAACAGCCCGTTGTGAAGCGGGAGGATAAACCCTCACTATCAGAGGCAGAATAAGAGAATTCAGTCTAAGACAACTGCCAGATATTACCTGTTTAGTTGTAGGACATGCAATTGTGTATGGGTATTTCAACACCAGTCCTTTCATTGAAAGTGAAAAAATATGTAGTGAAGTTCCATCACAGTACACAATGTAGAGTTGTAAAGTAAAAAAAACTCATCAAATTGATTGATAGAAGCCTTGATATAACAAATAGTATAAAACTGCCAAAACTGTAAGTGTTTTGCACCTTGAAGCTGTTAAATATTTGCTAACAGTCTGTCTGTGTCTTAAACACCCCTCTGGCATTGTTTTGTCATGTGCAGAACTTGTGAAGAAAAATGCATGATGCTCAATAGAATATTATTGTTATAACTGAACAATAATGAACAATAATAATAATAATAACAACAATAATAATATGAATGAACAATAATAATAATAACAACAGCTATTATTTATTTTATTTACCTATCTACCTTATTTACCTACCTAATTCATGTATTTATTAACCAGGAAGTCTCATAAAGCTTGGCACAAAGAACCACAACTTAGAAAGATTATCCAAGACTTGAAAGTGCCCAGCTTCTACTGTCTTCAGTGGTAACTGAGTGTTATATGAACCCTGTGGCCACTTTCCCTCCCACCTTTACACTTCATCTTTAACTACATAATGTACGCAACAATACTCTTATAGCCTATAGATACTGATATTCGAAAATATTAAATCTCATATCAAAATTTTAAATGAATATATGACCCTTTGTCTCAAGACTACTACAAACATAATTGTTAACATTGCCTTCAAAAGCTTTGTGGCTACAAAAATACATATTGGGATAAGTTGTTAAATAGTCTATTCATGAGTCCTGAATCTGACTAAGTTGAAGACATCTTACTCATCTCATTCATCTCCATTCTTCAGTATTGCATCAGCCAGCACTTTATCAGAATTAATGTTGTCTGTACAATCTGTAGTAGAATTAAACAGCTCACACCAAGCTGCTGTAAAAGTAGCCGCTACTGTAGTTTCTCTTGACTGTGATGGACAGCTTCGGTACTTCATTACTTACCATGCAAATAAAGACTAGCTGCCTCCCCTCTACACAGCACACAGGGAATAGTTTGCATAGAAAGTGAAAGATTACATAGTAAGTTATGACAATGCTAGACAGCTGCTCAGAAAATATGAATCCGAGTTGACTATAAAAGAACAGGGAGGAGAGATCAGAAAGGGTTTGGATGAAGAAAGACAAGGAGCAAAATGTAAGTATAGAACAGTAATTTCACATGGCTGTGTTCCATTTTTCTGCGATGCATCCTTTCCAAGTGACCTCTCATTGAGCGATTTAACAGGTGCTAACAAGATTTAACACAAAAGAAGAGAGAGCATTTGACGTTTAATATCATGCCAATGTCCTTTGGGTGACTAAGGGGCCTACTGTGTATGAATAAACATTAGTTTATTGTGAGGTTTTGGGATGGAATTAAACTTTATTGATCACATTGGCAAATTGAGCCATTGCAGCATCAAATGGTAATAGGATACACCAAAGAAAAATCAGATATAAACCCAGAATAGAGCAAATTGGAGTTATGCACAAATTGACAATTTTAACACTAGAACATATGATGCAAAATGTACGGGAAAAGTATGGATTACATATGTAGACAGCTTTTGACAGGGAGGATGGATAGATAAGTGGTTCTCAATCCTGGTCCTGCTGGCTTTCTATCCTACCAGGTAGTAAACCAGTCCCTGATAGATGGTTAGAATGAAAAACAGCTTGAGTCAGATCTCAGGTCTGTTCAGATCTGAGCACTATTCCACAATGCGAGACTGCCGGATAAACCAGCATTATTTCAGTAAGCCACGCTTATTTTCTGGGAATTCCACAAGGCACGTTTATGAAGCTTGAGCTAAACTAAGCATATCCTTTCAGACTAGTCCAGTCCTGCCAAGTGGCCCCTAATTAACACTACACTATGCCCATAAGTTGAAGTGAAATACAAAAGAAAAGCTACAAGATTTGTACTAATTTATTTATATGTTTTAATGTATTTATTTTGTATTCATTTATTTACTTAATTAATTTCAAGTTAGCCTACTTAATATGTAGAGCTCAGGTCTATACCAGTCTTTGTACAGAAAGTCAACTTCTTCTGTTTTTAAATTTGCTTTTTAAATACATTGTATTTGCTTACTTACTAAAGAATTGAGTATAGAATAAGAATTAATTGCAATGAAAAGATGCCTAATAACAATTACATTTTGACTATGGTTGTGGACTAATGAAAGTAGTAAAAATAATGCTGTGAACCATTAAAGGCTGTTGGTCACCAGTATAGTCTAAATTAGGATAGTTGTTTTCAGGCTAAAAGGCTAAAAGGCTGTTTCGTTAAATTGTACATGAAACACTTTCATCACTTGCTCTCATTTGTAATTTAAGTGCCACATAAACATAATTAAAGGAATGAAACAGCAGAGGCTGCTCTGTGCTGTTGTAGCCTAAGTAAATTATATTCTATTGTGCGTTTTAATCACTGGCCAGTGACCATGTCTGCAGGCTACTGGGAGTTCACCTAGTTCTCCTAATGGCCAGTCTGGGCCTGGTGAGCAATTTAGCAAACTGAGAAAACCTCTGTTAAAGATTTTGCCCCACTTTTCTTAGCCTCCTTTGTGGAATGGCAGACTGGTCCAAACCACATCAGAGCATCCAAACTCAGAAGTGCTGTCTGATTTGGTGTGTGGTTTCTGTTCAGGTGGACAAGGTCGAGTCCAGCTCTCAGCAGGTGGAATAGCGTCAGCTCAGCAGCTTCTGGCCACTCTGGACCACTCAGGTTAGATGCTGGCTAGAACACACTCACACTTAGTATTGATTTTTTCCTTTTAATGAGCTCACTGCAGGTCAGCTCTGTGTGTGTGTGTGTGTGTGTGTGTGTGTGTGTGTGTGTGTGTGTGTGTGTGTGTGTGTGTGTGTGTGTGTGTGTGTGTGTTTGCATGTGCTTACATAGTGTGTGAACTGAGCCTGTGTGGGTGCGTGGGTGTGTGTGCACGCGTGCTTGCAAACATGGAGATAGTCTTGCTGCAAAAGGCAAACAAGTGTATGCAATATTTATTTTTAGCCTATGCATGTTTGTGTATGTGGTGAGTAGCAGTGAGTAAAGTTATTTTTCTTGATCCATTCCTCCTCCCTGTTTCCCAGTGTGATGGATGTTCTCAACCTGTGGAATGACGACCCAGAGGAGGTTCTGTTGGACCTGGGCTTCGGCTGTGATGAGCCCGACATCTCTGGACGCATCCCGGCTCGATTCATTAACCATCAGTCTCA
Source organism: Hoplostethus atlanticus (assembly GCA_034670405.1). NCBI lineage: Eukaryota > Metazoa > Chordata > Actinopteri > Trachichthyiformes > Trachichthyidae > Hoplostethus > Hoplostethus atlanticus. The sequence continues at coordinate 427,645 of JAXDDX010000200.1, forward strand.
GGCCCGAGGAATCAACCTCCACGTGTTTCTGGAGGCCCAGAAGAACCGGCTGGACCTGGAGAATCCAGACGTTAGCAGTGAGTCATACACATGTGTATGTAAACTGAATAGGAAGGCACTTTTCAGCAGTATGACGAGTGACAGGTATGTGTATGGAAAGGCACTTTTCAGTTGTTGATATGTGATACACATGTGTATGTAGATGTTTAATATTTTTTTCCACCACTTTACAACTGTAACATGCAGTACCCATGCTGGTACAGTATGTTTTTTCACAGCTAAATATACAACAATCAGTCTAGAAAAGGGGAGATATATGACAAAGATTGTTGTGCTGTGGGTGTAGATCCCTTCAGTATTGTTGTAAGTATGTGATAAGATAGATTGGTTTTAAAAATGTAGGTTGAGAAGATGCAGCTCAGTTTACCTGAACAAACTGTTGGCTTTTGACTTTGTTAGCTAGCTAACTAGCCAGCAGGCTAATTTACAAAAGCAACTGATGTTAATGTTCACGAGTACTAGCCACTACAAACGCTAGCTTCTACTAACGTTAGCTAGTGTGTTAAGCAGATTTTTTTCCCGGATCGGTACCTGACACTGACACACCAGACACACCATTTCTCAAAATACTAGGCCACTGTTTACACACCACATACTATGAATGAATCAATTATTTTCTTGTTATATATTGTATATGGTTGTTTTTTTTGTATGAACACAAAATTGAGCCTCAAATAACCCAGGTAAGGTAAGAAAGTCCACCCAGTTACCCAAAACTACCCCTACAACCAAGTACAAGTCCAACTGCTACACTGGGGATTGTTGCACTGATGCTCAGTTACAGACAAATCACATTAGTCACAGTTATCATGTTAGTCACAAAGATTATGGAGGGAGCAGTTTTAAAGCTCTTAGGGAAAAATCCACCCTAAAACACTTTAACTCTACTACTGATGATGTACCTTGTATTTCTGGGTCCATCAAATCAAACTTTATTTATATAGCACCTTTTGTGCAGGCAATACAATACAAAGTGCTTAAAGGAACATCAGAAATACCTCACAATAATGAGGTATTGAAAGACAAAAAAACATAAAAGAGAAAACAATAAAAAAGACAGAAGAGAAGAAAATAATAATACAAATAAAATAACATAAATTAATAAAAAATAAATTAATAAGCATCCTAAAGCCAGGCTGAAAAGGTATGTTTTAAGAAGCAGTTTAAAAATGTCACAAGATAATTTTGTTTAAAAATTAAGGAAAAGGAGAGAAATGATTTGTAAATGAATGTTGAACAATGTTTTTCATTATGTGGACTAATTAAATTAACTTTTATTTGGAATTTTGAAGCGAAAATGTACTTTTGGTCAAAACAATGAAGCCGTTGACATGTTGAATTCTTATTTCAAGATTAAGAATCTGAAAATGAGAAAAAGTGATTGAATTACATATTTGCTATTGATTGTGACATTTTGAAATTTTACTAGTAGGTAAAATGAGTACTAGTAAAATGATAGATTGTTTCCATATATTTCATAAATTACTGCTTAACTGTGGTTAACATATTGTCTGACGGGGTGGAACGAGAATGGCTTCCATGTCTCAAAAATAATATATAAAATATATTATTAATAAAGATTTTATTTTAACAAATAAAAGGCTAAAAAGGCTAAAAGAGTAATGAAATACATGGTTTCAGCCTGTCTCCACCCAGCAGAAATGCCAATTTGAGTGGTGGAGAGTGAGGAAAGAAGAAGTGTGTCTGTAAAGCTGGGAGTCGGGTGTGCACCTCTTTGAAAACATATTCAAGATTAGCCTATTAGATAACTAACCTCACACAATGGAGAGTGACATCGAGTTTCAGGACACTGTCACGACGTAGGGTCTTGAGGTGGAGGATTTCTCTAATTAGTGTATCCGCCATTTCTAGTAGGGGACGCCAACATTTAAAAAAAATGTCTGCCCACTCAGCTCATACCCCTAAATTGGGGTGGAGTGCAGCAGAGCTGTAATTTTCAACCAAAGAAGGGCAACCAAGGAATATTGCCACAATTACATTTGGATTGCAACGTCTTATATACTAACCTTAACCAACAAGCTGTTGCTTGGCTCCAGTTTGTGCAAAATGCTACAGCTCTTGACCTGGACTAAGAGAAGGGACCACTATCTCCTATTCTGACGTCCTTACATTGATTGCCTGTCAGTTTTAGGATTGCTTTCATTTCAAATTTTTTGTTGATGACTTTAAAGGGTCATCAAGGCCTTGCTCCTACAACTCAAACCTTTTTACTCCTTATAAGCCAGACTGCAGTAATAGATCCTCAAGCAAGGCTCTCTTGGCTGTTCCTAAATCTAGGCTAAAGCCAAAAGTGATCAGGTTTTTTTCTGTCAGGGCCCCTAGGCTGTAGAATGTCCTGAGACATTTCACATTCCACAATGATGACAAATCAGTGTCATCATTTAAATCCCTATGCAAGACCTATTTATACAAAAAGGACTTTTCATAATTGTACTTGAATGTTTTATACAGAACTTAATTTATGTTATTGTATGTTATTGTATTGTCATTGTTATTAAGATTTTATTTAATTTTACTTTTTACTATGCTATTGCTTTTGTGTATTGTTCTTTTGCTGCCTGTTTTGTTAAGCACATTGTGACTTGTTTTGAAAAGTGCTATATAAAAATGTTTATTATGCAAAGAAAAGCACAATATTAGACATACTAATTTCATCCCCTGTGCTTTCCCAAATAATTTCCAAATGCAAATGTTTTGTTCTCAAATAACCAATCCCAAAACAAAGCCCTTCTCTGAATGTTGTAAAAAGAACAGAAAATCAAAATTAGTTTAATTTAAAATTTCACATAAAATAGTATTCCCCATCTAATCTGAGCATACAAGGATCTTTTCTTCTTATGGAAGTTATATTGCACGTAATCTTTAGCAGACGTTTCTTATTTAAACCCACAACAACTTCGGGTTCACTCCATATCCAGTAACCAACTGATTTTTCACTTAATGAAATATTGTCTCTTTTATCACATTGACATCAACTGTTTCCTTAAAATGTACATTCCACATCTGACTCACATCATGCAGATTAACTTGCTCAAGTATCTGTTGCCTGTGTATCCCACTATCATCCTGTATAGTGTGAGCATACTCCATAGGCTAGTCATCTATTTGCTTATACGCTAGGATATGTGTGTTTCACATCCCTAGACCCTGGCTGCATAATCCTACAATGGCCAGTTGCCTATAATTCCTCCCAGAGCTCAGAAAGAACTTTAATACTGTAGTATAATACCGAGTCGCTACAGTACCGGGGTCCGTGACAGACAGAAACATAGGCATGGAGGCAGAGTTAACTGGCCAGCAGGCCGTTTTATTTGCAACCCAGCAATAAACCCGGCCCGGCGTTGACGGCAGTGTAGAGTGCCATCTCCCTCGGCGTGCGCACCTCCAGGCTTCCAGGGGCGTCCCGCCCCAACCCCGACTGGGCAGCCCTTCCAGGCTGCGCCCGGCTGCATCCTCCACGGAGCTCGGCAGGTCATCACGGCCTTTGACGCCCGCTCTCCCACTCCGTCTTTCCCGCTGCTGCTGGCTGAGCTCTCTCTACCACACGCATACAGCCGACCGGATCTCCGTCCCTGCCGACTCACGCACCGCCAGTCTCTCACCCTGACGTGCTCTCGCTCACACATCCACATGCAGGTTAAAAAGGCGGCTGCAAACAGCCTTAATTGGCCGCAGCTGGTACCGGATCCAGGGTAGAGTCAGTCCACCGACCCAACTCTCCCCTGGATCCAAGCTAAGCCTCACCCAACCCTCCCCCAGCTGCCACAAATACCTTCTACGAAGTTCATTTGTTCATCATCAGCCAACATATTTATAATGCTTTGTAGTTTTTTCAGTATTCAGTATTCTGCAAAACCAACATTTTTAAATGCATTATTTCAGCATTATTTCTTGTAATTTATAGAGACCCCCTACAGGCATTATGAAAGCATATTTTGTAGATCATCCTGTTTCAGCTAATAGAACAATATCATGGCTTTTGGAATTTCAAAGGAAGCGTACTGTCCTTTCTGTCAGCTGGATAATAATGTGTACACTGGTCTTCCATGTCATGTCAAGTCAAATTCATTTGTAGAGCCCAGTCTCAAAGGGCGTCACAATGCACACATTATGAAAACAATAAATGACGGCACACAACAACTCTTCCATGTATAGTTTATCACTCTTTACAGGTGTCAATGAGCTATTGATACCATGACAAGTAGTCTATTTGGGTGTCAAAATGTTTGCCTTATCTTCTCGCTCTCCCTCTCCCTCTCTCTGTCAGATCGGTTTAGACAGCTAGAGGTTCTTCAGCAGGTCACCACAGCCTTCTCCTCCTTGGTGGGAGCTTCCTCTTCCTCCTCCAACTCCCTCGAATCACTGCAGCCAGGGACAGACCTGCCCACCGAGGCCCAAGAGAGGAGACGGCGTATGGGCATGCTGTTCCGACGAGCCTCCAAGAAGTCACTCAGTCAAACTCACAACCACAACACCCAGGACCCAACCACCCAGACCACTTATTCCAGTGCTGCACCTCAGCCATTACAGCCTCTAACCAGAGGAGACAAGAAAACCCATGTGAAGAGAGTCAGGCCAGGCCTCCAAGAGACTGTATGTCTGAGCCCTCTGGCAGAGGAACAAGGACCTGGTCCAGACTCTCAGCCCCAGCCTCGGGTGGCTTCTTTCATAGCACAGGACGGTGCTCTCAGACCAGCACTGCTGAAGGAAGGACACCCTCTGACACTCAACACCACCACCTTACAGAGGAAGAGGAGCCCAGGGCAGGCTAGAGAATCATTTGAAATGGAAGAGGTAAGCAAAACTTCACTTGCAAATTATTGAGGAAAGAATTTTAAATATGTATAAATAAATATATGTTAAATATATTCTTCATTAAGTAACAGTGACACTAACAACGATATGTACCGTGGAGGTGAAAAATGGTTTGCGATAATAACTAAGTCTTAAATGTAGACTACTATTTGTTTTCATTTACATACTTTAAACGCCAGAGGGCGGAATCTGTAATTAGTAATAATTGGTTAATAAATGGTTGTCTGCCACACAACCATTATAAAAACTATAAGAAATGGTTAAACTTGAAGTTGAATACGTTTTATGCCTAAGTAATAAAAAGGAAGCTTCATAATTTGCTTCCATTTAAACATAGTTAAACCGTGAGCTGAGTGTGTTGTTACACCCCTAGCTGTCATCCTTTCATTCATACATTACTATGTAACATGTTTTAGTGTTGTAATTGTTGGTTGTCTATGTTTATATGACCCTCTTTTGCTCTTTTCTTATTTATATTATATTTCCCCTGCTGTATTATATTACTGTTTGCTGCTGCTATGGTCCAGTTCTCCAAGGGGACCAATAAAGTTTCATCTCATCATATACTGGTGTCCCATTCCAGATCCACAGTTTTGATGAAAGCAGTATCACTGGGAGCTACACAGGAGGAGCAGAAAACATAGGTAGGCCATAAAGCATAAAAACATATATTTAGGGGTTCAAGCCCTAAATATCCTAAATATTGTTTTTGTGCTGGTTTATTATTAGTGGGTTCAAGACCGTAGGGCTGAAAAATAAATTGACCAATAGGGGGTGCTAAACTGCCAAAGGTCTGTATCTCAGACTTCAACCATGTGTTACAAAATTTGGTATCTATACTCTAGAGTCAAGTTTTACTCATACTGTAAAGGTAGGATGTGTGTGTGTGTGTGTGTGTGTGTGTGTGTGTGTGTGTGAGAGAGAGCTTTATGGAAATGCTCAAGGTAAACAAATAAGCTTGATGCAGTAATTTACTGTAACCATGGCGGCCGCTCCAGAACCAACACTGCAACCGTATATGTTTGAGTCGGAGTCTGACCCAGAATGGGAAGAGGCAGCTGAGGCGGTTCCACTTAGTTTCTCAATGATAACAATTCCGTGTAATATTGTACTTACGTGCCTAGTGTTTGTGTGTATGTGGGAGTGTGAGCAACGCTCTCTGCTGTAGCCGGTCTGTTTATGGCTCAAGCTTATTGAATACAACTTGCAGACAAGCTAGGATTGACAATTTTGTTGAGCTAATTAGCCAATATATTATTGGATGCAACCTATTTGCATCCAAACAGCGCAGCGCAAACAACCAAACGCGATTGTACTAATGGTGGCTAAAGTTTACCGAGCCGGACACGTTCGACAGACTTACAGATAAAACAGACACTGGTCCCAACAAATAACTATAAGATGGGCCATGACTCCAACAAATAACTTGTGTCCTGACTCCAGCTTTAGTTTTCTTACTTCTTCCACACCCAACAAGCCCGTAGCTAGCCCCGCTAGCTCGTTAGCTAACGAGTAGTCGAAGATACTAACTAGACTAACTTGCAAATAAAATCAAAACATGGTGACACTTACAGATTCCAAGTTTGCAGATGGGTCACGTACCGTATTAATTGCTCCATCTTTAAGCTTCAATTTAGATGCTAATCCTGCTGTGAACGGGCCCTCGTTGCTCAAGCAGTCTGACGTGAAGTGATTATCACACACATACAAAAATGACATACACATACACATACAAAAAACTGTAGCCGGGACGTTGCCGTTAAAAATTAAATTAATCCACTCTGTCCTGGCATTTTCGCGTGTTGGGAGACTGCGCAGGGATCTATGTTGCTGCCTGCATCCTACAACAGAACAACTGGAGAGTTGGGATCTGGCCGTAGACATGTTGTCGTTGTAGCTCCACTGTTCGCAAAGTAATGGTGCATTCCATTGTACTCGGAAAAAATGACCTCCAACACGGAAAGGTGCAATAGTCATTCAAGTCGGAATTCCCAGTCGGAAACTCGGGCAAGATCCAACTTTGTAGTTTACATTTGTAACGTAATTCGGTTGATTTGAGCTTAACGTTACGAGATAGAAGTCTTGACTAGCGTGCGGTACTAGACTACTAACGTTCACGTTCAGTGATATGCGCCAATTCTCTTCACTAGTGGTGCTATAGTAGTTGATGTAGGTCCTCTTTAGATGCTTGTAACATTCTGAGACTTGCCATACAAACATGAGTTCGCTGCGGCCGTCCATGTTTTCCCGAGGAGATGCACTGGAACACATTTAGATTGGAAATTGAGAATACCAACTCGGAAATATCGACTTCCGAGTACAATGGAATGCACCATAAGCCACGGCTTGCGGCGCTGCCGGAAGCTGCATTTTGAGATGAGGTAAATGGGAGTGGTTATTCACCTGGGGGTGGGCATGCTCTGAGAGGGGTTGGATTATGCTAACAGTGGCCTGTTATAACGTCTAAACGGGGGACTTTGCAAAACGGCCTGTTTTTTTGGACCGTTTAGCCGTTTTCCATAATATGTCTCCTTTAACATTACTGTGAATGGTGAAACACAAAGTGCCATTGGTTGGCCTCACTTAGACAGATTTACATGAAATTTGGTGTGATGATTATAAATAAAGGCTGAAGCATGTTTTGTCATGATTTGCAAACCCGCTTTTAATTACAAGCCATAATGTGAAAGGTGAAACCCAAATGTACACTATATGGCCAAAAGTCAGTGGACACCCCTACTAATTATTCAGTTCAGGTGTTTCAGCCACCCTGTTTTTCAGTGTTTGGGCCCTTAGTTCCAGTGAAGGGTAATCTTAATGCTACAGGATACAAAGACATTTTAGCCAATTGGGCGCTTCCAACTTTGTGGCAACAGTTTGGAGAAGGCCCTTTGCTGTTCCAGCATGACTGTGCCCCTGTGCACAAAACAAGGTCCATAAAGACATGGTTAGACGAGTTTGGTGTGGAGGAACCCGATTGGCCTGCACAGAGCCCTGACGTCAAACCCATTGAACACCTTTGGGAGGAATTAGAACGTCGATTGCGAACCAGGCCTTCTCGTCCAATATCACTGCCTGACCTCACAAATGCTCTTTTGGCTGAATGGGCACAAATTCCCACAGACACACTCCAAAAGCTTGTGGAAAGCCTTCCCAGAAGAGTGGCGGCTGTTATAGCCGTAAAGGGGAGTCCAACTCCATAATGCCCATGGTTTTAGAATGGATGTCCAGCAAGCTCATGTGTAGGTGTGATGTCCACTGACTTTTGGCCATATAGTGTACCTAGACCATTCCCACATGCACCAATCACAACAAAAGATTATCTTCAATAATACTTGAATGTGCATCACATTCTGTCACATTATGAGATACACATTTTTGTTTTATGTGGTGCCCCCTATTGTTCAAATTCAAAATACTTTAAAAACACTGAAGTCATGTTGGGAGGCTTCCCCTTATGAAATTAGTTTGTGTTAGGCCATGCCCCTTTTCAAGTTCATCAATGGCGACCGGGTTTTCCATCAGCCCAATTATATTGTTTTGTTGTAGTCCTTTGGCTCTGTACCATTGGTGTTGGTCAAAAATGTATTGTTGCATGTCAATTCCAAGTTATGTCCTCAAAGTTATTTTATATATATTTTTACCTTTATCTATAGTGCCCTCAACTAGCAAGTTGGGATTTACTTTTGTTGGGAATCATTTGCACACCACGTACTCCAAGTTTCATAGGAATTGTGCACACCCAATAAGCACTTTTGTAATAGGCCACACCCAAAAGCCCCTAGGCCATGCCCACACTTACTAATCATGAGCAAACTTTAGATTTTGACTAATACTTAGGTCTAAAGCATGTGCAACACATTTCATGAAATTCTGTCAATAACATTATGAGATACACATTTTTGGCCTATGTGATTTTTAAAAAGCTTTTGCACGTTTGGGGCCTATACTCAACATATTGGATCTTTAATTAAAGTGCTGGTCGATTGGGGTTGTATTTCTTGGGAAGTATCATTATCATCAGGGTCATGTTTCTATTATGTACCATTTCACAGCAATTTGTGAAACAGCAGCAGAAGAAGAATAAACCAGAGCAAAAACAATAGGGTTTTAGCCCTTTGAACCCCTGAATATGTTACCCTACTATTGCCCTTGTTATGTCCTATTAAACAACTCTGGACAGCTTAAGTTTAAGTTGTGTTTGCATTTCAGATCTTAAACAGTAGCCAGCCAGGGAAGACTAATGTCTCTCCGTAGTCTACATATTAAAAAAAATTATGACAGAAAAAGTATTCCTGGGTGGATGCTTCACTCATGACTCGAGTGTTAAAGCACTACTTGTTTAAACAGTCTGTTTTATTTACAAAATTGGATTCCCTTTCCATCCACCCAATCCCTCATCTGTTTCCCCTCAAGCTTCCCCTCCTTTTTCATTGTTTTACCTTTTTGTCCCATATCTTGTCTTGGTTTCTACCAAACTCTCCATCACCACTCAAAGTTTTATTTGGTCTACTTGGAGAGGAGACAGCTTCGGCCATATACATGTAATTCATGGGTTGGGTTATTTGTAGTTGACAGCACTCAATGTTGCATATCATTTCATCAGCTTGGGGCAATCTGCTGTGGTGCGGAAATGCAAAGTTAGTCATTACAGGCTTTGGAAATTTTCATAATAGGATCGCTGCTGGCTGAGTAAACAGAGCATATCATGGGTTTATATGGACATGAACAGGTGAGCTTGACTTTCCTCCAGTCATACTTTTGTCTCGCAAATCCACATCTAATAGCTAGGTTTTGATGAAATCATGTGATTTCCCTAATCAAATGCCAATGTGCGATAGAAGAAGCAATTGTTGGTCTTCCAACTTTGCTGTCCCTACCTATGCTCTCTCTTTTGACGTGTGGGGTGCAGTTTATCAGGTGCGGTGACAAGCTCCAAAATGAAATGTCCACCATTTGAGAAATGTGACTCCTTCCCTTGACATAATTGACTGCATTATAAACTCAAAATTGAAATGCCTGCAAACTCACAATGGAATGCAATTGATATTTGCATTCCATTGTCTATTGTCCTTTGCATTTACCAGTACACAGGATTGGAAGGTTTCAAAAGGGTGAGTATTCAAACAGAAAACAAATTCAGATGTCTCAAAAAGGACATACTAACCCAAGTATGGTGACCCACAAATCAGGCTACGCTGTCATAAATCTACAGGACCATCAGACACTATTCACTAGTCACCTAATATAAATATTATAGTGATGAGTGTGGGTATGTCACCAGGGTTAAAAACAAACAAATGAACAATAGCATTGTTGAGCTGCATTCCTCTGTACATTTTTTTAAAATATTGAGCAATGAAAATTGACCAAATGGGTAGTGTTTTTGAATGTAACTCTTCAAATACAGTTTATAATACTGCCTCATTTCTTTGTTCTGTTCCTTGTTCCTGTTCCTTTCCTTCCTTGTCTTTCTGTCTGGCCAGTATGGGGTGTAATGAGGACCAATAGCAACCAGTCAGACAGCAGTGGTTTCCTGGAGGAGCCCTTCATCCCTCAACAGGCCTCACCAGGACCTGAACTCATCAAGGTCTTCTCATTCACTGTCACATACTGCTCACCCTCTTTCATCCACAGCAGATTTCATGTAGTTACATTCAATAAAGCAGTCATCACAACGATTGATTATGGTTTGATACCATGATGATGGAGTAAGCCATGAGAAGACAATATCATGGTTTTGATTCCAGAGCAACTTTTAAATACAGCAGTGTGCTTACTGCACTTAAGATGTACAGTCAGGTTTTAGAGCAGGGCACAGCACTGTTACAGCAACTATGCTGGTATTAAATGATATTGTCAATGCCCTGGACAAAAAGCTGTGCTGCTTTATTTGTTGATCTGTCAAAAGCATTCGACTCTGTAGACCATGAGCTATTGCTAAATAGACTTAGTGTTATTGGAGTAGGGGACTCAGCTATAAGATGGTTCAAGAATTATCTAACAGAGCGCACACAATGTGTTTTTATAGATGGTCTCAAATCAGACTTTTTAGAGATTTCCAAGGGTGTCCCCCAAGGTTCGATTTTGGGGGACCTTGGGGGACCCAAGGTTCGATTTTTGCCCCTATTTTATTTTCTTTATTCATAAACAACATTGGGAAGGACTTGCAAACTGCTAAATTGCACCTTTATGCAGATGATATGGTGGCATACTCAATTGCCCCTTCTTTGAGCCAAGCCATTAAGGAGCTTCAGATAGCATTTCAACAGATTCAAGTCTCATTACATGGCCTCAAATTAGTTCTCAATACTAAGAAAACCAAATTCATGACTTTTTCTAGGACGCATTCCCAATTCTCAGGGAGCACAAATATTTACACTCAAAATGGGGACTCCATTGAAAAAGTGTCATCATATAAGTATTTAGGTTTTTGGTTGGATGAGAAGCTTTCTTACAAAGTACATATTGAATATCTTGTGAAAAAGCTGAAACCAAGGATATGATTTTATTTTCGAAATAAGGCTTGTTTTAACATGTTAGCCAGAAAAAAACTTGTACAGGCTACCTTTTTAAGTGTTTTGGACTATGGGGATGTTGTCTACATGCATGCTGCATCTTGTACACTTCACCTCTTAGATTCTGTATACCACAATGCTCTGCGATTCATTACTAATTCTGGTCCTCGTACTCATCATTGTACGCTTTATGGTTTGGTCAACTGGCCGTCACTAAATCTACGCAGAAAATTTCATTTGTATATTTTTGTGTACAAGGCTTTCTTACCAGGTTCCAAGGGTCCTTACTGAGTGGGGGAAAAACGCCTTCTCCTACTGTGCTCCCTGGACTGTTAAGAGTTTTGCACATTGAAAATCTGTTGTGCAAATCGAGTCAAAGCAATCGAAAAAAACTGTAATACAGAATGCTATACTGCTCATTTTGGGTTCAAAATCTAATATAGCATGTAAAATAAAAATACCAGTGTCAAATGAGAGAATATTATATGCAAAAGTTTATCATAGCACCACCATATATATATCTGATATCTTCATTTGCAAGGCAGCATTGGTAAAATCTTCTTCTTAGTCCTCTGTTTACAACATGGTCGATCACAGTGGCTCTAATTTCATTTGACACAACTGCATGCCTTCTGACTCCTTGGCCACGGCCACGACCGCGACCCTGTCGACGACCCTGTCCTTCATTGCCAACCTCATCGGCCTGCTACATGTTGTCAGAAACTGCCATTCAGGTTTCTAAGCAGCCTTTTATGTAGTGGTGAAGAGATTTTCAATTGTGTTGCAATGCTACTCACCTGGGGAAGGTTGCTAGAAGTAATGAGACATGACTACAAACGCCTGTTGAATTGATTCAGTGATCTGCGTTTGTAGTAATAAGCATTGCAACATTGTTGTAATATTAGGTGGCTGTATTCTGAGAATGGAGCATATGATTTAGAGTTTGGCACTTTGTATTAACAGTTTTGCACTTTGTATGTCAGCATAGGATGTAGTGTCTTAGAGTATGAATTTTGAAAGGCAGTTTGGCACTTTGCATTTTGAGTTTTGTACATTGAAATTCTGCTGTGCAAAATGAGTCAAAGCAATCGTAAAAAACTGTAATAGTGCTACCTTGGTATAATTACCGTAAACAAATGAGACCATGATGGAGACAATTGGTAGCCTTTATTTCACACCAGTGTTATTGCAGGTAATGTTGCTCCAAATTAACACCACCTTTCCCATAAACCCATTGCTCCCTGTACCCCCCCTGGCGTCTTCTGCTTTACTAAAGAGGATAGATATGGTGGAAGTGATTTTTCTATCAGTCTTTCAGTCCTTCCACCATTGCCAGAAACTCAAAGCTTTAACTTGCTCTCACAGAACAGCACCTTCTTCCTGTTCTGGGCCATGAAACAATCTCTCTTTGTGCTGTACAGCAGAATTCCTGCCAAATCCAACCCAGTGGCACACAGTGTAAAATGTAGTGTAGAGGCCGGTAGCAGCTGCCTGTCTTCTTGGCAATTGTCTCATTTGTTTATGGCTATCATACTAATCAGGAAGGAACAGTTCACCACATTTTTCAGAATCTACAATGAAGCTTACTCAGATTTGTTGCTGACTATCTCCACTGGTGTTTTTCTTGTTGCAGGCTCTGTCAGGCCTGTCAGGTAGCACTGACAGCCAGATCACCATGAGGGAGGCCTCTTCTGCTCCTCCTTCTCCAACCTCTCCCTCGCTCCTCCCCTACTCCTCTATGACCTCCTCTGGTATTGAAACATTTCTCCTTTCCTCACCCTCTCCTCCACTAGATCCCTCATTAGCCCTGCCCACCCCCCCCCCCCCTCTCTTTGTGTCCCTCAAAATCGGACTCCCCTTTGAAAAGTCCAGAGAAGCAAACGCCACCAGACCAGGATCTCCTTCAACCTCCCTGTAACCCTCCTCCCTCGTTCTCTGCGTTGATATTGGATTCCCCTCTTCCTCCTGACTCTTCATCAATGCGCCTCCCACAACCTGACTCATGTGTTGGAGGGCCAGAGAAAATGCAAACAGGGGAGGGGGATTCTCCTCACACCTCCCTCTCTACTTTCTCTCCTGAGTTAGAAGGCAAAGCTAGCTCCCAATCTCCAGACGTCCCTCCTGCTACCTCACGTCCCTCTCCCTTTCCTGATTCTTATTGTCCCTCCTCCTTTGACTCCCCCTCAAGGAGTCCAGAAGACACTCAAACAGAGAGGGAGAGGGAGGCCTGTCCTCTCTCCTCCCTCCCTCCAGACTCAGATGACCTAGGCCTCTGTCATCCACTTACTGAGACACAAATGGATGAAAAAGTAACACTTCTGCTCACCTCCCGCCCTCTTTCCTCTCATTTGCATGAGAAAAATCCTTCACCTCCCTCCTCTTTCCCTTCTGCCTCCTCTAAGTTTGAGGAGTATCGTCCTGAACTCTCCTGCCTCTCTCCTAGCTCTCTCTCTCCAATTTGCCAGTATTCAATACTGTCCTCCCTGACTTCAGCCTCTGCTGGTCCAGGCGATTTGACAGATTCAGTTTTTGGAAGGATCCCAGACCCGACAGAACACTCTGTCACCCAGCAGGATGGACCTCGCCATCATGATGATGATACAGACTCTGCTCCAGACTCTGCTGTCCCACATGTTATTAAAGCCAAGACAGATTACCTTGCTGTGGGCTCAGAGGATGACCTTAAGAAGGACAGAGGGGGAGAGGGACAGGCCGAGAGACAGACTGACACTGTACAGACTGCAGGGGCTGTTGTTTACAACTCAGATACAGACTGTTCCACAGTTCTGGTAGTAGGTTCTAGATCAGTCTCAGTACATTATGAAACAGAAACAGACCCACAGGTCCCCTCTTATGGTTTGCATGATGAGTTTCCAGCTAAAACAAAACCGGAAGAGTTTAGGATAGTCTCTCAAGTGGAAATGGATGAAACAGAAAGTGAATCACACAAAAGTTATTTTCTTTCACGTGATGAGCTTCCAGAAGTACATAACAGAACAGTACTGGAACCTAACATGTCTGGTCTCATAGAGATTGAGAGCTTAGATCTGGTGTTTGAAACCTCAGTGGATGGCTCAGAGGGTGAACGTGAATATGGCGATGTGGATGCTATTTGTCGGGAGATGGACTCTGATGGGCATGTCTACTGGGCAGAATCGATCCAGGTTTCCACTCCGTCCCCTGTGCTGGAGGAATCAGGCAACTTTGAGGCCTCAGAGAGATCTCCTGTGACTTCTGACACAACTAAAGGCCCAACTGCTTTGGACTCATCTTCATCCACAGGCAAAGCTATGTATTTATCATCCTCTTCTTCCACAACACTGGACTCTGTCCCAGCTTCAACACCAAATGCTTCTTTACTCATAACCCATAGTGCCTCTTTAGGTACATCCCCCTCCTTGGCTCCAGAAACATTCTACTCCTACCCAACCCCTGATGACCTCAACGGGCTGGACGTGTTCAGATCAAGCCGGTCTGTTTCTGTCCAGATGTCCTCATGTCCGTCTTCCCATTCTGTCTCCCATATTGTCCACAGGAAGGATGTTCCCTACATCACTGACTCTAAACCCTCCCCCCTCCCCTGTGTTCTTGACTTGGACACGTCCACCCCCCTCCGAGCCGTCCAGTCCTGGACAGATCTACAGATTCAACGAAACACACTCACCAATACAATGTCATACGGAGGTCTTCATACTCTCACTAATCAAGCAACCATTGCCTCAGAAACAACAAAGACACCAGTGATCTTCTCTTCTTCCCCATCCTTCCCCTTACTGTCCAGTGACTGTCAGTCACGGGAAAGTCTCCCCGGGTCAGCTAGAAGTTTCCAGACAAAGTCAGTCTCGCTGGACACAGGACTGTGGCCTGATGAGGAGAAACATTGGGAGGGCAATCTGATGTCCAATGTGGCCTGCTGCTACTCCTGTGACCATCGGTGTACCTGCTATACTCAGAACAGCAACCAACACCACACAGTGGGAAACTTTCCTGTGAGTAATACATCAACCTCCATAGCAAGTTATAATTTACCTTTATTTATCCAGGGAAGCCTCATGTTTGTACAGTAAAACACTTTCACACTGGGAGCTGCCCAGTATAACTACAGTCTTCTACTGTTGGCTACTGGGATGCTGTCCAGTATAACCAGTCTTCTACTGTTGGCTACTAGGAGCTGCCCAGTACAACCTAGTGATGGCCGATTCGCGAACGAATCGTTCAAAAGAACCGAATCAGTTAAGTGAGTGAGCTGATTCGACTCGCACACGCGACTGAATTGATTCAGCAACGGTTATAGCAGTGCCAGAAAAAAAAAAAAAAAAATTTAAAAAATCACCAGTTAATTTATCAAACAACATCTTAAACATTACAAAAACTGTTGTCAATGTATATAGAATGTAATAGATCGCTACATTATTACATTGGCCTTTTTCATAATCCAATATGGCTCCTTGATCCGGCGGGTAAGCGGAAGTAGTCTCTCTCGTTCATCGGACGAGAACCGCTGATCCGACTGAGCGGCTCGCGAACGAGAGGGCAGATGAACGAGAGAGACTGAGCGGCTCGCGAACGAGTCGAGAGAGCAGATGAACGAGAGAGACTGAGCGGCTCGCGAACGAGTCGAGAGAGCAGATGAACGAGAGCGACTGAGCGGCTCGCGAACGAGTCGAGAGAGCAGATGAACGAGAGAGACTGAGCGGCTCGCGAACGAGTCGAGAGAGCAGATGAACGAGAGACTGAGCGGCTCGCGAACGAGTCGAGAGAGTAGATGAACGAGAGAGACTGAGCGGCTCGCGAACGAGTCGAGAGAGCAGATGAACGAGAGAGCAGATGAATATCGGACTTCTCGGACTCAATCGGACATCTCGCGAACCGAGAGAGCAGATGAACGAGAGAGGAGATGAATATCGGACTTCTCGGACTCAATCGGACATCTCGCGAACCGAGAGAGCAGATGTCCGAGATGTCCGAGCGGTTCACGTCTGATGAACGAGAGAGACTACTTCCGCGTACCTGCCGGATCAAGGAGCCATATTAGATCGTGAAAAAGGCCAATGTAATAATGTAGCGATCTATTCTGCACACATTGACAACAGTTTTTGTTGTTTAAGATGTTGTTTAATAAATTAACTGGTAATTGGGTAAACAATAAGCCATTTAACATTTAACATTGGTCAACAAAACTGTCTCTATTAGAAAAAGAAAGTCAGGAGCACACGAAATAAAATGAAATCAATAGCAATACTCTGTGTAAATACTATAAATATTATTATCATTAACCTGTGGTTTAGTTGGTGTTTTACAGTTGGTTACACATCTGGTTTGAAACGGGTGGCGCTCATATGCCTCCATTACTAGTATAGCTCAGTTAGTAAAGCATCAAACTCTCGTGCTGAGGATTGTAGGTTCAAACCTCACGTGGGATGGTATGTTTTTGTTGGTGAATCATAATGAATCGATTCAGAATCGATGCACTTCTATCGGACGGCTCGAAAGAATCAAGTTAGTTAAAAGAGTCGGTCTTCCCATCACTAGTACAACCACAGTCTTCTAGATAATTTTGTGTATTTAGAGAGGGGAGAGCTCCTCCTCATTCATTTCCTTTGCCCATCTCAGCTGGTCTGGGGATTTGAACTAGCACCCTTCCAGTCATGGCCCACTTTTCTATTCTTTGTTTATTACATTTTCAAATGTTCAATCAATATAATAATTCAAATCAAATGTTCTAGAGATGTTTCTTTCAAGTTACCATGGCTTCTAGAGGTAACATTACCAGCTGTATATTTTGTGCAGTGAAGACATAAGGCTACTGGAACTCAACAGGAACCCTTTATATAAACTACTAATAGTACTAATACTACTACTATTACTACTACTACTACTACTACTACTACTACTAATAATAATAATAATACATCTTGAACCTATACTTTGGCTCCTAGGTCTGTGATATAGTTTTGATCCAGACCAACTGGGCTTCAAAAGTGATGAGTAAAATCTTAAAATCAGTCCTAAACCTAACAAGTAACCAGTGAAGAAATTGAAGGGCTATTTTCACTTACATTGTCAGATAAAAAAACAAAGGTTCAGCCACCTAAGAGCCTCATAGGCAGAGAAAATTGTGGTTATGAATCAGATGGTCAAGAGCACCTGTTCTGTGGTCTGGTTAGAAGTTCAGAACACTTGTTTTCTCAGGCTTTAAACATATGGATAACTATCAATACAGAAGGTTTCTTTAATATTGACGCTATTTAATGAACACTGCATTAGGCCAAGAATAGTTAAATTGCAAAATTGATCAGCATAATTCCTACCGAGGCATACTATGCAATTTAGAAAAAATCTACAAAGCAACTTAGTAGCAGCAAAGCTCTTTGGCGTCAATAAAATTGCTTCTTCTGACTAATATTGGTTGCTTTCCTCTTGTCATTGATGCCAAAAATAGGAATGATCAATGAATCATGACGTGTGCACCTCCCTTTTCTTGTTGATATGAACAACAATATATTTGTCATGTTACCATCATTGTTAACCATTCTAAAGATCGAGGCCTTTCATAGCCAGGACATCATTTACATATGAATGCCTCATTTGCATGTGTGGAGCTCTCTCTTCATTCTGTTTACCACTCTCATCTGTTTTCTCTCTCCAGCTTTTAATTAAAGGACAGCCTTGTGATGATGGAAATTACACCCCATCTACTGTGAAGCGAATTTATATAGTACTCATACTTAGCGTAAAATAAAAAAGAGAGGGTTGTTTTATTTCCGTTGCATGGAGACACTTCAATGTATGGAGTCAGATAACTCTCATAAGTCACAAATGAATACAACACGATTCACAAATATATTTTGCGATTTATATATAAATGTCTCTGTTCACAAATATATTTTTCAATGCACACACAAATGTGTATCGTTTCATATAAATGTAAAAAATATATATATATAAATGACAGAAGGTTCACAAATAAATTAGTGTTCACAAATGTGTTTCCGATGCACACACAAATACGTCTCGTTTTATATAAATGTAAAACAAATCCACAAATATACTTAGTTAAAAACAGCTGCAGTGTTCATCTAAAACATATTTAAATGTTGTTACATTGATATACAGATTGTCGAATCTGCGTTTAGAAACCTCCAGACGAGTTGTGAACCTCGTTACATTTGTGTGTGGATTTTTGAGAGTTTCCTGACGTGGTTAGATTCACAAATGCATTTTTTCTAAAGGGCCTTTCTCTGTAGCCTATCAGACATCTCTTTCAAGTTCAGCCAATCACACCAGCGTGTGATTTCAATGCTGCGTTCAACGTCCGAGTTTGGCGTCCGGTAGCAGTACTCCAAGTGTAAATTAAACATAACATGTTTAGCCAATAATCCCCTTGTTGTTCGTGATTGAATACATTTGAATTATGATCGTGATCGAGGGGTAGGGCGAAGTACATGGCCCTCCAAACGGAGATTTTTCAGGGGCACACTACAAACCGAGGGTTATGACAAATCTCCGACAATCATCGGCAAGATGGGGGGGACGCTGAACAAGCAACAAAAGGAAACCACAAATGTAGTATTTTCTTCGTTAATAAAGATTTAAAAAATATTATAAGGATCGTATTATCTTTAATGTCGTTTCAATG
Organism: Hoplostethus atlanticus; assembly: GCA_034670405.1. Taxonomy (NCBI): domain Eukaryota; kingdom Metazoa; phylum Chordata; class Actinopteri; order Trachichthyiformes; family Trachichthyidae; genus Hoplostethus; species Hoplostethus atlanticus. The sequence continues at coordinate 446,698 of JAXDDX010000200.1, forward strand.
TATTATAGACCTTTTCTTTATAACAAGCATAACAAAAAATCGCTAGTATGCCGATGTCTCTACCTTGCTAGTTAAGGTTACAACATTGTTTTTAGGCTGATTTGTGCATGACAGTCCCGCATTTTGACATATTTCCATGTCGCATTTCCCCCCCTTTGATGGCGAAATGACGCCGAAATATAACTAAAGTCCAGCAGCGAAGTTGCTGCACTTATTACGGCTCCTCTAATATCAGTGCAGACTGGCAGGGTAACGTTAGGAGCACAGCTTGCTAGCCTACAGAGCACCGCTAACGCTATTCTGTCATGAAGTGGACTGGTAATGAAGCAGTGGTCTTTTTTATATGATGACTTGTTTGATCGATTGGTAGCGTGAAACGTATAAGTTGTGAACGAATCGCGAGTGTCCATGCTTTTCTATCGCCATCAGATGAATGGCAAATGTCACTGTGATAATACCATTATTGCCATAGTAATAGTTGTCCCATTTCATAGGGAGAGATTTCAACCACTACCCCTTGTAATTCTGTTCCGAGGGCCAAGCCGAAGGGCGAGGGGCACTCGAAAACGAGTCGTAGGGGTGAAAATGAGAAATGGGATTCGACCTTAATGTAGAAGAGACTTTGGCATTGTTTCATGAACTGGGTGAAGGGGAATCTGTTGGTGAACGTTGCAGTACGTGTTTCCCAGTGGGACCTTTGAGGGAGTAACACAGGGGGGAGTCCAGTCGAAGACTGTCGCGGAAGTCATAGAGCTGTACTGCCCAAGATATGTTCGATATCAGTCAGGTGTTTGAAGATACTTCGTTGTTTGTACTTATTGCTATAATCAAACACTTATTGAAACAGTGGAGAAGTCTCAGACTTGAGCGATGTGGACTGGAGCGAGGAGGAGTGTTCGTCTGATTCTGGCTATGAGCCAGAGGGACCGTAGTCCCCGTTCTACCGGGTAGACATAGGTTATTATTTTTTCACGTAGGCCTAATTTATGTTATTTCGGGTTTAGGGCTAGGTTGAATTAGTTCGCCGTCAAACGGATCGCGCCTCTCTGTAGATTAGATTGGATTGCTCTTTATTGTAGTATAGGTCCTATACATTCATGGAAGCACAGCTGCTTCAAAGTACAACGTTGTGCAAAGTTTAAAAAAGAAGTCGTAAAAACCGGAAAAATGTAATCTAATGTAATGTAATCTATACAGAGGCGCGATCCGATTGACGGCGAACTAATTCAACCTAGCCCTAAACCCGAAATAACATAAATTAGGCCTACGTGAAAAAATAATAACCTATGTCTACCCGGTAGAACGGGGACTACGGTCCCTCTGGCTCATAGCCGGAATCAGACGAACACTCCTCGGTCCAGTCCACATCGCTCAAGTCTGAGACGTCTCCACTGTTTCAATAAGTGTTTAATTATAGCAATAAGTACAAACAACGACGTATCTTCAAACACCTGACTGATATCAAACATATCTCAGACAGTACAACTGTATCACTCACGCGACAGTCTTTGACTAGACTCCGCCCCGTGTTACTCCCTCAAAGGTCCCACTGGGAAACACGTACTGCAACGTCCACCAAACAGATTCCCCTTCACCCAGTTCATGAAACAATGCCAAAGTCTCTTCTACATTTAGTCTTCGGTTTGATCTCTTCATCCTCTCTCTCCTCATCCTCTTGCTCCTCAAATAGCAGGCAATAGTGGACAATCCTGACGCAACTCAAATAGACTACTGCTCTGTGTTTCGGATTGAGATTGTTTTGGGGTGCTAGTGCGAAATGGCCTAACATAGCAAAGAAATGCCGGCCCGATCGCGGCCCAGTTTTTACATGCCGAGTCAGCTTTAGTTGGCCCGACACCGGAACCCGGAGATGGCCCGACTTCATTTTGAATGACTGCCCAGAATCGGGCCGAGTACATCGGCCCAGTTCCGTCTGCCGAATCCAAGCCGATTCTGCCGACGCTGAACCAGAATAGGCCCGATTTAAGATTATATACCCAGATAGCAAAGAAATGCCGGTCCAGTTGCGGCCCAGTTCTCACCTGCCGAGTCAGCTTTAGTTGGCCCTACATTGGAACCCGGAGATGGCCCGACCTTGTTTTGAATGACGGCCCAGTTCCGTTTGCCGAATCCAAGCCGATTCTGAACCAGAATAGCCCCAGAACAGGCCCGATTTAAGATTATATACTATTCCCTTTCCATCCTCACTGAATTCTTTAATTCCCTGTAAATAGTCTAAAATAACTAATTGTCTAAATTTTCTAAAATATACAACACAGTTTAACAAACATTTACATTCATACAATATATTGTATAAAATCCAAAAAGCACAAATATTTGATAATGAAAGGTTGTGGTATTGATTGACAGCAAACACTGAATTGCACCATTCTAATATTTATTATAAACAATTGCAAGAATATTGAATATATACACACATATATATGTATATATAATAATTAAATAATTCATTCTCTTCTCACTGGTCTTTCCTCTCTTGCCTTCATCCTCCATCTCTTAATGTATTTCTCGATCTCCTCATCCACTGCCTTCACACAAAGAGAAAGAGTCAAGGGAAAGAAACAGAGTGAGAGATTAGACAGACAGATAGACCCATACACCCACTAGAGATGAACAAATTTAACAGTAACGCACAAGTAGAGTCCGCACACCATGATAGCCACCTGCTGGTCGGAGTACAGCAACCACAAATATGAGAAAATCTCTTTAAAAAAAGGTTCAAAATCAAGTTACAGCACCAAATTATAATTCTCCGTTTTTTTTCATATTTATTCTGTGGCTTTAACAGAAACATCTGAAAATGATCTTTCTAAAAACTAGCTTAAATGCATTTCTCCATTCAGAGACCCCTTTGAAGCTACACACATGACTTAAAATACATATTCTCTCAGAAGGTGGATGCAAAGGACTCAAACTAAAGTCACGTTAGACTTAGTTAATCTTTAAGAGTGTAAATATCAGATTAACTGACACCCGTTAGCTAGTCGCGCTAGCGTGCTAATGTTAGTTTATCTTAGCTGTAACGTTAGCGGTCGCTTCTACCAGATTTATTTTTAAAAGATTTGAGTGCAACAACAGTAAAATCACAGCATAAATGGCAATTTTGTTAGTTAAACTACACAAACCTATGATGGTGACGTTACTCACCTGGGATTACTAATAAAAAATACAACATTTCGTAGGCTGAAGGATTGCAGCAGCAGAGTCAAAACGCCATGTGAAAACTGAAGCTCGAGCCCTCTACTCAACCAGATATGTTTCATAGTGTTGCTAGGCAATGAAATATAGTCATCTGCCGAATATTGACCAGAGTTGGTCCAAATTCAGACATCATGATCTGGGCCATATCCGGCAAGCTACAGTCGGGCCAGACTCTTTCCGTGACAATAAACCAGTATTCACCCAAGCCCTCCACTGCCAGAGTCGGTGCGGCTCTGGCTCAGCTGACAGCAGCCGAATCTGACACTCAGCCGATTGTGCTGTCAGTGAAGTGGGCGCTGGCCCGAGTCTCATTGCTATCTATGGTTCAAATATTACCTAGCTAACTTTTCTAGCTGTGTAAATAACACATTGTTAGCAAAATCAGACGATCATAATTCAAATGTATTCAATCACGAACGACAAGGGAATTATTGACTAAACGTGTTATGTTTAATTACACTAAACGCACATTCGACAATCTGTATATAAATGTAACAACATTTAAATATGTTTTAGATGAACACTGCAGCTGTTTTTAACTAAGTATATTTGTGGATTTGTTTTACATTTATATAAAACGAGACGTATTTGTGTGTGCATCGGAAACAGACATTTGTGAACACTAATTTATTTGTGAACCTTCTGTCATTTATATATATATATTTTTTACATTTATATGAAACGATACACATTTGTGTGTGCATTGAAAAATATATTTGTGAACAGAGACATTTATATATAAATCGCAAAATATATTTGTGAATCGTGTTGTATTCATTTGTGACTTATGAGAGTTATCTGACTCCATACATTTGTGCCTCCTCAGTCTGGTAAAAAAATACACATAAGATGAATGCTATTTTAATGGCAGCCTTAAATCAATATCCAGTTACTTGTCAAAACCATAATTTAGGCACTGATAGGTATTTTATAAAATTCCTTACACCAGTCCCAGTTGACTGTTGAAAATATAGCTTTAAGAAATATAAATACTGTAGAGAAATATGAAGCCATCAGGATCAGTCCAGTTTCCCCACTGACATTGAGACTGATGATGCCAAGTTGCCGAGGTAAACTAAACAAGACGTAGTGTCCCTAGTGTTGGGCCCTTCTGGTGTATGGTTAACCGACTTTGTTTGTTTTCACTGCAGACATAGTTTAACTAATGCACTTGTATTGTACTGTTATTGTAATTTACTTTATTTGGCAGATCACACATCAAATGTTGTGTTCAGAAGACTTTACACAAACATACTGTACATGCACTTTTAGATTAATCAGCGTTCAGCGGCCACAGGTGCATACCATGTAATCACAATGTCCTGGGTTTGAATTTGGTCAAGAACCTTTGTCACATATTATCCCTTATCCCACATATTAGCCTCTAGACCCCAATCCTTTCTCTCTCTCTTTCTCTCTACTGTCAACTGTTCCATAAAGGCAAAAATGCACAAAAAATATCTAAAAAAATATCTAAAAATGTAAGTAAAACATGCAAGCATGAAATGTTTGTTTTTCTGAAAATTGTCATGAAAGTTAAGCAGCTCAAGTTTAACACAACTAGCATATACTTGAAATAGTAAAAAAATATAGGAACATAACACTGTAACATTGCATCAAAAGGTAAATTAAATAATGAACTTTGTCATCCTTGTAATCTTGAGGTTAATGCCAAACTTTTTAACATGCCATTTGGCTTTCGTCTTTGACCAATATTAATGAGGCCTATGACTGTATAGATGTACGGAAGCCGAGAACGGCGGTGCTTGCAATTATTTTTTTAAATGTCGTGATCTCGAGATAACAAAGCTTGTTTTCTCGTGATAACGGCTTAATTGATCTCGTTATCTCGAGAAAACGAGCTTTGTTTTCTCGAGATAACAAGATAATCAACCTGTTATTACAGTTCTGAACAAGCTTACTTTATTATACCATTCAAACACCCACCCATGTGGGAAGTTTCTTTTCCAGTTCCCCTATACCAACGAGACTCTTTGGTTGTAGCCTACTGGACAGTAACATATCTGCTTTAAGTTGACCACTGTATGTAAACCTACCCCATAATGTAAATACCCTCATATCAAATCACTAGGGAAAACATTCTTACAACAAATGGCAAAAGTTCATAAAAAGTTCATATAGTTTGCTTTGAAACTCCCAAACCCACCCCACAGAGCAGTGTGTGTATGTCATGGTCCACTCTTGTGAATTTAAACAGAATGGTGGCATCAGTGTTTCTCAGTGAACACCAATACAACACAAATATGAAACACGATAACGTGATAACGGGTTAATTTATCTCGTTATCTTGAGAAATCGGCTTTTTGTTTCCTCGAGACAACGAGATAAGTTTCCACAGAAAGAAACATTTAACCAGCACATGTAAATAGAATAAAAGCACTTATATTTGGATGAGGAAAATACTTTTTAGACTATACCTATCTTCAATTAGGTTGAATATAGTCGAGTCATGATGTTGGGATGTTACCATATTTTACATTGCAACAGTGCTTGTGGTGCCAGTTTCATTGTTACACAAACAGCATATATAACTTGAATATTTTAGTATTGTTGGAAATATTGACTTAGTAATCAAAACTACGCATTGAACGAGAAAGCCTACCAGACAAATTAAAAAACACTTCTGGTTGAACTTTCTAGGCACTAGCTAAAGTTAAAAACATTGAAACGGAGACTAAGAAGATTCCTTTATTTGCAATTCGGGGTGCATACGCACACGCACTAACACATGCAAGGGGGGAAGTGGCCGAACACAACACACACACACGCAGGGTAGGGTGTCCGAATTGAATGAGGTCTCTGCTTTTCCCCATTCCCGCCGACCTTCCTCCAGGGACAGCCAGGGAGCAGTGGGCAGCCTCCAATACCAGCGCCCGGGGACCAATTCCAGGTGTACGTCCTCATCTTGGTCAGGGACAGGACAGGATGTTGCATGTTTTTAGATGGGGTTCTTTATAGGAGGAGACCCATGTGAACACGGGGAGAACATGCAAACTCCACACAGAAAGGCCCAGGAGATAACCCACCTGGGCACCCCAGAGTCAACAGCGCTCCAGGCGGGAATCGAACCCAGGACCTTTTTGCTGTGAGGCAGCAGTGCAAGCACTGCGCCACCGTGCCACTACTGGCTAATCGAATGTACAAGACCAAACAAACATGATTAAATGCATTTACTGCTTATACATGTCAGCATTGTTGCCAATATTGATTTAATCAAATACACAAACTGAACCAACAACCATACTACTAACTAAGCTAAGTTAGCTAGAATTATTTCTCTATGCTGTCACAACAAACCAATCAGCAAATCAGTCAGAGGTAGTAACTGACATGGATCATATGATTGTGAAGAATCCCATATAAACCATATACTGTATAAATATTACCATACGATATAAATAAACTATTTACCATATAAATAGTCAATGATATTTATTATAAATTTAGGCATTGTATCGATTTAATAAAACAGCAACCTACGATACGTCTATTTATGCTAGCATAAATTAGTTAGCTAGCATCAATGGCTCACTACCTACTTATTGGTGACAATATGAGTTCATACAAATAATAGCAGTTTTCAAAATACTTAAACCATTTTATTCAAAAGGATAACCAAAGTCCACAGTCAAAGGTAATAAAAATAATAAATTACCAGTTATTTTCATACTAGTATGCTTCTGCACAATTGACTCTGTTTATGGTTAACTAGAAATACATGCTGCAGTTCATTTGTTTGACAAAGCAACTTGTTGTTCTATGAGTTGTTCTATGGAGCTAGTTAGCAACAAGTTGAACATGTGACATGCTTCCAGGTCAGAGTAATGGGAAATCTTTCCATCTTTCCACTTCATCCGTCATGACGTGAATGCAATTTCGGTTGTCAAAACGCATTCTGGGAAATGTAGGACATCACAAACTGAAGTAGAAGTAGACAAAGCAGGTTGTGGGAAAGTGAGCACAATAAAAAGGTACAGTAAATAGCAAAACATCCTGAATGCATTAAACATCACAGATTGTTACAGGTCAGTGTGGTGGGTGACCCTACTGCACAACAGTATTTAGCTGGGGACCATAATCAATGATGTTTACATCCACTGCCACATGCTGGAAACCTGGCTAGATGCTCATCAGGAATCAGGCGCTGTCCTGGATTAAAGGAGAGAAATTTACCTGTGGCCGAAGCTGCTAGCTGAAGGCAGCCAACGATTCATGTCGCTACGATCCCACTCAGCCAGCTCATGCCCAGATTGCTGAATTACTATTAACCAAGAGCTGGTTAGCTGAAGGGACCAGGCCTCCCCTCCTGGAACGGGTGATATTGGAAAGGTGTATTCAAGCCTTATCTGCAGATGCTAAAAGGTATGCTGTCCAGAACTCTCACAATTCTATAAAGATGTTAACTGAATTATTGGAAAACCAGGCATCAGCTCGATTTGCTACAGCCAAGATAGAGGACCCGAACATGGCCCAGGCAATAAGAGATGTCCAGGCCATCGAAGGGAACCTCAAACCTGCGTGAGTGAGACCACATACCCTCATTTTGCAATACCAAATGGCTTGCTGTATCGTGTGGCTAAAGTGGGGGTGGGGGAGATGCATTAACCTGCTCCTTGTGCCAAGATCCCAAACGTCCTGTACTTGGCCCATACTCACCTTCTGGGAGCCCATCTCACAATGCAGAAGACCCTTGAGTGCATAATGGCCATGTTTTATTGGCCTCGGGCAAGAAGAGCAGTGCAGGACTACTGCCAACAAATGCACTGAATGCCAGCTAACAGCACCCAAGCCCCACTACTAAAGCACGTTAATACCACTTCCCATCATCAACACGCCTTTCCAACGCCTCGGACCCATCCCGTGGTGGTCACCACTTGGTCATGTCCGATTACGCCATGCTCTGAAAGGTAGCTGAAACAGATGTGAATAATTATGACCAGTTGTTACCACATGTATTGTTTGCTAGCCATGAACTCCAGATGGGTTATATCAGTACCGCCTCCTCCTGTTCGGTGTGCATGGCGCGCTACCTTCCAGAACATAATGGATTGGATTATTCGGCCCCACCAGGCTTATGCCGCAGTGTACCTTGACAACATCATCATACCCAGCACTGAGACAAGGTGGCCTAGTGGCGAAAACATAGAAATGTCATCTAGGCCTGGAAGAAGCTGAATACCTGGGACACACCATAGGAAAGGGGCTGGTGAAACCCCAAAAGAAGAAACTGGAGAGCATTGCCTGCTGGCCGCATCCTACAACCAAAGGGCAGTGTAGCGACTCACTACAGTACTGCGGTCCATGACAGACAGAGACACATGAGGCAGGGAAGAGTTAACAGGCCAGCAGGGTCATTTTATTTGCACCCAACAACATAAACCCGGCCCGGCGTTGATGGCAGTGTGTAGCGCCATCTCCCTCGGCACGCAATCACCTCCCTCTCTCCCGGCAGGCCAGCCGCGGAGCACCAAGACTGCATCAGTCCGCCAGGCTTCCAGGGGCGTCCTGCCCCAACCCCAACTGGGCAGCCCTTCCAGGCTGCACCCGGCTGCATCCTTCGTAGCTTGGTTGGATCGCCGCACTGGTGACGCCCGCTCTCCCACTCCGTCTCTCCAGCTCACGCCCCTCGCCTCTGTCCCGGCAACCCCACCGCGGACCTCGCTTGGACGTGGCTGCTACCGCTGGCTCAGCTCCTTCTCTGCTCCACAGACAGCCGACCGGATCCTCCATCCCTGACAGCTCCTCAGACGCACTCCCTCACACAGTCACACACTTAGGTTAAAAAGGCCCGGCTGTAATCAGCCTTAATTGGCTGCAGCCGGTACCAGATCCAGGGTAGAGTCAGTCCACCGACTCAACTCTCCCCTGGATCCAAGCTAAGCCTCACCCCACCCTCCCCCCAGCTGCCACAGGCAGGTAAAAACCTTTTTTGGGCTTAGGGGGATGTTATAGACAGTTTGTGCCACATTTTGCGCCCCTGGCCGCACCTTCCCATGATCTCACACACAACCGGCAGCCCGGCAGAGTAAAGTGACCCAGGAAACCGACCGAGTGTTCCTCTTTTCCAGACTTTAACAGGCCCTTCATAGGAGGTCAATGGAGAAGAACATTCATCACCTACATCAGCCGTAAGTTGTTGAAGAATGAAAAGGACTATGCAACCATAGAGAAGGAATGCTCGGCAATTAAATGGGCTATGTCAAAACATAAATACTACCTGCTGGGCAAAAAGTATACGTTGGTCACAACGTGATCAATATTTGCCATAATTTAGTTTAATTTTATTGTACATCTATCATTGTATCATTGTATTGTACATGTATTCATCTATCATTATTCTTTGTGTGTGTAACCAGTTAATAAATCTTTGTATTTATAAAGAACTGACTATCGTGTGTTACTGACATATATCCTGGAAATAATAGTAGAGCATTAAATGGATTAATAAAAATAAAGTGAAATTATGAAAATTATACATTTTCATAAGTGATCAAATAGTCTCATATTTTATAACGAAGCACATGCTACACAGGCTTACATAAAATAACCCAGAAAATAACCCCAACCCCAAAACTCTTGTGCAATGGAAATCTCTGTAGACAGCGTTCATAATAGCATGGATGATGAGAAGCGATAGAAATTTTGAACAATGTAGCATTTAATTTATATTTCCTGTTAAAAAATATTCAGGGATGATCTCATTACATGCAGATCTTAAGCTCGAAAGAAAGGCCTTAACATCGCCACTAGGAGAATCTGCAGACCCCCTGCAGGTTTGGATTTTTGGACCTCACTAAAAATGTCTGTCGCCCTGTCCAGAATTAACTGATGATCCTTCTGGACACGTTGTGGTTCTAATTCATTGTAATATCTATGATGTGAAGAAGCCATCTGATAATCTCAATGGTATGGCAACATCCCTTTTCTCTGACATCAAAGCTAGGTTTCTATGTAAGCTTTTGATTAAAAAAAGGACATATTACTTAATTTGTAAATCTATCCCCTGTACCTCTTCATTAACTACTTTCTGCCTCATCAGTTAAGGCAATGGCAGCAGCACCCCTTTGGTTTATGTCATCCAATCAGCTAAGCCTCAACATTTCCACACCTATCACAACCAATCACAAATTGATGCACTCTATTACCTTTATCAGCAGTTTGTGTATGCCACTGTTATTCCAGTTGACGCTGCTGATCTGCACTCCACCACCTCTCCCACCACCACCAGCATTAATACTCCATTTGGATACCTAGCGCAGAGATACATCTACAGCCCCGGGGGGTTCAGTATTTGTTATTATTACTTGTTTATTATTATTATTGTTCAATAGCTTCAAATGGAGTCCATGCCAAATTTTTTATGCAATTAAAACTCTTTAAATTCATAAACCTAGTCTCTCCTGATTTTAATTTTGTGTTATCAATCATTTCACAAGAGTAGGTGCTACATTGTTTTTTTTTCAGATGGATTTTTGAAACCTAACTCTGGCATTCATTTCCCATGTTCTCTTCAGTGTTCTCTTGATGAGTTGGAGGGTATGATGCTCTGTCTGCGGCAGTTTCACTTGGTGCTGAACAAGATGGAGGAGCAGCTCTCTGAAGACCAGTCTTCAGTTTACAACACTCTATCTGATCATGACAGGTACAGGCTTCAGCTTATAATGCTCTGACCACCTCTATCTGACCATACAGTGCTCTACCTGGTCATGACAGGTGCAGGCATTAATGTATAACACTATGTACTTATGTATGTGACCAATGCCAGCAGTGGATGTGTATTGAATGAAATCAAATACATTTACAAAATTACCAACATTTTCTACAACATTTAGTAGGAAACGGGCTAAATTGAGCACACAATCCATAATTTAATCAGTTGCACGTAATTCCGTAATTCCGTAATTCCAAAACATTGTTTCAGTGCACATACACAATACAAAAAAACAATACAAGTGTAAAAACAAAATCAAATTAATTAAATCTAATCTAATCAGAAAACAGCTGGAGAGGCACAGCATCGAGGTAGAGAGAGGCACTCGTGATTTGCAAAGAGGGAATGGTGTTCAGTTAATGATGTTCCAGTGCATGAGGGACCAAATTCTGAGGCCGTTGCAACCACCTACCTAGTTTAAATTGTGGTTCACAGCCCCAAATGGACTAAACCATATAGGGCACCTCAAAGCCGTCCTGGAAGCCCTCCGGAGAACCAGGCTCGTAGCCAATCGACAGAAATGCCACCTGGGAGGAGGCTAAATAACTCAGGTACATCATTGGCTGACTTTCCTGGGCTTGGTGGGGTACTATAGGCAGGTCATTCCCCACTACACAGACCTAGTGGCCCCCCTCCACGAACTGAGACAGAAGTGCCACTCGCACCATGTCAAGAGGACAGAAGCAACACACACTGCATTCACCACACTGAGTGGCGCCCTATACTGTAAGCCAGTCCTATCAGCCCCAAATATCAACCTGCCCTTCGCCTGGCAGGCGGATGCCTCCGACACTGGGCTAGGGGCCGTCCGTGCCCAGGTCATCAATATTGTCGTGCTTTTATCCTGTATTGTCAGGCTCCTTTAGCTTGGCTAGACTGTTATCTTTTTAGGATAGCAAGACTTACGGGTTGAAGATGTGGGACAGAAAGGCACGACAACGGCATGTAACTGGCACGAATATACTGGTTTATTTGCACTCGGTAGCAACACACACAGGGACGGCTCTCGCTCCAGCACCACGGGACAATCCTCAACCGTGATGCAGAGCTAATGCGAACACGCCATTCTTGTCAGAGTCAAAACCAGAAACTGTTCTCCCTCCAAAACCGGACAGAGAAAACAAACATATGACACAGAAGACTACAACTGCAACAATTTTGAGAGGCATCCCGTCCTCTACATCAGCCGAAACTTGCTCAAACATGGGGAAAAAATATGCAATAGTTGAGAGGAAATGCTTAGCTATCTGTGATGTCTACTCAAATTAAAAGGCATGAAACGAATGTTGCAACAAATAACCAGGGCTCCTTTATTCTCCGACTCCCCGCTCCGTCCCCCACTCACATACTTTTCCCTATCCCTACTCCTTTCTCGCCCCATAACACCTTGCTCCCTTAAAGGGGTATTCCGCTATTCAGATATGAACATCACACTATCAAGTGGACCACACACAAGCTAAGATACTATCTGTTGGACAGGAAGTTTATCCTAGTGACAGATCATGCACCCCTTAAATGGATGTCGGCAAACCAAGAGAGAAATGCAAGACTCACACACTGGTTTCATGAGTTGCAGAACTTCCATTTTAAGCGCCACCTGGAGAAACTGCACGGCAACACGGGTGCCCTCTCCTGATAAGAAGAGTGCCTCTGGGCTGAAGCTCCCTTCCATGACATGAATCGGGCCAGCACCATGTCCAAGGTAACCATCAACACCCATATACTAACCGGTGCCAGCTTGGAGTAGTGGTCGGCCACCAGTAGTACCACTGCCAGCTCCTCAGGTCCTTGAGGGAACGCAGCTGTCCCTCATTACTATTTTCAGCCAGCTACATGCAAGCAACCCCTTTAAAAGCCACAATGTTCCAGAGAAGAGCAGAGAGGAAGGTGGTTATATGAGGCCGACTGCGCATTCTCCCTAGAAACACAACCTGTGAAGAATCAGCACGACAATGGCTTGGATCTCGGACGAACAGACTCAGATGCTGCTCATCCCCTGCTATCCCTCTGTTTCTCTGCCCTTTGTGTGTGTCCCCAAGTCCATGCAGCCTTCCCCATCACCGCCTACAGAAAAACTAGCTCTGGCATTTTAAATAAGATAAAATTTCATTACATTTAGATTACATTCATTTAGAAGACGCTTTTGAAGTATAAAAATATATTGTATATAGATATATTGGAGAGAGAAATACCTTGTCACAGGCCCCACAGAAAGTCAATATCGCTCTATGCTCTCTCTCCCTGAAAGTCAACTCACTACAATCTTTATAGTTTCTTTGGAAACAAAGAAGTCTCTCATGATTGGTTCTCTTATGCTTAGATAACATGTTTAACATTGTTCATCCTATAGGCTCTCTCCACATAGTAATGGTATGGTCAAGGTCAGATTTATGACTTCCTTGAAGGGCCTCACTGGCTTACTCTGCAACACTCAGGCACATGTTCATGGCACACATAACACATGTCTGTGGCAACACAGCATCAGTACAACCAGACACTAAATGATAAATGATAAATACTAGCATTCTGTGCTAATTTACTTTCACATAAGTTCAGCGACCTGGAACCTGGAGGTTAAGAGGACTTGGTGTGATTTCAAGCATGAGGCCAAGAAGCGCATTACTGCATTGAGCATAAGTGTGCCGGCCACTGGAGGAGGAGAGGGGACCCCAGTGCTCTCTCCATGGCAGACATGCAGACTAGAAGTAAATATAGCAACCAAGCCCTGCCATCTTCGAGGCATTCGAGGCATTAGTAATCATAAGGTTAGATATGGACAAGGGAAACCTGATCCTAGATCAGCACTCCTACTCTGAGACCTTGAGATTCACAGGTGTAATTTCTCCTTTGACATCCATATAGTGCATTCAGTACCAAACTTCATAAATACTCCACGTATAAACATAAACCTGCTTTCACAGCACAGTATTGCTCAAAAGACTAATATGAATTGCACTTGATAGTTCCTGGTATAAAGGATGCAGTAGTGGTCCTCATTCAGCCTATGACCATATACAATATTTTCCTTCAAATGTGTGTGTGTTTTTCCAATGTGCTGAACTCATGTCTCTTGCATGGCAGGAGAGCACATTAGTCTAGTCCAGTGTTTCCCAAACTGAGGTACGCAAAAGGTCTCTTTTTAAAAATCTGTAATGGTGGGTGTCGTTGCATTGCATTCCCGAAGTACAGAATGTTCATGATGGCATCTCTCTCCTCTCCTCGCCCAGCCGCAAAAATATTTGATATTCTGGTCGTGTAGCAAGCGCTGATGTCAGGACAGCAGAGTCGCTGCCCATGTTTCCCCGCAGGCTGAAAACCCACCTCTTCAAGAAACACTACCCTGACCCTCTTAGCACTTATTTGTCTTCACTTATTTGTCTTAGCTCTTGTTTATTTTATTTACTTATTTGTCTCATTTGTTTAATTAAAAAGTAGGTAGCTAACTTATTGCACTTTTACCTTACCACTGGTTATGCTTTTAGATGCTTGTTTAGGAAGGAAATGCACTTACGATTTCTGGTGACTAATGGTTCTCTTGCCTACCTATGTTGAATGCACTTATTGTAAGTCGCTTTGCATAAAAGCGTCTGCCAAATGCCTGTAATGTAATGTAATGTAATATTACAGTATGCCACTGTTTAACACTTAACATTATTTTACATTATTTTATTTAAACAACAGAAATCCTTTACAGTGTGACAACAATACTTCATTATCATATCAGTGATTTTCTCCAGCAACCCTGGTAAAAATGAAATTATCTACTGTATTTTGAGTTAATTCTGACATACTGACTGACTTAAATTACTGATGTGCAAAAATCTAATAACCAATCTCCTTATGTAATACTAATTCTGGCACAAATTGACATATCTCACCATGGTTTTTACAGGTATACAGATTATCATGACAACATGACAAAACAGCTGAGGTAAAATTAGTTAACAATAAGCTTAAAACATCTGTAATACAGAATAACATTAGTACTGGTTGAATGAACCTACCCGAGTGTTAGCTGTTGGCTTTCTGCTTCCTGTTTTTGCCGCCCGGTGTTTTTCAAACAGTCAAGCTCCGCTAAACTTTGATCTTTGCATCTCTCGATCTGAAAATTACAGTACAGTCCTTCCAATTAAGACTGTATCTTTCTCCCGCCCCGTCAAATTTCCTGCCGACCCACAATAAATTACAGCAATTTAATTGAAGTTAGACCCACACATACTGCCATAAATATTGACAGAAATTCTGGCAGTACTGAACGCCTCACTGTGGGCTTCATCAATATAAAATCATTATCATTAAAAGCACTGCTGATCAATGATTTTATTATTGAACATAATCTAGACATGATGGGTGAAACCTGGCTAAAGCCAAACAATTGTCTCCCTCTAATTGATGCCTCTCCTCCAAACTTTCTTAGTTCTCAGGTTGCCCGGGAGACGGAAAAAGGTGGGGTTGTTGCCCTGATATTTAACCCTATCCTTAATCTTAATCCCAACACTAACAACAAATTTACATCCTTATTCTGCGCCCCACAGCTACGAATCTCCTGTCATTTTATTTAGCAGTACTTTACCGCCCACCCGGGCCCTATTCGCTCTTCTTAGAAGAGTTCTCCAATTTCATCTCGGATTTAGTGACCCGACCTGACAATATTCTCATCATCGGTGATTTTAACATTCACCTGAATAATTCCGCCGATCCTCTCAGTAAGGCCTTCTTAGATTATTATTGATACTTGCAGCCTCACTTACGCCAAAAGTATGATGATACATATATCAGTCGTCGTATCGATGCTACCACGGCCTCGTTACTCTCTGAAAAACTGCCCAGTTTTCTCACACAACTCTCTGGTCATGTTGGCTCACTCGACAATTTCACCAACAAACTAAACTCTAGCCTTACCATCGCACTTGATTCAATCGCCCCGTTAGTCACTAGAAAACACCACGCTAGGAAATTTGCACCGTGGTTTATTAACGATACTCGTGCACTTAAACAAGTCTGTAGAAAACTAGAGTGTAAATGGCGATTGACGTCTTCCGGCTTGCCTGGAATGATAGCTTGCTAAATTTTAAACGTGCACTCTCGTCAGCCAAAACTGCACACTTCTCTAGGTTAATCAGTGCAAATAAAAACAACCCAAAGTTCCTATTTGACACTGTTGCTAAGCTAACACAGAATCCCTCCCGCTCTGATAGCTCTCTGTTTTCTCCAAATGATTTCATGTATTTTTTTACTCAGAAAATCATGCTGATTAGAGATGAGATAACCAGTATACTCTCCACTGGTGGTGCCGTCTCACCCCTGAAAAGTTCACTTGGTGTTACCCGGGCTGAATGTCTTTTCTCACAGTTTGATTCAGTTTCCTTAGACACTCTCACCAAGTTAATTCTGTCGTCTAAACCCACGACCTGCATGCTTGATCCTCTGCCTGCTAAACTGCTTAAAGAACTTTTCCCTATCCTAGGACTCTCCATTCTCTATATGATCAATCGGTCGCTCTCCACTCTCCGCCTTTAAAGCGGCTGTGATCAACACTTTCATGGTTTAGGTCCTATCTACTCAATAGATCCCACCACGTCTTTTACAACAACATGACCTCAGAGTGTTGCAATATGGACTTTGGTGTGCTACAAGGCTCTGTCCTAGGACCACTACTATTCTCTATCTATATGTTACCACTCGGTGACATCATTCGCAAATTTGACATTAACTTACACTGTTATGGCAATGACACCCAAATTTACATACCCGTCAAACCAACCGATAACACCCAATTTCAAAAATTAGAGGCCTGCCTATCGGAGGTCAAATGTTGGATGTTCCTAAACTTCTTACTACTTAATGGCAACAAAACTGTGATGCTGATTGTAGGACCAGCTAGACATAGACATGGTGAAACAAAACTATTTATTGTAAGATTAGACAACTTCATCAATAAACATGAATTGCTGACTGTCAGTATGGGTTTAGATCAAACAGGTCAACTTCACTGGCATTAATTCAGTTGATAGAAGAAATAATCAATTGTGTTGACAGAAAGAAGTACACAGTTGGAGTATTTATAGACCTTAAAAGGGCATTTGACATCATTGACCATGATATACCTCTCAAAAAATAGAAAGGTATGGTTTAAGAGGGGTTGTGCTGCACTGGTGGAAGAGCCATTTAGAAAATAGACAACAGTTAATAAATGTGCATAATAAATGAGTATTAATCAATGTGCATGGCTATTACGTCCCACAGGGGTCAGTATTAGGCCCAAAATTGTTTATTTTCTATATAAATGACAAATGTATGACAAATTTTAGTAAAAATAAGATACTAAGATACTAGTTAGTATCAAAGATACAAATTTTAGTATAGTATAGTATTTTAGTAATTTTAGTGTAATTTAGCAGTGTGAGCACACAAACACTTTTTTTTACATACTGTAAAATGAAGTTTAAAGATTAGGTGGAATTCTGACTGCTCAAATAATGTACAAAGCATGAAATAATTTACTGCCAGGAATATTTTTAGCCATGGCGGGGGGTTATGAATTAAGAGGTAAAAAAAAAACCCATTGTGTTCGCACCACTCTTGAGCATGTGCATTTCAATCTGTGCGGTGAATCTGTGGAATAGTTTAGACATGAAACTCAAGCAAAGTAAGAATATAAACCAGTTCAAGAAAAAAAAAGTAAAAAAATATATATATTTTTGCCTTACAAAAATATGCATTGAATGTCATAGCTCTGTTTCACTCAGAATTGTAATTGCTCTAAAAGGTAAGTTTATAAGATAACATTAAAAGCTAACACCTGTAGGCCAAGATATCAAGTTATTTATATATGCATTAAAAACAACATTTTGACTTGAATTAATATGGGAGCCTGGGAGCACCAAAGCTCAACTTCTCATGCAGGTTGGTCGCTGCTGTTGGTCT
This sequence comes from Hoplostethus atlanticus, assembly GCA_034670405.1. Taxonomy (NCBI): domain Eukaryota; kingdom Metazoa; phylum Chordata; class Actinopteri; order Trachichthyiformes; family Trachichthyidae; genus Hoplostethus; species Hoplostethus atlanticus. The sequence continues at coordinate 464,579 of JAXDDX010000200.1, forward strand.
CGCTTGCTCTCCGCTATGTTTTGGCTGAGCAAAGCACTAGCCAAGCCAGCACCATTGCAAGCACCATGCTACACACTCTGAGACTGATCAACCAATGGGAGTGAGGGAACACCATGACCAGCTCTGATGGTCCGCCCCCCTCATTATCATAGGGACAGGGAAATACAGAAATAAATAAATAGGGAAAAGAATATATACTGAAATGTATTTATAAGGAAATAAATAAAAAGAGACATTTATAAATACGGAATTCAATTCTCAGGGGAATAAATACACAAATAAGTAAATAGGGAAATAAATTATTGAGACAATAAATAAATAGGACAAAAAATACAGAAATATACATTTATACCAGATTTCATCTATTTATTTATTCATTACTGTGTGCGTTCATGCATTATTTTATTTTATTTCTATATATATGTGTATATATATACATATATGTATATATATACACTGATTAGTTGATTTTATTTATTTATTTATACATTAATTTATTTATTTATACTTGAGTCAGTTTTGGTATTAACAATACATAAAAGCCAATAAAAAACATGAAAAAGTCAGACATGAATTAAAAACAGATAACAATAGGAAAAAAATACACAAAGCCTGTCTATCTAAAACCCCTCAATTTCTCAGTTATCCTTTGTTTGGATCTGGTAAGAAATCCATGAATTTTACATTTCACAAAGTGGAAAATGCAGCGATGGATATTTGATGTCTTTGTGTTTGTGCAGGGAGGAGGTTCATGACATAGTGGAGCTGAGAAGAGCAGTAAAACAGGAGGCTGAAAAACTGGAGCTGCAGCTCAATGAACTAGCCCATCACTATGACGACAGCTTCAAAATGGTAGGGTACACAGACACACACTGTTGTCCACCTGCAGAGGAGTCCTTGTTTTTGACATTGGTAACAATTAAATAAATCCGAGTAGAAACTGAATGCTATCAGCACAAAACACACTGTAGCAGCTGATAATGACAATTGCTAATTCCCGGATAACGTAATAATTCATTCAAAATGTAATAATACATCCCAATAAATAGATAAAAAATATACAACCCTTTAATGTAATAAAATATTAAATAATGTCATTGTTTTCAGACTGATAATGTAACAATTAAAAAATCAAGCAGACCATGAAGGATCATGTACTCTAACTCACACAGACAGACATGACCAGCGTCAGTGGACAGTAGCAGATAGACCAGGAGAACAGGACATGTATGCTAAATTTCCATTGGCAGGAATCTGATCTAGGGTGAGCTAACTGGTCTAGCCTTACCCTAAGAAGAGACTGGGCCACTTCCTTACTAGGAGTGTTTGGTCAAGTTTAGTCAAATGATAAAGAGAATTAATAGGTTTTTAACCTTGATTTAAGGAGTTTGATAGAGCCTGCTTCTCTGATTGGGATAGGGAGCCCGGTAAGAAAAGGCACTGTTACCTTCATTTTTCTTTTTGACTGCTGGGATAGAATGCAGCAGCATTCTGTACAAGTTGGAGATTTTGAATGTGCCCAGCCTGAGAAAAGGAATTGCAATAATCAATTGATACAAAGGCATGTACTAAATTGTAGTAACATTTCTGCGTCTGCCTTTGTTAATATGGGTCAAATCTTGGCAATATTGATGATGGTAAAAAGACTTTTAGTAATTTCCTTAATATATAATGAGAGGGTAAGGTCAAATTTAACCCTGAGGTTTTTGATGTATGGACTCTGGAAGATTACATAATTATCAAACTTTAGAGTAGTATTCTCAAACAGATACGTATGTCTAGCTGGTCCTATAACGAACATCTCAGTTTTGTTGGCATTAAGAAGTAGGAAGTTTAGCGGCATTCAACATTTGATTTCCGATTTTGGAATTGGGAGTGATCGTCTTAAGATATTATAACATTTTCCTTTTTTTCTTACATTAACAGGTTTTATTACATTTTCAACTCATTTGGAGGAACAATATTATGACAGTATTTTGACCAATTGTGACAATATCTGGCATTCATTACATTATCAGTTGCTATACGCATACAGACCAAAATTGATTGAATGAATGAATGAATTAGTGAGTGACTCCTGAAAACATGTCAAACATTTGTCAATAAATCACTGAATGAAATATTGACTAGCCGTCTTGTTTCCTTGAGCAGAAGATGCATTGTGTTTTTTACTCCCTTATTGGTCTGGTGATTTAAAAAATGTTTTCTGGTGAATTTTTCCTGTTTTTGTTGAGTAGAAAATGCACAGGCTGCTGGATGAGCAGTCTCTGCTCTGCTCTCAGCTCAGGCTCTTCCCACCTGGAGCCACGCCTACTTTGTCTGGCCTCACCTCCAGCAGGACAGTAGCCACTCAGTGCTGCCTTCTGCCCTGGCTCCCATTGGCTGACATGTCGAGTGGCTGCCTCTCCTCCCAGGGCACCCGGAACTTGGAGTCCTCCAGACATTCACTTCCAGGGTCGGAGGTTATCTGCGAGGGCCTGGGCTGTTCTCCCACGAAGGCAGACAAGCTGGACTTTGTGGGCTTTCTCCAGAGAGTAAGAGCATTATATGTTTTCCTACAGATCATGTATAGAGAATTAGGAATTGGGCATTCTAGAAAGAGGTTGGATTAAGAGTAATGGCTGTCTTAAATTCTGGCTAATCAAATCAGCTCATTTCATCCCCTTTAAAAGCAGTGCCTTGCTTTTAAAGGGGATGAAATGAGCTGATTTGATGGCACAATGGTGTATTGGCAATTTCATGACAGCTCTGCAGAAAGCAAAGATAGAACTTGCAAAGAACTTGCCCACAAAAGCTAACAGAGCTAAAGGACATAAAACAAGAGAAACGTGCTGAGACAAGGGAAGTACCTACATCCGGCCCGAACAGCTCAGTCAGTAGAGCATGAGACTCTCAGGGTTGTGCGTTCGATCCCCACATAGTGTCAAGTATCTTTGTACGTCGCTTTGGATAAAAGTGTCTGCTATATGACTGTAATTTAATGTGCTACTGTTATAAGACTGATACATTTCACTGCACCTACTATGAATTGGATCCGGACCCCCCATAACAAACAAGGGACCCCCCATAAGAGGGGGTAAATCAAGGTTGTGGTGTCCCATATAGTATTATGGTTGTAATAAGAACTAGAAAAGGTTACATTTTCTGAAGAAATTGTGTGTGCTTGCTTCAGCTTCAAAATGTTTTTTAAAAAGTCAATTTAATCAGGAAGATCCTGTGTTAAGAAATTGTAGCAGTAGAAGCAGTAAAAGCAGAAGTAATAGCAGCAGCAGTAGTAGTAGTAGCTGAAGAAGTAGTAGTAGTATTAGTAGTATAAGCCCAAGCAGTAAGTGATCAAATGTAGTAGTAGCAGCAAAAATAGTGGTAGCAGAATTAGTAATAGTTGAAGTATTAGCAGAAGTAGGGGTTTGTGTGTTCTATTCAGTCATCAGTAAACCACAAACTCAGTCTGTGGACATTGTCAAAGACAGCCAGGGTCACATTTGACAGCCACCAGAGGAAGACAGAGACTGTCAAATGTGACCCTGGCTGTTAGTAATAGCTGCAGTAGAAGTAGTAGTAGTTGAAGTATTAGTAGAAGTAGAAGTAGAAGTAGTAGTAGATGTAGTAGCAGGAGTAGTAACAGCAGTAGAAATAGCAAAAGTAGTAGCAGTAGTAGTAGTACTAGCAGTAGTAGTAGTTGAAGTATTAACAGAAATAGTAGTAGCATTTACAGCTGTAGTAATAGTATTGAAAAATGTAATAGAAATCATACTATTAAACATATTGAAAGTATTAAAAGTATAAATAGTTGTAATAATTATTTGGAAACTTTCTCCATCAAATCAAAATGTAGACATATTTCATGTCCAGCTTTGTATTTTCTATTCATTCATCCATCAGTAAACCACAAACTGAGTCTCTGGTCTCTGGACATTGTGAAAGACAGCCAGGGTCACATTTGACAGTCTCTGACTCCATCTAGTGGCTTGTAGAGAGAGAGCCATTGTCAAAGCCAAAGTAAAATTTATCTTTTTTATAATGCATTCCTATGGGGCCAAAAATTCAATTGCAGAAAAAGTACAAGTGTAATCAAAAATTTGAATCACCAATGATGATTCCAGACTATGCTGAATTTTTCAAAGTTCGAACGGCGTTGATAGCTTAAATGGTGTGAAAGTAATTGAACGCTGAAGTTTGGGGCAGTTTAGCTTGTGGCTAGCACCCAGTGTTCTTGAAAACACCTGTGTTGTTACTATGACAATCAATGTTGAAATAACAGCAAATTATTATGATGATGATGAGAAATCTGATCACTTGTAAATTATAATGTGGACAGTCAGCCTTAAAGATCAGATTTGCCTGCTGTCTGAACATAGAGTAAGTCACATGGTAGCATCAGGAGTGATTATGAATTACAGATGTAGCCATTGCTGAAATACCTTTTTTTTTTACCATCTACACTAGTGATCCTCAAATCTGGACCTTCCCATTCTAAATTATATTTTACATCAAATCCGGTGTATTTGAAATAGGACTACTTTTTTGTGACATACTAAATGCTATCTGTCCTGTTTTCCAGTTAAAGGAATCTTTGCGGCATTCTGTGAACACAGACTCATTGGAGTAAAAGGTGAGTTAGCAACAGCACAGCTACAAATCATTCATTAGCCTGTGACCTGTTCACTATAAGGCCTTGGCATCACTCATTTAATATATTTGAACACGTTTTTATACACAAATGCCATTCTGGGACATTTTCCTCCAGAAAACAAATCTTCCCTTGACAAAGGTAGAGAGTAGCTAGGTAAAGCTTTGATATTCTTATATTCTTTGCAACTCCTATTTTTAAATCACTTTATGGGGTGTTCTGGTGGCTCAGTTGGCCAAGGCACATAATGTGTAACCGCAGTGTGGGTTTGAATCTGTTCTAGACCTAGGTCCTGTCACCCCCCTCTCTCTCAACTAATCTTTCCTGTCTCTGTCTCTGAAATTTTAATAAAGAAAAAAAATAATGAATGACTGCATTTTTACCACCATACATTTCAACATAAATGTCTTTCATATTCCACTACATTCCTACAGTCTGCAGTTTCTTTGAAGAAAACGGTTTGTATATAGGTTTTATTGAGGCAACTTATATGAAACAGATAACTGTAAGAGAAAGAAATCAGAGGCAGCAGAAGCGGTCAACCAACTTAATTAATACAGTAATAAAGGACAAATCCTTTACATTCTTTAATCCTTTAAAAATCCTTGTAGGGGCTTGTGTTCCAGTAAGCCACTACTGAGACGATAGTAGTTGGTTTTGACGCACGTTCCAAAGAAGATCCATGTATCCAAAGTTGATGTTTTTGCCTGGTATTTATTAAACACAAAATTTACGTTGTCAAACAAAAAGAAAAATGTTTCCAAACCAGTATTCTGAAGTGTGTGGAAGTGTGTGTGTGTGGTCGAAAACTGTAGCTTCCCACTACCATCCCATTCGAAACCAAACATTACCTGCCATATACATGTGCCCTCAATCAAATCAACTCACTGACATTTAGGCATTTCAAAATAAAAGTCCACACATTTAAACTACAAATACTACAAAAATGGCTCCTACAATCCTTAATGACGTTGAGATATTTCCAGCACAGCTACAATGAAGTTTGGTAGCAGAAAAAATTTCAGCTCTCTAAAACATCAATGATAAACATCAGGGTTTGGTGTCAGCCCCTCAGAATCAAAGAGCAAGATTGTTTCTAGACTCACATTTTGCACCGATGTTCAACAATCATACAGAGAAATTTGGAGGCCAAGTCAACACCTTGAACTCTTCGTCATGTTCCTCAAACCATTCCTGAACAATTTTTGCAGTGTGGCAGGGCGCATTATGCTGCTGAAAGAGGCCACTGCCATCAGGGAATACCGTTGCCATGAAGGGGTGTACTTGGTCTGCAACAATGTTTAGGTAGGTGGGACGTGTCAAAGTAACATCCACATGAATGCCAGGACCCAAGGTTTCCCAGCAGAACATTGCCCAGAGCATCACACTGCCTCCACTGGCTTGATTTCTTCCCATAGTGCATCCTGGTGCCATCTCTTCCCCAGGTAAATGACGCACACGCACCCGGCCGTCCACATGATGTAAAAGAAAACGGGATTAATCAGACCAGGCCACGTTCTGCCATTGCTCCATGGTCCAGTTCTGACGCTCATGTGCCCATTGTAGGCGCTTTCGGCGGGGGACAGGGGTCAGCATGGGCACTCTAACCGGTCTGCGGCTACACTGCCCCATACGCAGCAAGCTGTGATGCACTCTGTGTTCTGACACCTTTCTTTCATAGCCAGCATTAACTTTTTCAGCAATTTGTGTGGGATCAGACCAGACGGGCTAGCCTTCGCTCCCCACGCGCATCAATGAGCCTTGGGGTCCATGACCCTGTCGCCGGTTCACCGATTGTCCTTCCTTGGACCACTTTTGGTGGGTACTAACCACTGCATACCGGGAACACCCCACAAGACCTGCCGTTTTGGAGATGCTCTGAGCCAGTTGTCTAGCCATCACAATTTGGCCCTTGTCAAAGTTGCTCAGATCGTTATGCTTGCCCATTTTTCCTGCTTCCAACACATCAACTTCAAGAACTGACTGTTCACTGTTTCCCAATATATCCCACCCCTTGACAGGAGCCATTGTAACAAGATAATCAATGTTATTCATTTCACCTGTCAGTGGTTTTGATGTTGTGGCTGATTGGTATATATTGCCCGTATGTCCACCTCACGCCCCTTCTCTGGGGGTAGTAGAGAGGCATTCTGGGAAATTTAGGGAATCACTAACTGAAGTAGTAGTAGAAGACCAGGCAGGTTGAGGGAAAGTGGGTACACCAAGAAAGTAAATTACAACACTTCATCACAAATAACTACTGGAATGCAAATTAATTATTTGTGACAGTGTAAGAATATCCAAGGGTAGACTTTTCCTTTAAGAATGAATGCACTGGGGACTGAAGGCCCCAAGGCACTGAATTATCAAACCTCATATAGAATGTGTACTTTGATTTTTTAATCTTATTTTTAATATTGAAAACAATACTTTTACTTGGGTAGGATTTTGAATGGAGAACTTGACTTTTACCAGAGTAGTGTTTGATGGTGATTGATTGGTATTTATTTCTTTATTTAAGTAAATGATTTGTACTTGTACTATCACTACTGTTTATTGAGTGTTTTTAAAATCTCCTTTTTTCAGATAATGCTGCCGCTCTCCATGTCTGGCTGAAGAGGAGTGGTTTTCTGAAGACTGTACCTAAAAAGAATACCTTGAGATTTAGAATTTCAGTTCTTCTTCTATGGGAATTCATCACATTATGTGAAGGTTTCAGCATTTGACCTTCTGTTACACTAAAAGGGGCTTGTTAGCATTGTTAGAATTCCTCGCTAATTAGTTCCAACACTAGCTGTATGGAACACTATCACTGCTAACAAACTTTTTAACTCAAAGATGTAAAACACTCTAAAAGGAGAAGGAAAACAGCAGACTATTCAAAAATCTATTGAAAATGTCAATATATTCCTTTGTTCATTTGAGTGGTTAGAGCAAGAACCTGACATTACACGTGAAATGGCATCATTATTGTATAGGATATGCTGCTTCCGCGTCCGGTGTGAACCCGGCCTTAATCAGTAAATAAAGCTAATTTCATGGCTATCAAAGGATTACCTGTAGAACATGTGCTAAATGTAGAATGGCCCCATCAATGGATGAAGAGTTGTTATAAAATTGTTTATAAAGTATCTAAGTATATCTATCTATCTTAATGGTCAGATAAGACACTGTGAATACGGACCCAAGTATAATAAGTCCTCAAATTACAAATGTCTGTGTGATTTAAAATCAGCTGTAAGCTGCTGTAAATGTCATTGGCTGTCTTGTGTTGCTTATAATAAATTGTTGATAACACATACCCAGTCTTTCAAAATGCTCTCAATTATGTGTGGATGCATGTACTGTATGCGTTAGTGAGTGTGGTGGTGCTTATGGGGTGTCACTCCGGGTGTGTACGAGGCTGGGAGGGAATCATCACAGTATACCCACTACAATAAACTAGACTACACCACTGCTTCAGCGCTCAACTACTTTCACACCATTTAAGCTATCAACGCTGTTCAAACTTTGAAAAATTCAGCATAGTCTGGAATTACGATTGGTCATTCAAATTTTTGATTACCCTTTTACTTTTTCTGCAATTACATTTTATTTGCAATTTTTTGGCCCCATAGGAATGCATTAAGCCACTAGATGGAGTCAGAGACTATCAAATGTGACCCTGGCTGTCTTTCACAATGTCCAGAGACCAGAGACTCAGTTTGTGGTTTACTGATGGATGAATGAATAACACAAAGCTGGACATGAAATATGTCTACTCCTACTGCTACTACTTTTTCTACTACATCTACTACTACTTCTACCATTACTACTTCTGCTAATACTTCTACTGCAGCTATTACTAATAGCCAGGGTCACATTTGACAGTGTCTGTCTCCCTCTGGTGGCTGTCAAATGTGACCCTGGCTGTCTTTCACAATGTCCACAGACCAGAGACTGAGTTTGTGGTTCACTGATGACTGAATAGAAAACACAAACCACTACTTCTGCTAATACTTCAACTATTACTACTACTTTACTACCTCTACTACTACTGCTGGTGCTGCTATTACTTCTGCTTTTACTATTTCTACTACTACGATTTCTTAACACAGTATCTTTCTGATTAAATTGACTTTTTAAAAAACATTTTAAGCTGAAGCAAGCACACAAAGGAAATTCAGGAAATTTAACCTTTTCTAGTATTATTATTATTATTATTATTATTCTGCCCCAAACTTCAGAGTTGAACAGCTTTCACACCATTTGAGCTATCAATGCCATTCAAACTTTGAAAAATTCAGCATAGTCTGGAATCATCATCAATCATTCAAATTTGTGATTACACTTTTACTTTTCCTGCAATTTATTTTTATTCGCAATTTCTGGCCCCATAGGAATACATTATGAAAAGTTAAGTTTCACTTTCACTTTGACAATGGCTCTGTCAAGCCACTAGATGGAGTCAGACTGTCAAACAGCCAGGGTCACATTTCTTTCACAATGTCCACAGACCAGAGACTCCAGAAACATTTTTAAGCTGAAAAGCAAGCACACAAATTCTCTTCATAAAATGTAACCTTTTCTAGTTTATGTTAATATTTTCATGTCTTTAACTAACCTGGTAAATTATTACAGTTTTTTACGATTGCTTTGTCTCATTTTGCACAACAGAGTTTCAATGTGCAAAACTCTTAATACAGAATGCTATACTGCTCATTTTGGGTTCAAAATCTAATATGCAAATCATATGCTCCATCCTCAGCCACCTAATATTACAACAATGTTGCAATGCTTATTACTACAAACGCAGATCACTAAATCAATTCAACAGGCATGGAGCAGGCCGATGAGGTTGGCAATGAAGGACGGGGTCATCGTCAGGGTCGCGGTCATGGCCAAGGAGTCAGAAGGCATGCAGTTGTGTCAAATAAAATTAGAGCCACTGTGATCAACCATGTTGTAAACAGAGGTCTAAGAAGAAGATTTTACCAACGCTGCCTTGCAAATGAAGATATCAGATGTGACGTACATGAAATTCTGTGGCCAAATGCAGCAGAGGCAAAATGCTGCTTAAGCACTGATATGCATTTGTTTTGTTTTTTTACTGTAAAGTTTTTTGTTACTGTAACTGTTGTTTTTGCTTTTACTGTAAAATACAGTTGAGTTTACTGCATTACTGTATGATTTCTTTCATATACAGTAATCTACTGTAATGTAATAATTTGTTTGTCTTCCATAAAAACACAAGGTATATATATATATACTGCAGTCTATCACAGGGGATCACAGGGGATGCTTGCTGTACTTCATTTGAAGTACTTATGAGGAAATGACCCTTGCATAGTCTTTTTTGATGACAATTATTTCGTGTTTGACAGCATTATTTGATGATCGCCATTGTATTTGAAAATGCACCAATAATTAAACTTCAACGATGAACATATCCAATGTTCTGGTGCTATGATAAACTTTTGCATATAATATTCTCTCATTTGACACCGGTATTTTTATTTTGCATGCTATATTAGATTTTGAACCCAAAATGAGCAGTATAGCATTCTGTATTAAGAGTTTTGCACGTTGAAACTTGTTGTGCAAAAGGTCCATATCTTCACAAGCACAATTACACACTTTAAAACAGTATGTTCACTTATCTTCCAAACCATTGTCAAACTTAAGCTATGTATCAGATTAAATGCAGGGGAAAGCATCCAAGACAAATAAGCTTCAGAGACAGAACTCCTTAATAAATGAAGGCTGAAAAGGCACTTATCAACATCATCAAATTATGCATACTGGGTTCACTGTGTGTTAGCCCACAAGCCCTGGAAAAAGGATGGAACTCTTACAGACGGCCTAGCTCCTGTTCCACCTGGTCCAGTGTCTTCTGTTTGATGGCAGTGTCCTTGGGGTGGGGTAAGAAGGGGAGGGGTGGGGTCGCTATAGAGCAGTAGCATAATGTTCGTGGGGGGGGGTAAAAAGGGGGTGGGTGGGGTAACTAGCCTGGTAGTCTACAAAGCTTTCCAAATATGTTTGTACTCAGGCGTCTGAGGTGTGCTTTGCCTCCTTCTTGCGTGGCAGAGCGATGGGTTCTCAACCATGTTGTGACGTACAGCCTTGGCTTGAAAAGACTTACAGGGGGACCATTGATGCTGATCATCATCAAATTATTTACATTGGACAACAACATTGTAGATCTCTTGTCCCTGCATACATTGTTCATAAGACTGAAACCCCTTTCACACTCAGCCGTGCTGCAAGGGATGGTCTGCATGCATCGTATGAGTGGTTTTCGGCTTTCAGGCTCACTGTGTGGGTGCTCAAGGAAATTAACCATTAACTGCTTGCTCTTCACAAGCAGTTAATGCCGTATGCCAGGTGTTGCTGGCCAGTTGCTTGTGTCCAGAATACTGAGATCACAAAGCATTTCACCTTCAAATGAGAGGTGCTTCTCCATGTTATTGATCAGACTTTGTAGGAACTGCTTTGCATTGATTGAGTGAGCTTTGTTTGCATTTGACTCCAGGGAAACCGATCCAAAATGTCCTGAAGCCTGTGCTTTCAATGCCTCCTCCGATTTCTCTCCTGGAGAGTCTTTGAATGACGACAGCACTCGGATGGTGCGCTTCAGAAGCTGTTCTGCTCTCAAAAGTGTGATTGAACGGGTCTGGAGTTGGTGAGACAGGTTTGCAAGTTCAGACATTCAGATAGTTCAGACAGTGCATCATACATGAGTCCAAGGTCACACAGAAATTCCTTGCTTTGCATACGATGTGCCAGGCCTCTGTAAGTTTGCCTCTCTTTGCCGTTTCTTGTTTGGTCTCCCGCAGCATTTTCAAAGTGTGTGTTGAGTGCTTCATACAACCTCCACACAGCCTTTACAGCATGGAAGCTGCTGGCCACCCATCGCGTATTTAAAACTCTGCCAATTTTCAGGATTTTCTGGTTGCCACACCAGAGTTCTTGCCTAACATGACACTGGCAGAAACAAATGAGACCCAGTTCTTTTGAAGCCACTCTTCACTGAAGCCTGCAGTGTCCAAACAGTTCAATAGAGCTTCCTCTATATCCTCTGCCCTTTAGCTTTCCACCTCAACCAGCTCCAGAAACACAAATTCAGGAGTAGCTCCATCTACAGAGGCTTTCACATTGACAATCATGGCAGATTTGTGGCTGAGAGATGTAGCCTCGTCAATGAGAACAGACAACTTGCTTGAAGAACACACAATGCTGTTAACAATTTTTTTCTGCATCTCTTTTGTGTTCCACGATTTTTGTGGAACTGTACCTTGAGTGCAGACTAGTGCCCATCTTGACACCATTTTTTTGCTGAAGCTCAATGAGATTGTCATGGTCAGTGAAAGGTCGGTTCATCTTAGCAAGATAGTATGCTGTTCTGAATACAGCATCTGTCTCAGCTAACACAGTTGTTGTCACGGTCTCAGCCGTGCCTCCAGTGTTTTCTACATGTCTGTCTCTGTCTGTCTGTGTGTGTTGGCGGGCGTGGCTTCAGACTCCGGCTCATTACCATCTCCTGTTCACCTGCTCCACTCCGCACACTTGCCATCCATCTATCATCACCACCAGTACTTAAACCCCGGATTTCCTCCCACTCATCGCCAGATCGTTGATTCAGCCAGTGTGGATCTCAACCCGTCACCCAGCCATACCGCTCTTCTCCCTGCCTGCCTACCTGCCCATCATCTGCCTGCCACGCTCGCCACCAGTCCCTCCGGCTCTCCCCGCTTCCGCCTCCAGCTCCTTCCCCTGTCTCCGCTCCTGCCAACCCCCCGGTTACCTCTTTTCCAATAAACCATTGTTCATCCTAACTCTGTGTTCGGTTCTGCATTTGGGTCTAACCAGTGATACCATAACAGTTGTAGCATGTTGCTTTGTTATGAACTATGAGACTATTTGGTCAATTGTGGAAAATTGACAATTATTATAGTTATTCTTGGTAATCAATATCTTATTAATTAACACTCATGGGGCACCACCAGTTTACACTGGAATAGTCTCTTTATAATGATATCAGTCTAATAATCAGAAGAAGTGAGCCCCGATTTCAGTGATTTTCTACCGTCATGTCCAAGATATATAACACACACAAGTCAGTTCTTTATAAATGTAAAGGTTTTATTAACTAAGTAAAACAAATAACAAGAAAAGATGGTGTGGCAACTCGCCACAGTACCGGGGTCCATGACAGACAGAGACATAGGCAAGGGGGAGAGTTAAGTGGCCAGCAGGGCCGTTTTATTCACTGCACCACAACACCAGCAATAATAAACCCGGCCCGGGTCTTGACGGCAGCAGTCGGTCGGCGCCGTCTCCCTCCGCTGGCGCCCGTCCCTCGATCCTGATGGACCAGCCGCGGAGCACCAAGTCTGCCCCAGACGGCCAGGCTTCCAGGGGCATCCCGCCCCAACCCCGACTGGTCAGCCCTTGCAGGCTGCTCCCGACTGCGCCTCTGCGGACCTCCGCTGGGCGCCACGGCAGGAGACGGCCCGCTCCCGCTCCGTCTCTCCCGTTGGTTCTGGCCCCGTCTCTCCGCTCCACTCACAGACAGCCGACCGGATCCACCATCCACGCCGGATCCTCGGTCACACTGCCAGTCTCTCACCCTGGTGCGCACTCTCTCACGCATTCACACACACATTAAAAAGGCCCCAGCTGCAATCAGGCTCAACTGGCTGCAGCTGGTACCGAATCCAGGAAAGAAGCAGTCCACTCACCTCTCTCCTGGATCCAATTAAGCCTCCCCCCACCCTTCCTCCAGTCCGCCACAGATGGATAAAGGTACACTAAACTAACACAAATAACGGCAAGAAAAACTGGCAAATAGGATGGCAACCAACATTTGTCAAATGGTATGGTACGTAACAATGGCAGAGGATATGGCAAGTAACAGTGGCAAATGATATTGCAATCAACAATGGCAAGGAAGTTGGCACAGACAAAACGACCTGAGTTGCAATGCGTCTAATTGCGGTAATATAGCAATAGCGAAAGATGGCTTGGAGGACAGCTGACAGTTTCCGGGAGACTTGGGATAGAAGGGAAAGGACAGAGAATAGTGGAGAGAGAGAGGGTGTTCTAACCTCACTTTCACAATTCAACACTGCCTTTGCGTCACCCGTGCATGAACAAGAAAGTTGGTTACTGTCTGGTTTGCAGGGTGTCAGCGGCGTCCTTGTCTTCATGGTTGGGCACCTCGTCGAGATTCACTGTAGAGCTGATCTGGTAGTTGAGCTTGGAGAAGATCTTTGAGCCAGGTTCAAACTTAGTGAGAGAGAGAGCCAAGGGCTGAGAGGGTTTTATGGTATGTCAGGAGGGTAGGTGTTTCCCTCATTTGCATGCATCAGTTTTACAACCGGTGACCGGTGATCACCATTCCCTAAAACTACATTTCCAGCTCAGGTTCGGAAAACATAATTTTACTTGATCCTTTGGGGATGCAAGTGATATTTAATCACCTTACAACAAATGGGTTTGTATGACACCAAACATCACTGTCTTACCACATAATACTGGTAAACCAAAAGTCCTAATAACACATTCTGTGTGCCTTGAATAATCAAGTGAATACATGAGGGAGTAGGGTACATCACCTGCCACAGGATGTGAAGTTCATATCTAATAAATCACATACAGAAATCACATTTTGCAGTGTATTGCAGAGTTCCTATGTTATTCTATGTCTCCCTTGGAATGCAACATAGGTACATTTCCCCGGCCCATATCATCGGTCCCATCTCCTAATGGCACCAGAGCGGGCTGGTCGAACCTGCAAAGTGTTACTTTTGGCGGCTTTATGGGGGAAATCCACCTTTTGCTGCAAAGGGGGGTTCCTTGGGTTCACAGGGAGCACAGCAGGAGTCTTGACCTCATAGGAAGGTCCTGGGAGAGGAATGTGTTAGTCTTTCAAGTTCAAGTTCAAGAGGCTTATTCGTCACATACATACACGGGGTGTGCAGTGAAATGAAAAAGTGGCAGTGCTCAACAGAAATGTGCAAAGGGCAACAAGTTCACACTATTTACAATAAAGAAAACCAACACAATATTTACAGTATTAGAGTAAGAGCTCTATATAAAAGAAATACAATATCTACAGTAAGAGCACTTAACAATATAGCAATAAGAGAAATTGTATGTATGTATAATATAAATTATGTGTAGTCTTTACCTTAGTGTGTGTGTGTGTGTGTGTGTGTGTGTGTGTGTGTGTGAGTGTGTGCATAAGAGGGGCAGTGTGTGTGTCTTGGTGGGGGCCCTGGTGAGGTCGGACTTCACAGTCCTGATGGCCTGAGGAAAGAAACTCCGTCTCAGTCTCTCTGTTTTGGTAGCGTGACTACGGAGGCGCTTGCCTGACCGCAGCAGCTGAAACAGTCCGTTGTTGGGGTGGTGAGGATCCTTCATGATCCTGCAGGCTCTGGTTCTGCACCTCCTGGTGTATAAGTCCTGCAGGGTGGGGAGTGTAGTTCCAATAGTACGTTCAGCCGAACGCACTACTCTCTGCAGAGCCTTCCTATCCTGAGCGGAGCTGTTGCCAAACCAGGCAGTGATGCTTCCTATCAGGATGCTCTCTACAGCTCCAGAGTAGAAGGACTGAAGGATCCTCCGAGAGACTTTAAATTTCCTCAGCTGCCTGAGGTGGTAAAGGTGCTGCCTTGCCTTTCTCACCAGAGTGTCAGTGTGTGTGGACCATGTGAGATCTTCGGTGATGTGGACTCCCAGGTATTTATACCTGCTCACCCTCTCCACAGTAGTCCCATTTATCCCCAATGGTGAGTACGTCCTCTGATGTTGTGTCCTCCTAAAGTCCACAATCAGCTCCTTAGTTTTGGCGACATTCAAGAGGAGGCTGTTGTCCTGGCACCAGAGTGACAGATCAGCAACTTCCTCCAGGTAGGCCTTCTCGTCGTTGTCGGAGATCAGGCCCACCACCACTGTGTCATCCGCAAACTTGATGATGGAGTTGGAGCTGAACCTGGCCACACAGTCATGTGTGTACAGGGAGTACAGTAGGGGGCTGAGGACGCAACCCTGGGGGGATCCTGTGTTCAGGGTGAGGGGGTTGGAGGTGTGTTAGAGGTCTGCATTATTGCGGAACTCCCGCGGGTCTCGCGGGTCCCGACACAGTTTTTGGCGGCGCAGGTTTTTTTTTAACAGCTGCGGGGCGGCGCGGGTGATCACGTTATAACGCTGCGGGTATAATTAAACTATAGAGATAGAACTATAGTGGCTTATGCATAGGGCTTATGCCTTTATAATTCCTATTTTCTATATATTTTTTACGTCCCATCACCACTGAGCTCTATATCAGATATTCGATGGACATTGGGTGCTCTTGTGCATAAATAACGAAAAAATTTAGTAAAGGTTCTCTTTGGAATAAGAATAATAATTAAAAAGCCTTTATTAATTTGGCATTTGTAAATTGAAAAAGACAATAAAAACGCCAACGCGTTTCAACCCACGGGTCTTCATCAGGGCGTGTGAAGACGTGGGTCGCGATTTCCAAGTTACCTCCGTTATTCTAAGGAGTGCCTTTTGGAAGTAAGCTAAATTTTTTGTTTGGTATCACCGTTCTACCTATTTTCAAGAGCTGGAATACTTCGTTTTTATTTGCTATAGGTTTGAATTGGGACAAGGTCTTGCGGGAGGATTTTAAGTGGATGCGGGCTTGCGGGCGGGTTTGGGACAAGGTCTTGCGGGAGCGGGCGGGTGCGGCAGGGAAAGCAGCGGGTGCGGGTGGGTGCAGCAGTAAAAGCAGCGGGAGCGGGTGGGTATGGAATAAATAAATCAGGCCCGCGCAGACCTCTAAGGTGTGTCTACCCACCCTGACCACCTGGGGCCTGGCGGTCAGGAAGTCCAGGATCCAGGCACACGGGGGTGTTCAGTCCCAGCTCAATCAACTTGCCAGCCAGTCTGGTGGGGACTATGGTATTGAAAGCTGAACTATAATCAATGAACAGCAGTCTCACATAGCCCCCCTTCCGGCTGTCCAGATGAGAGAGTGTGGTGTGCAGTACCTGGGAGACAGCATCATCCGTGGATCTGTTTGGATGATAAGCAAACTGCAGCGGGTCCATGGAGCAAGGGAGGAAGGTGCAGATGTAGTCCTTTATCAGCCTCTCAAAGCATTTCATGACCACCGAGGTGAGGGCCACCGGTCGAAAATCATGCAAGCATGCTGGAGAAGCATTCTTGGGCACAGGGACAATAGTGGATCTCTTGAAGCAGGCGGGGACCACAGACTCAGCCAGGGAGATGTTGAATATAGTGGTGAACACTGGAGCTAGCTGATTAGCACAGGTCTTCAGTACTCGCCCAGATATGCCATCTGGACCAGCAGTTTTCCTGGTGTTCACCCTCGTCAGAGCCCTCCTCACACTGTGCTCAGACACAGAGAGTGTGTGTTCATCCCCAGCGGTAGAACTCACCTCGGCTACGCTAACAGTGTTGTTGTTAGCCGGCGAGCTAGCGCTGTTATTGCTAGCCTCAAACCGTGCATAAAATGAGTTCAGGTCGTCCGCTAGGGATGCGTCGGCACTCACAGTTACGGGGGGTCTGCCCTGGTAGTCGGTTATAGTCCGTAGCCCCTGCCATAGGCGTCTGGTGTCTCGCTGCTCCATCTGCGACTCCACTCTGTCCCTGTACCTCCTCTTGGCTTCCTTCACCGCCCTTCTCAGTCCATAGGACGCTGCCTTGTGCTCGTCCATGTTGCCGGATACAAGACCGGAGTTATAGGCAGCAGTACGGGCGTTCAAAGCGTCGCGGATGGATCTATCAACCCACGGTTTTTGGTTAGGAAAGGACCTAACTTTTACCGTGGGGACGATGGTGTCGGCTAGCGTTGCTATGAAGCTCGTAACAACTTCCTAAAACTCGCTGACGTCCCTGGAACTGGATTGGAACATGTCCCAGTCGACGTCACACAGAGCGTCCTGTAGCTCGGCCTCTGATTGGTCAGATCACCGCTTCACGTCCCTCGTCACTACCGCTTCCCGTGCTATCCTTTGTTTATACTCCGGTAGCAGGAAAATGGCGGCATGGTCTGATTTGCCGAACAGAGGGAGAGAGACAGCCTTGTAGCCTCTCTTGAACGGTGTGTAGCAGTGGTCCAACATTATTTCCCCTCTGGTAGCACACGTAATGTGCTGGTGAAAGTTCGGCATGACTTTTTTAAGGTTCACCCTATTAAAGTCCCCAGCCACCACCATAGCTGCGTCGGGATGCTTGTTCTGATGCCGACATAACACATCACGTAGGTCCGATAGTGCTACGTCGGTGTCTGCTTGTGGTGGTATGTAGACGGCTGTGATGATGACCGAGCTGAACTCCCGGGGAAGGTAGAATGGACGGCATGAGATCATCAGATGTTCCAGGTTTGACGAGCAGGAACGAGAAAGAGTCTTAATGTCCTTGGGGTTGCACCAGTTGTTGTTGGTCATGAAGCAAACCCCTCCACCCTTAGATTTGCCAGACTCTTCTGTTCTATCCGCACGGAAAACAGAGAAGGATTCGGTTGGGCATATGGCTCGATCCGGCACCAGCGGGGTCAGCCATGTTTCCGTCAGACAAAAGATGTTACAATCTCTCATGTCCCGTTGGAATCTAATCCTCGCCCTAACATCATCCAACTTATTTTCCAGAGACTGGACGTTAGCAAGAAGGATGCTGGGCAGAGGTGGACGGTGGACTTGATCTCTTAGTCTGATCCGAATTCCGCTCCGTTTTCCTCGATGTTTTCTCCTTCGTCTCCCCGTAGATGCGTCTCCACTATTGTTGTTGTGGCTCGTTCGTAAGATCTCCACCGGCCACGCTTGATCAATGGAAAAAGTGGACGAAAACCTTTGTTTAACGCAAAAGTTAATGTCCAAAAGTGTGCTACGGTTGTAGGATGTTAGTGCCGATGTGTTTGTGCAAAAAAATATGTCAAAAACAAACACAAAAACTAAAAAAACGCACAATCTCTGCGGAGCTACCACGACGGCGTCTAGACACGGCCGCGCCATCTTCACCTTCACCTCTTTGGGTGTTGATGTGTATTTTGTATGGTCTGAAGAGGGGGGACGGAGGTTGATGTTTCCTGCATACACTACACAGTCTCTGACACAGCTCTCACCATATTTCCAAGTAAATCCTGTCCACCCTTTTCAGTGAGCTCCTGAGCTATTTCATGTGCCCTGGACGTCTGATGTCGAATCTTTTTCCTCAAGGAGGCCAGGGCTGTTTCTCTATTTTCGTTTGAGCCTGAGGATTGTATCTTAAAGGAAACCCACTCTTCAGATATGGACACTCTTTTTTCTGTCTGTTGACTTCGTAGTGCTGCAAATAGCACAACCTGGAAGTAAACAAAAACTAATTAACATCATCATACAATTTGTCCTTTTTTTGTATTTATATTAGCAATAGCACCTAGTGCTGAACAAGGCCAAAATCTACTCAAAAGTATTTAATGAACTGTTTATAATCTTTGCACCATGGCTAACTAATGTGTCACGGCTCCAGCCCCGACCCCGGGTTTTCCTTGTGTTTCCTTGTGTTCCTACCTCCCTTGTGTCTCCACCTCCCCTGTCTGTCTCTCATCTGTGTGTGTGCGTGGTGTGGGTGTGGCTTCCTCTCCCGGTCCTGCCTTTCCTCCACACCTGTTCCTCATCAGCCCATCAACCCCACAGGATATATACCCCGGCTCTTCAACCACTCATCGCCAGATTGTTCCGCCAATTACAGTGGTAGTCACTCTCTCGGCCGCCCTTGACTTCTTGTTCTCGAGTTATTTCCGTGTGTGCTTCCGTGCATAACTAACCTCGTTCTCCTATCTCCCAGGATTCCCTGAACGTCTCCTTTCCCGTGTCTCCTTGTCGCAACCCACCAGCCTGCCTGCTTCCCTCTCACCTGCCTGCTCCAGCTCCGATGAATTTCAATTGTTTATACAGCAGCTTTGCATGTTGGCTGATATTTACCTAACTTTCTGTCACCTCCACTCTAACCAAGGATGCCTGTTTTTATATTCCCTAGCCTGACTCTCAGTCCACAAGGCTGGCCAGTAGTTCTCATCTAAAAAGGAACAAGGAGATATATAGTGGGATCAGAGCATTGTATTCTGTTGACTACTGGACCCACACACACGCGCACACACACACGTTTTCTTGTGGCAATGTTTAATAGCCTAAGAGTAAGGTTGGTTGATCAAGGAAGGTGGAGGAGAGAGACACTGCTGCTGTGCCTGGGTTGCTCATTAGAGAAAGGTGCTAGCAAGCTAACGTTATCTACCTAGCAACCCAGGCACAGCAGCAGTATCTCTCTCCTCTGTTTAATAGTTTTACCGTGAAATCTAGGAAACTCGCTAGCTAACCTTACTAGCTAGCTAGCGAACTAGCTAAGCTAGCAAGGTAATGTTATGTATCTACTAGCTAGAGAACTGAGACGCTCATTATAGAAATGTGCCACGAACATCGACAAACAATGAGTACCTGGGTTCGCTAGCTAGTAGATAACATTACCAGCTTACCTAGTTTGTTAGCTAGCTAGTAAGGTTAGCTAGCGAGTCTGTGGTGGGAATGCACAATGATTTGTATGATTACAGCCACAACAGTTAACCCTAGAACAATACGTGTCTGTGACATATAATGCATAAAACATGTAATAATATAATGACACAATATAAAGATATTATGAAGCCTAATACTTTACTTACATCCATAAAATTAATTGTTCCTGTAGATATTTATATGAACCAACACTTTGCTGTTACATTCAGATCAGATGTCCTACTGATAATGTAAAGTAGTCTGGAGGGTTGTGTTGATGATATCCAAATATAGGCTGTAATCTGACAACGGCAGCCTCTTCAAGATCTGTGTGTGTTTGTTTGTGTGTGTCTGTCTGTATTTGAGCTGAGTGAGTCAACCACTATGGTACACATATCATGAATGAAAATATTGTGGCCAGATCAAAATAATATCACACAAATTTAAAACTTAATATTGATAACCTGTGTATGAGGTGTTATATAAGGTATAGGATTCATTTAATTCAAAGTTTAGGACATAATTCAAACTTTTGCGCACACATTTTACCTCTGGCATTCATTATTGAAACACTCTCTGACACTACTGCCTTGTATTATGCTCATATAGACCACTGAAAGTCACTAGTGTATTTTGAAGATTTTACTACTGTGTGAGGATTTCACTAGTGTATGAGAGGATTTCACTTGAAGCAGAAACTAGTTCAGTAGAAATGGAAGGAGGCTTTAATAAAAACATTTGATGAAGAGTGTACTCTGAGCGAAGTGTCTTATGAAGAGTGTGCTCTGAGCGAAACTTTGGGCTTAACTGAGTGTGCCTCAGAAAACCACTTGCCACTGCTGCTTTGCCTATTCACCGATACCGTATTAGTGTGGTCCACTGTTTTAGCTTACCCTGTCCTTTTACTGTTCATGGTACCTGCCGTTTTTGTTTGTTTGCCCATTTTTGTTGTGGTGTTCCTGACCTCCCAGCCCCTTGCTAATACTGTTTGTCCTCCCCTTTCCCAAGGGTTTCTCTGGAGTGGGTGGTGGTGACGTTCCTGGGGGTCAATGCCTGGATTCTGGTGAGCCTCACCCTTCCCCCGCACTGAGTGTCGACGTTGCCTTGGTGTGGTGTATAATTCGATTGCAGAGTGCTTGCTTCTTGGGTGTATGTGCCTTAGGCACCTTAAAAGTGTGGTGTGGCTTCGCGGCATGGGGTGGGGCTCCTCCAGTGGTGTTGATCTCCTTGTTATGACTCTACCACCCATTCCTGGGTAGGCATCAATAGTAGTGTAGGCGGCGACTGTTATTAGTCAGGCTCACTCCTACCATCCTTAGTCTCTTTTTAAATGTTGTGAATAAATGATTGTATTTTAAGACTTGAGTAATAATGGTGTACAGAAAAGGATAAACTTGTTGAAGTTTGTTTCTGTCCTCTTTTACAACCTTACTTGTGTTTAAGGGGAACCCTCTGGCGTTACTGGGCTTATCTATATTATGTCTTAGGGTGGAAGGCCCTAGGTGGCGTTGTCTGTAGCACATTTAGCTTCTGTACCGGCCTTGGCCGGTCACACATACATGTTACTGACTACTGGTTGATCACGTTACAGACTACACATTATTGATTACATGTTATTGACTACAGGTCTTTGATGACATGTTACTGATTACAGGTCTTTCACTTCAGGATATTGATGCATAGGAAGATGGCGTGGCCGTGTCTAGTCGCCGTCGTGGTAGCTCCGGAGATTGTGCGTTTTTTTTAGTTTGTTTGTTTTTAATATCTTTTTTTGCACAAACACATCGGCACTAACATCATACAAAGGTTTTTGTCCACTTTTTCCTTCGACCCAGCGTGGCCGGCAGAGATCGCACGAGCGAGCCACAACAACAGTGGAGACGCATCTACGGGGAGATGAAGGAGAAAACATCAAGGAAAACGGAGCGGAATTCGGAACAGACAGAGTTCAAGCCCACCGTCCACCTCTGCCCAGCATCCTTCTTGCTAACGTCCAGTCTCTGGAAAGTAAATTGGATGATGTTAGGGCGAGGATTAGATTCCAACGGGACATGAGGGATTGTAACGTCTTTTGTCAGACGGAAACATGGCTGACCCCACTGGTGCCGGATCGAGCCATATGCCCAACCGAGTCCTTCTCTGTTTTCCGTGCGGATAGAACGGAAGAGTCTGGCAAATCTAAGGGTGGAGGGGTTTGCTTCGTGACCAACAACAAGTGATGCAACCCCAAGGACATTAAGACTCTTTCTCGTTCCTGCTCGTCGAACCTGGAACATCTGACGATCTCATGCCGTCCATTCTACCTTCCCCGGGAGTTCAGCTCGGTCATCACCACAGCCGTCTACATACCACCACAAGCGGACACCGACGTAGCTCTATCGGACCTACAGGATGTGTTATGTCGGCATCAGAACAAGCATCCCGACGCGGCTATGGTGGTGGCTGGGGACTTTAATAGGGCAAACCTAAAGAAAGTCATGCCGAACTTTCATCAGCACATTACGTGTGCTACCAGAGGGGAAAGAACGTTGGACCACTGCTATACGCCGTTCAAGAGAGGCTACAAGGCTGTCTCTTCCTCCGTTCGGCAAATCAGACCATGCCGCCATTTTCCTGCTACCGGAGTATAAACAAAGGATAGCACGGGAAGCGGTAGTGACGAGGGACGTAAAGCGGTGGTCTGACCAATCAGAGGCTGAGCTACAGGACGCTCTGTGTGACGTCGACTGGGACATGTTCCAATCCAGTTCCAGGGACGTCAGCGAGTTTACGGAAGTAGTAACGAGCTTCATAGCAACGCTAGCGGACACCATCGTCCCCACGGTAAAAGTTAGGTCCTTTCCTAACCAAAACCGTGGGTTGATAGATCCATCCGCGACGCTTTGAACGCCCGCACTGCTGCCTATAACTCCGGTCTTGTATCCGGCAACATGGACGAGCACAAGGCAGCGTCCTATGGACTGAGAAGGGCGGTGAAGGAAGCCAAGAGGAGGTACAGAGACAGAGTGGAGTCGCAGATGCACCAGACGCCTATGGCAGGGGCTACGGACTATAACAGACTACCAGGGCAGACCCCCCGCAATTGTGAGTGCCGACGCATCCCTAGCGGACGACCTGAACTCATTCTATGCACGGTTTGAGGCTAGCAACAACAGCGCTAGCTCGCCGGCTAATAATAACATTGTTAGCGCAGCTGGAGTGAGTTCCATCGCTAGGGATGAACACACGCTCTCTGTGACCGAGCACAGTGTGAGGAGGGCTCTGACGAGGGTGAACACCAGGAAAGCTGCCGGTCCAGATGGCATATCTGGGCGAGTACTGAAGACCTGTGCTAATCAGCTAGCTCCAGTGTTCACCACTATATTCAACATCTCCCTGGCTGAGTCTGTGGTCCCCGCCTGCTTCAAGAGATCCACTATTGTCCCTGTGCCCAAGAATGCTTCTCCAGCATGCCTAAATGATTATCGACCGGTGGCCCTCACCTCGGTGGTCATGAAATGCTTTGAGAGGCTGATTAAGGATTACATCTGCGCCTTCCTCCCTTGCTCCATGGACCCGCTGCAGTTTACTTATCGTCCAAACAGATCCACGGATGATGCTGTCTCCCAGGTACTGCACACCACACTCTCTCATCTGGACAGCCGGAAGGGGGGGCTATGTGAGACTGCTGTTCATTGATTATAGTTCAGCTTTCAACACCATAGTCCCCACCAGACTGGCGGGCAAGCTGTTGAGCTGGGACTGAACACCCCCCTGTGTGCCTGGATCCTGGACTTCCTGACCGCCAGGCCCCAGGTGGTCAGGGTGGGCAGACACACCTCCAACCCCCTCACCCTGAACATAGGATCCCCCCAGGGTTGCGTCCTCAGCCCCCTACTGTACTCCCTGTACACACACATGACTGTGTGGCCAGGTTCAGCTCCAACTCCATCATCAAGTTTGCGGATGACACAGTGGTGGTGGGCCTGATCTGCGACAACGACGAGAAGGCCTACCTGGAGGAAGTTGCTGATCTGTCACTCTGGTGCCAGGACAACAGCCTCCTCTTGAATGTCACCAAAACTAAGGAGCTGATTGTGGACTTTAGGAGGACAACAACAACAGAGGACGTACTCACCATTGGGGATAAATGGGACTACTGTGGAGAGGGTGAGCAGGTATAAATACCTGGGAGTCCACATCACTGAAGATCTGACATGGACAACACACACTGACACTCTGGTGAGAAAGGCGAGGCAGCGCCTTTACCACCTCAGGCAGCTGAGGAAATTCAAAGTCTCCCGGAGGATCCTTCAGTCCTTCTACTCTGGAGCTGTAGAGAGCATCCTGACAGGAAGCATCACTGCCTGTTTCGGCAACAGCTCCGCTCAGGACAGGAAGGCTCTGCAGAGAGTAGTGCGTTCGGCTGAACACACTATTGGAACTACACTCCCCACCCTGCAGGACTTATACACCAGGAGGTGCAGAACCAGAGCCTGCAGGATCATGAAGGAACCTCACCACCCCAACAACGGACTGTTTCAGCTGCTGCGGTCAGGCAAGCGCCTCCGCAGTCACGCTGCCAAAACAGAGAGACTGAGACGGAGTTTCTTTCCTCAGGCCATCAGGACTGTGAACTCTGACCTCACCAGGGCCCCCACCAAGACCCACACACTGCCCCTCTTATGCACACACACACTCACTCACACACACACACACACACACTTAGGTAATGACTACACATAATTTATAGTATATTACATTCATACGATTTCCCTTCCTACTATATTTTCATTTCCAAAAGTGCTCTTACTGTATATATTGTTTTTTTATATAAGAGCTCTTACTGTAATACTCTAAATATTGTGTTGTTTTTTTATTGTAAATACTGTGTACTGTTGCCCTTTCGCACATTCCCGTGAGCATTGCCACTTTTCATTTCACTACACACCCCGTGTGTGTATGTGACAAATAAAGTTCTTGAATCTTGAAACGTTAAAGACTACAGGACATCGATTACATGTTACTGACTACAGGTTAATAACTATCTGTTGCTGACTACAGGACATTGATAACGTTACTGACTACAGGTTATTGTTGACTTGTTACAGACGACAAAATATTAATTAGATAGATAGATGCTGGGGTTGCAGCAACATAACAGTATCACAAAAACAGTATGTACAAAATGTCAAATACAAGGCCTAAATACTAGAAGACACAAACATGAAGTAGAACCAGGGTGTACAGCGAATGGGTGGCATATTTACATGCGTATATACAAGTAATACGACTGGGAAGAGAAGCTTGTGAATGAATGGATGGTACATATATACAGAGTTGATGAATTGCAATGAATGAATGTGAAAGGGAATGAGGATGAATAAAGTGCAGGGCAATGAATAAATGCATACATATGTGTTACTAGCTACAGATTATTGATTGCATGTTACTGATTACAGGACACTGTTGTGAATAATATACTTTGTTCTAAACAATGATATGCTTTACAATAAGCAATATAATCTAGAGTGTGTGTGTGTTATGATAAATCTACATAAATATAGAATATGTTTGATTAAGCATGTAACCTAAAAGATCATAAAGTAATCATAAAGTTTCAATAAAGCTTCAAAAACATAGTCTAACGGTTTCCCTACAGTAATCATAAAGGTTTTTAAAAAATACAGTCTGAGGCCCTTCTGCACTAAGGGTGTCCAAGGTCAGGCGGCAGAGGCCTTAAAAAAAACCCAGGTGGGGCATGCGCAGACAAGAGAAGTCCAGGTGGCCATAACGTAATGGTAAAATGGAAAGTCCCTAAAATTCCCAGTTAACGGCTACGTAATGGTGTAAAACGGGAAAACGAGACCGCCTACATGCCCACAAAGACCCCCCCATAGGACCAAATTTGGCGTTCGGACACCATTATTTTCTTGCTGACAAAGCTAAAATTAATGAAAAATG
Organism: Hoplostethus atlanticus; assembly: GCA_034670405.1. Lineage (NCBI taxonomy): Eukaryota > Metazoa > Chordata > Actinopteri > Trachichthyiformes > Trachichthyidae > Hoplostethus > Hoplostethus atlanticus. The sequence continues at coordinate 490,676 of JAXDDX010000200.1, forward strand.
GGCGTAGAAATCAGTATTCTCCACCCAGTTTTTAGGGTTTATAAGATCATGCACAGACAGTTGTACGTCAGTCTGGTTCCGGGACCAACTCGGGTTTTGTCTCTGTTGAAGAATAAAGCTCTATTGCAACGAACTCTGATCATCTCCAGTGACTTCTTTGAACCTGTTTGAGACTCCAGTAACTACAGCATCTACAGAATCGTGAAGAAGTATTAAGTGTTGGCGTGGGGGTCCAGTCATCATCACTGGCCTGAGACTTGGACTTCTTCCTCCGACAACACTGATTACATGTTACAGTTACACTGATATCTGGAATAATATTATTACTGGTTTGTAATTCAGGTAATGGCCCTTCATCAATACCAAAAAAGTTATCAACCTCAAAAATAGCATCCACAGCTGTGTTATGTAGCCCTGTTGTTGATGTTGATTTCATGTTACTGACTACAGGTTATTAACTACATGCTACATATTATGGATCCCATGTGAATGACAATCAACTACATGTTACTGACAACAGATTAATGACTGTGTTACTGGCTACAGGTTACTGATTACATGTTATGTAATACAGGTTACTGATCATGTTACTGACTACAGGTAAATTATTACATGTTACTGACTTCAGGTTACTTATTACATAGTACTGATTACAGGTTATTGACTACATGTTACTGATGTGAGATTATTGATCACATGTTGCTGACTACAGGTTATTGACCACATTATGTGTGTGGAATAAATAAAAACAAACTTCCTCTCATATTTTTTTTATATGTGTGTTGAGTATGTAATGCATTCTGTGACTGAGACTTCAAACACTTAAATCATTTACACTGCATAATGGAGGTTCTTGTATGTTCATGTTCTCTTTGGATGGTCTTTGATTGTCCAATAACACTACAAGCCTCTCATAGCACAGGCGAGGTTTGTAACAAAAGCCCCAACAAGGTACAGTAAACACTTCACTGTGAAGCAGGAAATACCATTTGTCTCAGTGCAATCCCTCATCAAGACATCAAAAGGCTTTCAGTTGATTGGAATATGTGTTTTTTTGTTTTTTTAACAAACTGTGGTTATATAATTTACTTATCATAGAAATAATCTCTTGTTTCCATACACTGTGTTCCATACGCAATATACTATGTGTGTACTTTAAAAAAAAACAGAATATTATGATGCAAATGCATTTTGTTAGTTTGTTGAAACTGTACTTTAAAAAGCTCTAAAAGCTTCAGAGGAATTTACTGAGACCTACACATTTATAAAGCTGTTCTTGTACTATTAGGACCATTCACATATTGTGCACTTCAAGTTAACTGTGTGTGTGTGTGTGTGGCGGGGGGGTCACCATGACAACAGAAGCTAATTGATGCAGAGGAGAGAGGATGCTCCTCCTTTGAGGTTCATAACCCAATGAGTCAGGCTTGGATGAGTCCACACTCTTCTGATCTGTCCATCTGACACACTGCTGGGGTAAGAATACACTTTGCTTCTTTGTGATGGTTGGTTGGTTCCTTTGTTTCCCTCCCTCATCCTGGCCTCCTCAATCTTCCTCTCTCTTGATCTTGTCCTCTCTCTTTGCTTCCATTGCTTTTATCTCTTACCACATTTTTTGACATTTTCGGGTTGCCATGACTCATTTTACCTCACTGCTCTTATTGTGTTTCCTCCGCTTTCTCTTTTTTGTATTGTTTGTTTTTTTCGGCTTGTCTGGCTTTTGTTGTCCTCATGCATCCCAGAGCTTTTTAACATAATTTCAGTATCCAAGAAGTGCACAGAGGCAACAAAACTTGCATGGACTTAAGTTAAACTCTCCAAACTGGGACAAAATGAAACATTCATCAGGCCGTCTATCACTCCCCTGGCTACACCTGGCCATGGTAAAAATAACTTGGAAGTAAAAGCTTGCATGCTCTGATGGAGGTCTTACAGATAGGAGGTCTCACAAAGCCCTGAAGTGCTTTATCCTCTGTTAGTGCCATAAGGTCTAGTCATGAATAATAGAGTGTGTGTGTGTGTGTGTGTGTGACAGAAGAAGCCCTGAGGGCCTCAGCGATGACGACTGGTTGTATGAGGTCCACCCTGGAGCCTGAACATCGACTGACAATACAGGACAGCAAACACTGTGAGTACAAAGACCTGAAAAGTATCTTCCTAAATTCAAAATAAGGAATCATTTTAATTGAAGTGAAGAACTGTTTTGAAAAATGCTATATAATACACATATATATATCATTTGTCACGACCCAGCTCGTGTGGTCGGACAAAAGGAGCGTCACACCCTCCCCCATAAGAACCCCCCCCCCCCCAATAAGGAATAACCAAAATCACAACAATACAAAATCTTTTTTCTTTTTTTTTTTTTTACAAACAGCGTATATGGAAAGAATGTAAACAATAAATGCCATTTGCCTATACTCTCCGAGACCACTCCCCATGCAACTCCTTCCCCATCCTCAGCAATCTTAGATCCTGCAAAGCAGTTTAAGAGGAGTAGAGAGAGAGCATGACTAGGAGAAGGAAGCAGGAGCGAACAGAGCAGGCATTAACGTCTGGTAGCATCTGCCACTAGATTGTCCCACCCCTTGATGTGCCAGATTTCAAGACTATAAATCTGCAGGAATAGAGACCAGCGCACAAGTCTCTGACCAACACAGTCAACATAGTCCTCCATTCGAGGGAGTGGGAATGAATCAGGTTTTGTGAACAGAACCTCCTCCTCATACGCTGCCACCGTGTGGGCAGGGGAGACTAGCGCAAGCCTGTTTACCAAGAGAGCCAGTTTAATATTCTCTAGGTGGGGTTGTGGGCTTAATTCAGGTGATCCAGACGAACGGGTGTAATATGGTTTTAGCATATTGTAGCAACCTTGGAAATGTTGTTATTACGGTTATTGATGGTACATAGTGTTTGCAGCACATTACTGTTCATGTAATTACATTTGATTTGTGGTATGTTTTTGGTTGAGTGGCAGTATTCACAGAGGCCAGTATTTTTCTGTTGTATGTCTGTCTGTGTGCACAGTTGTCTGCAGTGTATCTTTGAGAAATGTCTATTGTTGTTAATTGTTCAGGTGTTAGCCAATTGCTGTTCTGATGACCAATATATTTTGTCCAATCATGTTCTGTGAGAGGCGGGACGGGATTTTTTTGGACAAGTCAGGAAAAAAAAAAAGAGAGTGGCAAGTGCACGGAGCTGTCACGCCCTCCACTTCTGCCTCCTAGCAGTCTCTCTACCTGTCTGTCTCTGTCTGTGTTTGTGTGTATGTGTTGGTGGGCGTGGCTCCAGACTCCGGCTCCTCCCTGGCTCATCATCCACCTCTCTCTCACCTGCTCTGCCTCTCACACCTGCAGTCCATCAAGTCATCACCTCCAGTATAAGAACCCCCGGCTTTCCAGCCACTCATCACCAGATCGTTGTTTGTACTGCCCCGGCAGTCTCGGTTCGTGGCTGCGTTGCAGTTGATCTCAAAGTTTCTCCTATGCCTTTGACTAACCCTGTTATCCTGTGTCCAGATCCAGTCTCCTTCCCTGACTCCCCGCCTGCCGACCTACCACCGCCTGTCTACCCTGCCTGCCTGTCTGTCTCCCTGGTTCCCTGCCTGTCGTCCTGTCTGCCTGTCTCCCAGCTCCGTTCACCCCGCTCCTGCACCAGCCCCTCTCCCCAGCTTGCCATTCCTGCCTTGCCATTCTCTGTACTAATTCCCCAGTAAAACCTGTTTTTTCTCTACCTACGTCTCTGTGTCTGTAGTTTGCACTTGTGTCCTGTTAACACGATCGTAACAGGAGCATGAAAGAAATAAACTCCTTTGTTGATAAAAGAATAGAAAAAAACTGTTAAGTTAAGGTTTGTAATCTTTGTTGTCAATGCTGTGTCACAACTAGGTACCAGAGTGGAAGCGCCAAAGTTTCAGTTGTCGTCAGACGGACATTTGACTATTCCTGAAAGTGGATTAGCTAGCAGAGCTACAGGGACAGTCGAGTGAGTGAGGATAGCATTTGTTTTAAAACTAGCCAGTGAGCTAGTGGTATTGTGTTTGAGTTATGAAAGTGAATTGAGTGCCGTAACGGGACTGTTTCTGATGGTCTGCAACGTTAAGTATTATCACTGGGAATTCAGCCATCGCGGGACAGATTGCTTCGTCAACAAGAGCCTGCATCCATTGAGACTGATTATTTTATTCTTTGAGTGTAAGTACTCAAAGTGGGGGCTCACAAGTCAAAGTGTTTATGCATGGGAGTCATTGTTCACTAACAGTATAGCTATTTACATCCTTTAAGCTACCTGAGGCCTCCCTGTGACCTAAGTGAGATCCCTACACAGAGAAATTATTGGTACATCCCACCATAGCTCCTCCCATGCGTTTTAGTGTGGTAATGGTAGATAATTGATTATTAAAGGCTTCCTATATATGATTTAAATTGAGTAGTTGGTGGGAAGGCTACAATATTGATATGGCAGAGCTGCGTGGACCTTCTCCGCTGAGGAGTGGCAATCAAATAGTTTTGTTCGGACGTCTGACAAACAACTACATGGACCAGTAAATTTAGCCTTGAAAGGTGAACCAACAATCAGCAGAAGGGCAAGAACTTGGTTACCTGGGCTAAATTGCCGACACGCGGCGATCATAGAGTCGCTTCATTTTATTTTGTGACTCTGCCAATTTCTCTTTTGCCATTTTTCCAGCTCCATAAAGTCTCTGTCTGAAGCCATTCACATAGTCCAGCAAATTTTTGGGAGGGTCTGTCATTTTCCAGTCATTCTGCAAGACAGCTAAAGGACCACGCAGTGTGCCTAAACACAAGATCGTTGGGGTTAAACCCAGTACTTTCTTGTGTTACTTCTCTAGCTGACAGCATGAGCTATGGCAATCCTTCTTCCCAATCCCTGTCCATCTCTGTACAGTAAGCATGAAGCAACAATGATTTCAGGGTTTGGTAGAAGCATTCCAACGCACCCTGACTTTGTGCATGATAAGCAGAAGACTGGTTGTGTTTGATGTGAAGCTGTTTCAAAATCTGACCAAATAGGTGGGAAGTAAATATAAATAAGATGACAGGCCTTCGGAGGATCTCTTCCATCATATCTGGAGAGCTCCAGTGCTCGAGAAGTAAATGAATGAGTGATTTCTTGTTTTCATCACTTGTGAGGAAAGCTTTCCAATCTGCAGGTCGATGAACATTCAAACCATTAACTATAAACCGTTCACCACAACCTCTACGATCCCTCTCAAGGAAGGAAAGCCCATACATACATGGATACTTTCTTGAACACATTGAGGAAACACATCCTGGCTCAGAGAAACTTTTGCGCGCTGGAGCAATCAGTGTAGCCAGATCACATATCCCAGGTAACCACTGCCACACCGACAAACCAATAGAGGAGACAGCTATGAAATGGCTTAAGTCAAAATCAGTTCTGGGACATATTCTGCTGGAATCTGTGGAATCACCAGTAATTATGAAGCCAGCCAACGTCACATCCTGACTGCCCATGCTAAGGGAGAGTTTGTAGAGGCCATGTGGAATATGATTAGCGGCCGAGGTGAGCATTCAGATAAGCAGCAAAAAGATCTAAGACCACGTGAAATCACTCGGTCCAAGGAGCAAGTGCAGCAAACAATAGAAGCATTTCAGAGTTTCATCAACCCATTTCAGCTTGAGACATCTCAGCCCTTGACAAGTTTGTCTTCAAGAGCAGCTATGCCAGAAGAGGTGCCCTATGATGTGCTGAATGCTCTGATGGCCAAACTCAAAAAGAAGAGTTCATCCGTGATTGACTTCTTACAAAAAATATCCTTTTTTTCGAACCTATCAAGAGGAACAAATTCAAGACGATGTCTTCCACCACACCTAAAAGGAAGCTTGTGGCATCAAACCAGAAAGTGATCCAGTATAAGGCCACAAGTGGATTTATCTTTCAGATCTTCGTCAAATCACAGCTACTAAGGTCACAAATCAGCATCTCTAACCTGATGTGCTATCCCCTGACTCTGACGCCATATTCCATCTCAACAATTGATGGCTTCTTTGCAAAAACCAACAAAGCACAAGGGCTGAACTACATGATCAAAGATGCTGAGAATACGCAGCTCCCTTCTCCTAGCCAATGTGGTCTCATTCAAGATGGGAACTCCTCATTCTACATGAACGATGTGCCCCAGATGATGAAGACTGTATCAGAGCGCATCTTCAAAAGTCTACCTGCTGCAGCTGAAACAGTATTCAGCACAGACACTTATGTTGACTGTCGTTATTCACCAAAATCAGTTGAGAGGGATCGTAGAGGTTGTGGTGAACGGTTTATAGTTAATGGTCTGAATGTTCATCAACCTGCAGATTGGAAAGCTTTCCTCACAAGTGATGAAAACAAGTAATCACTCATTCATTTACTTCCCAAGCACTGGAGCTCTCCAGATATGATGGAAGAGATCCTCCGAAGGCCTGTCATCTTCATAGAGGCTGGTCAAGCTTTCAAGATAGAATCTCATGCTGGAGTGATGTCAAAAGAACCTCTACCTGAGATCTGTTCAAACCACAAAGAAACTGATGTGAGGCTGATCATCTACATCAAGTATATCCAAACCAAAATGCCTCACATCAAGCTTGATGAGCTTGTGCTCAGTGGTGCTGAAGAGTTCACCTGTCGCCTCTATGGCTGTGGTCCTTGAGTAAAACAAGTTGATGAGGCATGAGAGATTAAGGTCAAGAAAATTTGTGGCTCAAGCCTCGAGCTTTGACCAGGTCTCTCCATTGATCTTTCAACCTTTCCACCTTGCAAGAGGGTCCTCTTGCAGCACATGAAAAGAGTCAACTTCCAAGTATGCATCTGGAAAAGGGCTCATGAACACTTCCCAGAAATCCCATCCCCTCTTGACCATGGGTTTCATGTCAACTCTGAAAATGGCAAGCTAGAACCACTATGGTTTGAGGGTGACGTCATCCCCAAAGCCCTCGTTGATGTCTTGGCTGACGAGGGGACAGACGAGGATTACCTAGTTGATGAAATCCATACAAATATGGATGATGATGAGGAAGAGGATGAAAATGATGCATATGATGATGATTAACCTGTTAAATCCACCTGATCGGCGGTGCACCGGATCAGGGTTAAGGTTTGGGGATGCCAGTGACACCACAAACTAAAAACTCACTAGCTCCCATAAAGTTTTGTCCACAGGTCTAACATTTTACACAGATGTAGTTGACATGATGTAAAAGGTATGTGGTTATTTTCATAGTTGTAACATTGAGCATGGCCTTGTTAATGCTACTCAAAGATGACTTACTGAAGACAAGAACCAAAAAAATAATTGTTCCTTCATTTTGAGCTGATGTAGTGTAGGTTGTGTTTTAACTCCATACTCCATACTCAATGAGCACATTTTCACAAACTAGAGCATGTTGCCTTTCAAATGAGTCCTCATACATGCATTTTGGCCTTACAGTTCTTCTGTTACAAGCTTTTTTATTTGGGTATGCCAATGACAAAATTTTAAAGGGGTTAAAAGGTGGACACCAGGGACTTTGATGCTCCCTTGTCTTTGGCTTTTTCTGTTGTTGTTTCTCCCTTTGGCTGTATTTAGAGTGTTTATCTAGGTCTGTTGTTAAATGTTAACTACTTAGGTGCACATTGATTTGCAATATTCATAACTATTGATGGTTGGCTTCTTGATCACATGGTAGTCATTGTGACTGTACACTACTTGAGTGTATTGGTTTGGACAAGCTATCTGTGCATATACAACATAAAAATATTTTGAGAACCATTTAAAATAATTTGTTTTCCTACTGTAGTATTCACTTTTCATGTTCTTCACTTCAGATAGCAGTAGTAGCAGTACATATGAACATATTGTTAGATGCAAGAAATATGCTTACCCCCATCTGGAAGGCTAGTGACTGAAAATTCTGTTTTCTCTGATTTGAGGTATAGTGAAGAATTTACAACTTGTAGCTTGGGAAGTTTTCGATATACAAGTGAAGCAGAGATATTCACCATAAAGTGCTGGAAAATAATCTTTTTTGATAAGAATTTGTCAAGCGGACAGTAATTTCTTTTGTCTTTTTGGGGTTGTTGTGGGTGATATTTTAAAATAGAATGGCAGCAAGCCCCAGAATCTTATTTTGCTACTTTCCCCATTGTTTCAGGATACTCCCTGCCAAATGTCATACTTGTATGACTATTTAGGCAATTGTAGTACCTTTTAATATTTGCATTTACATCATTTCGCCAGAAACATGTCCCAAAAAAGCCGTTGAGACCAAACAGCCCCGAGTTGGGGGTGCTCGTTATCAACTTGTGATGGCCCAAGGTATAGGCTATCAGAAAATAATAGTGAAAAAAAGGTAGCAGAAAACATCCTGAGGGCTGGACCTGGCTCCCAACCTAAAAGTTAGATCCTTGATCACCCTGAATGATCTTGGGTATGCCAAATATAGAGATGAAATTAGACAGAGCCTTCACCACCAACCTAGTTGTGATGGTACACAGAGGATATGCAGCAGGATATCTAGTAGTCTGGCACATTAAATCAAATCAAATCACATTTATTTGTATAGCCCTTAATCACCGTTACAGTCTCTAAGGGCTTCACAGTGCCCAACATGTGAAAATAATAAATGGTTAGTACACGACATCCCCCAGCCTTAGACCCTCACAGAGGACAAGGAAAAACTCCCACAAACCCTCACTGGGAAAATTGGGAGAAACCTTGGGAGGGGCTACTCAGAGAGGGATCCCCCCACCAGGACGGTTGGGCATGCAATAGATGCCGAGTTTGGGCAAGCAGCGTATACACAATATATGAAAGTTTATTTTGGTGGGACATCCAGATCTGATGGGGCGGCATCACAGCAACGGCAACTCAGTCAGCGTCATCATAGGACTAGGGGACCATGCAGGCACCAACACTGCCCAGATAGGAGAACGCAACGTCCGCTCAGTCAGCATCGTCCTAGGAGGCGGGACCAACCAGACGCCAACTCTGCCGGGCTGCGGCCTGGAACAGATAGGAGACTCACCCACACACACTCTCACTCACACAGACAAACATGACCAGCGTCAGTGGACAGGAACAGGAAGACCAGGAGAATAGGACATGTAGGCAGGATGCTAGTATCCATCGGCAGGACCCTGATCTAGGATGAGCTAACTGGTCTAGCCTTACTCTGAGAAGAGACTGAGCCACTCCCTCAAGGCTGGTCAAATGACAGAGAGAATAAATGGGTTTTTAGCCTTGACTTAAAGACTTCGATAGAGCCTGCCTCTCTGATTGAGGCAGGCAGACTGTTCCATAGATAGGGAGCCCGGTAAGAGAAGGCTCTGTTACCTGCAGTTTTCTTTTTGACTGCTGGGATAGACAGGTAGCCAGCGTCCTGAGATCTGAGGGCGCGTGGCGGTTTATAAGGTTTAATCAAATCGGATGGTGCCATCCCATGTAATGATTTATATGTAAGTAAAAGCACCTTAAAGTCACACCTGGCCTGAATTGGTAGCCAGTGTAATTACAGTCAATAGGTAATTGCTGCCAGTCTTAGATCGAGGCAGAGGACCAACACAATCAACTATTAAATGCTCCAAAGTTTGACCAATAGCTGGAATGGGATACAGAGGGGCAGGTTATATGCCCTGGTTTGGCTTTCCAGTCAACTGGCAGGTGTGACATGTTTTGATGTAAGCAGAAACATCTTTTTCAAACGGGGCCAAAAGAAATACCTGAGAATGTGGTCAATTTCTACCACCCAAGTGTCTTGAGTTGCCATGGGACGTCTGCAAGACCAGGTTGCGGAGCTTAGTGGGCACAACAATCTGACAAACAGCATCACCAACAAAACTATCACCACGGGGCATCCACTTCCTCATTAACAGGCCATTCTTAAGGAAGTAAGCATGGACCCTACTGTCCAACACAGCCTCCGAGGGAAGCTTCTCAAACATCTCTTTCAGAGAGGGGTCAGCTTTCTGTTCAATCACCACGTCACTGTGAGAAACTGTGTCAAGCAAGGGTACAGAAATACTGAGTATCTGTAGCAGTGCACCACCAATTGAAGTGTGTTAACATTTTCCTGTGCAAATTCTACATGAGTCTGTTTATCTCCCAAGTTCTAAACATTGATGTATTAACTGTTGAATAGTTCTCACTGTCAGCTGGGAGCAGAGTAGAATAGACTTCCTGGGCTTTTCCAGTCAAAACACATTGCAGCATTAAGGTGCGATCAGAGTCAGGCCACTTTCTTGATTCCTCGTTCGAACAATGAAAAAAAAGTATCTGGATCCTTCCCATTAAATTTTGGCAACAGACGTAGATTACTACCAATATCAAAAGAGGATACACTGTGTCCAGGTGAAACAGAACAATCGTCAATAAAGTTATCACCTGAGAGTTTACCATCTCTGATCAACTTTAATTTGTAATGCTGCAAATCTTTTTTTTATTTTGCCTGTTCTGTCTGCTGCTTCAGCTTTTCACGCTCCAGCTGCAATAACAGCAACTCCTTTTGCTTGAACGTTAGACTAGCACTAGCCGTGGTCTTAGGGGTGGTAATTCTGTTGAACTGTTGAAGGAGAATCCTCTACTCTAGCAACAAGGATGCCAGAATTAAACAGATTTGCTTTCAAAGCCGCCTTGACGGCTTCTTTGGGCCGTTTATCACCAATGTCAAATTAATAATGCTCTGCCATTCTCAACAACTGGTCTTTGGTACAAAGATCTAACAAGTCCTCAAAGGAGCCTGAATGAAATGGTCTACTGTAATCATCGGCTATACTAAGCAAATGGCAACTACAAAAAGGAGAAGTACAGTGCAGATACCGCAAGGCACGAGAGAAAGTAAATACCCAAACAGGATAGCCTACAAAAATGGAGCTTCCCATAACTAGACTACCTGAATATACTAACCTACCTGACTCAACTTTAGTCTTCATGCAGCTACTGGCGGTGGGTAATTATGCACTTAAGCCCGCTGGTGAGAGAACAGCAACCGGCATGTCGGCGACCTTCCCCAAACCACGGCTGTGCCCCCGAGACAACTGCTCAAATCCACGTTTGCCACAACATTTAGTCGTTTTCAACAATTCCCAAAAGAGGAAATGTTGTTTATGCCTAGCCAGGGAAAACAGCTGTAGCTCGAGTCAGCATTAAAAGACTATCAAGAAAACTTGCTGTTGCACACCAACGGATCAACACCTACCCTTCCTTTGCCCAAAGTTCCAACAGGAAACAAACATCTCCAGCCTGGGCGATACCTGAAGACTGAACCAGATCTCTTCCAAACAGCAGCAAAACAAGAGAAAAGGTTTGTGTGGTCAGACAAAAAGGGAGACGCACACCTAACTTGATAAATAATAGTGAATTTATTAACTAATAAGACAGAAAGTAGATGTGAGCGATAGTCAGTTATGTCAGTCAGATAGTCAGTTATGTTATGTTGAAGGGTGTCAAACAAAAGAACAATCACAATGCCAAACAAAACCAAACAGTAGGTGCATTTGGAGAGAGCAAGCGAGAGGTCTGGACAGAGTAGCTTTTATGGAGGAGACAACCCGGGCCCAGGTGTGTCTCATCAGCTCAGTCCACCAATCACCTGCAACAGACAAGCAAAACATACCCGGCTACAGGAGTGTCACAATATATAATAACTAGATTTGGTACATTCTCTGAAGAAAATGTGAATGTGCTAGTGTGCTTGCTGACAAGGCAAAAGTGTCAATGTGTGTGTGTTGGTGTGTCTGCTCATGGAGGAAAAAACCCATGTAATTTAATTCCAGCTTAATTACAGAAACCAGCTAAATGGCCACACCAACCTTTGTCCGAGCTAATACAGTAGCTAATAATACAGGTAATACAGTATTTAAAGCCCAACCGAAGCAAAAAAAGAAAAAGAAAAAGAAAGAGACAATTACACTCAATTTCCACTGGGTACGTATCTCACCCAACCTATTGTCTGCCAGCCCAGTTCCCCTTTTTTGGGGGGCACGGTAATGTGCCATAGTGAGTTCCGGGAACGAGTCATCAAGTCCGGGTCAATGACAGCCAGTGGTAGTCCTTAGAACAACTTCGGGTAGCTCTCTCTTTTTTCATTATACATGATTTGCATCCCTGATAAAAGAAGGAGAGATATGTAGCAACGGCGGCGCGCCTTCTCCGCTGGAGGCTGACCGGCGTCGGGGCGGCGGGCCGATCCGCGCTGCGGTCCCGCAGTGCCTCCCGCACCGCGCTCCTCTGATGCCACCTGCGCCACGGCGAGGAGCGTCTGGGTCTGCTGCTGCAGGACTGCCGCCTGCGCCTCCTGCATGGCCACCAGTCGGCCCACCAGGTTCTCTAATGGTGATGCCTCTGCCATCATCCCGGACGAGCCCCCACTGTAGCAAGGATGCTACCACGGGTAGGCAGAGGCGGAGACTTGCGGTGGGTTGGCGTGGCAGCGTCTCTCTCTCTCGTGCGGCGCGCCTTCTCCGGGTTCCGGCTCACTGACATGCCCAAAACACACACGCACAACATGTATTAGTCCCCACTCAGTCCTGATGGGCTGCAGCCGGTGTCGGGGCAGGGCGAACCCGACTCCACCTCCAGCCACCTGCCCAACCACACCCCCCAGTCTGCCACAAGATATTATTCAAAGAGGTAGCTAAATTAGGTGTTTCTTCAGTCTCTTTAAAAACCTTACTAAATAGTGATGACAACCAATTCAACTCACAGAAAAGACAGTATTGGACTCAACTGCTCAATATCCAAGAATGATAAATGGATATTTTCTAAGATGGAAGATGGAATACCGATTTCCGACTTCGACTGGAACGCACCATATGTTCTCCATGATTCACCAGCTGGATGGTGTTTAATGGCAGACAAAATGATTAGTGGCAGTGGGGAACCGATTTCAAAGGACTACAAATGTAAGTAGAAAATATTTATTTCACTAAAATAGTTTGTGTGTCATAGTGTTTTCATAATAAGTATTTCATGGTTAAAAATGGGCCTGTGAGCTTTTTACCATGCTTGTGGTAATTTCCATAGAGATTAGTTAGTCTGCCTTGCTTTTGTAGCTCATATTAGCTATTAGCTAATATTATCATATTAATATTGAGGTTGCTGATAAATACTTAAGAATAAATAAAGATGTATACTATACTACAACAATGGTGTACATGTTTATTTGTTTTATCCAGGGACAGATGAGGGCACCGTGGCCTCGTCAGATTTCAGATTTTCTAGTTGGCATGGAAGGCTGGAGGTAGCCGCTTTAGCATGGATCTCACTGCTTCACCTCTCTCCAGGACATCATTTCTCATAATACTGTTTAATTGATTGTGTTATTGATTAAGTCCACCTATGTGTATTTGTTTACTGGAATAAAGTTGTGTTATTAAAGTTTAAGCTGTTTTTCTCTGATCATGCATACAAATCCTGGGCTGATGCTCATGCCCCGTCCAATTGGCGGTTTATTTGCTTACTTTGGTCTTGGTTTTGATTTAAGCACTTTTTATCCATTTTAATTTTATTCTGATCTCATGTCTCTTATATGATATGATCGTCTAATATGGACTGTTTTTTTGGCCGTAGCCCTTTGGCAAATCTCTGAAGTTTTATTTTGACTTAGAGGCACCGTACACGCCATGGTTCATGTGACATGACTACTACTGCTTGCAGCTATGCCCTCACTGCTATCACCGGCAAGTTGTCTAGGCTGTTTAGCCCTGAGCCTGAAGATTACTAAACTGAAAGGCTGGATCACCATGCTGCTCCACATCAAGGAAGATGAGCAGCTCTTGGACTCTCTAGTCACAGGGAAGCCGATAGCAATATGACTCTTCCATGGTCCAGTGTTAACATCAGGATCGGAGATCAGATGAAGATGACTGCTGGGTCATGCTCAAACCCAAAAACCCAAGCTACATGCTTGTTCTACACCTTCTGCCCCTGAAACATGGGCTACTGCAGCACAAGGTAAATGGAGGGGTGCTTCTCGTCTCCCCTTGCTGGTCCGGGTGTTAGAATATCAAGTGTCTCTAAGACTAACTTTACACCCTGACAGTGTATGCCAAAGCGTAACACAATAGGCAGGCAGCATCCTCACCTGTCCACTGACTAAGATTTTGGGGAGATGGCAGCACATCATAAGTATCCCCTATAGTCCCTAGATTACAGTCCACCTTTGATGCTCTACAGACATCTCTTATTAATCTCATTCCCCTACACTTGAGTCCTGCCTTGACAGAAACATGTTTGTTGCCATGTAAAAATCTCCACTGTAGGTCCCCTGACCTCTTAGGAATAGGGGGCTTATAAAACACCCTCCATCTAAAGCCTGTCGTACTCCATTCAAGAGTCCTGATGTTCCTGACTTTAACCACTATATTTTCAAGGTCTTTCCACTTTATGCCTCCCCAAAACTCCCCAGACTCGGAGTAGAAAATGTAAGGAGTTTCCCTTTCTCCTACTGCCAACCCCCGATCTCAGCTGAAACACTCTGAGAGGGAAAACTAGGAGGCTCCTCTATGGAATCAAGATGGGGTCTGTGACAGGTGTCTTGTCACACTAGGGAACTGATGGATGGAGCAGACACAGGGAAGTTTGGGAGAGACAGAGGTTTTACTCTTTTTAAACAGACTGGGCCCATAGGCCAACATACAAAAATAAAGCACAGGCTTTTCAGCTTCTTCTTTCATGCAGGCTGCCACTGTCTCTCAGGCATCTCTAGCCCCGACCCAGCTTCACTGTGAGGGATTTAAGCACAGGTTAATTGTGTACAATCCGCCAAACCACTCACAGGCAAACGGCAAACAATAGGGCTGTGAACGCACCGTCACGCCCGGGGACGATTCAATATGGTGGTGTATGAGCTTGTGCGTCCTGGCAGGGGGGAGAACACATCAGCAAAATGTTGTTGCAACTCGGCAACCTCCGTTCTCTGGCGAGGCAAGAGATGGTCATCTAAAGGGACCGGAGCAGGAACGAGTGGTTTTGGCACCTCCGGTCCCAACTCGTCCCTCTCCGTCACCGCCATAGCCAGAGACACGGGGACCGCCTCCCTCCAGATTTTGAGGAGGTTGAGGTGGTAGATCTGTGGCGCCCCCCCTCTGTCAGAACACGCAACCTCCTAGTTAACTTCCCCCACCCACCGTGTGACCACAAAGGGTCCTTGCCACTTGGCGAGCAATTTAGAGCTGGAAGACGAGAGCAACACAAGCACTTTATCTCCTGGTGCGAACTGACGTAATTTTGTTCCTCTCTTGTAGAGGCGCCGGTTCACACCGGTTCAGTGTTTTGTCGTAACCGAGGTGACCAGCGATGGGGTTATGATGAGCCACCTGGAAGACTGGTTCCCAGTGGCTTTTTGGCACCAACACCTGGGTAGTCTCTACTCCTGTCTGAGTGTCACAACTCACTCAGTACAACCTGTCCCTTACCACTGAAAAGTATGGATGAGTGAGCGCTGTGTTCGGGTGTACCCGATAACCATCAATGGTAAAGGCAAAGCGCAGTGTGTCATCCCGAGACTGCTCAAGGGGTAAGTCCTTGAGGGGACGGTGCCTAATAACAGGGGGCGCGACAGGCTGGAGCTAACCGCTGGTGCGGGTCGGATCGACAGGGGTGGCCGCTGCTCCAGCGCACTCCGATCCCGGGGGGGAGGGACAGGTGGTCGCACCAGGCTCTGGTGGATAAGGGTCTGCGGCGCAGCAGAAGCCTCGGTGGGTGGCAGACGTCTTTGGGACATCATGACCTCGGCAGCGGCCATCAAGGGGTTAACCATGCCGGAGGCTCCACCAGCCAACGCTCCGGATGAGATGCTAGGGGACTTTTTTAAGCCCCTGCCCTCGTCTCGTCCTCTCGTTATCTGCCTGCTCTTCCCACCGGTTCAGCCCTACCTGAATGAAGCGGCCAAGGACCCGTCATCAATTAAAGCCCCAGTTAAGGCGTTTGCCAACCTCACCAGGGTAGAGGGTTGGAGCGCTCAATAGGCAAGGGGGATACCTCGCCTAGTCTCCCCTGGCGGCACTTCTCTGTCCGGGCACTGGATGGTGTCCAGACGAGAAACTGCTGCCCCCCTCCCGTCTCCATAGGCAGTTGGCCGCTCTGGCAGACAAGACATATTTCTGTTCGGCCCAGAGCGCAGCCAGCGTCAACAACATCGCTCTATTGGCTTCTGCCCTATTATCATTGACAGTTGGGAAGGTGGCGAAGTTTGCCGTCGCCATCCTCCTACTCTCACTGCCGGTGGCAGAGGGAGTTGGATGGTGCATGGCCTAGTCTACTATGGCACAGAGAGCCATATGGCTCTCCCATGCTTCCATGACGGAGCAGGAGAAGCTCCGCCTGATCCATGGGCCTCTGTCGCCGGATGGCTTGTTCGGCCCCAAGCTAGACGGTCAACGCCCCGCCCCCTTTAAACCTGCGCTTCTCTTCCCAACAGTTTGATGGCTGTCTGGGGAAAAGTAAGTGACCAGGGACGGACTCCCTTGGATCACACAGACCAGTGTGATGGCCTATTCTAGACCTACGCCCCCTCAACAAGCTAGTGGTGGCAAGAAGGTTCAGAATGCTCACCACTAGAGCACTGTTAAGGTGTGTGAGAAAGGGCAACTGGTTAACGTCCGACATATAAATAAATTATTCACCAGAAATAGCACCATCACTACTTTGGGAAACAGGGAAAGCGGTTTTAAGAGGAAAATTCATATCATATTCCACACACAAGAAAAAGAAAGAAAACGAACAGGAAAGGTACTTAGAACAAAAGATTAAAGAACTAGAGCACGTCAACGCAAATAATCCCACAGCACAAATCCAGAATGATTTACGGAAATACAAATTGCAACTGAATGAACATACAAATAGGAAAACTCAATTCCTCCTACACAGACTCAGACACGAACATTTTGAATACAGTAATAAATCTGGAAAGTACCTGGCCAATCAAATCAAGTGAAACTAAGAAAAAACAACAATCCCAACGATTATGAACTCAGCAGGGAAGATTGTGCAGACACCTGAGGAAAAGTCCTTCCAAGACTTTTATACCAACCTATACTCATCAATACACAAACCAAGCCAAGAAGATATTGACACATTTCTAAGCAATATTGATTTACCACAACTTACTGAAGACCAAGCAAATGCACTTGAGAAATCGTTTACAATAACAGAAATCCAATCCAATGCCTAAAAATAAATCACCAGGACCTGATAGCTTCCCTGCTGAGTTCTATAAACACTTCTGGAATACTTTAGCCCCCGTTAACATCTGAAATAAAAAAAATAAAAAAAACTTCCAATAGACATGAACACTGCTACAATCTCTCTTTTACTAAAAACCAATAAAGACCCCACTTCTCCATCAAGCTATCGCCCCTTATCTCTCATCAACAGAGACACCAAAATCATTAGCAAAGCCCTAGCATCAACAATCGAACTACTCCATCTATCATCCACGCAGACCAAACTGGCTTTATTAAAGGAAGACACTCATCCAACAACCTACGCAGACTATTTAACTTAATCCATTACGCATCTCACACAAACTCACCAACAGCCATAGTCTCATTGGATGCAGTAAAAGCATTTGACAAAGTAAATTGGGAATTTTTATTTTCTACACCCACTCTCCCCGTCTTTATTTGCCATCTTCATTGAACCACTTGCAGCAGGTATCCGTCAAAAAATAAACATCACAGGAATCCAAACAAAAAATATGCATCATAAGATCAGCCTTTATGCAGACAACATTTTCTTCATTACCCGAACCATCCGCATTATAAACACTTTCTCTAAAATCTCTACTACACTATCAACTGGTCTAAATCCACCATTCTCCCACTCAGCCCTAATAGTTGGGATGTGGCAGTCCAAACACCACCTCTCTCTCTGCACACTGGTAATATCACATATTTAGGAATCAACATTTCCCCTAGGCTGTCAGAGTTTTCAAAATAGTAGAGGACAACCTTCAACATTGGATGAATCTACCAATATCCCTCATAGGCAGAATTGCTACAAATCGCTATCAAAATGACCATAGTACCCACAATAAACTACCTATTTTCAATGATCCCAATCCAGCCCCCACCCTCCTGGTTCAAATCCCTAGACTCCATCATCTCAAAATTCTACTAGAAAAACAAGACACCTAGAATCAAACTAGCCACTTTACAAAACTCCAAAACCCAAGGAGGTCTGGAAGCTCCAAACTTTCTCCATTACTTTATTGCCCACCAACTACAATACATTCACAATCCAACAACTCCTGGACAGATATAGAACAAACATTATGCAAAGAAATCCATATGTCAGACTTTACCATTCATAGGCCGCTCCATCACACACCATCCTTGTTTCAATAACACTACCATAGATACAACCATTTTCTTTCAATTTCTCCAGATCAAATCATCTATTCAGACCAAAATTACATTAAAACATTGAACTTAGATCTTCCCCCATTAACATCAAACCTGATCAATATCACTACAAAAAAAACAACTTCTACCCCAAATCTATAAGATATAAGACCTAACAATATCCATCCCTTCAAAAAAATGGGAACAAGACCTAGCTCACCCCCAGTGCCGACTTCTGGACGCAAATCTGCAAAAACATCTTCCCCAGATAGCAATGAGACTCGGGCCAGCGCCCACTTCACTGACGGCACAATCGGCTGAGTGTCAGATTCGGCTGCTGTCAGCTGAGCCAGAGCCGCGCCGACTCTGGCAGTGGAGGGCTTGGGTGAATACTGGTTTATTGTCACGGAAAGAGTCTGGCCCGACTGTAGCTTGCCAGATATGGCCCAGATCATGATGTCTGAAATTGGACCAACTCTGGTCAATATTCGGCATATGACTATATTTCATTGCCTAGCAACACTATGAAACATATCTGGTTGAGTAGAGGGCTCGAGCTTCAGTTTTCACTTGGCGTTTTGACTCTGCTGCTGCAATCCTTCAGCCTACGAAATGTTGTATTTTTTATTAGTAATTCCAGGTGAGTAACGTCACCATCATAGGTTTGTGTAGTTTAACTAACAAAATTGCCATTTATGCTGTTGATTTTACTGTTGTTGCACTCAAATCTTTTAAAAATAAATCTGGTAGAAGCGACCGCTAACGTTACAGCTAAGATAAAGTGCGGACTCTACTTGTGCTTTACTGTTAAGTTTGTTCATCTCTAGTGGCTGTATGGGTCTATCTGTCTGTCTAGTCTCTCACTCTGTTTCCTTCCCTTGACTCTTTATCTTTGTGTGAAGGCAGTGGATGAGGAGATCGAGAAATACATTAAGAGATGGAGGAAGGAAGGCAAGAGAGGAAAGACCAGTGAGAAGAAGAGAATGAATTATTTAATTATTATATATACATATATATGTGTATATATTGTCGGAGGAAGAAATCCAGGTTTCAGGCCAGTGATGAAGACCGGACCCCCACGCCAACACTTAATCTTCTTCACGATTCTGTAGATTCTATAGTTACTGGAGTCTCAAACAGGTTCAAAGAAGTCACTGGAGATGATCAGAGTTTGATGCAATAGAGCTTTATTCTTCAACAGAAACAAAACCCGAGTTGGTCCCGGAACCAGACTGACGTACAACTGTCTGTGCATAATCTTATAAATCCTAAAAACTGGGTGGAGACTGGGTGGAGAATACTGATTCTACGCCCATTTTTCATCAATTTCAGCTTTGTCAGCAAGAAAATATTCTTTGTCAGCAAGAAAATAATGGTGTCCAATCGCGGCCGAAAAACCCATGGCGTTGGAGATATTCTTATTCACCATTATACATGGCCACCTGGGCCTCTCCTGTTTGCGCATGCTCCGCCTGGTTTTTTTAAAGGCCTCTACAGCCTGACCTTGGACACCCTTATTGCAAAAAGGGCCTCAGACTGTATTTTTTTAAAACTTTATGATTACTGTAGGGAAACTGTTAGACTATGTTTTTTGAAGCTTTATTGAAACTTTATGATTACTTTATGATCTTTTAGGTTACATGCTTAATCAAACATTTTATATTTATGTAGACTTATCATAACACACACACTCTGGATTATATTGCTTATTACAAAGCATATCATCGCTTAGTACAAAGTATATTATTCACAACAATATATTCAATATTCTTGCAATTGTTTATAATAAATATTAGAATGGTGCAATTCAGTGTTTGCTGTCAATCAATACCACAACTTTTCATTATCAAATATTTGGGCTTTTTGGGCTTTATACAATATATTGTTGTATGAATGTAAATGTTTGTTAAACTGTGTTGTATATTTTAGACTATTTAGAGGGAATTAAAGAATTCAGTGAGGATGGAAAGGGAATAGTATATAATCTTAAAACGGGCCTGTGCTGGGGCTATTCTGGTTCAGAATCGGCTTGGATTCGGCAAACAGAACTGGGCCGTCATTCAAAACAAGGTCGGGCCAACTCCGGGGTCCGGTGTAGGGCCAACTAAAGCTGACTCGGCAGGTGAGAACTGGGCCACAACTGGACCGGCATTTCTTTGCTATCTGGGTATATAATCTTAAATCGGGCCTATTCTGGTTCAGCGTCGGGGGAATCGGCTTGGATTCGGCAGACGGAACTGGGCCGATGTACTCGGCCCGATTCTGGGCAGTCATTCAAAATGAAGTCGGGCCATCTCCGGGTTCCGGTGTCGGGCCAACTAAAGCTGACTCGGCATGTGAAAACTGGGCTGCGATCGGGCCAGCATTTCTTTGCTATCTGGGTTCTCTATGTCCACCAACACAAACATGCAACTCATACAATACAAGATCATTCATAGAGTACACTACACAGGGAAAAGGATGTTTAAAATGGGTTTTATACACCCTGACATTTGTCCACACTGCACACAAAACACCACAGACAGCTACATGCATGCCACATGGGACTGCACACCCATTAAACAATTCTGGCGGGACATCACTGACAACCTCTCTCTTCTTCTGGGCTGTCACATCCCACTATCCCCTCCCTCCACTCAGCTTACTAGGAGATTTATCCAACATCAACCTAAACAACACATCCAGTAGAATACTCTCCATAGCCCTAGCCATCGGCAAGAAAACTATCCTCATGAACTGGAAATCAAGGAACACAATCAATACTACACTTTGGAAAAATCTACTAATCGTCATATCAATGGAAAAATTATCTGCCTCCATCAAAAACCAAACCGCTGATTTTGACGTAATCTAGAATCCATTCATCAATACTCACTCATTTTACTCATCACACCTCTTTTTGCCTGTCCACCACCCACAATAAACATGCATACTGACATTCACACATACATAGCTGTCATTACTCTTACACCGTGATCCCTACAAATGTTTAATCTGACATACACTTGCACATACACAATCATCACACAACAAACATACACAAATTCAGACCCCCACCCCACGTCCCCTCTAATGTATCCCTCTCTTCCGGCTCTTTTCTTTCTCTTCTCACTCTCTTTCCCTCTATTGTACACTTATTAACTTAAATATTTGTTGTTTTTGTTGTATTTGTTTTTGTCATTACTATCATTATTACTAGAATTATTGTTACTGTTATTAATGTTATTAAATAAAGTAAAAAAAACTGCAATTGAAAGGGGGGGGGGAAGTAATTAGTTGATATAAACTTCAATATAATTCAGAACTAAATGTCACTCACTGAAAATGCCATCAAAGGGGTGAAGTAAACAAAAAGAAGATGAAAGATTGTAGTAGCTGATATACAAACTGGCAAACTGACGAACATTCCTGGGGCGGCTGTGGCTCAGGAGGTAGAGCGGGTCTTCCTCTAATCAGAAGATCAGAGGTTCAATCCCTGGCTCCTCCAATCCACATGTCGAAGTGTCCTTGGGCAAGACACTGAACCCCAAATTGCTCCTGATGGTCAGGCCAGCACCTTGCATGGTAGCTCACTGTTATCAGTGTGTGAGTGAGTGAATGGGTGAATGAGAGGCATGTACTGTAAAGCGCTATATAAATGCAGCCATTTACCATTCTGAGGACTCTTCTTCTACAGCTGTTAAACCTAGAAGGGAATAACATTCCATTGGTACCATTACAGATATACTGTTCATCAAAGTCTTTTCTTTGTTATCAACCCTAAGTAATATGACATGTCTTACTGTGTGACAGACCAGGAGGCGCTAGAGACCCTGGTGGACAGGAAGTCAGGAATGACGAAGGAGGAGGGGGAAGCTGAAGCTTTCGGCCTGGAGCAGCAGGAGGAAGACCAGCTGAAGAAACCTCGTAGGAAAGACACACCTGTGCTCAACTCCCCTCCACATATACCAGGTCAACATGCGTAAACACACACGTATAAACATGCATTTATGTACGTTTCAATGCATGTATGGTAGATGAGCATGCACAGATAACAGCAAAAGATACTGTAGCTTTTGTAACCATAGGGCAGGGGTAAGCAATTAAAATTTCAAGAGGTCCAAATTTCAAATTTCTTCCCCAGCAAAGGTCCAAACCATCATAATATTAAACTTATATTATTAGCCTACATTATAAGCCTATAATTATACATAACACTACATACACTACATTATAAGCCTATAATGTAGTCTATGACTATAAAAGTCAAAACTCCTGTCTGTTATTACATGGTTGGTTGCGTCAAGGTCACGTGCCGTAGGTGATAGACTTGAACTTGCTTTTCCCACCTCATTTGTAAACAACCATTGAAATGAACTGCCCCCATCGGACAAAGCTTCTACTCGAGTGTATTGGCAATGGTGTTTATCGGCGTGTTCACCTATGTTGTTTTTTCGAAAAGTTGTCTTTTGTAATATATTCCCCGTGGTGTGCCTTTCGCAGACAGCTTCTTCTTTCATGCATTGTAAACAATCGATTTGATTGGCTTAATTGTGTGAAGTGATTGAAATAACACACGTGATGAACAAGACCAGACACTCGGGCCTTGGCTGCAAGAATGCTCAAGTACAAAAAATGAATAAAAACAACAGATGTTAAAGGGGTCATATTATGGAAAACGGCTTATTCCTGGCGCTTATACATGTTCCACAGGAAATCATTTACCTAAGTAGCTGAGAAAATTTGAAATCTGGAAGTCAACCCGTTTTTCTGTATTTTCCTTTTTCCAAAAACGGTGCCAAAGATAGGATAAAAACAGGCCGTTTCAGAAAGTAGACCCTTTGGACGTCATAACAGGCGCTTCTTAACATAATCCAGCCCCTCTCAGAGCATGCCCACGCCCAGGTGAACAACCAATTCCATTTACCTCGTCTCAAAATGCAGCTCACGGCAGCGCCACAAGCCGTTGCTTATGGTGCATTCCATTGTACTCGGAAATCGATAATTCCGAGTCGGTATTCCTAACTTCCAATGTAAATGTGTTCCAGTGCATCTGATCGGGAAAACATAATCGCCCGCAGCAAACTCATGTTTGTATGGCAAGTCTCAGAATGTTACAAGCATCTAAACTCAACATCAACTACTACAGCGCCATTAGTGAATAGAATCAGCGCATATCACATTTGGATGCCATTTTTTCCAAGTACACAGGAATGCACCATTCCTTTGCGACCAAGCTAAAACAACAACATATCTACGGCAATATATCAACTCTCCAGTTATTATTTTGTAGGATGCAGGCAGCAACATAGATCTCTGCACAGTCTCCCAACACGTGAAAATGCCAGGACAGAGCGGATTAATTTTATTTTTAACGGCAACGTCCCGGCTACAGTTAGCACGGCTACAGGTAGCTAATTTTTTCTGTGTGTGATGATCACTCCTCGGACTGCTTGAGCAACGGCAGGATTAGCATCTAAATTGAAGCTTAAAGATGGAGCAATTCATAAGGTACGTGACCCATCTGCAAAATTGGAATCTGTAAGTGTCACCATGTTTTGATTTAATTTACCAAATTAGTCTGGTTAGTATATTCGACTGCTGGTTAGCTAACGAGCTAGCGGGGCTAGCCACGGCTTGTTGGGCGTGGAAGAAGTAAGAAAACTAAAGCTGGAGTCATTAAAAGTAAAGTAAAGTAAAAGTAAAGTTATTGGTTGGAGTCAGGACTCATCTTAAAGTTATTTATTGGGACCAGTGTCTGTTTTATAAGTCTGTCGAACGTGTCAGGCTTGGTAAACTTTAGCCACCATTAGTACAATCACGTTTGGTTGTTTGCGCTGTACGGAGCCCGGGAAGTGACATGCAATACTTTTTGCGAGATCCCGCAAAACATTATATAGGTCAATGTAGCAGTCTACTAATTCCGTGTCAGTTCAACTACAACAATGGAGGGCACTCACCCGTGGGAGAAGTTTATTGACTTTTATTTTGAGATAGGCCTGAAATAGAAGGACATTAAGTCGGTGCTTGGCAGCAGGCATGGTTGTCAGATAAGCGAGAGACATCTGAAAAGAATACTCAGCGCAAGGGGACACTCTCGGCGCAAAGCATATTCTGACCTGGCGGTCCTCGTTGAATTCATCAGCAACCAACTGCAGTACTCTGGACAGCTCCACGGGTACCAGTGGATGTACACTAAATGCAGAGAACATGGACTACGTGTGCGGAAAGAGGATGTGCGCTTGGTGTTGAAGGAGCTGGATCCTAGAGGAGTGACCCTCAGGCAAGCAAGGCGTCTCAGACATCGGAGCTACTTTTCAAAAGGGCCAAACTTCATCTGGCACATAGACTCGTATGATAAACTGAAGCCTTATGGCATATGTGTCAATGGAAGTATTGATGGCTTTTCGAGGAAAATAATCTGCCTTAACGCCTACACAACAAATAGCGACCCGAAGTTGATCGGAGGCTATTACATCGACGCAGTGCAGCATTTAGGGGGCTGCCCCAGAGTCGTAAGAGGCAATCTTGGGACTGAAAATGGCCATGTTAGAGGCTTTCAGCGTTTCCTCGTCCCCGCTCACCCAGACAACACCCTTGATAGCTACCTGGAGGGAGCCAGCACCGCCAATCAAAGAATTGAATATTGGTGGGGGTTTCTTCGCAACCAGTGCGTGGAGTTCTGGTTATCCTTGTTCACAGACCTGAGAGACAACGGGTTATTTGATGGAGGGTTTCTGGACAAAAACATCCTTCAGTTTTGTTGCATGGGGCTCATCCAGGTGAGTTAATGAATTATAGTCTGTTACGTGTGTGCATGTGAGATAGGAGGAGTGGGAACTAGAATGAGATTATTAGAATGAGATTACTGATGTGGAGGCTGAGTGATCGTTGTGTGGTTAGGTTGGAGGAAATGGGACGATTACGTCCACGAAGTACCGGAGATCGGCTGAGTTAATAAAAAGTTACTTCACAGGAAGTTAAGTGAAGTCTCCAAATGTTTACTTCTATCTCTCCAAGACACGGTCAGTCATTGCGACATTTTAAAGATATTACAGGGGTGGGGGGGGGGGGGGGGGTTAGAGAGGAGGACGGGAGGAAGGGGAGTCAAAGAGGAGGAGGGAGGCGGGTGGATGCTATAATTTAGTGCTCTATTTAAGTTTGTGTGTACAGTCCTTCCTAAATGTATATTGTTTTTAACAGGACGAGTTGGATGACACTGCACAAGTGTGGAACGCACACACCATCAGGCCATCGAGAAACATGAACATCCCCAGCGGTCGGCCCAATGTGATGTACGCATTACCTGAACTGTATAGGACAAGAAACTTCCTTTCCCCAGTTGAAGATGAACATGTTCAACTGTGCAAAAATGAATGTGTCTTTCGCCTGACCATACCATGCGATCCAGACGTTTATGAACTGTGCAATATCTTCATGGTCGAGTCTCATCTGACTTCACCAGCAGATCCCTATCAGGCTGTGAACTTGTACATGCGCCTAAGAGAGGCCATCAGTGCATCTTTGTAAGACTGTATTTAGTTAGAACGAAGATATCTGTGCATGAACAGCCTGTGTTGCAAGCAATAAAATGTCAGAGGTGCAAAATATAATAGCACGAAGTCATGAGCTTTTTGTTAACAATGTAAACATATTTTTTATTAACAGTTGCAGAACTTTCTTGCAGAACAGTTTTTCCCTGAATAATGAAAAAGGTATAACACTTAACATGGACAATTAATAAACAATTTAAAACAATACTAGTGATGGAGAACATTGTAAGTTTTCTTATTAGCAATAAACTAAACAATATTAAGCTCAGCCTTAAAGCTGGGTGACGGAAATGAAAGCAGCAGTGAATTTCACAGCATATTGAAAAATAAAATCATCCTTGTGAAAACTTAAACTAACTCACCACACGTTTCAGTGCATCAGATGTTTTTCAATGACAAAAAATAAATAACTAAAAAATATATATATTTTATTTATTTAAAAAAATATAATAATAATATAATAAAATATAAGAATAAAATATTTTTATGATTTATTTATTTTAAAAAATATAATAAAATATTATAATAATAATATAATATTTTATTATTTATTTATTTATTTTAAAAAATATAATAATAAAATAAAATATAATAATAATATAATATTTTTATGGTTTATTTAAAAAAATATAATAATATAATAACATATAATAATAATATAATATTTTTATGATTTAAATATAAATCATAAAATAATGAAACCTGCTGTTTCATTATTTGCTCTCAAGTTCAAAGGATGTTCATTTCTACGTAGCTGCTGGACAGGACGTTGTCAAATTCAGTGCGAAAATCAGGGTAACAACTGTAAGTACATGGTACTTCAAGGGTAGCTCCACAGGTATGAGCAACAGGCCTTCTGCTGAGCCCAGTTTCCGCATTAAAGCACACCATAATTTTGTCAACACATATGACAGAAGAACCAGTACAGAAACGCAGGAATTTTTCAGATTTGATTTGGTCCGCATTTTTGACATATCGTTGGAGATGGTAAAAGGTTGCCTGTTCTCTCTGCGACAGCACCACCTTTGTTGTTTCCAACAGTTTTGACACTCTTTTGCCTGTGGCCTTCTTTGACTTATACAGAGACAACACACTTTCCTTGTTTGGAAGTTTCAGCTGTACAAGTGCCATGGGTGTGGAGAAGCAATCAACTATAAATTTGGATTCTTGGAGAATGGCTTTATGAGCCATTGTTTCAATGACAGGCGTCATGTTGTTCTTTGGAGGTAAGAAATGGGAACCCATCCTTGTAAAAAGGTCGAGCAAGTCCTCTTCATCACCTTCTTCCATTTTTCCTTGGAGTGCCTTCTCAACAGCTGATCTCTCAACGGGAGGGAGGTAGTTGAGGAATGATTTCATCAGGATGTCTACATCAACTGACTCAATTCCATGGATGCAAGCTAAAATGAAAGCCTGTGACAGGCTCCCTGGCATGACACCATGGTCTACTAATCCTTTCACCCAGATCCGTCCAACTGCTTGCCATTCAGCCTCCTTGAAATCTGGCCTCAGCCTTGGAACTCGCTCTGCTTCTCCTTCACACCGTTCAAGAAATTGCTCCCAGAATGCAGTGTAAACCTCCCTTGACACTCCAGCATCATCAATAGCCCTTTCATTTACAAAGTCCATCTTTAGAGTCAAATTCATTATGTTGCTGTCCATAAACACAGCCAAAAGATCTTCAGCAACCTTTACCCTGCAAATTGATACATGTCGTTGGTTCTCTGGATTTCCTGAGTTGCCATCTGAGGCTGATGGGAAAAGGTTGCTGCTTGAACTTAAAGGTAAATCTTGCGGTAAGATATTCAGTCCACTGTCCTGCTAGAAGAACAAAACATACACATAACAAAAAAGGGCAGTCAATGAATGAAGCAGAGGTTAAAGTATCTTAACTTTTAGTATGTTTGTGTCAAGGTCCAAATATCATTATTTATTTTTTATATATATATATGTATTTATATATATTATTATTTATTATATATATTTATATATTTATTGCAGTGATGCATCTTACCTGTGCAGTTTGCACCGCTTCCTCATGTATGGACTGCACAAGTGTTGTAGGCAGCACATTAACTGAAGACAATGGGAGTTGTAAAGCCTGCATAGGTACTCCATCTAGCTCAGCACTCTGAAAGTTTAATTAAGTACACAGTATTTGCACTGAAGCATATGCGACAAAAATGTTCCTCAGGACATACCCTCATTGGGTGCCCTGACCTAACTGCCTATTAATCCACAAGTACTTGTGATAATAACAGTCAACAGCTGTAAAAAACAGTCTGTAAAAAATCCAAAAGTCCCAAATCAGTGTTTACAAAAAACTTGCTAAACTACACTAGTTTGCCTTTTGGTTTTAATACAATTCTAGACAACTTTGCAGTACATTTCTTTAATTTGTGTATTTTTACTGGTTTATTACCTGTATTTGTATTTCTATCTCCTCACCCCAAAACATTCCTGATCACATGATCTCATGTTTACCTGTGCAACATTTTCATTGTAGAAAGTTATCACAACTATCTCATCACCATCTGCTCCGCCAAGGTCATATTCTGGATCCCATTCCACTGTATCTGCCTCGTCTACTTCTGGAACATCTTCAAAGATTTCTTGAGAGACGTGCTCAGGCTCTCTTTGTGGGAGGTCATTTGAAACTGCACTGGTCAGATCAATAATTTCAAAGCAGGAGTCAGGGAAATCATTAGAAGACTGGAGCTGATTCCAAACATTGTCATCATTATGATCACTCTCGTTGATGTCCAGCCCCTGGCCAGTTTGAGTTGTTTGAATGTTTGTTGGGGTTGAATGAAGGTGATGGGATGTTCCTGGACCTTGTGCTGTTGCAGTCTGAGATATTGATCTTTGTCTTTTGGACCTTGGTTGCATGTGGAAATGCAGATCCTGTCTCAAATAAAAAAATGTTGTTGTTAGCAGTGATTTTAAATAATGTCAGAGAAAAAACACATGGTCCACATTTAATATTAAATGTTGCACAAAAATGCATTTGGAGGCTCAAAGAGGCTCCACTAACCCAAATAAGTACAAAGCACAACGTATGCAGTCTCTATGAAATATTGGCAGCAAACATATACATACAATATATAGGTGAGATTTTTCACTAACATTCATTCAAATGTTTCCTACTATGTATCTGACCACACATCAACAAAGTCTTGGAAAACTGTAGATAGAAAGTTTCTGACACACTGGGGCACAAAATGGAACCTGTGTTTATGAAATACATGTGCATTATCTTTTAATGAAGTTATTACCTGAAGTTTAATCTTCAAGAACAATCTCTTTCCATCTGCCCCTGTCATTATTAATACTTTATTATTAATATTTATTCTTATTTATTAGAAATATTTTTCCTACTGTCACAAACCTGTTCATTACTGTCACTGTCAGATGAATGCTCCAATTGATGATCTGTGAAGCTGGCAGGTGAATTTTCAGGAAAGGAATCTATAGACTCAGATGACACTTCAGATGAGGGCTGATCCATTGAAGGTGCTTTTTTGGTGCAAATATAAAATCTAAGAAGCTTCAGTTTCATTTGGTCATAAAGTTTGCCAACAGTGTCATCTAAAGGAATCTGTTCTATTTTAAAATCACAGATTTCAAAGGTAAACTCTTCGGCTCGTCCTTTGGTTGAGTGTCCATCAGGGAAAAATAGGTCTTTTCCTATTTCCAAAATCTGAGCCGCAGTTTTTGTTTTTTCAACTGTTGAATGTCTTGTTCCTCCACCGTTTTTGGTCCTCACTTGATGGTATTTATCACCGCTAAAATGAAGCCATCCAATTTCAATCCTCCTAGAAGTCTTCTCCCCTGAACTATTTCCTTGTCTTGCCATCGCGGATGTACCACACGAGACTCCTTTTGCCTTTGATTTCATTTTCCGTGCTCCTATTTTGTCCCTTAAATTCTGTAAGAGAGTCTCTTTATTGGTGCTGCACTTTTTTTGTTGACAGAAGGAGAGGACAGCTACTCTGTCACCATATGACGTGATGTATTTTGCCAGTTGTTAATCAGTCATGATGGACAGAACTTCCTTGTCAACCTGTAAACATAATATAGAAGAAATACTTGAAATGCTTACTTTGAACTTGAATATAAATAAATAGACAGGGAGAGAGAGAGAGAGAGCTCCAAAGCTAGGACTATCCTGATTTATATCGAGTTTGTACACAGAGACACCAGATAGAAAGCTGGCTTACTTAACACACAGTCCATTACATACATTTCTATACTGTAAAAATCATCTGTAACTATAATGACGTATGCTTATTGGACTGACATAACTTAGAGCAGGGAGTCCACGAGCGCGAACATTAGTTACGGCTAGCGTAACATTATTACGTTATTGAATTAATTGTCTGCCCACCTTGTCTCTTTGCATGTGCAAGATGTCCTCTTGTGGGACGTCTCTTGACCGCAGGAAATCCTCCAAATCCTCCTCCATGACTTTTCGAGCGACAGTATTCCGAGCGAAAATATTGCGAGATCTCGCAAAAATACATTGTTTTGTTTTTTTCATCCATGTCACTTCCCGGGCTCCGTAGCGCTGTGCTGTTTGGATCCAATAATATATTGGCTAACTAGCTCAACAAAATTGTCAATCCTAGCTTGTCTGCAAGTTGTATTCAATAAGCTTATGGACATGAGCCATAAACAGACCGGCTACAGCAGAGAGTGTCGCTCACACACCCACATATATTACAATATTACACAGAATTGTTATCATTGAGAAACTACGTGGAACCGCCTCAGCTGCCTCTTCCAATTCTGGGTCAGGCTCCGGCTCAAACATGTACGGTCTCAGTGTTGGTTCTGGAGCGGCCACCATGGTTATGGTAAATTTCTGCGTCAAACTTATTTGTTTACCTTGAGCAGCATGAACGCTCTGCTCTCTGCCTCCGCCAGGCGATTGCGTGGAGGTTGTATGTAACGCCTCACAGTGTGAGGCGGCCAATCAGAGCAGTGCTCATTACATACAACCTCCACGCCCTCAAAACAGTCTGTTCTTTACAATGGAGAAAATGAGACTGAAACACACCACAGAAGCTGGTTTTAGGATTTTTTTTTAATATAGACTTCACAAATGTCTTGTAAAGACCCCCAGGAACAGTTTAAATAGCCCAAAATGAGTACAATACCCCCCTTTAAAATAAGTGTTACTGACAAAGGAGTTTTTCAGGAATATATATAGAGAGGTGAAAAATTAAAGGAAAAAACAACATAAAGGGCCAGATTCATCAACACACCGCCCAATTTAATGTGACATTGAGGGCAGATACTGTCGTGGTATCACATCTTCTCATTCATAAACGTGGTTGACCGGCCTGTTTTACCGTTTGTGTTTTATACGGCACTACCGCCCTCTTTCATCATTTGCATGTGCCGTAACAGATTCATAAAAGCACACCGTCGCGCAACCAATAATGCTTTTCTAGACTGACGGTGTACTGCATGATACATTTAAGCAATTAACATCCTATCATGCTCTGTGGCATGTATAAAAATGCTGAGAAGGCCCAGTTGAGCTCGATTTTGGATCAAGATGGCAAGAGGAAAAGATCAAAATGACTTTGAAAGAGGGTTCATTATTGGGGCATGGATGGCAGGAGCTTCAGTCACAAAGACTGCTCAACTGGCTAGTGTTTCAACAGGAACAGTGACTAAAGTGACCATAGGCACTGGTCTGCAGAGATGTAGAAAAAAGTGATATGGTCAGATGAGTCCTCCTTCATAGATCTGTAGATCTATGACGGTGTAGCCTGATGTCTGCTATGGTGTTCGTTTGGTGGTGGTTGTATCATTCGTATTTTTGCCTTGGATTATGGCACAAGGGATAGTGACAGCTTGTCCTGTGTATTATGAATGCTACAGCTAGTGACTGTTGTGAATAGTACAGCTGACAACTAGGGAAAGACCTTGTGACAGCATGGACAGGAGGAAATAGACCCCACCGGGGCTGCAATGGGCTAGCAACTCATTGCTGCAGTAGCCAAGGCTGAATAGGCCATTTGGTTACACCCTCATTAGCTACAGACACAATTATAAGTAAAACACCCCTAGAGTCTGCGAGAACGGGGGCGGAAGATGACTCACTGATGGTTGACACAGCTATTGATTCTGGAACGGATTTGACTATGAGTAGGGCTTCAGGTTTGCTTATGTGGCTGGCAGAAGGTAACAACCTTAAAGGGGGGGTATTTTACTCATTTTGGGATATTTAGGGTTCAAACCCCAGAGGAGTAGAACCCTATTGTTTTCGTATCGGTTTATTATTAGGGTTCAAACCCCGGAGGGGTAGAACCCTATTGTTTTTCACCTCGGTTTATTATTCTTTGTTGTCTTATGCCGCGTCGCAAATTCCCGTGAGCTGGAATGAGCTAAAACCATGAAACTTGGCCCAATAACTGGAAATGATGTGCAAATGCTTACCAAGAAACATGAGCCCAATCGGCCAGATGGTGGCGCTGTAATTAAGGCCCAAAAGCAAAATTTTGGAAAGGCCACGCCCCTCACACCATGCGTCCGATTGACGTGAAATTTGACACACAAGTCCACCTTAACATGTTCTACAAAAAAGCCTCAAAAACCACTAAAGTCCGCCTGACTAGATTTTCCGCCATTTTGAATTTTTTGAAAAACACATTTTTGACATCTCCTCCTAGACCGTAGGTCCGATTGCTACCAAATTTTCTGTGGATCATTATTGGACCAAGCTTATCAAAAGTTAAAGTCAACAACCGTTGCTCCAATCATCACAAAACTTGCGGGATATGTCCCCATAAGTAAACATACCCTGAAAGTTTCATTAAAATCGACTACTAGCGGGCGCTACAAATGCCAAAAAATGGGCGTGGCATAACACAAATCAGACTATAAATCAGAAATTGTTTGTCCAATCATTACAAAACTCGCAGGATATGTTTGATAACAGTGTTGAACCACGTGTGTAAAATTATTTTGAAATTGCTCAATAGGGGGCACCACCAGTTCCAAACATGTGCAGGGGCCTGCTGCAAATTTGGCCTTAAATCAATGAGAGTTTGTCCAAACATCACCAAACTTGGTGGACATTTTTAATTAAGCTGTTGAAACATGTCCCCAAAATGTTTTCAAAATTGATCAATAGGGGGTGACGGCGTTGTCGAACAAGGGCGTGGACCTGGCGCAAATTGTGCTGTAATTGTGTTGTAACCCACATTAAAATATGGTTATAAAATAAATAGATTTTTATAAATTAAGTTACAAGTGAATTAGACTACAATTAAAAATGTTGACACTAAATAATTTGTAAGAAGAAACAATTAAAACGTATGCCTATACAAATTCATAGTGAAACATTCCCCTTTAATTAGTGAATATCACTTTAAGAAAGACGTTTTTTTTTCTCTGAGAAAAGAAATTACAGCACAGGTGCAGAGTCAGAACCGTGCACTGCAGAGAGAGAAACGGAGAGAAAGAGATAGATAATTTACTTTGTAAAAGACATGAATAACTACTTTTTTTTTTTTACCATTTAATGCAAGCCTGCAAATACCTTAACACACAAACTGTTCTGGTAACGTTTTTGTTGTTGTGGAAGAGTTTATTTTTTTGAGAGGCTTGTTTCATGGAGTTGGACACTGTTCTTCCTCGTGGTGTGATATTGTGTGTGCTGTACACGTCTGATGACTGCTGAATACATCGCTGCCAGTGTGGTAGGAGTGTTGTGGATCTGAAAACAGAATTGAACTGAACTACAGTACAAAGAACTAGAACTGAATTTGAAAAGAACTTAAAAGAATATACCACTTTGGTACTATATTACATTTATTTCAAGAATTTCCAATGTTATGTTGTTGTGATGATGTAATGTTCATTTGATGTTTAGATTGAAGAAAGGTGAATTTTATTCTATTTTACCTGTCGGGGAAGAAAGGAAAAGAGTTAAACCCAAAAGGTTATATCTCTGATTTACCTGTCATGGATTTTAAGGTTTACTTACCTGTTTACCTGTGAAGGAAAAATAATAAGATTTAACTCAGGGAATAAAACCTATTAAGCTAAAATAGGCATAACCTACTAACCTAAAATAAGTTATGTTAGAAACCTGACTTAAACTGACTAGACTAACTAATCTATAGGAAACTTAAAGGAGAAACAAAAAAGGTTTGGTTATACTTACCTGATGATTGAGGTGATTTAGGCCTATAAGAAGATTGACTTATTTTATGATAACTGTTATTTTTGTTTGTTTGTTACCTTTCCAATCACTAAATTGCCGGCTGTTATATTTAAAGCTCTGTGTCTCTGGTCTGATTTATTATATGTGACCTGCTCTCACAAAATGAGTCACATTGACCCCAAAACACATTTTGGGGTTTTCATATTACTTGAAAGAGGAGAATGTAGGCTTTCCAATGAGACCAAAACCATGTCACTCCTCCAAAAAATGAGTTATGTGGTGTTATACAACGAGAGACACAAAAGTGTCTAAGTGTTTCTATTATGACTCTGAACATTCCATTTCTGGGGGGCTGCCGCTTTGACATCTCAAACAAATGCTGCTTGAGTGATTATTTTAAATAACAGATATAACATTTAGGCATCTATGTAATGAGGAGAAATTGCTCTTTAAGGTTATATTACACACAGTACACTTACACTATTTATCCACTATTAATGAATCTTTCAAAAGCACCTTGAAGACGTTGTGAAAAATCTGTGACTCCCCTCCCCAACCCCCCACAATTACGGTTACAGATATTTCAATTGCGTAAAAAGAAAAACAAACATACTGATATACATTAAAGTGTTTATGTAAACACATTCTTTATTTGTAAATATATGCTTAATGTATACAGTAGCCTATACAGTGTAGAAGATTTATACCAATCTATAGCAATTGTCAAGTAAGTTGAAGATCAGATGTTAAGAAAGAAAGATCAGACACCGAGAATAGACCAAAGATGTGTAACACTTATCTAATCCGGCAGAGGGAGCAATACTTAAGAGACTCAGTTAAAGCTAAGAATGCTATTGTGAAATCAGCTAAAGCTAAAGCTAGAAAATGTTGAAGCTAGAAATGCAGGAGTAATCATTTAGGCCCAGAAGAGTCTGCAGAGTCTGCAGCTAGGAAGAGGAAGTTAAGAAATCATTAAACAAAGAAACTAGAGTGATTCATAAACATTGTAGTGTTGAATGGAGCCAGGCCGAGGGTAAAAGAGGAAGTGTGTATATCTCTGCAAGGCCTAGAAAAGAGCAGACTGTTAGAATTGTATTAACCAATGATTGGTATGTGTGTACAAAATGAGAGAAATTTGTATGTTATATTAATATCAGCTTAGGATCAATGTTGATGGATGAGCTATGTTAACATTAGCTAGGGATCAAGGTTGATTCAAAGTATGTATTCTATGTGAGGGATAGGACACATGACTGTACATATGACTGCTGCTAAAGACAGGGAACAATGTACAATAACCTGGGGCAGTTAGGTCAAGGTCACAATAACCTAGGGCAGTTAGGTCAAGGCCAGACTAAAGCGGACTTGGAGAAGTGCCGCCGGTCACTATTGCAAACGGAGGCCCGAGAGCAAGACATCCTGGGACAAGGAGGTGAAGCAATAGAAATAACTGATGATTAAGATGTGGTGAAGCAGATGATGTTGTAACGAATAAGATGTTGTAACGAATCAAATGATGTAAAGTTAAATGAACGCGGAGAGAGAGGAGAGGCCAGGTTCATCTGAGGACCGAGGATAATGACATGGTAATTTATGGCCGTAGTAGAGGTATAAGACTATTGGAGACATAGGAAACGGGGCTATTCAGGGTTGCTAGACTGTCTCTGAATATGCCTGGTTGATCCTACTTCATGCAAACCCTTAACCCGAGAAGAGAAGAGAGCAACTTCGGAGCAGGAAAATACTAAGAAGAATCTCCACCGTCCGTGGATGGGATTTGGACTCAGAGTATTTTCTGCACTCCGGAGTGAAAGACTTTGAAGAATATCTGCAGTTTCCGAACGGAACTTTGTGCATTGAAGACAAGACCAACCGATTGAAGGATCAACCAACGAACCAAGACTGCAAGATAGAAATTTAACTTCTTTGTCTCCCTCGCTCACTCTGCCGGACCGCTGTCGCAACATCAGGAATTGAGAGTCGCTCTTCCTTATCTGAGCTCGTACCCAGACGAGATCTACACTGAGTTCGTACCCAGACGAAACCATCACTGAATTACAGCGGCAACAGCAGGAGAGGAACAAGGTCGGATCCGCCAGGTTTCTCCCTCTCTCGTTCCAAAATTATATGATTAGAATTATCTTACCACAGCAGGGTAATTAATCCTTCTTTATTAATATTTTATTATTATTTCTTTATTATTATCCTTATTGTTAAAAATCGATTGCTGTAGAACTTTATACTGGTTGAATCTCCCACCTCCGGGGAAGCGTATCTGTAGGACCTACTGCCTAAGGCCGCGGTGTATGAGGCCTGGGAGAGGTTCGAGGTATATGGTACGGTAGAACCAACCCGGAGCGGCGGTGTATGATGCACCGGGGAGGTTCGAGGTATAGAGTTCAAGATTATTGTTTAAATCTGATAACGCTGTATGGTATGCCCTTGCTAAAGCATTTAATAAATATTATAACCCATTCAAGAAAGTAGTGGACATCGAATGATTGAATTCTTCCAAGGTAGTAAAAGGTTAGGTATTTAGGTGTGTACAATAACTAAAAGGTTCTTATAGGTTTCTCTAGCCAATTAAATCAAACAGTACCCTTGGGGCTTATTATCCAAGCCGCTAAAACTAACCTGGCACGTAACAAGTGCACTGATCATAGGGGAGAGCTGCCGTTAACGGACGTGGCCGATAGCGTCGCTGGGCTCTAGTGCTGTTTAGCCCGGCAGCGACATCGGATTGAGAAGGGTAAGACGTCCGGACGAAGGCAGTCAGAAGCCAGGCGAATCTCCTCGCCACCAGCTTAGATAGTTAGACTTAACCTACCCGGGTAATACCCACTAGGCTTAGGCTTCTAACTCGGACCCTTTAAACGGAGAGCTGGCACCAAGTGAGACACCTCTGTCTGACCGATAAGAGGCTGACCTCGCTTCGGGGATCTAACACAATGTATAGGCCAAAGTGTCCCTTTGACCTATACATTGCTATAGATTGGTATAAATCTATAGATTGGTATAAATGCCAAGTGCCAAAATATGTCCCACCATAATAAACGTCAGATCCGGACGTCCCACCATAATGAACTTTTATGCATTGAGTATACGCTGCTTGCCCAAACTCTATCAAATCTCAAATCTATTGCACGCCCAATCGTCCTGGTAGGGGGATCCCTCTCTGAGTAGCCCCTCCAGAGGTTTCTTCCAATTTTCTCTAAAAGGTTTTTTTTGGGGAGTTTTTCCTTGTCCTCTGTTGAGGGTCTAAGGCTGGGGGATGTCGTGTACTAACCATTTATTGTTTCACATGTTGGGCACTGTGAAGGCCTTAGAGACTGTAATGGTGATTAAGGGCTGTACAGATACATGTGATTTGATTTGATTTAAACCCCAAAGTAATATTGCAAGAAAAGATATAACCATATTACACATATCACTAATAAAATCCTTAAATGATTCATCATATCTGCATATGTGATCACCATCAATAAAGTAAGAGGTCCTCTGGTGCATCCTTTCTTTTTGCTGCTTCCTTTTGGCACAAGCAGTTTCTTTGGATTAGTTCATAGTGCTGCTGACAGGAACATGTGTTTCTCACCTAGGAAACAAAAAAACATCTTAGGCCTACATTCAATTTGTGACAATTAAAATAAATTAACAAAACTGATTTTGTCATTTCAGTGTGAGACCACTCATCTGTAGTTAAATACAACTACAGGGTCCTGTTGACCAGCTAGCTAGCTAGAACTACTCAAAACATTACCTACAGTGTTCATTATTACTGAGAACAAGGTTTAAAGAAGATAAGATCAAATCAAATCAAATCAAATCACATTTATTTGTATAGCCCTTAATCACCGTTACAGTCTCTAAGGGCTTCACAGTGCCCAACATGTGAAAATAATAAATGGTTAGTACACGACATCCCCCAGCCTTAGACCCTCACAGAGGACAAGGAAAAACTCCCACAAACCCTAACTGGGAAAATTGGGAGAAACCTTGGGAGGGGCTACTCAGAGAGGGATCCCCCTACCAGGACGGTTGGGCGTGCAATAGATGCCGAGTTTGGGCAAGCAGCGTATACACAATATATGAAAGTTTATTTTGGTGGGACATCCAGATCTGATGGGGCTGCATCACAGCAATGGCAACTCAGTCAGCGTCATCATAGGACTAGGGGACCATGCAGGCGCCAACACTGCCCAGATAGGAGAACGCAACGTCCGCTCAGTCAGCATCGTCCTAGGAGGGGGGACCAACCAGACGCCAACTCTGCCGGGCTGCGGCCTGGAACAGATAGGAGACTCACCCACACACACCCATACACACACTCTCACTCACACAGACAAACATGACCAGCGTCAGTGGACAGGAGCAGGTAGACCAGGAGAATAGGACATGTAGGCAGGATGCTAGTATCCATCGGCAGGACCCTGATCTAGGATGAGCTAACTGGTCTAGCCTTACTCTGAGAAGAGACTGAGCCACTCCCTCAAGGCTGGTCAAATGACAGAGAGAATAAATGGGTTTTTAGCCTTGACTTAAAGACTTCGATAGAGCCTGCCTCTCTGATTGAGGCAGGCAGACTGTTCCATAGATAGGGAGCCCGGTAAGAAAAGGCTCTGTTACCTGCAGTTTTCTTTTTGATTGCTGGGATAGACAGGTAGCCAGCGTCCTGAGATCTGAGGGCGCGTGGCGGTTTATAAGGTTTAATCAAATCAGATAAATAGGACGGTGCTGTAGTGTGTTGAGCTTCGTTATGAACGATGAGACTATTTGGTCAATTCTTGAAATTGACAATTATTGAAATTATTCTTAGTAATTAATATCTTATTAATTAACACTTACGGGGCACCACCAGTTTACACTGGAATAGTCTCTTTATAATGATATCAGTCTAATAATCAGAAGAAGTGAGCTCTAGATTACAGTGATTTTCTACCTTCATGTCCAGGATATATCAATGACACACAAAAGCCAGTTCTTTATAAATGCAAAGATTTTATTAACTATGTAAATAAAACACCAATAAAATGAATACATGTATACTAAACTAAAACAGATAATGGCAATAAAACTGGCAAACAAGATAGCAAGATAAACAGTGGCAGAGGATATATCAAATAAGGTAGAAAGTTAAACAGTGGCAGAGGATATATCAAATAAGAGTGGCAAATGATATTGGGATCAAAGATGGCAAGGAAGTTTGCACCGACAAAACGACTTGAGCCGTAATGCGTCTAATTGCGGCAATGTGGCAACAGCGAAAGATGGCTTGGAGGACAGCTGACAGTTTCCGGGAGACTTGGGACAGAAGGACAGAGAATAGTGGAGAGAGAGAGAGAGAGTATTCTAACCTCACTTTCACAGTTCAACACTGCCTTTGCATCACCCGTGCATCAACAAGAAAGTTGGTTACCGTCTGGTT
The DNA here is from genome assembly GCA_034670405.1 of Hoplostethus atlanticus. Taxonomy (NCBI): domain Eukaryota; kingdom Metazoa; phylum Chordata; class Actinopteri; order Trachichthyiformes; family Trachichthyidae; genus Hoplostethus; species Hoplostethus atlanticus. The sequence goes on from JAXDDX010000200.1 coordinate 530,154, forward strand.
TGCAGGGTGTCAGCGGCGTCCTCGTCTCCGTGGTAACCGTCGCGCAGTCGCAGTGGACAGGTAAACACACGCACGTGTTGGTCTGGACCAGTCGACGTCAGGAGGGCCGTAGTGGAGTGCGGTCCGGGGGCCGTTGTTCGTCGGAGTCGTCGTGCCAACAGTTCACCTCAGTGGATATAGAGGGATAGGGCGATGTGTTGACTCACGTCGTTCAGGAAGCAGAGTAGAGTAGCGGCTGGCTACTGACGTGGTTTCGTAGTCTTCTGGATCAGGTTGAGTGAACTCAATCGGCCGTCTCGGCAAGATTCACTCTGGAGCTGGTCTGGTACTTGAGCTGAGAGAAGAGCTTTGAGCCAGGTTCAACTTAGTTACAGGATGGGCTGCGGGACGGACTGCAGGACGGTTAGTTGAGTTTCTTGATGTTTCTTGATGTTTCTTGATGTCTTTCCGCCTGAGGTTTTTCCCGTCCGCCCGCTGCAGGAGTTGTCCTCCTTTGTTCGTTCGAGTTTGTGAGATTTCGTGTGAGTTCTTTCGTAAGAGAGTTAAGAGCCAAGGGCTCAGAGGGCTTTATGGCAAGTCAGGAGAGTAGGTGTTTCCCTCATTTGCATGCACCAGATTTACAACCGGATGCTCGGTGATTCCCATTTTCCTAAAACTGCATTTCCAGCTCAGGTTTGGAAAACATTGTTTTTCTTGATCCTTTGGGGATGCAAGTGACATATTTAATCACCTTACAACAAATGTGTCTGTATGATACCAAACATCACTGTCTTACCACAAAACGCTGGCGAGTAAACCAAAAGTCCTGATAACACATTCTGTGTGCCTTGAATAACCAAGATACTACATTGGGGAGTAGGGCACATCATCTGCCACAGGATGTGAAGTTTAAATCTAATAAAACATATCAAGAAAGCACATTTTTGCAACACATTCCAGAGTTTCTTTGTTCTCTTATTCTGTGTCTCCCTTGGAAGGTAGATTAGGTTCATTTCCCCGGCCCTTATCATCGGTCCCATCTCCTAATGGCACCCGAGCGGCTAGTAAAACCTGTAAAGTGTTACTTTTGACAGTTTTATGGGGAAAATCCACCTTTTGCCGAGAGAGGGGGGGTTCCTGGGGTCCCTAGGAGCCCGGCACGGGTCCTGACCTTACCAAAAGGCCCTGGGAGAGGAATGTGTTAGTCTTTGGGTGTTGCTGTGGTCCGAAGAGGGGGGGGAGGCTGATGTCTCCTGCATACACTACATATCCCCCACTTCGTAGCAATGGTACCTCCTAGAACCATTGGGACGACAAAACAACAGGTGACATCACGATACCAGGTTAGCAACACAACAATCCTGCTTCTGCACGGGAATTGATGCATCCCTACCAAAGGTGAGAAGTGATAGAGAAAGGGAGGAAGAAAACATAAGCATTACACTATACTAGAGGAGAAATTCCTACTCCTAACATAATTGGTCATACTAATACTAATCATGAAGGTATTATCCAGGGTACTATTGCTGACTAACTTCATCTGCGGGCTGGTTTATGTCCTGTTCCTACTGGACTGCGGGGGATTCCCTTGACAGCTAGATTGGCAAGAGACAGTTAAAACAGTGGTCTTGGACGTTTGCCTAATTTCTACGTCTAAAGATTTGTGGGCAACTCTTAATGTTGCATGCTTCGCTTGCATCTATAAAAGAAGGTAGCAATAACAAACGTCAATAGATAACCTAGGGTAACCCTGGCACCTAAAATACTGTCAGCTGAAGACCAAGCCTGAGTCAGAGAGTTGTCAGGTTCTCTACTTTGGGTTTCAATGATTTGGAGAACCGTCTTGATGGGAGTTAAGTCAATAATTTGTGTCCCCTCAAATTGAATTTGTGCCTTAACTTGGGGTCTTAGACCATGGTATGTTTGTCGATGAATGGGGACACTTCACTTACACTCTTATAGTTGTGGGGCAATGCCACATGTTCAAAATACAGGATTGCATCGCTGGGGACATTGACCCAAAGTGTTTGGTTGTAGCCTGGTCCCATCCGTGTTATCTCTGATGAACGGCTTACTGGGACAGGGGTAGTGAATATCTCTTTGGTAAATGCTTTTGCAGAGATATCACATAGGTTGGAATGTGGCCTATGGCTAGGCTGTCAACAGAAGAGGACTACATGCAGCAGGTTAGTCATCAACATGGAGACAATCTTGGTGTGAGCATGATCGGTCTGAACTACAGACAGGAGTTTGTTTGACGGTCTGGAGAGTTTGGTTGAGGGCTATGCTGTGAGTGTCTGAAGCTTAGATTGTGTCTTGTACAGATTTGCCAATGGTCTGTAACTACACAGCTTGATCAAGCATCTGCCTTCTAACCTTGGGAATCTCCCTCGGCAATTCTCCTACCTGTTTCCTGACTGTCGTTAGGCTAATAGTATTGACAGTGGACTAAGTAGTGAGCTAACTGCGGCTGCTGCTGTGAATAAAACCACCTACAAATTGCTTTGGTCGCTTGTGGTAACCGTTCAACTCAACAAGTGGAGCTGTTGTAGCATAGGGGTAATGTCAACTTCAGCATGCATCAGTGTATCTTGGGTCCAACTATCACCTGCCCAACTGGTTACAGAGGCAATAGTAGTGACATGCTTCTGGGACACTTCGTAGGTGCTGAGTCTTATGAACACTCTTTGTGGGTGTGTCCAGCAGTTAGTGATCAGTAGCCCGGGTTGATCTCTTAGTACAATGCATGAACTAGGGCCTGGTGACTGATCTCTGGTTGAGCTGCTATTGCAATAATGATGAGAATCAAAATAAACTGCAGCGTTCGGATTCTAGCAACACATACAAGGAATATACCAAACATCAGTAACTCGACAGGTATTGCATTACTGCACCCCCACTTGCAACTAAATTTGTTTCCTTCACTGTGTTGAGAAAACTAAAATAAACACAACTTCTTATAATCCAATAAACCAATAAAACAACAATTGCCGGCTTAGTGCACTTGGTGGGTTTTTCACTTGACTTACTTGGGTACCTGGTTGTCTCCTACAAGTCAAGGTATTTGTATGTTTTAATCTGATTTAGGTGGATCCATTTGAAAATTGGTACCTTTTGGCCTTTGGTAATCCTGATCCTGTAGGCTACAGGAGAAAGTTTTTTGGTAGAACAAAAAAAGGTAATACCACACCTTGTCCCCCACTTGGAACTCATCTTGGGAAGACTTTTGGTCATAGTATGACTTTCTACCCTCAGCTGTTCTTGCTAGGTATTTCTGGTCAAAGGCAAACATGGATCTCAGATGTAGGTCTGACCAGGGGAAAGTGGTTCCCCTGCATTGTAAGTGGGCCCTGTGATTTGGGTTCAAGGGCTAAGCTTGGCAACATACAGCCGTGGATGTATTCCGCTACATCATGCTGCGTGTGCGGCCAACAGGCTACCTGGCTGAGTGTATCGCCTGTTGATTTGATGCACATGGTGTGTCCTGGGCACGCATGATCCTCACCCCCCTTTGGCTCTGATGACCTACAAACCGAGGTGAAGTGCGGTCGTCAGAGACATGAACAAGAAGACCCGGTTCCAGGCACACACCGTGCTTTGCCATGAACAGATGTTGTAAACTACCAGAAAGATTAAGGTCTGTGGCGACGTGTTGCTGGTGGATAGCATCCATCAAGCAAAGGACCATCGTATAAATGAAGGATCCTGCGAAGCAAGGGAAGCAGGGGTCAGAGTCAGTGTAGGCAGACCTGATGGAGACAGCGCACGAGCCATCAGTGTGATGCAGTGCACCTAATGAGGCTGGATGCTGGGCGAAAATGTAGACCGAGTGGGCGGGAGTGGTGGGCATCAAGTCATTTTGCAATTCAATTTGCAAAAGAGTCGACAAGAATTTGTCTCCTGAACCGGTTAGGCTTAGATGGTCTCCCAGCATGGTTGTCACGGACAGAGACAGTTTTAGACCTATATCGGGGTTCTTCCCTATAGTCGTTAAAATAGCGTCTGTCTTCCCTCTGGTTTGGGTTGCGACTATAGCTCCTATTGTTGTAGGAGTTATTGGACTTAGGACGCATAGGGCCATTTGGCTTGCTTTCTGGTTGTAAAGTAGATGGCTGTGGTTCACCCGGCTCATGGTTGTGAGCATCTTCAAATTCCATTGTCAGCTTTTGGGTGTCAATGTGTGGAACTGAGTTAGGATCCGGATTCTTGCCCGAAGCTATTCTTTGTTTAATGAAGCCTCTGAGAGCCAACTCACGTAGTTGGTGGCTTGACAAAGATCGAGGGCAAGCTGACACTCCAAGATGGTGACTGGTGGTTCGGTGGAGGTTTTGTATGAACAAGGATTTGAAGTTCAAGTCCTCCTCCATGTTTGGTTCATTTCTGAAACCAAAGTAAGCTTTTCGCAAGCGAATATAGTACTGTTGTGGCGGCTCTTGTCTTCCCTGTTTGATGGCCAAGGCGGCTGTCAGACCAGTCTCCATGCTGGTGATAGAGAACTCCTGCATCAGGGATTGACATACCCGCTCATAGTCGTCCAGGATGTGTGGAGGTTGTCTTTCAAGGAAGCTACTTACCTCACGGCTGGACGTTACCTTGATCAGGTAGATTCTGTCATCTACTGTGGCCTGTGGGAATTTACGGAGGTAGAAGTCAATGTCTTTTAGGTAGGTATAGGTGTCCCGGGCACCTATTGGACCTGGCTCGAACCTGGCAATGTTACGAGCAATTTTATCCAATTCCCTGTCAGGCACGCCTTGGGTGAAGGCCGCGTCTGTAAATGCTGATGGTCGGGACCTCAGGACCTCTTTGACCACTGAGTGGGCAGAGAATCTGGATGAAAGGTATCATCCCAGTGGGGTGTGCTAGAGGACCGTGTCCTCTGAGGAGGCAATATCTCTCCATCTAGGTCACTTTGCTTAGGTAGTGAGAGGGAACTAACTTGTTGCTGACTGGGTTCATCCACCAGCCAAGATCTTAGTTCACCTTTGACCTTCACTATCTCACCGGTAGCCTCTTCACACTGGCTTTCCAACCTTTCTTGATACCTTTGGACATTGCTTGACTTTCTACCCAGTCCTTGCACTTTGGCAGCTTCAGCTGCAACCTCTGTCTTGAGAGCATCTATCTGAGTTCCTATCCCCATTATTAACGTGAGGACGCTACTCAGCTGCTGCTTACTTTCATCTCGCTCCCTTTTGAGCATTGAATTCTGTTCGTTCATTTCTTTCTGTAGTGCTTTAGAGATTTCCTTCTCTTTGTCTAATTGTTCGCGTGCTTGTTTAAAGTCTTGGCATAGGCGTTGATTGTCCTGCTTCAACCTACTGTTCTCACTACGGATTGCTTCCATTTGATCCTGTATTTGATCAGTCTCTTTGTCAATTAGCTTGAGTTGAGCTATCAAATTTAGAACCATGGTACCGAAGAGTTCACTGCGGGCGCTACCTTTGACTGTCTTACTCACTCCTGGGATTATGAGCTGTGACATCATCTGGTTAAGCTCTAAAGTGTCAAGGTTGTTGACAACTGCAGCAGGGCCTAACATTTTGACTAGAAGTGTTACAAGGTGGGATGAGGGGCGTCTAATCAGATCAAATCAAATTTGAAATTAAAGATTGGAAGCACAGATATACCGTAACTAGCTACTTGCCTTTTCAGAGTCAACTAGTTGATCAGGGATCAGATACATCTTATGTGTGGTTCCACAAGTGGTGTAAATAGATGTGTTGACTATGACTTGACTATGCCTTCAGTGTGTTACCATGTAATGGTATTTACAGTTAATGCTGAAATTTCTCAGTGACCATGAATACTTTGAAAAGTTTACTAATAGGTTAGGAGGTTCCTAAACTAAAATTCAAAATGAAAATCAAAGAATTGAATTGGTCTTTAAAAATCCAACCATTGTAATATATATTCAAATTCCCAAAAGGCTCAAATGTTGCAGTTGCATTCAACTGTATTAATTAATTGCCAATGAGTTTGATACACTAAATTGAAATTCAAAAAGCCAAATCAAATTGAGATTCAAACAGGCAAATTAATTTGAAATTCAAAAATCCAAATTAATGATTGGAAACTGATGCATATTCCAATGAACTATGAAGTTAAAATCTGGAATAAAAGTAGAAATTATCCCAATTAATTGGATGCAAAATGCAAAATTTCTAAATTGTAATAAACAATTGAATAAGGATGATTAAGCTAAACCCAAATTGAAAATAAGCATGAATTAAACATGAAAAAGCCAATCAATATTGTAGTCCAAATCTTTCCAAACCTATTTCAATTACAAGTCCAAAAGTCACTACAAATTCCTAAAAGCTTTTAAAATGGTCACTGAGTATGAAGGCATGTCATTATATTAATATAGCGTTTGATTCTGAAATAGTTATTAGTCATCCACTAATAAACTGTGTCCAACGCATCAATAGGCTATGGTCAAGCACTGGTTGTGTTTGGATAAAGCTAGTTGTAGCAACTTTGTGTCACTAGGGGACCTCCTCACTTTATCCGACAGTGACTCACTGTCATAAGGGAAACAATAGGGCCTATATGTCCGGCCTGTGTAACAAGTCAAATGTCAGCGTGAAAGCTGAGTTTTAAATGAAAATCACCACCAAGCACTTAAGCACATGCGAACTCTACAGAAAACACACAAAACTTGAGCTAATAGCGTGTGTCTGAACAGGAACAATTCAATCAATAATAGCCGTCAGGCTAATAACCAAAGCGACCGTCTAGGTCAATGGAGTTAACAGCTAAGCTAACTTTATGGCACTTAGCCTAGCACTGCTGGACTGCAGATACCAGCATCCACCACGGGTTTCAAATTACAGCGTCTCCGTACCTGGACTACGGCAGCTAGTAATAAACGTCACAGACCCATACGGTTAGACGTTACACCCAGCAAAATGGCGACTACTTGCAAACAAAGAGTTATTTTCGCGCTGGAAACAGATCCCCTCTGTTGCACAATGTCAGCACTTTTACATTCACATATATATTCGCTGCATAGGGGGTTAGTTAGAGAACATCGTCTAGACTATACCTTTCCCTAAAAGCAGTTTTACCTTTCTATGAGCAGAGATTTCTTCATCTGCATACACACGTCTATTCACTGCATAGAGGTGTATTTAGAAAACATCGTCTAAATTATCCCCTTGTTTCACCAAGTGCAGATCTCTTCTGCAATACCGACATGTATTTCGTTCACACGGGGCACCAATGATGTAGTGTGTTGAGCTTCGTTATGAACGATGAGACTATTTGGTCAATTCTTGAAATTGACAATTATTGAAATTATTCTTAGTAATTAATATCTTATTAATTAACACTTACGGGGCACCACCAGTTTACACTGGAATAGTCTCTTTATAATGATATCAGTCTAATAATCAGAAGAAGTGAGCTCTAGATTACAGTGATTTTCTACCTTCATGTCCAGGATATATCAATGACACACAAAAGCCAGTTCTTTATAAATGCAAAGATTTTATTAACTATGTAAATAAAACACCAATAAAATGAATACATGTATACTAAACTAAAACAGATAATGGCAATAAAACTGGCAAACAAGATAGCAAGATAAACAGTGGCAGAGGATATATCAAATAAGGTAGAAAGTTAAACAGTGGCAGAGGATATATCAAATAAGAGTGGCAAATGATATTGGGATCAAAGATGGCAAGGAAGTTTGCACCGACAAAACGACTTGAGCCGTAATGCGTCTAATTGCGGCAATGTGGCAACAGCGAAAGATGGCTTGGAGGACAGCTGACAGTTTCCGGGAGACTTGGGACAGAAGGACAGAGAATAGTGGAGAGAGAGAGAGAGAGTATTCTAACCTCACTTTCACAGTTCAACACTGCCTTTGCATCACCCGTGCATCAACAAGAAAGTTGGTTACCGTCTGGTTTGCAGGGTGTCAGCGGCGTCCTCGTCTCCGTGGTAACCGTCGCGCAGTCGCAGTGGACAGGTAAACACACGCACGTGTTGGTCTGGACCAGTCGACGTCAGGAGGGCCGTAGTGGAGTGCGGTCCGGGGGCCGTTGTTCGTCGGAGTCGTCGTGCCAACAGTTCACCTCAGTGGATATAGAGGGATAGGGCGATGTGTTGACTCACGTCGTTCAGGAAGCAGAGTAGAGTAGCGGCTGGCTACTGACGTGGTTTCGTAGTCTTCTGGATCAGGTTGAGTGAACTCAATCGGCCGTCTCGGCAAGATTCACTCTGGAGCTGGTCTGGTACTTGAGCTGAGAGAAGAGCTTTGAGCCAGGTTCAACTTAGTTACAGGATGGGCTGCGGGACGGACTGCAGGACGGTTAGTTGAGTTTCTTGATGTTTCTTGATGTTTCTTGATGTCTTTCCGCCTGAGGTTTTTCCCGTCCGCCCGCTGCAGGAGTTGTCCTCCTTTGTTCGTTCGAGTTTGTGAGATTTCGTGTGAGTTCTTTCGTAAGAGAGTTAAGAGCCAAGGGCTCAGAGGGCTTTATGGCAAGTCAGGAGAGTAGGTGTTTCCCTCATTTGCATGCACCAGATTTACAACCGGATGCTCGGTGATTCCCATTTTCCTAAAACTGCATTTCCAGCTCAGGTTTGGAAAACATTGTTTTTCTTGATCCTTTGGGGATGCAAGTGACATATTTAATCACCTTACAACAAATGTGTCTGTATGATACCAAACATCACTGTCTTACCACAAAACGCTGGCGAGTAAACCAAAAGTCCTGATAACACATTCTGTGTGCCTTGAATAACCAAGATACTACATTGGGGAGTAGGGCACATCATCTGCCACAGGATGTGAAGTTTAAATCTAATAAAACATATCAAGAAAGCACATTTTTGCAACACATTCCAGAGTTTCTTTGTTCTCTTATTCTGTGTCTCCCTTGGAAGGTAGATTAGGTTCATTTCCCCGGCCCTTATCATCGGTCCCATCTCCTAATGGCACCCGAGCGGCTAGTAAAACCTGTAAAGTGTTACTTTTGACAGTTTTATGGGGAAAATCCACCTTTTGCCGAGAGAGGGGGGGTTCCTGGGGTCCCTAGGAGCCCGGCACGGGTCCTGACCTTACCAAAAGGCCCTGGGAGAGGAATGTGTTAGTCTTTGGGTGTTGCTGTGGTCCGAAGAGGGGGGGGAGGCTGATGTCTCCTGCATACACTACAGTGCCATCCCATGTAATGATTTATATGTAAGTAAAAGCACCTTAAAGTCACACCTGGCCTGAATTGGTAGCCAGTGTAATGAGGACAGGATGGGAGTTATATGGTCGAATTTCCTAGTTTTGGTCAGCATTCTGGACCAGTTGTAGTTTTTTAGTGCGCCCAGTAGGTAAGCCCGAGAAAAGGACATTGCAATAATCGATTCTGGATGATACAAAGGCATGTACTAAAATTTCTGCGTCTGCCTCTGTTAGCATAGGTCGAATTTTGGCAATATTGCGAAGATGATAAAACGCTGATTTAGTGATCTCCTTAATGTGCAACTCGAATGAGAGGGTAGGGTCGAATTTTACCCCAAGGTATTTAACGTATGGGCTCTGGGAGATTATACAACTATCAAAGTTAAGAGTACTATTCTCAAATAAGTGTCTATGTCTAGCCGGTCCCACAATCAGCATCTCAGTTTTGCTGCCATTAAGGAGTAGGAAGTTTAGGGACATCCAATATTTGACCTCTGATAGGCAGGCCTCTAGTTTTTGGAATTGGGTGTCATCGGTTGGTTTGACTGGTATGTAAATTTGGGTGTCATCGGCGTAGCAATGGAAGTTAATGCCAAATTTGCGAATGATGCCACCAAGTGGTAGCATATAGATAGAGAATAGCAGTGGTCCTAGGACAGAGCCTTGTGGGACACCAAAGTCCATATTGCAACACTCTGAGGTCATGTTGTTGTAAAAGACGTGGTGTGATCTATCAAGTAGGTAAGACCTAAACCAAGAAAGGGCTGATCCCCGGATACCAATATAATGTTCAAGACGGTTCAAGAGTATCGCATGATCAATTGTGTCGAAGGCTGCACTCAGGTCAAGTAGCAATAGTGCTGAGGTTGAATTGGAGTCAATAGCTAACAAAAGATCATTTACCACTCTCGTGAGTGCAGTTTCGGTCGAGTGAAAGGATCTAAAGCCAGATTGGAAGGGATCAAGCAGGTTATTTTTTGACAAAAAATCTGTAAGTTGACTGGCTACTGTTCGTTCAAGTAATTTGGAGAGGAACGGCAGATTTGAGATTGGTCTATAGTTCTGAAGTACTTCGGGGTCAAGGTTCGGTTTTTTCAGTAGTGGCTTGATCACGGCCGTTTTAAACCACGGTGCAAACTTCCTAGTGTGGTGTTTTCTAGTAACTAACGGGGCGATTGAGTCAAGCGCGTTGGTAAGGCTAGCGTTTAGTTCGTTGGCAAAATTGTCGAGTGAGCCAACATGACCAGAGAGTGGTGCGAGAAAGCTGGGCAGTTTTTCAGATAGTAACGAGGCTGTAGTGGCATTAATACGACGGCTAATATAAGTATCTTCACATTTTTGGCGTGGGAAGATCAATTCGATTTCAAATTTAATGAGATAGTGATCAGATAGGGCGGGCACATAAGAGGAGACCACTAAAGCAGAAACAGGAATGCCACGGGTCAGAACCAGGTCAAGGGTGTTGCCGCCATGGTGGGTTGGTTCATTAACAAATTGAGTGAGGCCGCAAGTATCAATAAGATCTAGGAAGGCCTTACTGAGAGGATCGGTGGAATTATTCAGGTGAATGTTAAAATCACCGATAATGAGAATATTATCAGCTCGGGTCACTAAGTCCGAAATGAAATTGGAGAACTCTTCTAAGAAGAGCGAATAGGGCCCAGGTGGGCGGTAAAGTACTGCTAAGTAGAATGATGGGAGATTCGTAGCTGTAGGGCGCAGAATCAGGACTTCGAAGGATGTAAATTTGTTGTTAGTGTTGGGAGTAAGACTAAGGATAGGGTTAAATATCAGGGCAACACCCCCTTCTTTTTTCGTCTCCCGGGCAACCTGAGAACTAAGAAAGTTTGGGGGAGAGGCTTCAATTAGAGGCAGAAACTCATTTGGCTTTAGCCAGGTTTCACAGAGACCCATCATGTCTAGATTATGTTCAATAATCAAATCATTGATCAGCAACGCTTTTGTTGACAATGATCTTATATTGATGAAGCCCACAGTGAGGCGTTCAATACTGCTAGAGTTTTTATCAATGTTAATGGCAGTATGCGTGGGTCGAATTTCAATTAAGTTGCTGTAATTTACTGTGGGTCGGTAGGAAATTTGACGGCCGTAGACATGTTGTCGTTGTAGCTCCACTGTTTGCAAAGTAATGGTGCATTCCATTGTACTCGGAAAAAACGGTCTCCAACACGGAAAGGCGCAATAGAACAGTCATTCAAGTCGGAATTCCCAGTCGGAAACTCGGGCAAGATCCAACTTTGTAGTTTACATTTGTAACGTAATTCGGTTGATTACGTTACAACGTTACGAGATAGAAGTCTTTACTAGCGTGCGGTACTAGACTACTAACGTTCACGTTCAGTGATGTGTGCTGTTTCTCTTCACTAATGGCGCTGTATTAATTGATGTAGGTCCTCTTTAGATGCTTATAACATTCTGAGACTTGCCATACAAAATGAGTTCGCTGCGGGCGTCCATGTTTTCCCGAGCAGATGCACTGGAACACATTTACATTGGAAGTTGTGAATACTGACTCAGAATTATCGACTTCCGAGTACAATGGAATGCACCATAAGCAATGGCTTGCCGCGCTGCTGGGAGCTGCATTTTGAGACGAGGTAAATGGGAGTGGTTATTCACCTGGGGGTGGGCATGCTCTGAGAGGGGTTGGATTATGCTAACAATGGTGTCTAAACGGGTGACTTTTCAAAACGGCCTGTTTTTTGGACCGATTTTTGAAAAAGGAAACTACAGAAAAAGGGGGTGACTTCCAGATTTCACTTTTTCTCTGCTACTTTGGTCAATTGTAACACGTGGAACATGTATAAGGGCCAGGAATAAGCCGTTTTCCATAATATGTCCCCTTTAAAGAGCCTTAGAATACACCAAGGGAGGAAGAGGTGCTTGTTAGAGGGAACACAGGAACCCGCATTGATAATTATTTCTTAAGAAGTATGTCAAGTCAGTCGGGTGAAGTCCAAAGGCAGGAAGTAAACCACATTTCGCAGGACATCAGCACCCCTGCTGTAGAAGCGGGTTCTAGCACCGAGGAAGGCAGAGAGGCTAGCCAGACAAAAAGGGAGAAGATTAGTGCTCAGAAACCTAGAGTTGGCCAGGGGCGGCAGAAAGCAGGAAATGGGACAGACTTATCTGGGAGAGAAGGCAGCTTAGGAGGCAGTGGAGGAAGGCTACAGAAGTTGAGAAAGAAGGTATAAATAGTTTGCAGTCATATGTGAAGGAGCGATTGACAGCATTAAGAAGAGCAGAGAGCATTAGGAAAAACAGGAAAAAGAAAGAGCGAGCTAGAATAGCAGAAGAGTTGTAGTTTAAATGCATCTAAGCAGGAGCTTGAGGGATATTTAGAGAAAGTGCACAGAGATAGGGAAAGGTTTAGAGAGCTAGCGCTACACCCCGATATTAAACCAATTGGAGAAATAGACAGTCAGTTAGTGATGGGAAGACCGACTCTTTTAACTAACTCGATTCTTTCGAGCCGTCCGATAGAAGTGCATCGATTCTGAATCGATTCATTATGATTCACCAACAAAAACATACCATCCCATGTGAGGTTTGAACCTACAATCTTCAGCATGAGAGTCTGCTGCTCTACTAACTGAGCTATAATAGTAATGGAATCATATGAGCGCCACCCCTTTCAAACCAGATGTGTAACCAACTGTAAAACACCAACTAAACTACAGGTTAATGATAATAATAATATTTATAGTATTTACACAGAGTATTGCTATTGATTTCATTTTATTTTGTGTGCTCTTGACTTTCTTTTTCTAATAGAGACAGTTTTGTTGACCAATGTTAAATGGCTTATAGTTTACCCAATTACCAGTTAATTTATTAAACAACATCTTAAACAACCAAAACTGTTGTCAATGTGTGCAGAATAGATCGCTACATTATTACATTGGCCTTTTTCACGATCTAATATGGCTCCTTGATCCGGCAGGTACGCGGAAGTAGTCTCTCTCGTTCATCAGACGTGAACCGCTCGGACATCTCGGACATCTGCTCTCTCGGTTCGCGAGATGTCCGATTGAGTCCGAGAAGTTCGATATTCATCTGCTCTCTCGGTTCGCGAGATGTCCGATTGAGTCCGAGAAGTCCGATATTCATCTGCTCTCTCGTTCATCTGCTCTCGCGACTCGTTCGCGAGCCGCTCAGTCTCTCTCGTTCATCTGCCCTCTCGTTCGCGAGCCGCTCAGTCTCTCTCGACTCGTTCGCGAGCCACTCAGTCGGATCAGCGGTTCTCGTCCGATGAACGAGAGAGACTACTTCCGCTTACCCGCCGGATCAAGGAGCCATATTGGATTATGAAAAAGGCCAATGTAATAATGTAGTGATCTATTACATTCTATATACATTGACAACAGTTTTTGTAATGTTTAAGATGTTGTTTGATAAATTAACTGGTGATTTTTAAAATAAATTATTTTTTTTCTGGCGCTGCTATAACCGCTGCTGAATCAATTCAGTTGCGTGTGCGAGTCGAATCAGCTCACTCACTTAACTGATTCGGTTCTTTAGAACGATTCGTTCGCGAATCGGCCATCACTACAGTCAGTGTGATGTTAGCCCACCAAGGTGGAAAGAGGTACAAGAGATAGTAAGGCGTGTGAGGGCCTCTTCAGCCCCGGGGCCTAATGGAGTCCCCTACCGGCTATACAAGAGTGCGCCAGATGTGCTGAGGTTTCTATGGAAGACGATGAAGGTAGTCTGGAAGAAGCAGGTTATTCCTAAAGTGTGGTGCAGAGCAGGGGGAATTTTCATTCCCAAAATAAGGGACTCTGTAGAAATAAATCAGTTTAGGCCTATAAAATTCACAATATTTTAAATGTATTTTTTTATTGGCCATAGAAACACTGCTGTAATTGTACTGATGACATGTTAATGTTGAAGGGAAGGTTTTTTTTAGTGTTGTGGCACAGGCTGTCTAGTTATTTAGAAAAGGATAGGTTAATTGACACTTCAGTGCAAAAGGCTGGAATTGCAGGCTTCTCCGGGTGCTTAGCGCACACCAGTATGCTCTGGCACCAAATTCAGTCAGCTAGGCGTGAGAAAAGAGACTTGCATGTAGTATTTTTGTATCTGGCAAATGCTTTCGGTTCAGTACCACATAGTCTGTTGTGGGAGGCTTTTGATTCCTTTAGAGTGCCGGATAGTATAAAGAAGTTAGTTAAAGCTTACTTCTTAGACGTTCAACTCTGTTTTACCACAGCAGAGTACACAACAGCTTGGCAGCAGCTGGAGATAAACATTATGGCAGGGTGTACAATTTCCCCGTTAGCTTTTACCATGGCATTGGAGGTCATTACTACATTCATTATTACAGCTTCAAAGTGGGTAGTGGGTGGGGAAAGGCTGCAGGGAGGGCTGCGTCTCCCATATTTCTATTGTTAAAGGGAAGGTAGTAGATAAGCAGTTTTCCATAGATGATGAAGTGGTGCCAACAGTGATAGAGAAACCAGTCAAAAGCTTAGGAAGATGGTACGCTGCAAGCCTCAGTGATAGTCAGTCAACAGTTGAGGCAGGAAATAATACAAGGCCTTTCAGTTATAGACAAGTCTGGGCTCCCAGGAAAGTAAAAATTGTGGTGTGTGCAGTTTGGATTGTTGACTTGGCTGATGTGGCTGCTGACAGTGTATGAGATTCCCCTATCTAAGGTAGAAAAACTAGGGAGGTTGATTAACTCATTCATTAGAAAATGGCTTGGAGACCCATGCTGTCTAAGCAGTGTGGCTTTGTACGGTTATTACAAAATGTGGGAGTTAGACTTTTTTTTAATGAAAATGTAATAATATGGTGCATTATGTAATAACCAACCAAAATGGATGTCTTCATTCATGAAAATCGTTATACAACAATGTTATGCTCTGTTATGCTGTGGGGGGCATTTTCCTGGTATGGTTTGGGTCCACTTGTCCCACCTTGTCCCACCACACCTTACTAAGACACTTTATGTTGGTTCGTCCTTTAATTTGTCACCCGCCTGTATATGTATATGTATATATGTGGATATCAGGACAAAGACACTATCTTTCTTAATAAAGACTGTACTTTGAGGTTTTTTGCCCCACTATGATGGTGTCAAACACAAATATTTACTTACTATACCCATGTATAAGTATATCTGTATTTCATCTGATATTGTATTTGTCAGTATGAACGTAACAGATGTTGAAAGTTTTTGGCAGTTTTGAATTTACACATGTACATATGCTAACATACACACCATAAACAACGTAGTTTGCTCCATTCACCTCCAAGATAAGAGGCCTCTCCATTCAAATGTCGATGAGAAATGGTTATTCTGGTTTTCAGCTGTTGTAAGCTGAAAAGCTGGTTTTCTTTCCTTTTAGGAGTGAGACTGATGACGGGAGAGAAGCAGATGATCCACTTAGAGGATGACGAGAAGGATGTAAAGGATTAGAGGATTCAAAGATTTTACTCAACATTGCTTTTTTTTGTTTTATCTGCATAAATTCATTAAATGTTGATTTGAACAAATGGGATTTTTCATAGTTTCTGTTGCAAATATCCCACTTCTTTATTGGAAAAAAGTAAGAACGCAAATGTTTTAGTTCATGCATCACACTTGATTCACAATAGCTGTAGAGAAACAAGATCTTGAAGTAACAAGTTGAATAAAATTCACAACATTTGTCAACATGTCTTTTTTTATTGGCCATAGAAACACACTAAAATGTAAAAACTGCTGTAATTGTACTGATGACAGCTTTAAGGCCTAGCATGACTACATGACATACTCCAAAAATGTACAATCACACCATTTTCTACATGGATGTATACACAAAGCATGAACCACAGGACACACTGATAATAGTCTGATAATAATTTGTCAAATAGCAACCACATTTAACTTACATCATACTCAGGTTGGGCAACACTACCAGATGGAAAAAGATACAAATTCAATCAGTCTTTGGAGCAGAAATGTAAAATATACACCAAAATTATACTTGGATATTGTGGAAAGAGGAGCAGAGCTGGAGAAGGTCCAAATCAAAGACTACAA
Source organism: Hoplostethus atlanticus (assembly GCA_034670405.1). NCBI lineage: Eukaryota > Metazoa > Chordata > Actinopteri > Trachichthyiformes > Trachichthyidae > Hoplostethus > Hoplostethus atlanticus. Next base: position 546,365 of record JAXDDX010000200.1, read on the forward strand.
CGAATCCATAACATTAGCTAATGTTAGCAGTCAGCTACTTTATTTCACCGCCAAACCAACCAAGTCCAACTCTTCATAACTGTCAGCATTAACAACCATTATCTTAAGTATTAGTAATGTGCTAACATTATGCGTTAGTGGTGCTTCTGTGAAAGCTGAATTAGGTGTTTCTCCTAGCTAATGCTGCTGAGCTAGCTTTATATATAAGATATAAAGATGGCTCCCTGGCTTAATTTCAGCTAGTTAAATCTGTTACTGTTGTTGTCTGCAAAACTTATCCAATTAGACCTTGGAGATAAATCTAACACAGCTGACTGCTAACATTAATTAATGTTATGGAGCTACAGTGGAGTCCAAAAGTCTGAGTCCACTACCAAGAACTATTTTGTTTAATCAAAAAAAATAATACAAATTTTTGGTCAAATGCTAAAATAATTTAAAATATTTTTCAATGGAACTCAAGTTAAAGGACTAGCAGTGTTGACAATAACACAATACAATAACACAAATAGAGATATTAATTTAGTCAATATCTGGTATATATCTGGACCAAAACAATTCACACTTTAATAAATCAAATCAAATCACATTTTATTTGTATAGCCCTTAATCACAGTTACAGTCTTCACAGTGCCCAGTCTTCACAGTGCCCAAAGTGTGAAAACAATAAATGGTTAGTACATGACATCCTCCAGCCTTGGACCCTATTAGGTGCATAGATGTGTTAATATTTGAATTGAATATATAGTGCCAATAATTTGAGAAAACCTTACCAATAGTGTGTGAATTAGATATTCAGATATATTTCAATTTCTGACTAGCATTTCTCAAAGATGATTTGTATTAGTTCTAAATAATGTACTATTGAATAAAAAGCATCAGCTGAGTAAAAATTGTAAGTAAGTATGTGAGTAAAACGTTATAGACCTAGTTAGCTGATTGCTAACATTAATCAACATTGTGGACCTTGTTGGTTTGTAGATATTATTGCTAACATTAAATTAAGCTTAGTATAAATTCAATCCAGAAGGCCACTTCAATCACAAATCCCCTCTACCTTTTTATTCACTACCTAATAAGGCTACGCCTCTTTTGTTTTACTTTGATCTCTCTACCCTCAATCCAATTGAATCTCAAGAAGGCAGCACCCCTTCGGTTTCTTTAATTTTGTCCTTCTCCAGCTCTTCTCATCTCTCAACAATATCGAAGGATAATATCAGGTGTATATTTCATTTCATTTTCCATGTGAAAAAGGTCTCTTATGTTGTGACAGCATAGATGTCACATCCTGTTCTATGAGGTCACTTCCCCCAACGTAAGGAGATGCACTGTAGCCTCCTGGCTTTTCCCCTGGCATCAATGGGCTGCACCTCAGTGAACTTTGACCTTACTGGCCGGTAGGAGTTGGCACAGTAGCTGGGTCTCTTGTAGTAATCAATCAGATGGCAGCCGTCCTCTGGAAAAGACAGAGAAACCATTTCAGTCTTTTATTTTTTATCTTCTTTCATTGTCGAACCTCATTTAGTTTCATATTTAGTAGGTAAGGTAGTGTACATGTTTTGTGTTCATTATTAAATGTTCAAAATTGGGTTCGAAATTAGATTTAACACAACTACAACACTCAATCCTAAATCTCAAACCATCAATATTAGTTTACCTATTACTTCAGTTAGTTATTCTAATCCCAATAAAGACAAAGAGCCTTCATCTGAGCCCTTTGAGTTCAGTCTATTGTCACAGCAGTGCAATCAATAACAGAGCATCAGAACTAACTTGACTACAGGCAAACAGAGTTTCCTGAAGTGTGTGTGTGTGGGGGGTGGGGTTTTCATATCTCAAAACCAACGAAAGAACAGAACAGAACACAAATAAAAGTGATAAAGTATGACAATGACAAGTGTTGTTTGATGTCTGTTGATGGCAAACTGACTCCTACACTATGTTCAGACAGCAGGCAAATCTGATTTGTTTTTCAAATCTCATCTTTGAGGCTGACTCTCTACCTTGCAATTTACAAGTGACCAGGTTGGTGTGTTTGACAGTATAATCATTTGCTGTCATTACAACATTGGTTGTCATAATGCTAATGTAGGCATGCACACACTGACTAAGGGTGTCTTTTCTGTCCAACAAGCTAGTTAACATGAAAATTTCACTGTTGCTTATTCTGACTGTTTTTATGATGGAATTTTCTAGTCACAGAATGCAGAATGCATTTGTTGCACCAGATGACGTCAGTTACAGAGGAGGGTGGTATTTGCCTAGGGTTGCCACCTTTATAACATAAAACTGAGGAAAACTTAGTTCTGGTGACAGTTGAGAGAAAGATAATGAGAGTATGTATAATGGTACTGTAAGCCAGTCAAAGTAGAATACTAATTGCAAATAAAATATACCCAGATTTATAGTTTAAAGTGATATTGGCAAATAGTCATCTGATTAACAATGATATCAATAACAACAAAATGTATTCCTTTAAAAAGAGATTAGGAAATAAGGGGAGAAGGTATTTTTAAAGTAAATTTAAAATAAAGCTACAAAACATATTAGTGGCAAGGATGACTTGTGAAAAGTGCTATAAAAATCAAGTTACATTTAATAGAATAAAATATTTAGAATAATCGCCACCCTGTTTATGAATGTATGACCTGTATGTTTATGAATTGTGGAGGCTGTGTATTATGAATGTAAAAACTTTTTTGCTCAAATACTTACAGGAACATTTCCATGATTAGTAAGCATTATTTAGTTGTTCATCATCTTTACAGTAGAAATAAGTCCTATGATGGATAGTGGTAATGTCACCCATCGATCAAGTCATCTTGTATTGTTTTTAATAGTGGAGTGAAGTTAAGGGGGAACAACTCTAGCTTGGGAGAATTCACAGTCTACATACACCAAGCTTGGAATAAAATCTGTAAGAACATCTTCAGCATGTCAAGAAACACTAACATAAGGCTAATTCAATACAAGACCATTCACAGAACACACATCACAAGATGCACATAATGGGAATTACTGGCTCAGACATATGCAGTCATTGTACACTCAACACGACTGGAGATATTGCAGCCACTAAGAGGTTGACGTGCATGTTTTGTCCCAGTCAGAAGCTTGTATTTAAAGTACCTCCTATATAAAGTGAATGCAGCATCAGGTGTGGGTTTTATGTGTAGGTGAAGTAAGCAGTAGTGGTAGCACTAGCTGTTGTTGCCAGTGGAGAAAAAGGAAGTTGCACCATTTATGAAAACGCAAAACATCTCGTCACTGTACTGCATTGTGGACTATTGAGGCAAGTTTAGGTGGAGAAATTAGTGTACCTTCCTCTTCTACGATGCATTTCTCCCTGTGTGATTGTTGAACATCAGTACAAAATGGTGAGTTTAGAAAGAAGTTGACGCTTGCCATTGATGTTTTATATTGTTGAAAATGTTTCTTCTATTAAACTACATTGTAGCCGTGCTGAAAATATCTCAACATGATCTCACATTGTCTACGTTTGGCCAATGAATTATGGGAATATGAAAAATACATCGCCAAACAAGAAAATGGAAATTTGTCATTTATACCGCAAAATAGGTACAAAGATTTTTGGAATTGCTCCGGTAGATCACCTCAGTCGGCAGTTGTGAAACGGGCTGCTATGGCTGCAACCTAATCCGCAGGGGCAAGTGCGCCGATCAAAGTACGTCCACTAAAAGTGCTTGTTTTTGCCACTGACAGGCTCAGATTGTTATTGGAAGTGTCTGACAACAAGGAGAATTCTCGCTCTGAAATCTGAAAGATGAGGTGAATTGTTAAACAAAGGTTTCTGGTTAAAAAAAGGTCTATCTCTTTAGCGATCATTTCTGTAATGTTGTCAGACACTTGTCAGACACTTCCAATAACAATCTGAGCCTGTCAGTGGCAAAAACAAGCACTTTTAGTGGACGTACTTTGATCAGCACACTTGCCCCTGCGGATTATGTTGCAGCCATAGAAGCCGTTTTGCGATTGCTGACTGAGGCGATCTACTGGAGCAATTCCAAAACCTTTTGTAGCTATTTTGAGGTATAAATGACAAATTTGTACAAATTGAGCCCAAGTTTAAAAATACCGGAATTCCCCTTTAATTCTAAAATGAAGAGGAAGCCAGTGCAGGATAACTGCAATATGGTAACAATGGTCCTGTCACCCTGTCTTGGTTAAAGGTGCACCAGTTGCAGATGGTTGAGGGAGTTGTTGTTTATATAGGAGTAGAGCAGCCGTAAAGAGCACTACAGCAGTCAAGGCATGAAGAAATAAAGGCATGGATTGCCCTTTCCAGATCAGCCAAGGAGAGGAAAGGTCTAATTTTGGCAATGTTTTTAGCTGTAGGAAACCTAACTGAACAACTGTCTTTACCTGCAAGTCAAAACTAAGCACTGAATTGAATACTACTCCCAGATTTTTCACCACAGAAAAAATTCTATTAACAACATATGATTTCAAAAAATTCAGAGCAGTATCAGTGAGCCCAACCCAATTTTCTAAACAACTGATCAGAATGCTGTGATCAACAGTATCAAAAGCCAAGAACAGCTAAGGGTTGTGTGGAGGAGCGAGATGAGGCTGTGAGAACATCGCGACACAACAGGTGAGATTCAACATGGTGGCGCCCTGCTGCTAGACCAACAACAACAAACTGCGAAACTTTAATAGATTACTCTCAAAAATTCCCTTTAAACCATGACCAAATACACCGGACACTGTCATCATTCCTGGATTACACCTCCAAAACTCTGGATAACCTAGAAGAGTCCGTCAACGGGTATTTCTACAAGCTGTGCGTCAAGAGTCCACCACAGAAACAGCTGAGGCAAGACTGGTCCACCGAAACAGACAACGTAACCACAACCATCGAGGTCAGTGTGCTAGAATCAATAAACAATAAACTCTCAATCCTGGAAATACTGCACGCAGACATTAAAGACCTAAAGGCCAGTCTCGAATACACCCAATCGCAAATCGAAACAAATCAGCTAGAAAATAAGGAACTAAAACTTACCGTCAGTACACTCTCTGCCCAAGTCAACACCATCTCAGACGAAAACAAATCCATGAAAGAAACCATATTAGACCTTCAGAGCCACAACATGCGAGATCAATCTGATCTTCACGGGAATAACGGAACAACTCAAGACGACCCATAAAAAGCAATACAAGTATTCATGCACTCAGCACTGAAACTGCCACAAGACACCATAAATAACATCACCTTCCACCGCGTCCACCTCATCACAGCTAAGAATAACTGCAGACCAAGACCCATTATCGCCAAATTCGAACATTTTAAACAGAAAGAACTTGTAAAAAGCCGAGGAAGAAAACTTAAAGGAACTAATTACGGCAAAAATGACCAGTACCCACGGGAGATCCAGGACAGGAGAAGGAAACTACTCCCAATTCTAACACAATATCGTGACAAGGGAAGAAGAGTCGCTGTGACTGTTGACAAACTGTATATAGACGGTCAATTATACCAAGACAGCAACATCACCACCTAGCTATAAATATATACAACGGGATCCCACCTCATGCCTAACCGATCAAAAATGATTCAAACATAAGTGGACCCTCCAGAACTTACCTCTCTGTCTACCTATCTATCTATCTGTCTATCTATCTGCCTATCTACCTGTATATCATTCTATCATTCTATCTATCTATAATCTATTGATCTATTTGTCTGTCTGCCGCCTACCTATTTACACCATTTGTTCATTTACATGTGTGTGTGTGTGTGTGCGTTTGGGGTCGTGTGAATGTATGGGTGTATGTGCGTACATAGATATATGTACGTGTGTTTGAATAGATATGTACAGTGGGGGAAATAAGTATTTGATCCCCTGCCGATTTCACAATTTTTCCCACTTACAAAGAAATGAGTGGTCTATAATTTTAATGGTAGGTTTATTTGAACAGTGAGAGATAGAATATCAACAAAAAAATCCAATAAAACGTATTAAATAATAGTTATAAGTTGATTTGCATTTCATCGAGGGAAATAAGTATTTGACCCCCTACCGACCAGCAAGAATTCTGGCTCCCACAGACGGGTTATGTGCCCATGAGGCACACAGATTAGTCGTCTCGGCTTTCCTCTCAGTTTAAGAAAGTACTCCTAATCTCAACTGGTTACGTGTATGCACAAAACCTGTCCAAAGAATCACACTGCGTATCTTCAACTTCACCACCATGGGCAAGACCAAAGATCTGTTTAAGGACGTCAGGGACAAGATTGTAGACCTGCACAAGGCTGGAATGGGCTACAAGACCATCGGCAAGCAGCTTGGTGAAAAGGAGACAACTGTTGGTGCGATTATTCGTAAATGGAAGAAAGACAAAATAACTGCAAATCGCCCTCGGTCTGCGGTTCCATGCAAGATCATACCTTGGGTCGCATGAAGAGAACAGTATGGGTTGTCAATCCTTCAAAGAGAACTTGAGGTAAAAATAATGATGTTTTAGCCTGTAGTGAAACCTAAATGTAGCTAGCTGGCTATCCTCCACAGCTCGACAAACCTTTCCTCTGTTTCATAGTTCCACCTAGCGGCACCAACAACTTAATTTCTCTTTCGCTTCACAATGTTTGTTTATAGCGCTCCGTGCTCCTATTGGTAAACATCACGGACGAGACGGAACACGTCGTGGACGGCAAAAAAAATTCTGACATGCTAGTCTTTTGTCGGGACGTCATGAGGCGTCCCAGATGCGGCGTCGGTTGTCGTCCACTATGTCACACTACACAACATAAAACGATCGATTGTTGGACCCTGTCGTTCCCGAATCGACCCGACGCCCTATGTCTGCCGAATCGGGCTATAATCGGCCTGATACTGTGTAGTCTGAACCCGCCACTAGAGAGCACTTTTCCTTTGCCAAGATAATCCATCCACCTGACAGGTGTGGCATATCAAGATGATTATTGAACAGCATGATTATTGCACAGGTGTGCCTTGGGCTGGTCACAATAAAAGGCCACTCTAAAATGTCAAGTTTTATCTTGAAAAAAGACATTTATTAGGCACTGAACTATGGATCTCACATGACTAGGGCTACAGATATGCCTTTTTTGGGGGGGGGGGGGGCAGAAAACCAACAGAGTAATTCAAGTCCTTCAATCATTCTAGTTTACATTTCTAACGTATTTCGGTTGATTTGACCTCAACGTTACGAGATAGAAGTCTTTACTAGCGTGCGGTACTAGACTACTAACGTTCACGTTCAGTGATATGTGCCGATTCTCTTCACTAATGGGCATGCTCTGAGAGGGGTTGGATTATGTTAAGAAGCGCCCGTTATGACGTATAAACGGGCTACTTTCCGAAGCGGCCTGTTTTTGCCCCATCATCATCAGGTCAATGGTAACATGTGGAACATGTATACGGGCCAGGAATAAGCCGTTTTCCATAATATGTCCCCTTTAATAGAATTGCCAGTAAGAATCTTGAGGGAGACTTCTTTGAGGCTCTGGACCAGCACACCCCACGTTTCATTGAACTCTTCAAGTCAAAAAACGAACTGTTGGACAGAAACTGACCGAGTTAATGCAGCATATCAACTGGGTGGTAAGTAATTTTACTTTGCAACTTTTGAGTAATCCTCAGTGTCATCTACATTGATGCCACTAAGGCTCTACTTCAAAGCCCTGTCCAAAAATTAGAGCCTTCTCCCCCCAGATGATACAGACCAACCTATTTCCCTACTCCTTGTCTGACTTGTGCTTGTGCCTTGTAAATTTGTCTCTTAACTGATCTTTTCTATCTCTGTATCATTAGACACCAGACGTGCCTGCACTGCGCTCTGTTGTCCTCAAAGGCATTCCCATTGTACTTGGCGACGACTCCAGTGAATTCTACAAGACATGCTTTGTAAGTACTTGCACACAAAGAAACTGTTTGGTCTGCATTTATTGAAAACTCATATCCAGTACTCATACAGACGTAGAACAAAGATGTAACTCTGTCTGCACAATATACAGTGAGGTCTGTAAGTTTTTGTACAGTGACACGTGTTTTGTGCTACAATTCCTCCACAATTCATCTGGTATGTAAACACCCTGTAATTAAAATTGAAAGTTGCCACTTAAACCTTATAGTCATTAATTCATTTCAAATCTCAGGACCAGGAGTCTAGAGTGAAAAGTCAGTGTCATTGTTCAAAAATGTACGGACCTTGTTGTATATGCTTCCATAGTTTTAGTTTATTTATTTGGCTGCAGTGTTACAATGCAGCGTGAATGTGTATTTAGAGCTCTATTCCCTACCAAATACTTTAACACCAAAATTAAATGTTTTCATAAGAAGAGCAAATCCAATGGGTAGCAAACATAACTTGCTATTCTAAAGAACATGTGTGTTTCTTTGTAGGCTACAGCGAGAGATGAGGCCCTAGCATCTGTGACAGTTGGTGTGCTGACTGTTCTCAGTGAAATAGCCCTCAGCAGGGTCCAAACTCAATGCACCTGCAGCCCATCTCCACTGCCATCATACTAGAGGGAGGTATTGTCATGGACAATATTAAAGACTTGCCTCAGGCAGTTTGCCTGTTATTTGGGCTTACGTATGCTTTGCATTTGGATTACCAAAATGCATGGCAAATACTCAAATGCATTAAAACAGTATTGCTTGGGTTGGGAAACAAAACCCTCTCACCAAAACTGGTAACTCTGAAAAACAGTCTACTGGGTTAGACCAGTGAAGAGTCATCAGCTATCAAGGTGCACTTGGTAACCTCTGCAATCATTATTGTACTGTTAATTGTTATGAGAGAAAAGTTTGATATTTTTGTGAAACTGTACTCGCTTATTTGCTGTCCCAGCTATTCACATTCAAATCTGTACCAGTGGTGGCAATAGTGCCTTGTGTCTGCAAGAGTTGATCGCTCAGGCTAGGATAATGTGGCCAGAAAAGAATCCAGCAAAGGTTGTGCATTGTTTACATTCAACGCAGCACACTTTTGGACATAAACTTTTGCGCAAAACAAAGGTTTTTGTCCACTTTTCCCATCGACCCAGCGTGGCCGGCAGAGATAGTACGAGCGAGCCACAACAACAACAGTGGAGACTCACCTACGGGGAGACGAAGGAGGAAACATCGGGGAAAACGGAGCGGAATTCGGAACAGACTGAGAGTTCAAGCCCACCGTCCACCTCTGCCCAGCATCCTTCTTGCTAACGTCCAGTCTCTGGATAATAAGTTGGATGATGTTAGGGCGAGGATTAGATTCCAACGGGACATGAGGGATTGTAACGTCTTTTGTTTGACGGAAACATGGCTGACCCCGCTGGTGCCGGATCGAGTCATATGCCCAACCGAGTCCTTCTCTGTTTTCCGTGCGGATAGAACGGAAGAGTCTGGCAAATCTAAGGGTGGAGGGGTTTGCTTCATGACCAACAACAAGTGGTGCAACCCCAAGGACATTAAGACTCTTTCTCGTTCCTGCTCGTCGAACCTGGAACATCTGACTATCTCATGCCGTCCATTCTACCTTCCCCGGGAGTTCAGCTCGGTCATCACCACAGCCGTCTACATACCACCACAAGCGGACACCGACGTAGCACTATCGGACCTACATGATGTGTTATGTCGGCATCAGAACAAGCATCCCGACGCGGCTATGGTGGTGGCTGGGGACTTTAATAGGGCGAACCTAAAAAAAGTCATGCCGAACTTTCATCAGCACATTACGTGTGCTACCAGAGGGGAAAGAACGTTGGACCACTGCTATACGCCGTTCAAGAGAGGCTACAAGGCTGTCTCTCTCCCTCCGTTCGGCAAATCAGACCATGCCGCCATTTTCCTGCTACCGGAGTATAAACAAAGGATAGCACGGGAAGCGGTAGTGACGAGGGACGTAAAGCGGTGGTCTGACCAATCAGAGGCTGAGCTACAGGACGCTCTGCGTGACGTCGACTGGGACATGTTCCAATCCAGTTCCAGGGACGTCAGCGAGTTTACGGAAGTAGTAACGAGCTTCATAGCAATGCTAGTGGACACCATCGTCCCTACGGTGAAAGTTAGGTCCTTTCCTAACCAAAAACCGTGGGTTGATAAATCCATCCGCGACGCTTTGAACGCCCGTACTGCTGCCTATAACTCCGGTCTTGTATCCGGCAACATGGACGAGCATAAGGCAGCGTCCTATGGACTGAGAAGGGCGGTGAAGGAGGCCAAGAGGAGGTATAGGGACAGAGTGGAGTCGCAGATGGAGCAGCGCGACACCAGACGCCTATGGCAGGGGCTACGGACTATAACGGACTACCAGGGCAGACCCCCTGCAATTGTGAGTGCCGACGCATCCCTAGCGGAGGACCTGAATTCATTCTATGCACGGTTTGAGGCTAGCAACAACAGCGCTAGCTCGCCGGCTAACAACATCACCGTTAGCGCAACCGGAGTGAGTTCTACCGCTGGGGATGAACACACACTCTCTGTGACCGAGCACAGTGTGAGGAGGGCTCTGACGAGGGTGAACACCAGGAAAGCTGCTGGTCCAGATGGCATATCTGGACGAGTACTGAAGACCTGTGCTAATCAGCTAGCTCCAGTGTTCACCACTATATTCAACATCTCCCTGGCTGAGTCTGTGGTCCCCGCCTGCTTCAAGAGATCCACTATTGTCCCTGTGCCCAAGAATGCTTCTCCAGCATGCTTGAATGACTACCGACCGGTGGCCCTCACCTCGGTGGTCATGAAATGCTTCGAGAGGCTGATTAAGGACTACATCTGCGCCTTCCTCCCTTGCTCCATGGACCCGCTGCAGTTTGCTTATCGTCCCAACAGATCCACGGATGATGCTGTCTCCCAGGTACTGCACACCACACTCTCATCTGGACAGCCGGAAGGGGGGCTATGTGAGACTGCTGTTCATTGACTATAGTTCAGCTTTCAATACCATAGTCCCCACCAGACTGGCTGGCAAGTTGATTGAGCTGGGACTGAACACCCCCCTGTGTGCCTGGATCCTGGACTTCCTGACCGCCAGGCCCCAGGTGGTCAGGGTGGGTAGACACACCTCCAACCCCCTCACCCTGAACACAGGATCCCCCCAGGGTTGCGTCCTCAGCCCCCTACTGTACTCCCTGTACACACATGACTGTGTGGCCAGGTTCAGCTCCAACACCATCATTAAGTTTGCGGATGACACAGTGGTGGTGGGCCTGATCTCCAACAACGACGAGAAGGCCTACCTGGAGGAAGTTGCTGATCTGTCACTCTGGTGCCAGGACAACAGCCTCCTCCTGAATGTCACCAAAACTAAGGAGCTGATTGTGGACTTTAGGAGGACACAACAACAGAGGACGTACTCACCACTGGGGATTAATGGGAATACTGTGGAGAGGGTGAGCAGGTATAAATACCTGGGAGTCAACATCACCGAAGATCTGACATGGTCCACACACACTGACACTCTGGTGAGAAAGGCGAGGCAGCGCCTTTACCACCTCAGGCAGCTGAGGAAATTCAAAGTCTCCCGGAGGATCCTTCAGTCCTTCTACTCTGGAGCTGTGGAGAGCATCCTGACAGGAAGCATCACTGCCTGGTTTGGCAACAGCTCCGCTCAGGACAGGAAGGCTCTGCAGAGAGTAGTGCGTTCGGCTGAGCGCACTATTGGAACTACACTCCCCACCCTGCAGGACTTGTACACCAGGAGGTGCAGAACCAGAGCCTGCAGGATCATGAAGGATCCTCACCACCCCAACAACGGACTGTTTCAGCTGCTGCGGTCAGGCAAGCGCCTCCGTAGTCACGCTGCCAAAACAGAGAGACTGAGACGGAGTTTCTTTCCTCAGGCCATCAGGACTGTGAACTCCGACCTCACCAGGGCCCCCACCAAGACACACACACTGCCCCTCTTATGCACACACACACACACACACTTAGGTATAGACTACACATAATTTATAATTTATAATTTATATTATACATACAATTTTCCCTTTTTTTTTACTATATTTTTTTATAAAGTGCTCTTATTGTAAATATTGTGTTGTTTTTTTATATAGAGCTCTTAAAAACTGTTTATTGTAAATAGTGTGAACCTGTTATTTTGCACATTTCTGCTGAGCATTGCCACTTTGCATTTCACTACACACCTCGTGTGTGTATGTGACAATTAAACTCTTGAATCTTGAATCTTGAATCTGCTTTGAAAACTTTTATTGGAGTTCTAATATGTCATACAAATACTTGATATTTGTGGAGAACCCAAGGGGTGATGTTTTTCTTTGAAAATCTTAGTTTGTTTAATCCTAGGATTGATGCTCTGTTTGGGACACAAACTGTTTGGTTGTAGTTTCAGTTTTCAGTGCTGACTGGCAGGGCAGGAATCCTTGCATTTGCATTGAGCCTGAGCATTTCATTGTATTTCAGAAACCCAAAGGTCCCTTAAAAATCTTAGCTTTGAAAACAAGACTTGCCACTAGACTTATATCATATTAGCAATGGCTGCCACTTCTATTCATCTGTACTTGTGCCAGTTAGTTTGAATGAAATAAAAACAATTTAAAAAAAGAAAAACAAAGGAGGCTGGGATAATGTGGCCAGAAAATAATCCAGTAAAGGTTGTGCATTGTTTACATTCATGCTTTGAAAACTTTTAATGGAGTTCTAATATGTCATACAAATACTGGATATTTGTGGAGAACCCAAGGGGTGATTTTCTTTGAAAATTTTAGTTTTCCTATGACTGATGCTCAGTTTGGGACACAAAAACTATGTTGGTTGTAGTTTCAGTTTTGATCAGAAATGCACTGATATTTGACGTGTAAGAATTGCATTTGGTCCAGTTGGCTTTACCAGTATAGGTTCACAGTCTTTACCAGTATAGGTTCACAGTATAGGTTCAAGTATTTATAGGTACTTACTTGTTTAATATTGTGAGACACTTAATGGTTAGTATGTCTTCCTTTTCACGTGCAAGGAATTAACACACTAAAATGTGATTTTTATTTTGCCTTGTCCAATAATACAACATACGCAAACCTCATGTACTGCAGTTCAATGTCAAACCACAAGTTTGTTGTTTGAGCTCATGTTTTATACTTTAATGTATGAGAGATTGATATTTATTGTTCAGCCCAGATCTGTCCAATGTGCAATGTTTGTTGAATGACTTTTTTTTTGTCATTTGAAAATAAATGTTGTAATGCAGCTGAATCAACCCAATGAGTGTTCTGAATGCATTGTTTTTAGATTATTATAGTTTACACGTGTTTATAGATAAATTATAAAGTGTTGTAATTGGGTTATAGTAGGATTCTCTCAGTTCAAGGAACTTTTGTTTGTTTGTTTAATTAAGTGAACCTGAAAAATGATGAGTGAGAACTAAGTGTTAAATTGTGGTGATTAATTAAATTAGTGATTCATTTTAAATAGGGTTCAATTTCAAGCAGTGCACACAAAATGAAATAATAAAGTTATCACAAAGCATGGCTTTTAAGTTACATAAACTTAAATTAAGTAGTACAACTAACATAAATAAATTAACCTTTTAAGTATTGTACACTCAGAATAAACACGTTTTTCTAACTCACTCATCTAAAAGGGGGGGCTATTTAAAATTGTTTCCAGGAGTCTTAACAAGATGTTTTTGAAGTCGATATAAAAAAAAATCATAAAACCAGCTTCTGTGGTGTGTTTCAGTCTCTCATTTTCTCCATTGTAAAGAACAGGCTGTTTTGAGGGCATGTAGGTTGTATGTAATGAGCACTGCTCCACGCAATCGCCTAGCGGAGGCGGAGAGCAGAGCGTTCATGCTGCTCAAGGTAAACAAATAAGCTTGACGCAGAAATTTACCATAACCATGGCGGCTGCTCCAGAACCATGTCACGGTCCCTGCCGTGCCACCAGTTCCCTATGTTCTCTCCCCCCCTTGTGTTCCTAGTGTGTCTATGTCTGTCCTGTGTGTGCGTATGTGTTGGTGGGCGTGACCCCAGACTCCGGCACCTCCCCGGCTCCATCATCCACCTCTCTCCCACCTGCTGTACCTTACACAACTGCGGTCCAGCCTTGAGGGAGTGGCTCAGTCTCTTCTCAGAGTAAGGCTAGACCAGTTAGCTCATCCTAGATCAGGGTCCTGCCGATGGATACTAGCATCCTGCCTACATGTCCTATTCTCCTGGTCTACCTGCTCCTGTCCACTGACGCTGGTCATGTTTGTCTGTGTGAGTGAGAGTGTGTGTGTATGGGTGTGTGTGGGTGAGTCTCCTATCTGTTCCAGGCCGCAGCCCGGCAGAGTTGGCGTCTGGTTGGTCCCGCCTCCTAGGACGATGCTGACTGAGCGGACGTTGCGTTCTCCTATCTGGGTAGTGTTGGCGCCTGCATGGTCCCCTAGTCCTATGATGACGCTGACTGAGTTGCCGTTGCTGTGATGCTGCCCCATCAGATCTGGATGTCCCACCAAAATAAACTTTGATATATTGTGTATACGCTGCTTGCCCAAACTCGGCATCTATTGCACGCCCAACCGTCCTGGTAGGGGGATCCCTCTCTGAGTAGCCCCTCCCAAGGTTTCTCCCAATTTTCCCAGTGAGGGTTTGTGGGAGTTTTTCCTTGTCCTCTGTGAGGGTCTAAGGCTGGGGGATGTCGTGTACTAACCATTTATTATTTTCACATGTTGGGCACTGTGAAGCCCTTAGAGACTGTAACGGTGATTAAGGGCTATACAAATAAATGTGATTTGATTTGATCAGCTCCTGTATTTAAACCCCGGCTTTCCACCCACTCTTCGCCAAATCGTTGATTCAGCCAATGTGGTATGTCTCGTTCCCAGCCTCCTTTGAATTGTGGATTCAAGCCTGTCTCTTGTCGCTTCACGCCTTGCTAACCCTGCTCTCCCTCTGCCCAGGATCTCTACTCGTTACCAGCCATTCTGCGCATCTCCCTGTCTGCCAGCCTGCCAGCCTGTCTACCTGCTCGTCCACCTGCCTGCCTTGCCTGCCGCTTCCTCTGTCTGTTCCCCGGCTTCTCCCTGCTTCTACCCTACCCCCCTGTTTCCCTCAATAAACCTCCATTGTTTGTCCTACCTCCGAGTCTGAGTTTGCGTTTGGGTCCGACCAGTGAAATCGTAACAAACCAACACTGAGACCGTACATGTTTGAGCCGGAGTCTGACCCAGAATGGGAAGAGGCAGCTGAGCGGTTCCACTTAGTTTCTCAATGATAACAATTCTGTGTAATATTGTACTTTGTTTTGTGTATGTGGGTTTGTGAGCGACGCTCTCTGCTGTAGCCGGTCTGTTTATGGCTCATGTCCATAAGCTTATTGAATACAACTTGCAGACAAGCTAGGATCGACAATTTTGTTGAGCTAGTTAGCCAATATATTATTGGATGCAGCTTTCCTGCGCCCCACCAACGAACTGCGCATGTACAAACAGCATTTATCTGAATGCTGCTGATTTACACACCACCAACCACTGGTTGGCAGCAGAGAGCGAGTGGCTCGTGGTACATCTGACATAAAAAGTGCCAGAATGAGACAATATACTCGGTCGTTTTCAAGGAGCTGGTTTAGTAGGAAGGCTTGGCTAACTGTATGTAATAACACCAATACTTTATTTTGCTTTCCCTGCATCCTTTTTCAAACGACAGGTCTCAGACCAGCATGGATTCATACAGGTTTGAATGATTTAAACCACATATCAGAAAAATCAAAAGCAAATGTTTGGGAAAGTAAACATAGCTGCTCAGCTTGATGAAGGCTACAGGATAGGGATCCGTGAGCATAATGAAGAGGTTGACAAAAACAGGTACATCCTGTCTAAAATAATAAACTGTGTCAAGTTCTGTGGTGCCAGAGTCATTGAGAAATCTGCATCTCTCAAGGAGAGAAGGGCAAAATTTATGTACAAAAGGTTTAAGCCACAAGGTGGCAAAGTCATATGGCTTTGAGCCAGTTCACTCAGCGTTTTGATGGCACTGGGTATTTCAAATGTAATACCATATTAATTTATTTTTTTCTTAAATGTTATTTTCTATTAGGTCTTACTGTGGTCATAATTTGTCTCAGGGTTCTGTGTTGTCAGATTATGTTGCACTTAGCGAGGCACTTTTCGGTTACTTTAGTCTTTCACCATTACATATTGTAGTATAAAAGATAATTATTATAAAGAATTTGCACTAATTGAAGTACCTTAACTTACCTTAAGCACGTTTCATTACAACAAATGTTCATTCAGCTCAGCAAATACAAATAAAGGCCTTTTCATTTATTTAAATGCACTGATGATACCTTAGTACATGTTTGTTTGATTTTTGGTATAGCCCCCTCTGGAGAAAAATGCACCAGCCGCCACTGCTAACCAGACTAATTTGTAAATTAAATCAAAACATGGTGACACTTACAGATTCCAATTTTGCAGATGGGTGATGTACCTTATGAATTGCTCCATCTTTAAGCTTCAATTTAGATGCTAATCCTGCCATTGCTCAAGCAGTCCGAGGAGTGATCATCACACACAGAAAAAATGAGCTAACTGTAGCTGGGACATTGCTGTTAAAAATAAAATTAATCCGCTCTGTCCTGGCATTTTCGCGTGTTGGGAGACTGTGCAGGGATCTATGTTGCTGCCTGCATCCTACAACAGAACAACTGGAGAGTTGATATATCGCCGTAGATATGTTGTTGTTTTAGCTTCACTGGTCGCAAAGTAATGGTGCATTCCAGTGTCCTCGGAAAAAACGGCGTCCGAATGTGATATGCGCCGATTCTATTCATTAATGGCGCTGTAGTAGTTGATGTTGAGTTTAGATGCTTGTAACATTCTGAGACTTGCCATACAAACATGAGTTTGCTGCGGGCGATTATGTTTTCCCGAGCAGATGCACTGGAACACATTTAGATTGGAAGTTAGGAATACCGACTCGGAATTATCGATTTCCGAGTACAATGGAATGCACCATAAACAACAGCTTGTGGCGCTGCCAAGAGCTGCATTTTGAGACGAGGTAAATGGGATTGGTTGTTCACCTGGGGGTGGGCATGCTCTGAGAGGGGTTGGATTATGTTAAGAAGCGCATGTTATGACGTATGGGGCTACTTTCTGAAACAGCCTGTTTTTGCCCCATTTGGACACCGTTTTTGGAAAAAGGAAAATACAGAAAAAGGGGTTGACTTATTTTCTCAGCTACTTAGGTCAATGATAACCTGTGTAAGGGCCAGGAATAAGCCGTTTTCCATAATATGACCCCTTTAAGTTCAGTGTACACTTTGGAAAAATCTACTCATTGAATACATATCAATGGAAAAATGATCTGCCTCCATCAAAAATCAAACCGCTGATTTTGACATAATCTGGAATACATTCATCAATACTCTAATTTCCTAATTTCCACACCGATTTCATTCATCAAACCTCTATTTGCCTGTCCACCACCCACAATAAACATGCATACTGTCATTCACACACACATATCTGCCATTACTCTTACACCGTGATCCCTATACATTTTTAATCTGACATACACTTGCAAATACACTAGCATCACACACATACACCCAACAAATATACACACATTCAGACCCTCACCCCACGTCCCCTCTAATCTATCCCTCTCTTCTGGCATTTTTTTTTTTTTTCTCTCTCTCTTTTTTCTCTTCTCACTCTCTTTCCCTCTATTATTATTATTATTATTATTATTATAATAATGTGTACTTATTAATTAACTTAAATATTTGTTGTTTTTGTTTAAGTTCAAGTTCAAGATCAAGTTCAAGAAGTTTATTTGTCACATACACACACGGGGTGTGCAGTGAAATGTAAAAAGTGGCAATGCTCAACAGAAATGTGCAAAGGGCAAAATAACAGGTTCACACTATTTACAATAAAAAAAAACAACACAATATTTACAGTATTACAGTAAGAGCTCTATATAAAAAAAAGCAACAACACTATTTACAGTAAGAGCACTTGAAAAATAAAAAAAGTGAATCGTATGTATGTAATATATATAAATTATGTGTAGTCGTTACCTAAGTGTATGAGTGTGTGTGTGCATAGGAGGGGCAGTGTGTGGGTCTTGGTGGGGGCCCTGGTGAGGTCGGAGTTCACAGTCCTGATGGCCTGAGGAAAGAAACTCCGTCTCAGTCTCTCTGTTTTGGCAGCGTGACTACGGAGGCGCTTGCCTGACCGCAGCAGCTGAAACAGTCCGTTGTTAGGGTGGTGAGGATCCTTCATGATCCTGCAGGCTCTGGTTCTGCACCTCCTGGTGTATAAGTCCTGCAGGGTGGGGAGTGTAGTTCCAATAGTGCGTTCAGCCGAACGCACTACTCTCTGCAGAGCCTTCCTGTCCTGAGCGGAGCTGTTGCCAAACCAGGCAGTGATGCTTCCTGTCAGGATGCTCTCTACAGCTCCAGAGTAGAAGGACTGAAGGATCCTCCGGGAGACTTTAAATTTCCTCAGTTGCCTGAGGTGGTAAAGGCGCTGCCTCGCCTTCCTCACCAGAGTGTCAGTGTGTGTGGACCATGTGAGATCTTCGGTGATGTGGACTCCCAGGTATTTATACCTGCTCACCCTCTCCACAGTAGTCCCATTAATCCCCAATGGTGAGTATGTCCTCTGTTGTTGTGTCCTCCTAAAGTCCACAATCAGCTCCTTAGTTTTGGTGACATTCAAGAGGAGGCTGTTGTCCTGGCACCAGAGTGACAGATCAGCAACTTCCTCCAGGTAGGCCTTCTCGTCGTTGTCGGAGATCAGGCCCACCACCACTGTGTCATCCGCAAACTTGATGATGGAGTTAGAGCTGAACCTGGCCACACAGTCATGTGTGTACAGGGAGTACAGTAGGGGGCTGAGGACGCAACCTTGGGGGGGATCCTGTGTTCAGGGTGAGGGGGTTGGAGGTGTGTCTACCCACCCTGACCACCTGGGGCCTGGCGGTCAGGAAGTCCAGGATCCAGGCACACAGGGGGGTGTTCAGTCCCAGCTCAATCAGCTTGCCAGCCAGTCTGGTGGGGACTATGGTATTTTTGTTGTATTTGTAAAAAAAAAACCCCAGTAAAAAACAGTATCAAAAGCAGGTCTAACAGAATTAAGACCAAGCAGTCACCCCTCAGCAGCAATGAGGAGATCATTAGTCACCCCGAGCAGAGCAGTCTACTTGCAAAATCATAGATGATCACCGCATACAAAAATAAAAAACACTGCCAACAGCCAATTAGCATCAAGCTAGATGCCAGCTAGAAGTCAGCAGGATAGAGACAAATCCAGAGCAACGATTTCACAGAGCAATAAATCAATAAGTCATTTATCTACACAATTTAAGGTAAAGATTCTTCAAAGCAAAGCAGGTCACAGAATATGAAACATCTAGATTTATATGAATTAATTAAGTGATTTGTATTAATTAGAGTTGTTCCGATACCAATACCAGTATCGGAAATGCCTCCGATACAGCCTAAAATGCTGGATCAGGTATCGGCGAGTGCGCAAGTCTATGCACCGATCAGATATCACATAATTTATCACGTGATGATAGCTCATTTACACTACACAGGCAAGCAACAACACGTGCGGTGCTAGCGGAGAGTGTAACGCCTACTAACGCCTACCTACTACTTTGTATATTTCTTTTTTGTATATTTTTAGGATCTTTTTTATATAGCTTATTGCCCTTCAATTTGTTTATTGTATAGTGGTGTGTGCCTCTCTCTTGTTTTGTACTGCTGCATAACTGCAATTTCCCCTCGGGGACAATAAAGAGCCATCTAATCTAATCTAAAAAAAGTTTCTTCATCGTGGCTCACAGATTCAATTGGAGACGATGATGCTATTGCTAATGTTATGGAGCTTCGGGAGACAGCGCAATCACTATCGACATGTGTACCCCAAGCTGAGGCTCCCCTGGAGCCTGAACCACCAACCACCACGGTAAATGCACCTCAACCAGAGGCTACACCATCCACATCAGATGCCACTCAAATGGGGGAGGCTATGCAACCACGCATGGCGAAGGGCACCCCAGGGCCAGAACAACAATCCGCAGAGCCACTATCAGCAGCACCGGAGACCAGTAGCGACTCACACAGTATTGCTATTGCTGATTATTTTGATCCTGCATTGATGAGATGACATTGCGCACCATAAACCGAAGCTCAAAGAGACTGATTTTGAATTCCCAGAAACTGATGGCCGCTGCTTTATGCCTGCAAATTATAACCGTAAGGTACAGCACATACTGAGACCATGGCTAGTGGACTCTCCATTTAGTAATGCTGTATTCTGCCTCTGTTGAAAGCTTGCTAGTGGCGTTTTTGCTAAAGGCTTCAAAAGCTGGCAAATGTTATCTTGGCGACTGTCGGAACACAAGGGTTCACAAGCTCACTTGGAAAATTTCATTAAGTATAATCATGTTTGAACATGATTATGAGTTTGAGAAGGAGAGCGCACACTGGAATGCTGTGCTTTCCAGACTGTTAGATTGTACTTTGTACTTGGCATCCAAAAATGTAGCTTTTCGCGGAACATACATTGTATGCAGAAAATAATGGCAATTTTCTGAAGCTTATCAAACTTTTAGCTAAAAATGACCTGGTCTTGGCAGACCATTTAAGACAAGCTCAGAACAACAAAGTCCATTATCTCAGTAAGGATAGCCAGAATGAGTTTATTGCGATATTAGCAGATGCAAAGAAAATCAGACACAATGTGCAAATGGATCCATATTACAGTGTGTTAATGGATTGCACTCCAGATATATCGCACAAAGAGCAGCTGTCACTTATGATCAGATATGTTTCAACTAATGAAAACAAAGTAGAGGTCCATGAAAGTTTTTAAGAGTTTGTTCAGGTTGAAAACACTACCGGAGAGGGATTTACCGATAGGCTACTCAATCGACTTGCTGAACATAACATACAAATCGAACACTGTAGGGGGCAGGGTTATGATAATGGTGCAAATAATGTATGAAAGGAGCCCATTCAAGCGAGAAACCGTGAGATCAACATACAAGCATTATATGTACCCTGTTGCCCTCATAATTGGAACTTGGCTTTCCAGCGTGCCACTGAATCCTCAGTTGAAGCCAAAAATTTCTTTGGCATAGTGAACAGGCTATACACAATCTTTTCGAAGTCAACAAATGTTGGGAAATTCTGAAAAAAGCCTTTGAAAATGTTTACTTTGAAATCGCTCTCAGAAACACGGTGGAGTGCACGTGCTGATTCCACAAAATAAATTAATGAACAGCTTCCAGAGCTAAGAGATGCAATGCTTGAAGTGACTGACTGGCACTGCTGTGACAGCGAAACGCTCTCGGGCCTTGTGAAAACAATAAAAACGTTTGACTTGTAAGCTTGGCAGTCTGGAACACAGTGCCAGTGTGATTTTGCAAGCACCAAAATTGAACATGACACATGCAATGGACGTTGTGTCTGCTGTGAAAAACGTGTGAATATAGACAGATGGGTCTCGTTGCTGCAATCAAAAAGCACTGGCTGAGAAGATGGACACTGAGCCCACATTCTGAGAGCAACGAATGAGGCGCAGAAAACACAGAGATGAGCCAAGGACGGGGAAAATTTCAGGTGAACTTTTTCAACTGTTTACTGGACACTATCTTAATGGAGACAGAGCAATGTTTTTTCAGGAGCTTGATGAACGATTCAGCTTTTTGTTTGAGATAAAGAGATGTGTAAGTGACACAAATCTGAAACCAGCCAGGAACAACCTTGCCTGTTTTCTGGGGGACATAAACTGCAATGAGTTGTCTGAGGAGTTCACTTTTCTCTCTCACCTGTCATTTCTCCTGCTGAAGTGTTGCAGTATGTCAGAGCAGTGGTTCTCAAAGTGTGGGGCTCGCACACCACATCACACCACAGCAGAGGAGTTAATACTTTCCACTGCATTAGATATGGTGTCAATTATGCTCAAGAACAGCTCATTGACAAAATAAACACTTCACCTTGCAAGTGGATGAGGCCATGGACAGCAATAAGGACTGCTTATTTATTACTTCTGTTCGATATGTCGATTCAGAGTCACTGAGTGAGGATTTGTTGTTTTGCAAATACATCCTGCATGGACGAGCTTGCCAGCAAGTTCAGTAATGAAATGTTTCTAATGAAACTGGCCTATCTCACTGACATTTTTGCCAAGATGAATGAATTAAATTTGCACATGCAAGGCAAAGACAAGCCCCTACCACACTAGGCAGACAAGATCAACTCATTCACTAGAAAGCTGGAAATGTGGGGCAGGAGACTTGGCGAAGGAAAGATAGATTCCTTTGAAAATCTCACTGCATTCAATGAAACCAATGAGCTCACAGAGATAACAGTGATTCCATGTCTCGTGCACTGAGAGGACATTTTCAGAAATACTTCCCAAGCAACAGCAGTCAATATGACTGAGTCAGAGATCCCTTCAGTGCTGCAACCCATTTCAGCTCCTCTGAGGAGGACCAGTTCATTGAAATGATATCTGACTCCACTCTGAGGCTGCAGTTTGCATATCAGACATTGAGTGAATTCTGGCTTGGTGTGGAGAGTTGAGTTCCCACTCATAGGCAAGAGGGCTGTGGGCATTCTGCTCCCCTTTGCCACGTCCTATTTGCATGAAATAGCCTAACCCTAACCCTTCCCTGCTGTTGCCTGACTGAAATCAAAGTACAGATCTAAGCTCAAGGTTGAGAGTGACTTGAGAGTGGCATTATCAGAGCTGCAGCCCCGCTTTGAAAAGCTGTGCAGCGCAAAACAGGCTCACAGCAGCCACTGATAACTCATGGTACAACATGCTCTTGGAAAGCAAACTGACTTATGTTTTGTTTGGTTTTTACATCTCAAAAAACATACAGAAAGTGAAAGAACAACATAGTGACATAATGTTGAAAGCAGTTCATGTTCAGTTCATAAAGTCGAAAGCAGATAATGTTCATGTTCAATTCATAAAGTTGAAAGCAGTTCATGCAGTTCATGTTTTGAAAAGTTGAGTTCAAAGTGCAGTGGGGGGCAACCATAGGCCCTCAGGGACGAGGCTGGGCCTCTGATCCTTGCCTTGACCACCACCACAAATACCTGCACTAGGCTTCACTCTCCACCTCAGGACACAGAAATTGTGGCAAGTATTGAGAGCAATAACACTGCAAATCAAACACACGCCAATGATAACATCAGTCAAGCACACAGAATTCATGGATGGACTTGATTTGTCAGCTTAAAGTTTTTGGGTGTTTTTGACTTGAGAATTCAGAAACATCCACTTTGGACAATAAGGGAAAATCAGTGCAACTCCACTGAAGAAAGATACAGACATGAACCAACAGGAAATGTAAATCCAAATGTCCACCAGATGACAATCTAGACCACAAAGGAGAGCAGAAATAGTGAGAGAAGCGCCTTCTCAGTAATGGAGCCTTTGTTTTTGGTGGGTAGGTAGGGCCAGAAATGAACTCAGGAGAAGTGGTGTGACCGTGTGAGAGGAGAAAACCCTGAATGACAGACTTTAGATGCAGACGTAACATGTAGTGATGGCCGATTCACGAATGAATCGTTCTAAAGAACCAAATCAGTTAAGTGAGTGAGCTGATTCGACTCGCACCCGCGAACTGAATTGATTCAGCAGCAGTTATAGCAGCGCCAGAAAAAAAAAATGTATTTAAAAAATCACCAGTTAATTTATCAAACAACATCTTAAACATTACAAAAACTGTTGTCAATGTATATAGAATGTAATAGATCACTACATTATTACATTGGCCTTTTTCATAATCCAATATGGCTCCTTGATCCGGCGGGTAAGCGGAAGTAGTCTCTCTCGTTCATCGGACGAGAACCGCTGATCCGACTGAGCGGCTCGCGAACGAGTCGAGAGAGACTGAGCGGCTCGCGAACGAGAGGGCAGATGAACGAGAGAGACTGAGCGGCTCGCGAACGAGTCGAGAGAGCAGATGAACGAGAGAGACTGAGCGGCTCGCGAACGAGTCGAGAGAACAGATGAACGAGAAAGACTGAGCGGCTCGCGAACGAATCGAGAGAGCAGATGAACGAGAGAGACTGAGCGGCTCGCGAACGAGTCGAGAGAGCAGATGAACGAGAGAGCAGATGAATATCGGACTTCTCGGACTCAATCGGACATCTCGCGAACCGAGAGAGCAGATGAATATCGGACTTCTCGGACTCAATTGGACATCTCGCGAACCGAGAGAGCAGATGTCCAAGATGTCCGAGCGGTTCACGTCTGATGAACGAGAGAGACTACTTCCGCGTACCTGCCGGATCAAGGAGCCATATTAGATCGTGAAAAAGGCCAATGTAATAATGTAGCGATCTATTCTGCACACATTGACAACAGTTTTTGTTGTTTAAGATGTTGTTTAATAAATTAACTGGTAATTGGGTAAACTATAAGCCATTTAACATTTGTCAACAAAACTGTCTCTATTAGAAAAAGAAAGTCAAGAGCACACGAAATAAAAATGAAATCAATAGCAATACTCTGTGTAAATACTATAAATATTATTATTATCATTAACCTGTAGTTTAGTTGGTGTTTTACAGTTGGTTACACATCTGGTTTGAAAGGGGTGGCGCTCGTGTGATTCCATTACTAGTATAGCTCAGTTAGTAGAGCAGCAGACTCTCATACTGAGGATTGTAGGTTCAAACCTTACATGGGATGGTATGTTTTTGTTGGTGAATCATAATGAATCGATTCAGAATCGATGCACTTCTATCGGACGGCTCGAAAGAATCGAGTTAGTTAAAAGAGTCGGTCTTCCCATCACTAGTAACATGCAGATGACACACGTAAGAGAGGCGGACTAAGCACTGTACATGTGCTACACACGTGCATTTACACCAAGTCTGGGCGCATCAGAGATAAAGTGAGTGTCGTCTTCATCTGCTTTTTCCACATGTGTACGTGTGTGGGTCAACGTGTGCGGGAAGCTTGTGTCTGACTTTTGTCGGGGTCAGACTACACGATATCAGCCCGATTATAGCCCGAGTTGGCAGACGTAGGGCGTCGGGTCGTATCGGGAACGACAGGGCGCAACAATCAATTGTTTTATCTTGTGTAGTGTGACATAGTGGACGACATGTAAACCAGTGGTTCCCAAACTTTTTCAAACCAAGGCACCCCTTCATAGTCAATTTCTTTTCATGGCACCCCTCACCCCCTTTAAGCTAAAAATGACACCATGCATATGTTATAAGAATGCATTTTAATGAACTGGCATCAATATGAAGTGAAATAAAATAACTTCTTAAAATGAAACATTATTCTCAACCACTCAGCTAATGATAAGAAAAAATAGATGTCAACCATTTTGATTGACTTGTTTGAACTAAGGCTATATTTGTTGCTGTGTGTGATTTATGCAGATTTACAGATCAATGTTTAACTTAAAATAATAATAAATAATTATGTTAATTGGTAACAAAATATATACAGAAAAAAGTGCATTTATTTTGCTTTGTTCAAAACGTAAAATAAGCCTACGTTTTAGGTTAATAAGAAAAACAAAGAACGAAAATAACTCCGCGTATGGAGCTATCAGGCATTTTAGTGGGACGTGTGAGCCTGCTGTTGAGAGCACAGTCTCTTGATGCAGGGAGAGATTGAAGAGAGCGCAACGCGTAGATCTGACTCCACTGACAGGCGATGCCTTCTCTTGCTTTTCACGTATGTCAGGGATGAGAAAGCCAGCTCACACAAGTATGATGTTGGGAACGGCAATAGCACACTGATCGCGCAGTTTGCCAGAGATGGATATTCGTGTCCCACAAGCAGCCAAAACTTGTCCGACGACATTTCTCCAAACTTCAATTTCAAAGTGCGATCCATTTTCAGTTCTGCAAGTTCTTCCTGGGCTTTGATTGTCAACTTCTTTGCTGATTCTGATGATCGGGAGTTGAAAGGATCGCGGATCCAGTCATAGTCTTCATTCTTCGAAGCGGCATGAATGCGCATTTTAACAGTTTTTTTTTTAATATGAACGATTTCGATGTTTATTGCTTATTTCTTCTGTTTTTACAATGACATGTTTCAAATGTAATATAAAATGTAGTTCAAATGTAGCCTATTTTTATGTGATGAAACGTTATTAAATAGACACAATAAAATATGGAAATTAACAGATCTTGCGGCACCCCTGGCCAGTCATTACGGCACCCACTTTGGGAACCACTGATGTAAACTGCGCCTCGAGACAAAACACCAACAGTACATGTCCAAGCCGTACATGTCCAAGTCCAAGCAATTTTTCGATAATAAACTCAAGGAGTATCAGGGCAAGAAGAAAGTCATTGAAACGTCATGTATGGGCACCGAGAACGCGAAGGCAGTGGAAGCATCCTATCTGGTCGCCAAGCCATACCAGCCAAGGCTGGTAAGCCACATACAATCAGTAAGAATTGAATTCTCCCCGCCACAAAAGAGAAAGTGGCGGTGATGTTGGGAGAGAAGGCATGCAAGCCAATCAACCTCATCTCATTGTCTGATAACTCAGTCAAACGCAGGATTGACGATATGGCAGAGAATGTGTCAGAACAGCTGATAACGAGCATACGAGAGAGACGTTTTTATGCCCTCCAATTGGATGAATCGACAGACATCACAAATCTGTCAAACCTGCTTTCCTATGTAAGGTATGAAAACAATGGAGAGATAAAAGAAGAGTTCCTGTTTTGTAAATCTTTACCGACGCGTTCAACTGCTGAGGCCATTTTTGACATTCTGAACGCGTTCATAGTTTCAAACAGGATTGATTGGTCCAAATGTGTGGGAGTGAGCACTGATGGGGCCCGTGCGATGCTGGGCCAGCACAGTGAAGTCATCACCCCTGTGAAAGCTGTGGCTCCACTAGTAGCATCTGTCCACTGCAGTATACATAGAGAAGCGCTGGCTACAAAGAAAATGCCTGCAGATCTAAAGACTGTTCTAGATGAGGCAGTCAGAGCAGTTAACTTCATCAAAAGCCGCCCACTGCAATAACGTTTATTTTCCGTTTTATGTGATGAGATGGGCAGTGACCATAACCAGCTTCTGTTACACACCCGAAGTCCGGTGGCTCTCAAGGGGGAAGGTACTGATGCAACTTTTTGAATTGCATGATGAGGTGAGGGTGTTTTTTCTCGACACAAAGTTTGAACTCGCACATCGCTTCAGTGATTTTGAGTCGTTGGCTAAATTGGGATACCTGACATTTTCAACCACTTAAATGGACTCAACCTCAGTCTCCAAGGAAAAGCAGTGACCATGTTCAATGTCCAGAATAAAACCAACCATAAGAAAAATGGATGTGTGGGCCAGGCGAGTTGACCAGTCAAACTTTGACTCGTTTGAGAATCTGTCCGATTTTTTGACAAAGGAAGAAATGCGATTTCCCGTCACCATGATCAATCATGTCAAAGAGCACCTGCATGGTTTGAGGACCAAGCTGCGCAAATACTTCCCCATCCCAGATGTGCACTGCAGTTGGATCGAAAACCTCTTCGCCAACCACAGTGATGAGATCCCCGCAGGCCTGAGTGCAAAACAGAAGGACAATCTTGTGGATCTCTCCTGCGACAGCGCATTGAAACAGGCTTTCTCACAGAAGTACATGACAAACTTTTGGCTTCATGTTGCTTCTGAGTATCCCGATCTGTCCAACAGATTTCTGATGACTTTTCCGACGACGTATCTCTGTCAGACTGGCTTTTTGGCGCTTGTGGCATTGAAGACGAAATACAGGAATAAACTGAATGTTGAGCCAGATCTTCGACTGAGACTGTCATCCCTTAAGCCAGACATCAAGCATTTGGTGTCTGCCATGCAACATCAGCCTTCTCATTAGGTGAGTCAACATTAATGTGTGCCTATTGTTGGTTTTATCAGTGCTGGCTTTAGGCTACATTCAAAACACTGCGCCCTTCAGACAGCGCTTACCGTTACTAACGTTAAGTGTGTGGAAAGTTTTTTTTACCACTACTGCCCTGTATGTATTAGAATGCATATTATTGTTAAAATAAACGTCCTCTGAGAACGTACTGTTTGGCTCCCGTATTACTTCTGATCGGATGTGGGCCGTGAACACTTTTGAGATTTTCAAGTGGGCCGTGAGTCCGAAAAGGTTGGGAACCGCTGCGATATTGTATCCACTAAACCAATATATATGCCAGCAACCAGTATATATTCAGTAAAACCGATGTACATATCAGCAAACCAATATATATTAACCAATATATATGATGTAAAACCAATGTGTATGTCAGCAAACCAATGTATTACCCTACAAACCAATACATATTTAATGAACCAATGTATAAGCTAGCAAACCAATATTTGAACCAACAAAGCAATGTATTACCCTGCAAACCAATATGCTAGTAAACCAATGCATATAAACCAAAATATATTCATAACAACCAAGGTATAAGCTAGTAAACCAATATTTGAGCTGACAAACCAGTATATATTCAATAAAACCAATATATGCCAGTAATCTAATAATACAATCAATTTATATGCCATTAAACCAATATATTAACCTATAAAGCAATATATATTCAGTTAAAACAATGTATATGAGCCAATATATATTAAAAACAACCAATGTATATGCCATTAAACCAATATATGAACCTACAAACCAATATACATTCAGTTAAACCAATGTATATGCCAGCAAACCAGTATGCCAGCTAAACAAACCAATATATATCAAATTAAACCAATTTATATGCAACCAAACCAATATTTACCAACCAATATTTATTTCAGGAAACCAGTGTATGAACCTACAAACCATTATATGGGCAGCTGTGGCTCAGGAGGTAGAGCGGGTCGTCCGCTAATCAGAAGATCAGCGGTTCGATCCCTGGCTCCTCCAGTCTGCATGTCGAAGTGTCCTTGGGCAAGATACTGAACCCCAAATTGCTCCCAAAGCTGCGCCTTCAGTGTATGAATGGTTAGATTCTTGATGTGCAGGTTGGCACCTTATGTGGTAGCCCCTGCCATCAGTGTGTGAATGGGGTGAATATGAATGTAGTGTAAAGCGCTTTGAGTGGTCGGAAAAGACTAGAAAAGCGCTATATAAGTACAGTCCATTTTATATATATACTGTTTTTCAAACAATGTGCATGCCCATTAACCATATAGTTGACTACTAAACCACAATTGGAATAGTTTATTTCCTAAACCGCACCTCATATTTCTTCCAGTCTCACGGCGCCAAACGTAACATATCAGTGTATATGCATGATGCTTGGTAGTTTGGGCTAAAAATGACTAGGCTATGTATCAGGGTAATAACGTAGTCCTGGGGCCTGTTCCAAGAAGCGGGTTTAGTGAAAACTCTGAGTTTGTTAACCCTGAGATGAGGGAAACTCTGGGTTTTTCGTTCCAGAAAGAGAGGTAACTCAAACTCTGATTCAGTTACCATGGTAACTGACTCTGTGAACCTAACCTGCTTGCTGGTAGGTTTTCTTGAACAAACCCTGACTTTCTCCCTGTCTCCTCCCTCTGCTGAACCTGAAGCAGCTGTCGGACATGGCGTGTCCTTTCCTCGGTAACCCGATCAATATTCAAGCGGAAGTAATTCGCATAGCCTTACGTCGGGAGAGGATTTTGAGACCCCGATTAGATGTTCTATGTCCAGGATGGAAGAGCTGTCTGAGATATAATATGCCGTTTACAGTTCACGGATTAAGCTACCACCACCCCGAGCAGTCAAATAAAGACACCTTTCATTTGGTCTTCTTTATTTCCTACAAATACAAAAGCAACAGTTAGTATTTTTATATTGTTCCAACAACACATTTCACCTGTGACCATGCACCCACCTCTAACTTATGTTTGAGTAATTACATTTCTAGATCTGCCTTTCTAATTTGTCACCCCAAGTACACCATTTGAAGTACAGTATGTCTGGCCCAGACAGCTCAGTTGGTAAAGCATTAGACTCTCAGTCTCAGGGTTGTGGGTTTGATCCCCACATAGTGTTAACTATCACCTTTGTAAGTTGCTTTGGATAAAAGCATCTGCTAAATGACTCTATTGTAATGTTTTTATATTTCATTTTCAGCTGCTGCCAAGTGTGCTTTGCGCCCGTAGGATTGCACCTAAATGAAAAAAATTTTTTTCCAATACTATTCCACCACTTTCTCACATGTAGGTAATATTATAAGAAAGTGTGGTTAAATGTTAAATGAATACACTACTGCATTCAAACGTACGCATTGACTCGGGCAGCGATTCTCTCCCACGCCAATTCCCTCTCCTTTACGACCCTTCTGCTTGCTGGTTGCCATGGTGAATCGTAGTATCGGACCTCCATTGATGATGGCTTTTTATTGTTGTCGCGCACGCGCTTAACTCAAGGTGAACATACTCAAAGTTGATTGAACTAACTCAAATCAGCCGTTCTGGAACCGAAAACTCAGACTTGGCCATCTCGGAATTAATCAACTCAGAGTGCAGGGTTAGACTCAGTTTGCTGAACCTGCTTCTTGGAACAGGCCCCTGGACTACTTCAATGGAGGCAAAACACACCAGTGTTCTGTTCACTACAATGTAACCTAAATTATTCAAGATATAAATGTAGAAGACATAATGGATGACCTAAATTTTTATGGTATTTGGCAGTCAAGTATTTAAAGGGAGCAACAGGATGGATCAGGCACGGGCAGCCTCATCTTTTGCCGGCCGAGAAGAAGCATGGAGGCTAACAGTGACTAGTGGTGTAATTATTTAAATTGTACACCAGCCTCAATCAAAATTGAGCCCTTACGAACTGGAAAAGGCAACCTATGCAAACAGGTCAGAGAGGGCAGATGATCATATATTTTTTACCACATAGTTAATTAACATCAAGTAATTGTCTTTGACATTGAAGGCTACATGTTGCTAATCGTGCAGCAATTTACAAGTGAGCCAGCTGGACTGGATGACCATAGATAAATATAAAGAGTTATCACACATCTTTAGCTTTATTGAAATTGTCTATGGTAATGTTGTAAATAATTATAGTTAAGATATAATATGCCTTGTGTTAAGCAATATTATTAAATATCAAAATATTAAGTCTGCATAAATATAAAGAGTGTGTTTGATTAAGCATGTAACCTGAAGATCATAAAGTAATCAAAAAGTGTGTTTGATTAAGCATGTAACCTGAAGATCATAAAGTAATCATAAAGTTTCCCCACAGTAATCACAAAGTTTTTGAAAAATACAGTCGGAGGCCCTCTCACAATAAGGGTGTCCAAGGACGAGCTGCACAGGCCCCGTTTTGATAAGAAGTACCTAGAAAAAAGACAGGCGGGGCATGTGCAGATAGGAGAGGCCCAGGTGGCCATTACGTAATGGTGAACGGGAAAGTCCCCAAAACTCCAGGTTTAACGGTTACGTAATGGAGTAAAACGGGACCGCCTACATGCCCACAAAGACCCCCCATAAGACCAAATTCGGGCGTTGACACCATTATTTCCGGGCAAAACAAAGCTAAATTTGGGAAAAAACTGGGCATAGAATCAGTATTCTCCACCCAGTTCTTGGGATATATAAGATCATGCACAGACAGTTGTATTTCAGTCTGGTTCCGGAACCAACTCGGGTTTTGTTTCTGTTGAAGAATAAAACTCTATGCATTGAACTCTGATCATCTCCAGTGACTTCTTTGAACCTGTTTGAGACTCCAGTAACTACAGAATCTACAGAATCGTGAAGAAGATTAAGTGTTGGCGTGGAGGTCCGGTCTTCATCACTGGCCTGAAACCTGGGCTTCTTCCTCCGACAGTAACCCTTTTCAACCTCCAGCCCCCATAGTTTTAGAAAACAACAATGACAAGTTTCAATGGTACGGTCGCTAGCATGTCATGTCACTGTGGTCACGCCATCTACACTTCGGAGAGGCACAGTCTACACTACAAAAAACGAATTGCGCATCTACATTTCTATGTACGGTAAAGCGTGTGGGCGCCGCCAGGGACTTCATGGTGCATTCAAGTGCACCTTGTAAACTCAGAAATCTATACTCGAATGGCCACGAAGGTTGTTTAAAACGGGAAAGCTTCTATTTTTTTCTTATTTTCCTTTGTTAAAATACATACATCCGTCATTACTTTCTTGTTCTTTCACTACAGCATTTTTAATAGTTAGATGCTAAAGTCATACCCAATGTGCATGCATTGCTAAATAGGCAGATTTTAAAAATGTCATAAAAAAATCAAATCAAATTGTTATCAGCAAACTCCACCATGTTCTTGTTCAACATGTCCCCAAGTACCTCTCTGATGATTTTCATGTTTTACTGCAGCATTTTTTAATAATTAGATGCTAAAGTCATACCCAATATATTTAAATTGTTTTTTGCTTTTCACTCGATCCCATATAGTACATCCAGCCCTCCCTGCACCAGCCCAAAGCACCTGGTTTCTCTGTTTCCGGCTACCCACATACTCCGCCTCATCTCCACCATCTCTGCACCTCTCATCAGTCTATCATCCGCCTGCCCGCCAGGCTCACCCCCAACTAGTTTGATATTTTATATACCTGTAATAATCACACGTAAACGTAATCACACGTGGCCAGTGGTTTATGTGTGATTATCTGTGAGTCTGTAACTGTTTCTCACGCTTGCCTGCCCTGTTTTGTTGTTTTTTTAAAGTCTCTGATTTTGTACTTTTGGCTGGCTTTGGGATAACCTGGTTTTGATCTGGACTGTCTTAGTAAAGACTTCTTTAATTCTATTGTGTGTTCTGCTCTTGTGTCTTTACTATTGTAACAATGGAGATGTGGACCCAAGATCAGGCTTGACTTGATTCTTGACTTGACTTGGAATGATGTGAAGCTGCGGGGCTTCAGCACCATAGACAGCGGCAGATCCAGAGCTCAGAGCAGCAGTCGATGTGACAACTATAAACGCAACATGTAAACAGGTCCCCAGACACTACTACTGAATTTTCCTAAATATTGAGATGGCAAAGTCAAAGCAAATGCCCACTTAGCTACAAACAGTCGGTGTTTCATCAGATTTTATCAGTTTTTATCAGCAATATCTATCTATTGTGTTGTATAACAAGGTTCCCAGGTACTTCTGACATGGGTTTAATGTTGCTTTATCGCAGCAATTTTCTATAATGACATATCTGAATAAACACAACAAATTCTCCTTTATTCTCGAGTTTTCCAGCTGTTCCTCTGTAATACCATATATTCTTTTTAAGATGTGGTTTTATGGGGTTAAATAGATATTTACCTGTGCTCCTTCAATTTTTATATGTCTTCCCTTAGTTTAGTTTTCTCATCTCTATATTCCACATAATTTTCCAACTATTGTCAAGAAGTTTGAATTCATATGACACAAACAGAATACTTTTTCTATAAAAAATATTTTGTTTTCTCTGGGAATAGAACAGTTAATTCAGATTGTTGATGTACAACATAGACCTCAGATAGACCTTAAACCTCAGAGCCTTACAATATTGATAGTTAAGTTTAGGCATAAGTTTATACATTGTACATTTTTGAAATTGTTTGACAAAATTATTAAGTTTAGGCAAGAAAAATTGTTATAGTTAAGGTCAAGTAAGGAGTCAACTGACTATTTTCAAGTAAAAAAAAACAAAAAACTGCTGTGCCAAGGATGTTGGAATTTCCCCCATAGCTCTTTAATATCATGACATACATTTTTAAATATGAGTGATTGTAGAAAGATTGTATTGCTCAATCACATTTATGAATGTATTCAGTTTCTTTGGGAATCTGAGTGCATTTTTATGAAAATTGTGAACTACATGTTCCATGCAAGCGGCCACGGGATTCTTATAAACTTTCACGCTACAATCACCCAAAATGGACCATTTGGCCACTGAGACCCACATGTCACTGTTTTTGTTTTTTTTATTATTATTTTTTTTATAGGCAACGTTTGACCACATTCTTCAAAGAGTAATTCATTAATTTGTTATGGTAGTAATCTTTGGAGAACTTTATTAGACAATTGCGGAATTAAACTAGGGGGACTAAGGGACCGTCTTTGAGAAACACACAATTATCACCCATTGGTCAATATCCCGCATGTCCAATAGCATGTGCAGTGTATCACACTAGGAATGCCATTAGCGCAAGCACCTGGCAAATGACAGTAGTTTACAGCACTTACTGTATGATATAGTTTAGCTTAATTGACAAACCCTCAAGTAGTTCTATTTAAACGACAACTCGTTCTTTGTCACTTGAAATTTCTTTTGAGCTACTAACACCTTTCATTTTCACAACTTTCTTGTCAAATTTACATTTTGTTACTCGATGTTAGCTACTGTGTCATTGACAAGATCAAAACCTAGGAATGACAGAGCCAAAGGAAAAAAAATGGGTGAAAACATGATTTTTTTGTGCTTGCCTTTGATTCTTGTTTAGGCCTTCTTTGTTTCTTAACAAGAGTGGGATTGTTCGTTTCATGGGAATAGAACTACATTTATTTACTTAATAGGGTCTAGGCCTATATGATCATGAAGTCAACCTCAAAATAGCTTTATAGGCTAATATTTTTAAATGTTGTGAAATAAAAAATAAAAAAAACTTACATAACTTAAAAAACGTACCTACTTAAAAAAAGTGCTTACGTGGAAAATGAACTTAATTGTGTTTTTAAATTATTATTTTTTTAACTAATTTCCATGTAAAATTGTCTTCAAAACATTTGGAAAGGTAAGAACTATAGTCTAATGAATTTCCACATTTTAATTTGCAGTAAGAAAGGCAAATAATTTTGCCTTTTTACAATAACATTATACTTTAAGCTTGCAAATTATTTTCTGCTGTGTAATATATGTATGTAAAACACACCTGTTAACCATTTGTAAAAAAAAATGTGCTTTTGCCTCAACAGTCCAGAAAGAAAAAATCTTTTGAGGAAATTTCAAAACATATCCACTTCAGAGCAGAAAACAGGGGAATGTCTATTACAAGACCATAACTTTTGGGTAGAACTCTGCACAGTTTTAGGTGTACCGAACACATCCACAAATAGATATCGGCTGAAAAGGGCATACATCAGAAATATTAAGGTATGTCAAATCTATCTATCTATCTATCTATCTATCAGCATTTCTATTAGTATATTATTATACTGTAGATAACATTCTGCCACACCAATGTCCAACTGGCTATTGTTATTGTTGGGTCGTGATATATAGTCCCTGTATGTTGTATATATGTTGTTTGTTGTTGCACTTATAAAAGTACATTGTAAACCAGTAAAACTTGATTTCATATTCCAAATATTAGGCTTCAAGTGGAGATACAGCACAGTCTGACACTGTTGTGGTGAACAATGATGTACCAGAACTTGTACCAGAGGAGGAAGATGAATAGGAGATGCTCAATGTCCAAAATAATGATGTAACAGGAGAGTATGCACAGGACAAAGACTTAGTACAAGAGGGTGAAGGTGCACAGGACATGAGAATTTTTGAGAATTAGGACATCAAAAAAGAGGAAGATGGAAAGGAGGAAGCTGTAAAAGAGAAAAGAATTTGGACAAGAGGATGTAAATAAAGAAGAAGCAAAGGAAGATGCACCAGAGATGGAAGCCGCACAAGAGGAAGAAGACACACAAGAGATGAAAGATTTTCAAAAGGAAGAAGATGGAAAGCAACATGCAAAGGAGAAGGACTTAATACAAGAGGAGGAAGATTTAAAAGAGGAAGTCGCACAGGAGATGAAAAATGCCCAGATGGAGGACAATGTAAGGGATGAGACAATGTTATTATGTACATTTAATACATATGGTACACATTTACTACTATGTATACCACCAGTAGGCTGTTTTCCAAAACTACCCCAAATGTTCCAACACAAATTATTACACAATAAAATGTGGCTACCTACTTTACAAAGAAAAAACAAAATTATATATATACTTACCTAATTATTACTATTTATTGTTGTGGCAGACTGGGGGGTGTGGTTGGGCAGATGGCTGGAGGCGGGGGGCGGAGTCGGGCCGGCAGGCGGGTTCGCCCTGCCCCGACACCGGCTGCAGCCCATCGGGACTGAGTGGGGACTAATATCTGTTGTGCGTGTGTGTGTTGTCCCCATGTCAGTGAGCCGGAACCATGGAGAAGGGCGCCGCACGAGAGAGCGAGCGGAGGAGGGCGAGAGAGCCCTGTGTGTGTCAGTGTGTGTCCGAGAGAGAGAGAGAGAGAGAGAGGACGGTTCCCGCAGTGAGCGGAGGAGGGCGAGAGAGCCCTGTGTGTGTTCGTGTGTCCAATAAACGGCGTTGCTGCCAACCAACCCCACCACAAGTCTCCGCCTCTGCCTAGCCGTGTAGCATCGTTGCTACAATTGTCTTGCAGGTCCAAAAAAAAGATACAAAGGTAAAAGACAGTGACAGTGGGAGTGATAATGAAGATGATGTCACTCATGGCAAGGAAGTAGAATTCTTTATACAGAGTCTTCCTGCACCACCTTCTTTTTTTATTTCTCATACTGCCTGGACGAAACTAAGGAAAAAACAAAAAAAGGATCACTTCAAAGGACTGCAATGGACTAACATTATTTCAACAGGTATTCGCACAATCCATCCACATTGCAGTTTTGCATTTATAGGACACAGGGTCAAAGTTCAAGGGTCAACAAGGAATGCACCTCTTTTTAAATGCTTGGGATATTGCTTGTTCAGTGACTGCCCAGTAGAAGTCGGTGTCGTTGTGCATAGTGAGAACACTCTTAAAGCACACGTGTCCTTCAGAGGCGACATGATAGTGCATAGTAAAACAGAGCTGCAAAGGTGACCTGTCAGAGCAGATAATCAAAAAGAAAATACACCAGCAACTTCAAACCACAGTTCCAAGGGCACTCTATCTTCAAAGCATGGAAAAACTTAAGGAATCATTAGTTGAGTCTGGCTGCAGAGATGAAGCAACCATCGTCAGGTGTTCTTAAATCCATTTCCTCGAGACAAAGAAAGGAAAAGAAACATAAAAATGAAACTCTCAGTCTCCAGATGATGGTAGAGGAAAAAACAGATGAACCTGATGAAGTTCTTCAGAAAGTGTTGCTTCATCCAAAGGGTGTGATGCTTTGGTCCAAGAGAAGCATCAACATATTCCACCAGCGATCTAAAGAGGACAAAGGATACCTAGACGTAACAGGAAGTATTCTCAAGAAATCTAAACACAGCACAGGTCCTTTTTACGTGTATGAGCTGGTGGTCAGAAACCCAAATAAGGGTTCATCTCCTTTTCCAGTAGCTACATACAGTCTGTGACCACACAACTGCCTCCATTCTTTATTTTCTTAGTGCTTTTCAGACTGATCATGCAAAACAATATGGACACAGAAACATCAATCCACTCATGGTTATATGTGATGGCCCCATGGTCCTCATGCCATATCACTGGTTTTCTACCAAACAAACCTCAATGCATTGCTCCAAAGTTATTATCACCTCTTAACAGGGAAAGGCACTGCTGAAGACTTCAGTCATCCTATCCTCTCCATCCATCCATCCTATCCCTAACCACTGTCTCAGTCACATAATGAAAGAATGTAGATATCCATATTACTGGCAACGAAGTGTTCATGATGAGAATGCTATGATTTGTATTTCTCTTTCAGTGTGCCCAAGAACTACAAGCTGGCCATGCACGTGTTTGGACTATTGACATCAGCAAGTTCCATTGGTGAGTTTGATGAAATGCTCCTCAGCTGCACTGTCATCTTCTCAAGCCCATGCAGCTCTGAAAATGTTGAGAAGCACTTCCACAACCTTCAAGCTATGCTGACAACCATAGGGGACTCAACTGTTGATGACAGCAGCATTGTTCCTGAGGACCTTGAAGTACACACTAAAAACACTAAATAATGACTTGAAATAATGCCTTTTGTTAACCGGGTTTGAAAAACATAGATATAGCCTAATATTAATTTTTTTTTAGGTCACCTTAAGTCCTTTTCAAAAACACTTCATGGATGTCATAAGCACCGCACCCCTAGACAAAGAAGGGGACCCTAGTGTCTACTACTCTGAGACATTCATCTCCTCGTTGGCTGCTTACTTCTTGCCTCAGGCAGCTGTTTGGACAAGTATGATGCTGGGACAGTTACACTTTTCAATTTTTCAGATATAATGAGTCACTCAGAGAAATAATTACTTATAAATATTTATGGTTATAAAACATAATTTTAGCATTAATGTGCACTTCCTGTGACCAAAATATATTTGTCAGATATCCTTAATACTTTTGCCCCGCTGCCAGGCAGGGACTAACAATGGCCATGTCGGTCAGTCAGCCCATCCAATACTTCTGCTCCAAGACAACATATCCCCACCAGTCCCCACCAGACTGGCTGGCAAGTTGATTGAGCTGGGACTGAACACCCCCCTGTGTGCCTGGATCCTGGACTTCCTGACCGCCAGGCCCCAGGTGGTCAGGGTGGGTAGACACACCTCCAACCCCCTCACCCTGAACACAGGATCCCCCCAGGGTTGCGTCCTCAGCCCCCTACTGTACTCCCTGTACACACATGACTGTGTGGCCAGGTTCAGCTCCAACACCATCATTAAGTTTGCGGATGACACAGTGGTGGTGGGCCTGATCTCCAACAACGACGAGAAGGCCTACCTGGAGGAAGTTGCTGATCTGTCACTCTGGTGCCAGGACAACAGCCTCCTCCTGAATGTCACCAAAACTAAGGAGCTGATTGTGGACTTTAGGAGGACACAACAACAGAGGACGTACTCACCACTGGGGATTAATGGGAATACTGTGGAGAGGGTGAGCAGGTATAAATACCTGGGAGTCCACATCACCGAAGATCTCACATGGTCCACACACACAGACACTCTGGTGAGAAAGGCGAGGCAGCGCCTTTACCACCTCAGGCAACTGAGGAAATTTAAAGTCTCCCGGAGGATCCTTCAGTCCTTCTACTCTGGAGCTGTGGAGAGCATCCTGACAGGAAGCATCACTGCCTGGTTTGGCAGCAGCTCCGCTCAGGACAGGAAGGCTCTGCAGAGAGTAGTGCGTTCGGCTGAGCGCACTATTGGAACTACACTCCCCACCCTGCAGGACTTATACACCAGGAGGTGCAGAACCAGAGCCTGCAGGATCATGAAGGATCCTCACCACCCCAACAACGGACTGTTTCAGCTGCTGCGGTCAGGCAAGCGCCTCCATAGTCACGCTGCCAAAACAGAGAGACTGAGACGGAGTTTCTTTCCTCAGGCCATCAGGACTGTGAACTCTGACCTCACCAGGGCCCCCACCAAGACACACACACTGCCCCTCTTATGCACACACACACACACACACTTAGGTAAAGACTACACATAATTTATAATTTATATTATATTATACATACAATTTTTCCCTTTTTTTACTATATATTTTTTTTTATAAAGTGCTCTTATTGTAAATATTGTGTTGTTTTTTATATAGAGCTCTTAAAAAACTGTGACATTGTAAATATTGTGTTGGTTATTGTAAATAGTGTGAACCTGTTATTTTGCACATTTCTGCTGAGCATTGCCACTTTGCATTTCACTGCACACCTCGTGTGTGTATGTGACAATTAAACTTCTTGAAATCTTGATCTCTAAATCTATTAGTCGGATTGACATTTTTGTGATTTGGTGAGCAAATTCATGATTCAAGGGATGTGAACCTTGTCAGTTGTGGTGACGTCATGACCTTTCCTCTAGATTCACCATCATCAAATATCAGGAAAGACAATTAGTGAATTGCAATGGTGACTCTGTTCTTATTCCTCCACCCTAACCATCCCATCACCTTTCCTCTGTCACCAACCTTAGGCCAAAATCTACATGTGAAAATATATTAGGTGTATTGTTGTGACAGTTGGTAAGCACATTCATGATCCCCTGAGGATTAACCCAGTCAACTTTGATTATCTCATGAACTTTTCTTTAGTGCCAACCTCTGGCAAAAATGTACAACCACCATTCTCCCAATACTTGCCTTCTCCATAAATGCCCCAGGCAAGTGTGGAACCTGCAATGGAGGGCCCATTGTAGTTGACGTTTTGGTGTTTTAAGTACTGTACAGATATGATACAGAGTATGATGTAGGCAGAGATGTGTCCTTAAACTATGCCCAAGATCCAAAAGTAATGTATTACATCTTCAGGTGACCTGGGCAGGCATGGTGAAGGACTCCCTTAAAAGCAATTCTCAAAGAAATTTCCCAAGATATCGAAGAATAAAAGCCAGGTGTAGTATAAGTTGGATGAATATTTGAAATGTAATGGAGATTTTAAACCTATTACTTTACTCATAAAACTAATAAAGTCCTTTGATAAGATACTATAACACTTTATTATTTTTTTTATCAGAATTTCAAACAGGACAACAAGACACAAGGAATTATTATTACTACAGAGAAAGAAAATTGTCCCTACTTTTATAGTCTGCAAGCACAATATTTCATAGAGTACAGTACAACTTTTTTCTTGTGCTTCAAAATAGACAAAAACATCTTGGGAAGTGGTTTTTGACATAGTGTATTGAGAGCATGTGTTTGTTAAATTTTGCTCTGCTGGTAAGCGAGGCCTAAGGATGCCATTTTCCATCCCTGCATCTGTCCAACTGTCTGTCTGTCCACCACCTTGCTGCAATGCAACACCGCTTAAAATGTATTGGCCAGATTACCATGACATTTGGCCAGCACTTCCACGCTTCTCATAAAATTAACCCTGTTAATTTTGGTGAGTCCATTACCTTTCCTTCAGCGCCACCATCTGGCCAACATGTCAAATTTGCACACAAGATATCACAAAAGATAATTAGCTGATTGCCATGATATTTGATGAGTGCATCCATACTCCCCAAAGAAAGATTCCTCTTGATTTTTAAGACGCTAATACGTTTCCTGACGCGCCACTCTTACACCAATAAGTAAAATTTTAGCGTTCAAAATGTATTCAGCAGAGCAGACTGTCAATGAAATGTGGAAAGCACATTCATGTTCCCCATATGTTGAAATCTATCAATTTTTGTTACCTTGTGACCTTTCCCCTAGCACCACCCTTAGACCATAATGTACAAACTCCATTCTGTTACTGCTTGCATTTTCCTGACATGTTCAAAAGCAGCAGGGCAAGAGTGCCGGAAGTCCTAGGCTTGTTGTAACCTTGTAGTTAATGCCTTAAGCAAAAGTAGCTTCAACAGCTGGCCAGCTATAGTGGTGCATCAGTATGTTACAGTCAAAATAAATAAGTCAATTTAAGTGAGTCAGTCACATGATCCTGTACAGTTGGAAAATCAGCATGGAGAGCAACACTCAAACACATACAGAATTTGTGATGTGTTGTAGCCTAAGTACTGAATGGAGATTTAAAGACAGAGAATATCTTTTTTTCTAATGTATCAAAACCATAGGTTACTATGTAAGTCATATATATTTCATTTGAAAGGAGATCCGTATCCTGAAGGAGAAGTGGAGGCAGCGAAAGCAAAGTAGGAGAGGAGCCTATGTTACTTCCATCAACAAGCCATTCCACTTCAAACAGAAAAAAGCAGCGGTAATATGAAGCACCTTTGGAAATAGTACTTAGCATATAAAATAGTTTGACAACACATTTCAAGTTTCTAATGGTTTTCTTGAAATGAATCAGGTGACTACAGCCCCAGTTACAACAGGCAAACCTTCAGCTGACAACCAAACAGTGGCAGCCAAGGATCGTGGGGACCAAAAACCAGTTAGGTAGGAAACACATGCTTTGAAGGTGCACTTTATTTAATTGCAGGTACATTTTCATTGCAAAAATTGCACATAAAATTCAATTGCAGAAAAACTACAAGTGTAATCAAACATTAAAATATAACTTCTCTATTCCAGACTATGCTGAATTTTTCAAAGTTTGAACGGCGTTGATAGCTTAAATATGGTGTGAAAGTAGTTGAGCCGAAAAGTTTTGGGTGGAAGAAGAATAAAGAAGTAAGTACAAGAACATAAGTGTTGCTTGCTAAAGCAAGCACACTAATAAACCGAGAACAATAGGGTTCTACCCCTTCGGGGTTTGAACCCTAATAATAATATGACAATGATGATTATGAAGGATGATAATGATGATGAGGATTAATGATAAAAATCTAAATGTAGAGTTAAATGGGCATTTTATATTACTTTGCTATGTTATTCTTGCAAATTGCAGCAGTGAATCAACATGAAAGTTGTATCTGGAGTACCTGGGGACAAGAGTTTTCTGATAATATTGGAATATATAGAACTGATGTGCATTTGATATCAATTTACCATCTAAATATTTGAAAAAATTCAGCAGTAATTCAACATGAAAGTCATGACAGGAGTATCTGGGGACCTGTTGTACATGTTCCGTTTATAGTTGTCACATCCACTGCTGCTCTGAGCTCTGGATCTGCCACTGTCCATGGTGCTGAAGCTCCGCAGCTTCCCATCATTCCAAGTCAAGTTAAGAATCAAGTCAAGCCTGGAGCCTCCTTGCTGGAGAGTTTTGAGTTAGATTATTTAGTTTTTTGCCTGCTCACTGTCTGGTGATAATTTTCAGTTTAGTTCAGTCTCTTCCCCGTTTGGCAGTAGTGTTTATTATTTTCTCTGTGCTTTTGTGCAACCAAGCATCTAATTATTAAAAAAATGCTGCAGTAAAACAACATTAAAATCATCACAGAGGTACCTGGGGACCTGTTGTACAAGAATATTGTGGAGTTTGCTGATAACAACTGCTGCTAAAAATTTGATTTGATTATTTTATGGAATTTTGAAGATTGGAATCCATAGCACTGAATGAGCGATTAGTTTTGCATTGCTATGTGATTATTAAAAAATGCGGTGGTGAAAGAACAAGAAAGTAATGACAGATGTATGTATTTCAACAAAGGAAAATAAGAAAAAAAAAAGATCATCGCTGTAAATTGCTCTATATTATGTTCAGATGTTCGTCCACACCAAAATCAATCCTGTGTTTTTTCGCACAAAAAGAAGGATCAACATAAATAGGCTCGGCTAAATTTGCACTTACTGGAGCGCACACTCCAGAGAGGTTTTCCATGTAAGCTATTGAAGCGGAGAGCTGCTGGAAGGAACTGGTGATTCTCAACAAGATTTGAAGTTGACACCAAATGTGAATCTTGAAATTTCTAACAATTTCAATAATATACTAGCCATTGATTCATCATTAAAGCACTAACACCACATACTGGTGAATGGAAATGTATTTTAAATGTATTTTCTTATTTGGTGAATTAATTATTAGTGTGCTTGCTTCAGTTTGCTTATGTTCTTGTACTTATGCCTTTATTATTATTATTCTTCCGCCTAAAACTTCAGACATCAACTACTTTCACACCATTTAAGCTGTCAACGCCATTCAAACTTTGAAAAATTCAGGATAGTCTGGAATGGACCTAACTGAACATACCACAATCATATAGACAAAAAGCCAAATAATCGCCAAAGGGCCGACAGTCTAACGAGAGATCAATTTAATTAAAGACCCTGATGACTCTCACCAAGTTAATTCTGTCTTCTAAACCCACGACCTGCATGCTAGACCCTCTGCCTGCTAAACTGGTTAAAGAACTTTTCCCTATCCTAGGACCATTCTTTATTTGATCGGTCACTCTCCACTGGCACTGTGCCCTCCGCCTTTAAAACAGCCATGATCAAGCCATTACTGAAAAAAACAAACCTTGATCCCTGTTGCGGACTGGGGGGAGGGAGGGGGGTAGGCTTAGGCTTGACTCAGCGGCTGCAGCCAATTAAGGCTGATTGCAGCCGGGCCTTTTTAACCTGTGTGTGGATGTGTGAGCGAAAGTGCGTCAGGGTGAGAGACTGGCAGTGCGTATGAGGAGCCGACAGGGATGGAGGATCCGGTTGGCTGTGTGCGGAGCAGGGAGAACGAGCCAGCAGCAGCGTCCGAGTGGGGTCCGCGGCTGGGATCCACGGCTGGGATCCACGGCTGGGATCCACGGCTGGGGTGCCGGTACGGAGGCGAGGGCGCGAGCGAGGACGATGGAGTGGGAGAGCGTACGT
This sequence comes from Hoplostethus atlanticus, assembly GCA_034670405.1. Lineage (NCBI taxonomy): Eukaryota > Metazoa > Chordata > Actinopteri > Trachichthyiformes > Trachichthyidae > Hoplostethus > Hoplostethus atlanticus. The sequence continues at coordinate 590,353 of JAXDDX010000200.1, forward strand.
CTCCCTCCGCGGCGACGACCGACGGAGGTCCGGGTGCAGTCGGGAGCCGCCTGCAAGAGCTGGTGTCAGTTGGGGTTGGAGCGGGATGCTCCTGCAAGCCTGGCAGGCGGGCCGGCTTTGGGGTTCCGCGGCTGACCGGCCGGGACGGAAGCGGAGGTTATACAAATAAATGTGATTTGATTTGATCAAATCGCCAATTGCATAACCCGGGTAGCCCCATTCACACCGCAGCCGAGCTGCATCCGACCTGGGTTGAGAGCAGGGTCACGGATCCGGGTCTAATAACCTGGGTTGACCCATTCACACTGTAGTGTATGCAGGAGACATCGGCCTCCCCCCCTCTTCGGACCACAGCAACACCCAAAGACTAACACATTCCTCTCCCAGGGTCTTCCTATGAGGTCAAGACCCCTGCTGTGCTCCCAGGAACCCAAGGAATCCCCTTTGCAGCAAAAGGTGGATTTCCCCCATAAAGCTGCCAAAAAGTAACACTTTGCAGGTTCGACTAGCCGCTCTGGTGCCATTAGGAGATGGGACCGATGATAAGGGCCGGGGAAATGTACCTAATCTGCCTTCCAAGGGAGACACAGAATAAGAGAACAAAGAAACTCTGGAATGTGTTGCAAAAATGTGCTTTCTTTATATGTTTTATTAGATTTAAACTTCACATCCTGCGGCAGATGATGTACCCTACTCCCCAATGTAGTATCTTGGTTATTCAAGGCACACAGAATGTGTTATCAGGACTTTTGGTTTACTCGCCAGTATTTTGTGGTAAGACAGTGATGTTTGGTGTCATTCAAACCCATTTGTTGTTAGGTGATTAAATATGTCACTTGCATCCCCAAAGGATCAAGAAAAATTATGTTTTCCAAACCTGAGCTGGAAATGCAGTTTTAGGGGATGGTGATCACCGGTCATCAAGTTGTAAATCTGATGCATGCAAATGAGGGAAACACCTACCAATCCTGACATACCATAAAGCCCTTGACCCTTGGGCTCAGCTCAGTTTTGCACACGAAATCTCACGAACTCGAACGAACAAAGGAGGACAACTCCTGCAACGGGTGGACGGGCAAAAACTCAGGCGGAAAGACATCAAGTAACATCAAGGAACATCAAGAAACTCAACTCAACCGTCCTGCAGCCCGTCCCGTAACTAAGTTTGAACCTGGCTCAAAGCTCTTCTCTCAGCTCAAGTACCAGACCAGCTCCAGAGTGAATCTTGCCGAGACGGCCGATTGAGTTCACTCAACCTGATCCAGAAGACTACGAAACCACGTCAGAAGCCAGCCGTTACTCTACTCTGCTTCCTGAACGACATGAGTCAACACATCGCCCTATCCCTCTATCTCCACTGAGGTGAACTGTTGGCACGACGACTCCGACGAACAACGGCCCCCGGACCGCACTCCACAACGGCCCTCCTGACGTCGACTGGTCCAGACCAACACGTGCGTGTGTTTACCTGTCCACTGCGACTGCGTGGCGGTTACCACGGAGACGAGGACGCCGCTGACACCCTGCAAACCAGACGATAACCAACTTTCTTGTTGATGCACAGGTGATGCAAAGGCAGTGTTGAACTCTGAAAGTGAGGTTAGAATAATCTCTCTCTCTCTCTCCACTATTCTCTGTCCTTCTGTCCCAAGTCTCCTGGAAACTGTCAGCTGTCCTCCAAGCCATCTTTCGCTGTTGCCACATTGCTGCAATTAGACGCATTACAGCTCAGGTCGTTTTGTCGGTGCAAACTTCCTTGCCATCTTTGATCCCAATATCATTTGCCACTCTTATTTGATATATCCTCTGCCACTGTTTAACTTCCTACCTTATTTGATATATCCTCTGCCACTGTTTATCTTGCTATCTTGTTTGTCAGTTTTATTGCCATTATCTGTTTTAGTTTAGTATACATTTATTCATTTTATTGGTGTTTTATTTACATAGTTAATAAAATCTTTGCATTTATAAAGAACTGTCTTTTGTGTATCATTGATATATCCTGGACATGGGGGGTAGAAAATCACTGAAATCTAGAGCTCACTTCTTCTGATTATTAGACTGATATCATTATAAAGAGACTATTCCAGTGTAAACTGGTGGTGCCCCGCAAGTGTTAATTAATAAGATATTAATTACTAAGAATAATTTCAATAATTGTCAATTTTCAGAATTGACCAAATAGTCTCATCGTTCATAACGAAGCACAACACGCTACAACACCGACACCTGACCCGGGAGTAACCCAGGTCGTTGCTCCGGTGTGAAAGGGGGTATAAGATTGTGTTGCAAGGTAAATCGGTGCTTCATTCACTGAGCTGATGTGCTCTAGGGATTATATGCTGCCAGAGAGTCGTGTCTGGCCCATGTATGTAACACACAAGATCAGAATTGCAGCAATGATAGTAGCCATTCTGAATGGCCAAACTCTTTGTGCAAAGTCTTTACGCCAGCTTTCAAAGGATCCTATATGGGGGTGTTGCAAAGTGTTAATGATTGGGCACAAACCGGTCATCAAGTTGTAAATCTGATGCATGCAAATGAGGGAAACACCTACCAATCCTGACATACCATAAAGCCCTTGACCCTTGGGCTCAGCTCAGTTTTGCACACGAAATCTCACGAACTCGAACGAACAAAGGAGGACAACTCCTGCAACGGGTGGACGGGCAAAAACTCAGGCGGAAAGACATCAAGTAACATCAAGGAACATCAAGAAACTCAACTCAACCGTCCTGCAGCCCGTCCCGTAACTAAGTTTGAACCTGGCTCAAAGCTCTTCTCTCAGCTCAAGTACCAGACCAGCTCCAGAGTGAATCTTGCCGAGACGGCCGATTGAGTTCACTCAACCTGATCCAGAAGACTACGAAACCACGTCAGAAGCCAGCCGTTACTCTACTCTGCTTCCTGAACGACATGAGTCAACACATCGCCCTATCCCTCTATCTCCACTGAGGTGAACTGTTGGCACGACGACTCCGACGAACAACGGCCCCCGGACCGCACTCCACAACGGCCCTCCTGACGTCGACTGGTCCAGACCAACACGTGCGTGTGTTTACCTGTCCACTGCGACTGCGTGGCGGTTACCACGGAGACGAGGACGCCGCTGACACCCTGCAAACCAGACGATAACCAACTTTCTTGTTGATGCACAGGTGATGCAAAGGCAGTGTTGAACTCTGAAAGTGAGGTTAGAATAATCTCTCTCTCTCTCTCCACTATTCTCTGTCCTTCTGTCCCAAGTCTCCTGGAAACTGTCAGCTGTCCTCCAAGCCATCTTTCGCTGTTGCCACATTGCTGCAATTAGACGCATTACAGCTCAGGTCGTTTTGTCGGTGCAAACTTCCTTGCCATCTTTGATCCCAATATCATTTGCCACTCTTATTTGATATATCCTCTGCCACTGTTTAACTTCCTACCTTATTTGATATATCCTCTGCCACTGTTTATCTTGCTATCTTGTTTGTCAGTTTTATTGCCATTATCTGTTTTAGTTTAGTATACATTTATTCATTTTATTGGTGTTTTATTTACATAGTTAATAAAATCTTTGCATTTATAAAGAACTGTCTTTTGTGTATCATTGATATATCCTGGACATGGGGGGTAGAAAATCACTGAAATCTAGAGCTCACTTCTTCTGATTATTAGACTGATATCATTATAAAGAGACTATTCCAGTGTAAACTGGTGGTGCCCCGCAAGTGTTAATTAATAAGATATTAATTACTAAGAATAATTTCAATAATTGTCAATTTTCAGAATTGACCAAATAGTCTCATCGTTCATAACGAAGCACAACACGCTACAACACCGACACCTGACCCGGGAGTAACCCAGGTCGTTGCTCCGGTGTGAAAGGGGGTATAAGATTGTGTTGCAAGGTAAATCGGTGCTTCATTCACTGAGCTGATGTGCTCTAGGGATTATATGCTGCCAGAGAGTCGTGTCTGGCCCATGTATGTAACACACAAGATCAGAATTGCAGCAATGATAGTAGCCATTCTGAATGGCCAAACTCTTTGTGCAAAGTCTTTACGCCAGCTTTCAAAGGATCCTATATGGGGGTGTTGCAAAGTGTTAATGATTGGGCACAATCATCACATACGCGCTTTATTTTTTCACCAGCGCTATTAGTCACACATGGTTAGTGAATAGCATGTCATCCTTATTTGGTTATTTGGTGATATAGCGAGTTCTTTCCTGCACAAAGCTTTAGTGAATCTGGGCCTCTATGTTTTCACTGATTGGTTTGGATAGAGACAGTCTTGATGGAATTGTTGAGGGCGCAAAGCTCATATCCAAAATGTGGTTGAGTGGGGGACTTAGAGAATGCCATGATTAACTGTGACAGAAAACAGAGACTTGTCTTAGGATCGAAGGCTGCTGTCAGAAGCACTGTCACCATGGTAACAGGAGGGATGGAGCAGCTGTGGATCAGTGGTAGAGCAGGTTGTCCACTGATCACAAGGTTGGCGGTTTGATCCCCAGCTCCTCCTGTCCACATGTCGAAGTGTCCTCCTGATAACCGGTCATCAAGTTGTAAATCTGATGCATGCAAATGAGGGAAACACCTACCAATCCTGACATACCATAAAGCCCTTGACCCTTGGGCTCAGCTCAGTTTTGCACACGAAATCTCACGAACTCGAACGAACAAAGGAGGACAACTCCTGCAACGGGTGGACGGGCAAAAACTCAGGCGGAAAGACATCAAGTAACATCAAGGAACATCAAGAAACTCAACTCAACCGTCCTGCAGCCCGTCCCGTAACTAAGTTTGAACCTGGCTCAAAGCTCTTCTCTCAGCTCAAGTACCAGACCAGCTCCAGAGTGAATCTTGCCGAGACGGCCGATTGAGTTCACTCAACCTGATCCAGAAGACTACGAAACCACGTCAGAAGCCAGCCGTTACTCTACTCTGCTTCCTGAACGACATGAGTCAACACATCGCCCTATCCCTCTATCTCCACTGAGGTGAACTGTTGGCACGACGACTCCGACGAACAACGGCCCCCGGACCGCACTCCACAACGGCCCTCCTGAAGTCGACTGGTCCAGACCAACACGTGCGTGTGTTTACCTGTCCACTGCGACTGCGTGGCGGTTACCACGGAGACGAGGACGCCGCTGACACCCTGCAAACCAGACGATAACCAACTTTCTTGTTGATGCACAGGTGATGCAAAGGCAGTGTTGAACTCTGAAAGTGAGGTTAGAATAATCTCTCTCTCTCTCTCCACTATTCTCTGTCCTTCTGTCCCAAGTCTCCTGGAAACTGTCAGCTGTCCTCCAAGCCATCTTTCGCTGTTGCCACATTGCTGCAATTAGACGCATTACAGCTCAGGTCGTTTTGTCGGTGCAAACTTCCTTGCCATCTTTGATCCCAATATCATTTGCCACTCTTATTTGATATATCCTCTGCCACTGTTTAACTTCCTACCTTATTTGATATATCCTCTGCCACTGTTTATCTTGCTATCTTGTTTGTCAGTTTTATTGCCATTATCTGTTTTAGTTTAGTATACATTTATTCATTTTATTGGTGTTTTATTTACATAGTTAATAAAATCTTTGCATTTATAAAGAACTGTCTTTTGTGTATCATTGATATATCCTGGACATGGGGGGTAGAAAATCACTGAAATCTAGAGCTCACTTCTTCTGATTATTAGACTGATATCATTATAAAGAGACTATTCCAGTGTAAACTGGTGGTGCCCCGCAAGTGTTAATTAATAAGATATTAATTACTAAGAATAATTTCAATAATTGTCAATTTTCAGAATTGACCAAATAGTCTCATCGTTCATAACGAAGCACAACACGCTACAACACCGACACCTGACCCGGGAGTAACCCAGGTCGTTGCTCCGGTGTGAAAGGGGGTATAAGATTGTGTTGCAAGGTAAATCGGTGCTTCATTCACTGAGCTGATGTGCTCTAGGGATTATATGCTGCCAGAGAGTCGTGTCTGGCCCATGTATGTAACACACAAGATCAGAATTGCAGCAATGATAGTAGCCATTCTGAATGGCCAAACTCTTTGTGCAAAGTCTTTACGCCAGCTTTCAAAGGATCCTATATGGGGGTGTTGCAAAGTGTTAATGATTGGGCACAATCATCACATACGCGCTTTATTTTTTCACCAGCGCTATTAGTCACACATGGTTAGTGAATAGCATGTCATCCTTATTTGGTTATTTGGTGATATAGCGAGTTCTTTCCTGCACAAAGCTTTAGTGAATCTGGGCCTCTATGTTTTCACTGATTGGTTTGGATAGAGACAGTCTTGATGGAATTGTTGAGGGCGCAAAGCTCATATCCAAAATGTGGTTGAGTGGGGGACTTAGAGAATGCCATGATTAACTGTGACAGAAAACAGAGACTTGTCTTAGGATCGAAGGCTGCTGTCAGAAGCACTGTCACCATGGTAACAGGAGGGATGGAGCAGCTGTGGATCAGTGGTAGAGCAGGTTGTCCACTGATCACAAGGTTGGCGGTTTGATCCCCAGCTCCTCCTGTCCACATGTCGAAGTGTCCTTGGACAAGACACTGAACCCCAAATTGTTCCCGATGGTCAGGCCAGCACCTTGCATGGTAGCTCACTGCCATCAGTGTGTGTGTGTGTGTGTGTGAATGGGTGAATGAGAGGCATATATTGTAAAGCGCTTTGGATAAAAGCGCTATATAAATGCAGCCATTTACTCAAAAAAACTTCTACTATTAACAAAACACACATGACCAGTTGTGGATGCTCATTAACAATAAAACCACCAGATGAGTAGCATTACCATAGGGGACATGACACTGGATGTACAACAGGAATATCAGAGATTCCCTCAAAAGAGTAATGGCATAAATCATGACGTGTAATGTTTCAACAAGTACACTTATATTCTTGTTTTCTTAATTATAATTTTTTTTCCTTATAGTTTTTATTCTTGATTGTTAGTGTGCTGTTACCTACTGGATAGCTAGTTCTTTACACCTGAGTTTGTCTCCCCTTTGGTTCTGTGGGGAACTGTGGTGTTGCACTTGTGATTTGTGTACTATGATTGTCACCTTTTGATGAGGTCATCAGAATGCTTCCTTGTAAACAACACAGTAAGAAGGACATGCTTTTCAGTTGTAGTTGCATCTAAGTTCACCTGCTTCTTTCACGCTTTATACGAGCATCGTCGGTATGTATTAAGTTGACAAAATGTTCTTCTATCACAATGTATGGAATATTTCTAGTTTAATGGAGTTATTATATGCGTATTTGATGCAGATATTTCCCATGTGTCTGTATATCCAGCTTCCTGTAGCATTGTTGATTAGCTTACTGTAGCATTTCTAATGGAGTCCAGGCATTTCACATGTTTTCTATGTACAGTAGACAGCTGTTGTTTGTACTCATGATAGATTAATGGATTGTTATATCCCATGAATGAATGCAGTAAATCTACTTTATGCATTTACTGTGTGCTTTAGAACAATGACAAATAGTCATTGTTTACTCACTTTTGTCTCAGTTTTACCCTATCTCTAGTTCATCATTAAAGAAGTTGAATGGTCATCTTTGTCCAGCATGGTGATTAAGGGGAGGAGTTAAGCTGATTGTCAGATTGCACAAAGGGTTGTAACGAGGACAGAACAGTTCGTTTGTGCATATAAATCTCTATGACAAATATTTATTAGTAAAACTGGTTAAATTTGTAAAAAACAGTTTTACTAAGAAATCTTTGTTTTCAGTACTGCAAGTGTCTTTCCCAGTGTTTATTCCATACACCTTGTTAGTTGTGAAGCCAGAATACCATTTCAACTGTAGAAAAATGTAAACCTGAGCAAAGCCACATCATTGTTTTTGTATTTGTGTCTACAATGGCCTGCTAAATGAATAGTTAGCGGGCTACGTACCATTCTGAACCTGCTGCTCCTTGTCTGTCTGGCTTTCAGGCTCCTTGGTGTCTATGTGCTTTGGGCCTGGTTTCAACATAGAGCCTACAGCCCCTCTTGGATCCTTGTCTCCTTCCTCCTCATTGGGCTGCTCCTGCACCTGCTCCTTCTTGCCCTCCTCCACTTCCTCCTCTCCCTCTGCGTCTGTTTTCTTCTCCTCTCTGATCTCCTCCTGTCCTGTTTTGTCTTTGTCTGTTGTTGCTGAATCTTCCTCCTCTTTCCTCTCCTTCTCCTCCTGGCTGGCCTCTTCTGTCTCATTATTGGCCTTCTCCCCTAGGTCTGGCAGCACATACACATACAAACACATACAAATCAGAATGTACCTGAAAATGATTTCAACTATTTAAACTAGCTGAAGTGTGTTTAATTAATCTTTCCAAACACAGCCTCAAACGTGAACACATCATTCAAAAGATAAGGTAAGTAAATCAAATATCATGTTTGTTTAAAGCTGCACTAGTCTATATTTTTATGTAAAGATCCAGTTGTCTAATCAGCCTAAATCACAAAGTGGGGCTGCAACAGAGAAAAATGTCCCATCCCATCAGGAAGTGATTAATCAAAATGTAAGAGTAAAATCCAAAGGTGTCTCCTAAACCGAAGCAAGTGAGTGCTACTACATCCAGAGAAAGCTGGACTCGGCAATGACGGCTGAATCAGAAGACTAAGATCACTTTACAAGATTTCTGGGTGATGAAGTCCTCGATATTCAAATAGTTACCTCTCACTGTCATGTGTTCCAATGTGAAAATGCCTTATGCAGCTTTATGTTATGGGGATAAACTCATAACATTATTATTCAAATGCTTGTCATATTTGAAAATGATGTACTCAGAGTTGTAAATATTCATCACAAGCTGTGAATATGTACTCGGATTTGTAAATGTGTAATGTCATATTTACAAATGGGTATTCATATTTGCTTGTATTTGCTTGTATAATCTGCAAATAAATACCATTATTAGTGTGCTTTCTTCAGCAAGTACAAGCCCCACATAGCGTTGGCTATCACCTTTTGTAAGTCGCTTTGGATAAAAGCCTCTGCTAAATGACTATGTAGTAGTGCTTTAATACTACTACTACGACCACTTGATACTTTATTTGTGGGCCTGGCTACCTCAGTCAGTAATGCGATACTACTTTTCTAAGTGATTTCATAGTTTTTGTACAATTTAAGTTTATTTGCAATTTGGAATGGATGATGGAATATTCAGTTGCTAGAGTGCACCATTACAGGGGTGGCAGGTGGTGTATCCAGACCAGAGAGTTGTGGTTTACCCATGAATGAATAGATAACACATAGCTGTCAGACTTGGCACAAAAGCATGGACCCAAATGCACGACTCGAGACGGGGAGATAAAGTACAAGTCCGTTTATTCCAGCTAGGTTCGGTACACAGAAAGGCAGTCCGGATAAGGCAAAGGTAGCAGACAAGGGGCAGGCAAAAATCCAGGTCGAAGAAACAGGCAACGTCAAAAAAACAAAACTCACGAGGGAATGCAGGAAACAAAGGAAGGCTGGTACGTTTGTCACAGGGAACAAAGACGAACTGGCAACAGAACAGGGAAACACACCGACTAAATACTAACAGGGAGGGGAGACAATGAGGCACAGGTGCAACACATTTAGGGCGGGGCAGGTAATCACACAGGCGGGAAGCTTCGGGGAGGAAAGGAAGTAAAGTGACCTGAAACGAGACGACAAGTGAGTAACAAAATAAAACAGGAAACAAGACAAAACACGAGGAAAACGAAAAGGGAGTTAACGGGTCTGAGCAGGTGTGACAGTACCCCTCCCTCTAGGGCCGGCACCTGACGGCCCAGGCTGCGAGGGATGAAGGCGATGGAAATCCCGAATAAGATCAGGATCCACAATATTACTGGCAGAAACCCAGGACCGTTCCTCTGGACCGTAACCCTCCCAATCGACCAGATACTGGAACCCACGGCCCCGACGGCGAACCGCCAGAAGCCGACGGACCGTGTAGACAGGACCACCGTCAACGACACGGGGGGGGGTGGGGGCCTGGAGGCGGGAACCAGCGGACTTTCTCGGGCAGGCTTGACTTCGCTCACATGGAAGGCGGGGTGGACTCTCATAGCCTTAGGCAATTTCAGTTGCACAGTCACTGGGTTAATGATCTTGGAAATAGGGAAAGGACCAACGAACCTGGGTGCGAGTTTCCTGGACTCCACTTTGAGGGGAAGATGTCTGGTGGATAGCCACACCTTCTGCCCACTCTGGTAACTAGGAGCCGGGACGCGACGACGGTCCGCCGCAGCCTTGTATCTTTCGGAGTTGCGTAGCAACGTGCGTCGGGCTCGATCCCAGGAACGTCGACAGCGACAAACCAAAGCCAGTGCGGATGGTACACTGACCTCGCTCGCCAACGAGGGAAACAATGGTGGCTGGTAACCAAAAACACAATGAAAAGGGGACAGTCCAGTGGAGGAACAGGGCAATGAATTGTGTGCATACTCGACCCAGGTAAGTTGTTTGCTCCAGGTGGTGGGACTCTGGGAGACCAGACAGCGAAGAGACGTTTCCAACTCCTGGTTGAGACGCTCCGTCTGACCATTGGTCTGAGGGTGATGTCCGGAGGAGAGACTGACTGTGGTGCCCAGCAGCGAACAGAACGCCCGCCAGAACTGTGCCACGAACTGCGTGCCCCGATCAGACACCACATCCCTAGGGAAGCCATGAAGACGAAACACATTGTGCGGCATCGCCTCCGCCGTCTCCTTAGCAGAAGGCAGTTTAGGTAGGGGAACAAAATGAACCATCTTGGAAAATCTGTCCACCACCGTAAGTACGGTGGTGTAACCTTCAGAGACAGGCAGCCCGGTAACGAAATCCACAGAGATGTCTGACCAGGGCCTCCGCGGCACAGGAAGCGGGCGAAGAAGACCTGAAGGGGGTTGGTTGGAGACTTTACTGCTGGCACATACCGGACAGGCGGCAACATATTCCGACACCTCCCTCTCCATGGCCGGCCACCAAAACCGCTGCTGGATCACGAACATGGTGCGGCGGACTCCGGGATGGCAGGAGAATCTCGAGGTATGGGCCCAGTGGATAACCTGAGAACGAAGAGTGAGAGGGACAAACAACCGGTTCGGCGGGCAGCCATCCGGAACCTGACAGTCTCTTAAAGCCCCAATCACCTTGTTCTCGATATCCCAGGAGAAAGAGCCCATCAGGCAGGCGGGGGGAAGGATCGGAGCTGGGTTCTGGTCCGGAGTCGTGGAAGGAAAGATGCGGGAAAGAGCGTCCGGTTTACCGTTCTTCGATCCGGGTCTGTAAGACAGAGTGAAGTGAAAACGGTTGAAAAAGAGAGCCCACCTAGCCTGTCGAGAGTTGAGCCTCTTGGCGGACCGCAGATACTCCAGGTTCTTATGGTCCGTCCACACCAGAAATGGCTGTTCCGCCCCCTCCAGCCAGTGTCTCCACTCCTCCAATGCCACCTTAATGGCGAGCAGCTCCCGGTTACCAACGTCGTAATTCCTCTCAGCGCTGGACAGTTTACAGGAGAGGAATGCACAGGGATGCAGTCTGTTGTCCTTAGCCGAGCGTTGAGACAGAATAGCCCCCACGCCCACATCGGAAGCATCCACCTCCACCACAAATTGCAAGGCCGGGTTGGGGAGAGTGAGCACTGGAGCTGAGGTGAAGGTGGTCTTGAGTCTCTGGAAGGCGATTTCCGCCTTGTCCGTCCACTGGAAAGAGTTCTTGGGAGAGGTTAGGACATGGAGAGGAGCAGCCACGGAGCTGAAATTCCTCACAAATTTCCGATAGAAATTTGCAAAACCCAAAAAACGCTGCACCTCTTTACGAGATGTAGGAGTGGGCCAATCGACCACTGCACTGACCTTCACCGGATCCATCTGCACCCTCCCCTCCGCGAGGATGAAACCCAGGAAGGAAACCATGGCCTGATGGAACTCACACTTTTCTGCTTTAACAAAAAGTTGGTGCTGGAGGAGACGCAGGAGAACCTTGCGGACATGCTGAACATGAGACTGCTCATCGGGGGAGAAAATCAAAATGTCATCCAGATAGACAAACACAAAGTCATTAAGCATGTCACGAAGGACATCATTCACAAGGGCCTGAAAAACAGCGGGGGCGTTAGTGAGGCCAAAAGGCATGACCCGATACTCATAGTGCCCACTAGGGGTATTAAAAGCAGTCTTCCATTCATCCCCCTCCCTTATTCTCACAAGGTGATAGGCATTTCTAAGGTCTAACTTGGTGAAAATCTTAGCCCCGTTCAGTTGTTCAAATGCCGATGAAATCAAAGGGAGGGGGTACCTGTTCCGGATGGTGATCTCATTGAGACCACGGTAGTCAATGCAGGGTCGAAGAGACTTGTCCTTCTTGTCCACGAAAAAAAATCCCGCACCAGCGGGGGAAGACGACGGGCGAATAAGCCCGGCTGCCAACGACTCTTCCACATACCTCTTCATAGCGGCGGTCTCCGGAGCTGACAAGGAGTACAACCGCCCTTTAGGAAGAGAAGAACCCGGGCGAAGGTCGATGGCGCAATCATAAGGCCGATGGGGGCGAAGCGAGGAGGCCCGAGACTTGCTGAATACCTCCTTGATGTCGTGGTAACAGGAAGGCACCTTGGAGAGATCCGGATAATCCGCCTCTGGGTCCCGGACCTCGGAGTCGTCGTCAGCAGGAACGGACTGGATCTGGATAGGAGGAGAACCCGCCCCACAAGTCTGCACACAATCCTTGCCCCAGGATAAAATCTGTCCCGACTGCCAGTCAATGTGGGGGTTGTGCAGGGTAAGCCAGGGATGACCCAGAATAAGAGGATGTTGAGGTGAGAGATATACATGAAAGTTAATCCTCTCTGAGTGGAGATCCGGAAACGTAAGGGTAAGGGACTGAGTGCGATGCGTGACCTTACAGATAAGGCGACCATCCAGGGCACAGGCTTCCAGGGGTCTCCGGAGGAGGAAGAGACGGAGCCCCAGTCTTTTAGCCAGAGCGGCATCGATGAGGTTCGCATCAGAACCAGAGTCCACCAAGACTGGGTGCTGGAGGGAGGACACAGGAGAGGTGAGAGTGACCTGAGGGTGTAAACGAGAGGGATTAGAGACAGTCACAGTACGGCTCACCAAAGCCCTCTTCCTCATTGGTGAGCCTGGGCTTTTAACGGGCAGTTAGAGATGAAGTGTCCTCCTTGTCCACAGTAGATGCAACGCCCCTCAGCCATTCTGCGTTGGCGCTCCTCTGGAGAAAGGCGGGTGCGACCTAGCTGCATAGGCTCCTCCGGGGCCACCGGGGTCGCTGGAGGAGTCGGAGAAGATCGCCGCCAGGAAGGAGCGATACGAGAAGAGGAGTGCCCCTGCTGGCGAGGAGGGGAACGATCGAACCTGGCTCTGGACCTTTCCCTCTCCCGGTTACACAGCCGTATGTCAATCTTAATCGCCAAGGCGATTAAGGAGTCAAGGTCAGGAGGAAGATCCAAGGGAGCCAGCTGATCCTTGATCGGTTCCGAAAGACCCTCGAGGAAGGCGTCAAACAAAGCAGTAGGATTCCAGGCGCTCTCTGCTGCCAACGTGCGGAACTCGATGGCGTAGTCCGCCACTCCGCCCCTCCCTTGTCTCAGCCTCACCAGCGCCCGTGCTGCCTCCCGTCCCGGGGTCGTGTGTTGGAAAACCTGGGTAAAAATCTTCACGAACTGAGGTAAGGATTGACAGGCAGTAGGGGACCTTCCCCATTCCGCTGTGGCCCAGACTTCAGCCCTTCCCGTCAGGTGCGAAATAATAAAGGCTATCTTGGCTCGGTCAGAGAGGAAAGCCGCAGCCTGTAGTTCAAAATGCAGTTCACATTGCGTCAAAAAAGGTTTGCAGTCACCTGAATCACCGGAGAAGCGTGTGGGCTGGGAGAGGTGGAGAGGCAGCGAAGGACCCGAGGAGGAAGCAGCAGTAGGTGGCGCAGTAGGTGGAGATGCGGGAGCAGGCGGGGAGGGAGGAGACTGAAGCCTCTGCATCTGTTCCACCAACAGAGTAAGTTGCGACCCAAAAGCCACCATCATATTTTCCTGTCGTGTGTGCAGTTCCTTGCGCTCATGGCACACTAGGTTCAGCTTGTCCTCCTGTCGGAGTATCCGCTGGGAGGAAGCCTCGAGAGCTGCACGCACCGTATCTGGGTCGGCTAGGTCCATCTTTGGCCAGTTCGTCCTGTCAGACTTGGCACAAAAGCATGGACCCAAATGCACGACTCGAGACGGGGAGATAAAGTACAAGTCCGTTTATTCCAGCTAGGTTCGGTACACAGAAAGGCAGTCCGGATAAGGCAAAGGTAGCAGACAAGGGGCAGGCAAAAATCCAGGTCGAAGAAACAGGCAACGTCAAAAAACCAAAACTCACGAGGGAATGCAGGAAACAAAGGAAGGCTGGTACATTTGTCACAGGGAACAAAGACGAACTGGCAACAGAACAGGGAAACACACCGACTAAATACTAACAGGGAGGGGAGACAATGAGGCACAGGTGCAACACATTTAGGGCGGGGCAGGTAATCACACAGGCGGGAAGCTTCGGGGAGGAAAGGAAGTAAAGTGACCTGAAACGAGACGACAAGTGAGTAACAAAATAAAATAGGAAACAAGACAAAACACAAGAGGAAAACGAAAAGGGAGTTAACGGGTCTGAGCAGGTGTGACAATAGCTGGACATAAAATATGTCTACGGTTTGATTTGATGGAGACGTATCCATACAAATAATTGTGTGAAATATTCAACTTGAAAATCATGTTCTCCATACATGGTAGAATGTACTTCTGCTTTATTACTGCAAGTAGTAAAACTGTTAGTACTTATAACACTTTTATTACTAATAATACTCCTATTATTATTATAACTGTTAATACTTTTAATAATAATAATAACTAGAATAGGTTAAATGTTCTAAAGAAAATGTCTGTGCTTGCTTTAGCTTAAATTAAAATAAAGTTGAATTAATTAGAAAGTAGTAGTTTAGTAGTAGCAGCAGTTGAAGCAGAAGCAGTAAAAGCGGACGTAATAGCAGCAGTAGAAGTAGTAGTAGCAGAAAATAGAAAAAGCAGAATAGCAGCAGTAGAAGTAGTAGTAGTAGCAGAAAATAGAAAAAGCAGCAGTAATAGCAGCAGTAGAAGTAGGAATGGCACAAGTAGAAAAGAATACAAGTAGAAAAGAAGTAGAAAAAGCAGAAGGACTAGTAGTAGTAGCAGCAGTTGAAGCACAAGTAGTAGCAGAAGTTGTCGCCAGGGTCAGGCCGTCCTCCCTGGATAGCCAGGGTCTGTCTATGGCGACCAGTCTCCAGGGTCAGGCTGTCCTCCCTGGGTATCCAGGTCTGTCTAGTCTCTGTAGTAGCAGCAGTAGAAGCACAAGTAGTAGCACAAGTAGTAGCAGAAGCAGTAAAAGCAGAAGTAATAGCAGCAATAGAAGTAATAGTAGAAGTAGTAAAAGCAGAATAGCAGCAGTAGAAGTAATAGTGGCAGCAGTAGAAGCAGAAGTAGTAAAAGCAGAATAGCAGGAGTAGTTACAGCAGTAGTAATAGCATCAGTACTATCAGCAGTGACAGAGGGTCAGGGAGAGCTAGAGAGTTGCGTGTGTATCTGTGGCTCCTCTGTGTCTGTGGCTATTTGTCCCGCCTTCGCTGGTCAGGCATACGAGTAGACAAGGATGCCCTTTGGCTATGCGCTGGCCCCCCGGACATTCACTGTATGCATGGACTCTGGCCCCGCTCAGGTGGCGGGGCATACGTGTCCTGGCATATTTAGACGATTTGCTAATCGTTTCCGAATCGGAGGAGCAGGCAATGGAGCACACACGGTTTGTAGTGCGCCACCTGCTGACTCTGGGGCTTGCAGTGAACTGGGAGAAGAGCACAACTCTCCCAAGCCAGACGTTAGTGTTCCTAGGCCTGCGCCTGGACACTGTGGTAATGCAGGCGTACTTATCGGAGCCGCGGCTCACCGAGCTCTCACATCAGCTGGCTCATCTGAGGCCGGGCGCCTCAGTGTCAGCCCTACAGGTCATGAGACTGCTAGGTATGATGGCGGCAGCCTTTCAGGTGATCCCCTTGGGCCTACTGCACATGTGCCGCATACAGCAGTTGTTTTGACGTGGCGTCGAACCGGTCTGAGACAGGTGGAGGAGAATGATCCTCCCATCCTACCTGGAAGCGGACCTGATGTTCTGGACTCCTGACTTCGGGCTCCCCACTGGGTTGCCCCGTCTCCCACATAACAGTGTACACCGATGCATCGCTGTCGGGATGGGGGGGTGTCTGTCGGGGGTGGGCCATTGGGGGCAAATGGCCCCCTTCAGCTCAACACGTCAACGTGTTCGAGCTACAAGCAGCATGGCTGGTGCTTCAGCACTTCCAGCCCATGTTAAGGGGCCGCCATGTCCTCCTAAGGATGGACAACAGGACAACAGGTCGGCAGTGGCATACGTCAACTGCCAGGGGGGCGTTCGGCCACCGTGCCTTCACCGGGTGGCAGTGGGACTGCTGAAATGGGCTCATGTCCATCTCGCTTCCCTGGTGGCTGCTCATGTCCGGGGCTGCGCCAATGGCTGTGCCCTTCAGACTGGCGCCTGTCTCCCAGGATCGTACGGCAGATCTAGGATCGATTCGGGACGGCGGTGGCAGACCTGTTCGCCTCGAGAGAGAACTCTCATTGTCACCTATTCTTCTCCCTCAGGGAGAAAGACAATCCACCATTGGGGGTGGACGCTCTGTCATACAGCCCGTGGCCACGGGGCCTGTTGTATGCGTTCCCCCGGTGGAGTGCATCACCTGGACGCTTCTCAGAGTTTGAGCGCAAGTGCTCACTCTGCTGCTAGTGGCGCCTGACAGAGCACAAGCAGCGTGGTTCCCTCTCATTCAGCCGATGATGTTCTCGGCCCCTGTACACTTCCAAGTGGAGAGTCTTCGAGTGTTGGTGGCAGACAGGGATGTGGATCCTGTGTCTTTCAGTCTTGCTGTGGTGCTCGACTTCCTTCAATTCATCCTGGATAAGCCTTCAGCCTTTTCAATGGTTAAGGTTTATGCGGCTGCAATATCATCTTGTCACGAGGGCATTGGGGATTTACGGGTGTTTAGTCACCCTTTAGTGGGGTGCTTCATCCAGGGAGCCCAGCGGGCATGCACGTTGTCGCGCGTGAACATTCCCCAATGGGATTTACAGGTGGTGTTGGGGGCCCTGCAGCGGGCACCCTTTGAACCCTTTAGTCCATATCGCTATGCCTCTTGTCTCAGCGCTGCTGTAGGCCTTGTCTTCTGCGAAGCGTGTGAGTGACCTGCGCGGCCTATCCGTTCACTCTTCCTGTCTCGCCATCAAGGGTGATGGCAGCTCAGCCGTTTTGAGGCCTAACCACACTTTGGTTCCGATAGTGGTGACCTCGTCCTATAGCTCTAGAGTTGTGACTTTGGGGGCTTTCTCTCCTCCTCTACGCGTCTGTGGAAGAGGAGGCGCTGCACATGCTGTGTCCAGTGCGGGCACTTGCATGTTACGTAGCTCGCACAGCGTCAGTCAGATCATCTGACCAGCTGTTTGTGTGTTATGGGGAGTCTGCCAAAGGTAAGCCTTTGTCTACTCGCCTGAGCGCCGCTGTGTGAGTGCATCACTTATGAGGCGGCCGGCATACCTATACCAGTAGGTCTGCGTGCGCACTCTACTCTCTGCCTCGGTTGGCTTCTTTCAGGGTGCCCAGGTTCAAGACATTTGCAGAGCTGCATCGTGGGCTTCTCCTTGCTCCTTTGTACGGCATTATATGCTGGATATTGCTGATGGGTTCTCTGTCCCAGTCTGTGCTCGGCACCACTCGCCGTTAGTCTGTGCTGAGAGCTGGTTCACTGGGGAGCCAACCTGTTGGTTGTGCCGTACCCCCTGTTATGGTTTCTTGTTACTCGGGTTTTCCTCCGGTTGGAGTGCATCCCTTGGTGTTCCACGCTACTGGCGTGGGCTATGGGTGTGCTTATGCTGCTTATAGATTCATGCGGTCTGCTGTATGGCCTCGTTCGAAGCCTCAGCCTTTCAGGACTGGGTTAACTTAGCACGTTGTGTGTGAGTTTTTGACCCAGCAGGCGATGAGATTCTGGGCCTCCGCCCCTTATTCCAATAGACGGAGCCCTGCGGGGCAGAGTCAGCGACATAGAATGTTAGTTACTGTGGCTTTGTAACCACCGTTCTATGAGCTGACGTAGCCCCGCAGGGTTTGACGAAGGAGCAGATCGCCGTCTTTCACGGCCTTATATAGGAGGAGGCTGCCCCATCCTGACGGGCCGAGGCGAGGGTTGAAGTTTCTGTTCAGTGATTGGCTGCTCAGCAGCAGACGATGTAGCGAGGGGCAATGATTAGGGATTAGTCTTCTTAGATAACTGGCCCTCCTTCTGGGGCAAACCCGGCTTGCTGAAAGCTGACGGCCTCCACCCTAATGGGGTAGGCGCTGCTTTATTATCTAGCAACATAGACAGATGTTTAAGGGAAAGCTGACATCCGTCCGTAGAGGTCGCCGGGATGCAGGTGATTAGAGAACCTGCTAGGCCTAGAAAGGGTGTGGAGTCTGCCAGGTTAGAGCTTACAGCAGAACAGACTGAGACTCTGCCCCCCCTCGCCATTTTCCCCCCATATCTGCCGAGTTTTACCAGTCTACATTTAGTTTATCCTCTGGCACCAGCACCTCTCGATCTGAAAATGACAGTACAGTCCTTCCAATTAAGACTGTATCTTTCTCCCACCGCGCCCGTCAAATTTCCTACTGACCCACAATAAATTACAGCAACTTAATTGAAGTTAGACCCACGCATACTGCCATTAACATTGACAAAAATTCTGGCAGTACTGAACGCCTCACTGTGGGCTTCATCAATATAAGATCATTATCAACAAAAGCGCTGCTGATCAATGATTTGATTATTGAACATAACCTAGACTTGATGGGTCTCTGTGAAACCTGGCTAAAGCCAAACGATTTTCTGCCTCTAATTGAAGCCTCTCCCCCAAACTTTCTTAGTTCTCAGGTTGCCCGGGAGATGAAAAAAGGTGGGGGTATTGCCCTGATATCTAATCCCATCCTTAGTCTTACTCCCAACACGAACAACAAATTTACATCCTTCGAAGTCCTGACTCTGCGCCCTAGAGCTACGAATCTCCCGTCATTCTACTTAACAGTACTTTACCGCCCACCCAGGCCCTATTCGCTCTTAGAAGAATTCTCCAATTTCATCTCAGACTTAGTGACCCGAGCTGATAATATTTTCATTATCGCTGATTTTAACATTCACCTGAATAATTCCGCTGATCCTCTCAGTAAGGCCTTCCTAGATCTTATTGATACTTCCTCACTCAATTTGTTAACGAACCAACCCACCATGGCGGCAACACCCTTGACCTGGTTCTGACCCATGGCATTCCTGTTTCTGCTTTAGTGGTCTCCTCTTATGTGCCCGCCCTATCTGATCACTATCTCATTAAATTATTAATGCTACCACGGCCTCGTTACTATTTGAAAAACTGCCCAGTTTAAACTAAACTCTAGCCTTACCAATGCGCTTGACCCGTTAGTCACTAGAAAACACCACGCTAGGAAGTTTGCACCGTGGTTTACTAACGACACTCATGCACTTAAACAAGCCTGTAGAAAACTAGAGCGTAAATGGCGATTGACCAAACTTGAAGTCTTCCGGCTTGCCTGGAATGATAGCTTGCTAAATTATAAATGTGCACTCTTGTCAGCCAAAACTGCACACTTCTCTAGGTTAATCAGTGCAAATAAAAACGACCCAAAGTTTCTATTCGACACAGTTGCTAAGCTAACACGGAATCCCTCCCCCTCTGGTAGCTCACTGTTTTCTCCGAATGATTTCATGTCCTTTTTTACTTAGAAAATCACGCTGATTAGAGATGAGATCACCAGTACACTCTCCACTGGTGGTGCTGTCTCACCCCTGAAAAGTCTACCTGGTGTTTCCTGGGCTGAATGTCTTTTCTCACAGTTTGATTTCCTTAGACACTCTCATCAAGTTAATTCTGTCTTCGAAACCCACGACCTGCCTGCCATGCTAGACCCTCTGCCTGCTAAACTGCTTAAAGAAGTTTTCCCTATCCTAGGACCCTCCATTTTCTATATGATCAATCGGTTGCTGTCCACTGGCACTGTGCCCTCCGCCTTTAAAACGGCCGTGATCAAGCCATTACTGAAAAAAACAAACCTTGACCCCGAAGTACTTCCCCAGGTCCCCAAATCCGGTCCTCGGGGGCCGGAGTACTGCTGGTTTTATATTCTGCCAGGTAGTTTCCATTCTAGCTGTCTAATCAGTCCAGGTGAATGCAATTAACTACCTGGTAGGGTAGAAAACCAGCAGTACTCCGGGCCCCGAGGACCGGATTTGGTGACCACTGCTATAGACCAATCTCAAATCTGCCGTTCCTCTTCAAATTACTTGAACGAACAGTAGCCAGTCAATTTACGGATTTTTTGTCAAAAAATAACCTACTTGATCCCTTCCAATCTGGCTTTAGATCCTTTCACTCGACCGAAACTGCACTCACGAGAGTGGTCAATGACCTTCTGTTAGCTATTGACTCCAACTCAACCTCAGCACTATTGCTACTTGACCTGAGTGCAGCCTTCGAAACAATTGATCATATGATGCTCTTGAACCGTCTTAAATATTATATTGGTATCCGGGGATCAGCCCTTTCTTGGTTTAGGTCTTATTTACTCAATAGATCACACCGCATCTTTTAAGACAACATGACCTCAGAGTGTTGCAATATGGACTTTGGTGTGCTACAAGGCTCTGTCCTAGGACCACTGCTATTCTCTATCTATATGCTACCACTTGGTGGCATCATTCGCAAATTTGGCATTAACTTCCATTGCTACGCCGATGACACCCAAATTTACATACCAGTCAAACCAACCGATAACACCCAAAAACTAGAGGCCTGCCTATCGGAGGTCAAATGTTGGATGTCCCTAAACTTCCTACTTCTTAATAGCAACAAAACTGAGATGCTGATTGTGGGACCAGCTAGACATACACTTATTTGAGAATAGTACTCTTAACTTAAGAGTAAAATTCGACCCTACCCTCTCATTCGAGTTGCATATTAAGGAGACCACTAAAACAGCGTTTTATCATCTTCGCAATATTGCCAAAATTCGACCCATGCTAACAGAGGCAGACGCAGAAATTTTAGTACATGCCTTTGTATCATCCAGAATCGATTATTGAAATGTCCTTTTTTCGGGCTTATCCACTGGGCGCACTAAAAAACTACAACTGTTCCAGAATGCTGCTGCCAGAATCCTGACGAAAACTAGGAAATTCCACCATATAACTCCCATCCTATCCTCATTACACTGGCTACCAATTCAGGCCAGGTGTGACTTTAAGGTGCTTTTACTTACATATAAATCATTACATGGGATGGCACCGTCCTATTTATCCAATTTGATTAAACCATATAAACCGCCACGCACCCTCAGATCACAGGACGCTGGCTACCTGTCTGTCCCAGCAGTCAAAAAGAAAACTGCAGGTAACTTTTCTTACCGGGCTCCCTATCTATGGAACAGTCTGCCTGCCTCAATCAGAGAGGCAGGCTCTATCGAAGTCTTTAAGTCAAGGCTAAAAACCCATTTATTCTCTCTGTCATTTGACCAGCTTTGAGGGAGTGGCTCAGTCTCTTCTCAGAGTAAGGCTAGACCAGTTAGCTCATCCTAGCTCAGGGTCCTGCTGATGGATACTAGCATCCTATCTACATGTCCTATTCTCCTGGTCTACCTGCTCCTGTCCACTGACGCTGGTCATGTTTGTCTGTGTGAGTGAGAGTGCGTGTATGGGTGTGTGTGGGTGTGTCTCCTATCTGTTCCAGGCTGCAGCCCGGCAGAGTTGGCATCTGCGTGGTCCCCCCTCCTAGGACGATGCTGACTGAGCGGGTGTTTGCGTTCTCCTATCTGGGCAGTGTTGGCGCCTGCATGGTCCCCTAGTCCTATGATGACCCTGACTGAGTTGCCGTTGCTGTGATGCCCCGCCCCATCAGATCTGGATGTCCCACCATAATAAACTTTAATGCATTGTGTATACGCTGCTTGCCCAAACTCGGCATCTATTACACGCCCAACCGTCCTGGTAGGGGGATCCCTCTCTGAGTAGCCCCTCCCAAGGTTTCTCCCAATTTTCCCTAAAAGGTTTTGTGGGAGTTTTTCCTTGTCCTCTGTGAGGGTCTAAGGCTGGGGGATGTCGTGTACTAACCCTGCGGGCTACGTCAGCTTCAGCAGCTGAGAAGGAGAAGGATGTCAGAGATGGGCTATGTTTTTGAGATGGGAAAAAGGAGGTATTGATTATATGGTTAATGTGGGGGTCAAAAGAAAGGTTACAGATGTGAGGGGATGGGAGTGCAGTACAGCCATCAATGCTGAGGGAGAAACTGTTAGTGGAATTGGTGAGTGATTTAGAGTTCATGTCCACAATACATAATCTGTGTTTCAGAGTTTAAACTCATCTCGCAAAAAGTGTTGGAAAGACCCCTGCAGCCTGGACTATTTCTGCAAGATAGTAATGGGTCACTGTATTGCAGACTACCTTTGGCTGCCTGAGCCTTCCACTTCTCTCTGTTGTGATGAACCTCTTTGTTCCACGTAGCTTTGAAGCTTTTGAAGTCCACTGTGGTCAGGGAACAGTTGAGGGCTCCACTGCTCTCCGAACCAGTACTCATCACACTGGAAAGCTTTCCATCACTGCCGCTAATACTGTTCAGACTGGGGGACAGTGTAGGTACACACACACATATATGCAAATTAACACACATTCTGTCATACACATATGTATTGTATGTGCTGTAAAACACCTGTATGTGATGTTTCAAGCTAGAAAAATGTATAGGTATTAAATTCATAGGAGCATCCATTGTGCAGACTCTACTTTTCTTCTCTGCTTTTTATTCTGTCCTATTAAGATGTACAGTATGTGATGTATGTTTTTAATTCTGCTCTATTAAAAAATGAGCTAATGCATAGGGAATTTTTGGCTGGAATAATCATGGGTGTGAAATCTAGGCAGGGCTGATTTTGTGCGCGAGCTTGTATCTGTAATGAAAGAAAATAAAAAAGGTGTGGTTTGGAAGTGTGGAGACAGATATAATAACTAACAACATTAATAATAATAATAATAATTAATGTTATTTATATCACACTTAGCTTTAGTTTACAAAGTGCATACAAAGTGTGTTTTTAGATAAATTCCATATTTTGAACAATTTCTTTACACAGAAGAAATGTACAAAATATGGAATACAAATTTTAAAAATGAGGCTCACAAAAAAGGCATAGGAATTAATAAAAAGAGTAAAAGACAAATTAAGATAAATCATTACATGACAACAACTCTATAGAAATGTTTCTTAACAAGAAATTGAAATGATGACACTGATTTAGCCAGCCTGAGGCAGGTCGTTTGGCAATCTAGGAGCTCTGATGATAAAATTAGTCTTGAGTCTAAACCTAGCACGGTCAGAATCAATCGTCATTACCCTAGGGTCTACACTGATGACAGTCATTCATTAATACACAGGGCAAGATGTTGCTATCCCTTAAGGCACTTGTAGAAGCCCAATTCAGATAAAAATCTGAATGATACAACCACCACCAAATGAACACATAACATAAAGTAAAGCAGCATCCTCACCCATCCACTGACTAAGATTTTGAGGAGACATCAGTAGCCTCTATAATGAGTGCTGCCTGTGCTTGCTGCACTGCCTCTTTTGGGTTCCACTTCCACCCTGTTTTAACTGTGGGCGCTACACTCCTAACCATTGGATCCTCTGACTGGGTCAGCGTCATTTCCAATCTAACCTTAGCACACTTGTAATCCTCTGTCAGGCTAGATATCGGTAGCTCTAAAATGCCTTTCCCGTACAAAGCCACACTGCTTAGACAGCGTGGGGCTCCAAGCCGTTTTCTAATGAATGAGTTAATCAACCTTTCTAGTTTTTCTACCATATACAGATAGGGGAACCTCATACACTGTCAGCAGCCACATTAGCCGCAACAATCCACCTGCACACACCACAATTTTAACTTTCCTGGGAGCCCAGACTTGTCTATACCTAAATGTCTTGTATATTTCCTGGCTTATCTCCTAAAATTGATGCTTATCACTGAGGCTTGCATTGTACCGTCTTCCTAAACCTTTGACCGGTTTCTCTATCACTGTTGGCACCACTTCATCATTTATGAAAAACTTCTTGTCTACTACCTTCCCTTTAACAATAGAAATACTCCTAGACTTACTTGGCTTCACTTTCATCCTAGCCCACTGTAGATTACTATTTAGCTTATCCAGTAACCTACTAGTACATGGAGCTGTTGACGTCAAAGTCGTCATATCGTCCATGCAAGCCGTAATTGATGGGAGGCGCAGACCTCCCTGCAGCCTTTCCCTACCCACTACCCACTTTGAAGCTCTAATAATGACCTCCATTGCCATGTTAAAAGATATTTGGGAAATTGTACACCCTGTCATAATCTCCAGCTGCTGCCAATCTGTAGTGTACTCTGCTGTGGTGAAACAGAGTTGAATGTCTAAGAAGCTCAGAAGTCAGAATCAATTACCTTTAGTCTTAAGTCTAGAATGAGGGACAGTCAGAATCACGGTTAGTCTTCAGTCTAGACCAGCGGTTCTGAATCCATCAACTTCATTTATTGCACGCTATGTGTCGTCCGACGGATCCATTGAGGAGCGTTTCCTGAAGTTTTTACCAATAACAAGGAGAATACCGGAGACACCGCTGTACAATTTACTTCTCGCTGTTTTGCAGAAAATTAATATTGACATAGCAATTGCAGAGCCCAGTGTTAGGACAACCGCAGCAGTATGTCGGGGTGTACAAAGCGTTGCAGTCACGCATACGGGTTAATCCACTGGTTAAGTGGGTTCTGTGCGCTGCTCATACACTCAATTTAGTGTTACTTTGGGGTTACAGCCAAACGATAATAAGCAAATTGAGATGCTTAAAAGCCTATTCGTTATGCGGTCGTCCCGCATTCCCAAGCTACAAAGGCACTGTGTCTGAATTATGCTAATATCCAGCAGTCTATTAAAGGAGCACTCAACAAGAAAATGGAAAAAACTTGATACTGCTTTCCTTTGCAATTTGTGGAATACTATTCTCCAACAGTTTCAAAAGACAAGCACTGCCCTCCAGACTGTTGAACTTGACCTATGTAACGCCATTGATTTGGTGGGCTCATTAAGAGAATTTTTCGCTGGGTTGCTGGATCAATGTGAGTGATTTGAGTCGGCAGCAACATGCTTGTCACCAACAGCTTCACAACTCTATAAATCGGAAACGCAATGGGAGTCAAAGCGGAAAAAACATTCCAGTGAATCGTCAGAACCTAAATGTCACATGTCAATGTCGGGCAGACAAAGATTTTCCGCGGGGGTCTTCAATGTTATCATTGATAAGCTTGTCGCAGAGCTAGATTGAAGGTATGAGTCGTACAAGGAGGTTAACCACAATTTTGGATTAAAGTAACCTCTCACCACAGGACCTTTGTTCTTCCGCACTCAATCTGCAAAATAAATACTGCACAGATTTGCAAAAGAATTTTGCGGATGAACTGGCCCAGTTTAGGGAATTCAATGAGGAGAAGAAATCTGCGAGGACATTGCTGCAGCTGCTGAGGCAAAGGAATATACAGGCTGTATTCCCAAGTGTGGATATTGCACTACGACTATTCTTGACTTGACTGGTAAGAAACTCTTTGACTCTTTCACAGTAATCATTGGATTTTGCAGCCCAAAAAACAGGAGGAAATGCTTTTTTAATTATTTTGACAACTGCCATATTGCTAAATGTTGGATTGTGAATTTGATTTGAAATGTGATTTCCTGTTGCTGTGATGCATTCAGACAGTAAAATGTGACACTGCTGTTTGTAGCGCAGACGTCATTTCAGTAAAATATAGGCATTATCTTCACTGATATGAGATGCAGTATACAATCAAGTCAGTTTGTTGTCAGAAATGTATGTGTTTTGGACAGGGTATAGGGGTTTGGGGGCCTCAAAAAGGTGAGCAGCCCAGGGGCCTATGGTTGGTTAATCCATGCTCCCCCCCCTCTCTTGTCTTAATTATGTTGCACAGAGACCGATGCAACAAAGCCTTGCCTCCAAAATAAAAATGTACATTTACATTTATTCTCAAGAAAAATATTTTATAATCAATATGTGAGTTGGTTGACTGAAATACAAAATATTCTATTACTTAATCGTATGTATGAGATAATAGACACATAGACACATCTAATGCTGCATAGAAAACATAACAATGGCAATGCTGCCCCAGTGATGACAGAATACATGGCTTATACCTTCTGGACTATTGCCAAAATAAAACAGGTTTGCGGCACAAAGTCTACAGCAAAAGTCTAAATTTCCATTGCACATTAATGCTAACCGCAATTGTGCATGGCACGTTACCCAGAAGACTAAATATTATCTATCCCCATATTAACTGCTAAACAGTTTCCCCCGTAATGAATTTTCACACAAGCTGAACACATACCACTTTAGTGCAGGATATAATAGTCCAATAGAATCAGAAAAGTGTGCGCAGCGATTCTGATTCTGATTGGTCAATAGTTTGGGTCAAGTTAGGCTTTGTAGTGGGAGAGAGAGAAAAAAAAGGAAAGTCCACTCAAAAGGATGGCCGATTTTACACATAATGATAGTAGGATTAGCAGATGTGATTGAAAAAGAGTGCAGGTGTAAAGGTCAACTGTGTGTCACCTGGAGCGCCTGAAGCCGGCCAGTCCGGAGTGTGACGCCTCGCCAATGAGCGGCGTCACAATCTTCTCAGTCATGTCCGTCAGCACAGTAAAGGTCGGCTCCACAATGAAGTCGATAAATCCTGCAGGAAAAAGTAACCATGCCATCAAGAGATTAACTGCTACAATTATTTTCTACATGCTGGCTGTCCTGATTAATAACAACAAATGATTACTCTGTAATGACGGGTGCCTGGGGTGCCAGTCAGGATTTGGCCTGACAAAATTTAATTTTAATTAACCACACTCGCCATTAAACTTAAACAAACTGCAAAACACAAACAACCAACAACCTTTAAGAGGTGCAATCAGTAGTGTATGTCAGTGGCGCATGGGTATATTAAACAATTCAGTGAATGAACAAGTGTATCAACAGTCTTTGATACAGTTCCAAAGCATTCTGTTCCAATTAAACAAAAAGTCTGTCTAGTTGCCAATAGTTCATGAAATCTAAAGTACCCAAGAAACACATTTAAATATACTGTAATGTCAAAAACACATGCATAGCATGTGGGAAATAAGAGTATTCTTTGTATTCTGTATTCTGCAAAGCTGCTGGAAACAGAAAATCCAAAGGTCAATGGGTGCAAGGAGCATCGTATCATTCGCATTGCTGTGCAACACAAAGTTTGACAAGTTGCAAGATATCTAATTAGTGTTAGCTACTTAACTTTACAAAAAAAGTGATAACGCTGAAAATAAAAATTGAGAAAGTTCATGACTGCTCTGCTTGCTCTTGGGGGATGAAGAGTCCATTCTAAAACAGAGCATGTTAAAGTTATCATTACTTGCTGGGAAACTGTTAGAGGCTGCTTACTTCCCTACAGGCACTGCTAATGCGACTAATTTGTGACATGTTCAGCGCACTCCCTCCAAAATGCCAGGCACATAGTTTGATGCGTGCCTGTCATAATATATAATAGCAATACATTTTAAAAAAAAAGCGTCCTATGTGATCATGGCCAGAATAAATGTTTTTGGCGATTTTGATCTGACA
Source organism: Hoplostethus atlanticus (assembly GCA_034670405.1). Classification (NCBI taxonomy): domain Eukaryota; kingdom Metazoa; phylum Chordata; class Actinopteri; order Trachichthyiformes; family Trachichthyidae; genus Hoplostethus; species Hoplostethus atlanticus. The sequence continues at coordinate 618,144 of JAXDDX010000200.1, forward strand.
GAAGTAGTTTTTTTAGGGCTCATTAAAGGTTGAGCTGACTATAAGTCTGACCTCTGCATATTCCAAATCTAGACCGTGAAATGCTAGTGAATCCCATACTGACCAGCATTATTATAAATATTTGTGTAGCTTACCAATCTGTGACTGAGCCACCATGGTGGACTTGCGATCACAGAGAGGAGAGAATGGCAGGCCCAGCTCTGCTTCTTTATCCCCCTGGAAACAAAAAAAGTAGCAAAAGTAATTAAATGATAATTACTGTACTGTATTACAGTGTAAGAAGAGGTTCAATGATGTAAGGTGAAGAGCTAAAGAGACTGTCTGTGTCCTGGTGGGAAGCATCAGCCACAGGAGGTGGACCATCTATGATCCAGCCCCTTACTGACATAGCCATCTCTACGGTCCCCACAGAGATCATTGCTGGGTTTTGGGCCATGGTGGTCGGCTTGTCAGGTGATGCATTGGAAATATGTGAATTATTTAAATGTCATATTCAATTATTTACCATTTATAAGTACACAACATAAATTAAAAAGCACAGCACTTCTCCTCAGACTCTGTACTACTACTACTGCTGCTGCTGCTACTACTGCTACTACTACTACTACTAATAATAATTATTATTATTTCTTAAAAGCCCTATTAGTAAACCAAACTGGACCCCCAACCAACAACTTACTAGCGGACAATGAGACATAAAACACACACACACACACACACACACACACACACACCCAAGAACTATGGGGATTAATAAAGTACCTACCTACCTTATGAGTTGTAAGTGCTGAAGCATTTGTACCTGTATGAAGAATTCCTCCAGGAGGGAGGTTGTCCAGCGGTGGTGGAGGGCCCAGTGTTTGGCCGGATGGCTAATGTCGGCTGTGTGCAACAGCAGTGATAAGGCCTTGGGCTTGTCAATCCTGCAAACAGGACGGAAACAGGCCTGTAAATCATTCCGCCATCCAAAACAGTTTGGTTAACACAGGTTAAGAGAAGTGGGTTACTAGGATATAATTTCCTTTTTATAAGACTATTGAGTCTTCTTGAGGTGACATGTACCTAATTCTTGTTGAATTAGGAAGAAGAAGAAGATTAATTTATTGCATTTTGGGTGCACACATGCACTAACACACGCAAGGGGAAGTGACCGCGGAACACAACACACACATGCAGGTAGGGTGTCTGAAATTAATTTGTCCCCTGCATTTTCCCATCCTTTTTTTTTCAGTGCCCAGGGACCAATTCCAGCTGTAGATCCTTGTCGTGGTCAGGAACAGGACAGGATATTGCATGTTTTTAGATGGGGTTCTTTATAAGAGGAGACCCATGTGAGCATGGGGAGAACATGCAAACTCCACACAGAAAGGCCCGGGAGATAACCCACCTGGGCACCGCAGAGTCAACAGAGCCCCAGGCGGGAATCGAACCCAGGACCTTCTTGGTGTGAGGGAGCAGCGCAAGCACTGCGCCACCGTGCCACATATACATGTCACCTCAATGTCACACGCAAGGTGTGCCATAAGGATAAACCAATATGGGCTTTTGAAGGTCAATACTGATAGCAAAATTTCTGAATTGAAGCTGGATTGAATAGCCGATATTTTGTGGTGATATTAAGAATTTTAAAAAATTCAGTGTTTTCCGCAGAATTGTATTCTTGTCAGGATGGAAAAGCCTCTGAACAGCATTTAGACCATGGGACACTAAAACTCCAGTATAATGATAATAAGAATTGCCACTGGAAAAACTATGAAAATAAAGGAACACAGAACTATATACGCGTTACGTGGCTCTAACTAGAACTACCCTCTACTGCCCTTTAATTCTGTCGAGCCAGAATTAGCAATAGTATCCAGCTACAGCCCTGGAGACAAGTCCTGTGGCATGACGGAAGTGCCCTCTGGTGTGACGGAAGTGTATGTCACATGATACGAAGGTGTCACGTGACACTTCTCCGGGGTCTTATTGGTTCAATGTGCCAACCGCGTCTGGCACGCTTCTCGAGGTTTTTTTTTTTTTTTTTTCAACGAATGTAATTTACAAACTTCTTATAACTTAGCCATTGCCGTTAATCTTTTTATAAAATCAAAAATGGTGCTGTATGCAGTTGGCCATTTTGACCTGTCCCGCAGCATGATTTTTCAATGGACACAGATAAACCGATTTCTTTGAGCATCTTTGAAATAAAAATAAAAATTCTTGTGTTTTCCCCAAAAAGCTTAAATTTGCAACTAATATATTTGAATCATTAGTCGTATTGAATCGAAAAAAAAACAATATTATATCCAACTCTACTATAAAAAACAATGTTATTGCACTAATCAAGTTACTGTTGTCAACCCTGTTACTTGTAAATAATCTAAAAGGTATTGGTGCATTTGAAATGAAATTATGATTTTACCTAATGTTATGTGTAAAACCAGTAGAGTGCTACATCAATCTAAAATTTTGGATGATTTTCAGCCATATTTTTAATGTTTACTTAAAAATGAGCTGGACGAATTGTTGCAAAATATTAAAAATATGTGCTGTATATACACAGATATAAAATAATAAAGACATCCTTTAATCACTTTGAGTCTAGATAGCACAAAAAAATGTTTTTTAAATCAACTTGGGAAAATGGCAAAAGGCCCTCTTTTGGTAGAATGACCCATGAATAGTTCAAATCAAATCAAATCACATTTATTTGTATAGCCCTTAATCACCGTTACAGTCTCTAAGGGCTTCACAGTGCCCAACATGCGAAAACAATAAATGGTTAGTACACGACATCCCCCAGCCTTAGACCCTCACAGAGGACAAGGAAAAACTCCCACAAAACCATATAGGGAAAATTGGGAGAAACCTTGGGAGGGGCTACTCAGAGAGGGATCCCCCTACCAGGAGGGTTGGGCGTGCAATAGATGCCGAGTTTGGGCAAGCAGCGTATACACAATGTATAAAAGTTTATTATGGTGGGACATCCAGATCTGATGGGGCGGCATCACACAGAACTCAGTCATCATAGGCGCCAACACTGCCCAGATAAGAGAACGCAACGCCCGCTCAGTCAGCATCGTCCTAGGAGGGGGGGACCACGCAGACGACAACTCTGCCGGGCTGCAGCCTGGAACAGATAGGAGACACACCCACACATACCCATACATGCACTCTCACTCAAACAGACAAACATGACCAGCATCAGTGGACAGGAGCAGGTAGACCAGGAGAATAGGACATGTAGATAGGATGCTAGTATCCATCGGCAAGACCCTGAGCTAGGATGAGCTAACTGGTCTAGCCTTACTCTGAGAAGAGACTGAGCCACTCCCTCAAGGCTGGTCAAATGACAGAGAGAATAAATGGGTTTTTAGCCTTGACTTAAAGACTTTGATAGAGCCTGCCTCTCTGATGGAGGCAGGCAGACTGTTCCATAGATAGGGAGCCCGGTAAGAAAAGGCTCTGTTACCTGCAGTTTTCTTTTTGACTGCTGGGATAGACAGGTAGCCAGCGTCCTGTGATCTGAGGGCACGTGGCGGTTTATATGGTTTAATCAAATCGGATAAATAGGACGGTGCCATCCCATGTAATGATTTATATGTAAGTAAAAGCACCTTAAAGTCACACCTGGCCTGAATTGGTAGCCAGTGTAATGAGGATAGGATGGGAGTTATATGGTGGAATTTCCTAGTTTTCGTCAGGATTCTGGCAGCAGCATTCTGGACCAGTTGGAGTTTTTTAGTGCGCCCAGTAGATAAGCCCGAAAAAAGGACATTACAATAATCGATAATCGATTGTATGGACAAACTTATTAACATTACCTTCTTGGAAATATTTAATTCTATCAAACAGCTACATTTTTTAGTCAGAAAATTAGTTAGGCCTACATCTGTTCAAAAGGATACACTGTATACGAGGAACAAGAGATGGTTTCTTTTGCTAATGTGCAAAATTCACATTAATTTTCTACAGCCTATTTACATTTAATCTTTCTAATACATGCTTTACAAGGTAATTCCTTTGTAGCATGTTAAATGATACTTTCTTTATTTTATCATTCATGTAATATTTATTAGTAATTATCAAAGCTCTCTTCCACTAAATACCCTCAAAGATTACCAGAACACTGTTGACAATGGAACATAATTAAACTTATTCACATTTCTTATAAGTGCATTGATGTCCCCAACAAAATGTTTTTCCTAGTCTTCCAGGTTTACTTAAGATCGCCAGAGTTCCTTAATAGTGAGACAACCTTCCTGGGCTACTCGGAATTAGAATAGGGTCCAGACACACACAGAGAACTTAAAGGGCTAATGCAGAGAATATTTGCAAAACTGATACGCCTAAGTTCTAACCAAAAGATACATACGCCCCACCGACTTTTATGGCACTTATGCACCACGCTATAAAACTCCTTCCCGGTCCCATGGCTCACGTAGCACCCGTAACCATAAGACCCATGCCACAACTTCAGCAACTTCAACTTGCAGCCAGCCAACTAGCTCCCAGTATAGCAGGCATTCTAAAGGCAGTCATACCTCTAACCTGAGTGAACATTAAGTCAGCTTGCTGGAAGAGAAATGCATCCAAGATGAATTGGAGGAGCTCAAAGAACAAAGAGAAGTGGATAAACAATTAGACGAGCAATGTAAATGAATTGATGAAAAGGCTATAGAGCTGCTCAACTTGTGCAGGAGGAGGCATCAGAGGAAAGGGAGAAACTTGACAACTTGTTTCAGCACAACTTGTCTCTAGTTTTCTGCAACATAACCTTCATGAACAGAGTGATCCTGTGAAAGGAGCTGCTGCTCTTATCTCCTCATCCCCCCATGTCAATGATGGTTCCTCTTATTCTTTCCATGACCTGCCCATTTCTAACTTAGTTACTCCTGCTCATCCTAACTTGATGCAAGTTCTCACTCATCCTGTGCTAACTTCACCTTTATGTTCTTGTGCTAACCTCTAGCCAACCCACCCAGCCTCATTTATCCCTTTCTCAGACTATACAATCGCTAGTCCCTGCCTTGCCCATTCAACCTGTTTCAGCGTCAAGCCTTGTAGCTACTTCTTGAGCTCTTATAGTCCAGGGGCCTCATTACAGAAACTTCCTAAGTCTGAAATCCTATCTTATCTCAGTTTAGGATGACATTTAGGATTTTTGGTATTATAGAAACATGTTTCCTAACTGCATTTAGGAAAAAATCCCATCTTATTTTAGGATAGGAATTTAGCTATTACAGAACCGTCCTAACTGAAGAATTTCCTAAGTTAGGAATCCTAAGTTAGGATGGCATAGACCCTGTCCTAAATTCAAAATAACTGCCAAAAATGGCAGCACCATTGTTGTTAGGTCTGTATGGCAATGAAGATGGGGAACAGTGGTCGTACAGATCACAAATGCACTTTGGCCGCCTCACGCCTCACTGCGTGAGGCGGCCAATCAGAGCAGTGCTCATTACATACAACCTCCACGCCCTCAAAACAGCCTGTTCTTTACAATGGAGAAAATGAGAGACTGAAACACACACCACAGAAGCTGATTTTAGGATTTTTTTTAATATAGACTTCACAAACGTCTTGTAAAGACCCCCAGGAACAGTTTAAATAGCCCAAAATGAGTACAATACCCCCCCTTTAAGTTCCTTTTGCACTATTTTCAAACCCACTCTGTCTTGATTTCTAAAAGCAATTTTTTTCCGATTGATGCAGTCCTTTACCTTCTTAGTTATATACGGTGTTAGGAATTATTTCTTGGACGTGGTGATGAACGTAAGAAGAAAGCAGCAACAAACTACGTCTCAGGATTCAATGAGTATTTAATACAGTTGAGAAATATCCGGCAGCATCTCTGCCTACGAGGATAATCTAAAGAACTCCAAGTAGATACAGTTCTTTATACAAACTCATCCATGTGATATTTTACATAGATCCTTTCATTCCCCTCAGCCTCTGTCTGTCGTCCCTATGTTATTTGAGTTGAGTGGAAGTAGTTCTGTCCCACCTTCCTCTAGACCTGTGAACAGCATGTCTCTTGTGCTAATTTCCAATTGATTAAAGGCAACCAACAGGCCTGCATTGTACTGTAAAAGAGGCCTCCAGACGGCCTTAGTGTATTGTATTTGAGTGTATTGTATTGTCTTGCCGAGACAAGACAATCTTGCCTCGACCAAATATATAATTCCCAACAACGGCTTATTGTTGGGATACACTGTAATGTCCTTTTTAGTAACCACACTATCCACACAAAATTGAATGTAGCCTGTTATTGTTTCGGTGGCTTCATCAATTTCCAAGTCATGAAAAAGGTCCCAGTCTGTGCAAAGGAAAGATCCCCTGAGTGTCTCCATGCTGTCTCTCGACCATACAGTCACTGTCTTGGTCTGAGGTTTACTGCTCTTAAACACCGTCTTGTAGGTTGGAATTAAGTGGACTGTCGGAATTTGATAAAGGGGGCTTTGGATTAGCAGAGTAAGCATTTTTGATGTTTCCATAACATTTGTCTGAAACTTTGTTGTCTCGTGTGTCACACATATTGTTCAAAACCAGGGAGGGACAGTTCTAGTTTACAGTGATTAAAATCTCCTAAGATAAAAGTAGGGGCTCCGGGTGTCCGTTGCAGTTGCTGGTGAACACAGTCTGTTATTCGAGCCGCGGCTCTCACCGCATTTCCACTAGGAGGAACATACACCGCACAAATGATGTGAATGAATGTTCCCGAACTCCCTTGGAAGATAAAAAGGTCTCAGGGACAGGCACAGCAGTTCAACATCAGTGTTGCATACAGTCTCTCTCACGGTTCTGCACCAGCTGTCACTGACAAACAGACAGATGCCGCCCCCTCGACTTTTCCCCGACGTTTCAGTTCTATCTGCCCGGACGAGAGAGAAACCCTCCAGCTCGATCAGAGAGTTTGGAATATCCCTATGGAGCCAAGTCTCTGTAAACACCATCATGCTCGATTCCCGGTACTCAAAACATACCTTGGCATTGGTGCGGAGTTCATCCATTTTGCTTTTCAGCGACCGCGCGTTGCATAGTATCATACTGGGCAGCGGTGGTCTGTTGCCTCTTTGTCGGAGACGCTGCCTTATCCCCCCTTTTCTGCCTCTCCTCCGTTGCTGTTTGTTCCGTACCAGCTGTACTCTCACAGCCTCAGGCAGATCCGCAGGTGTAGTAGTTCCCGTAGACCGGAGGGACAGCCGAGCGTCTCTGGTGTAAGAGAGCAGCAGCTCACCTTCCATGTGTGGAAATGTTTGGCATGTTGTTAACAATTCCCAAATAATCAGTGCCAGGAGTAATCCTTGTCCAAAAATCTCCACGGTGTTGTTAATCCAACACACTTATTGCAGTCACACCACACAGACCAAAATAAATAAATAAATAAAATAAAAAATAAATATGTCACTTGCATCCCCAAAGGATCAAGAAAAATTATGTTTTCCGAACCTGAGCTGGAAATGAAGTTTTAGGGGATGGTGATCACCGATCATCAAGTTGTAAATCTGATGCATGCAAATGAGGGAAACACCTACCACTCCTGACATACCATAAAACCCTCTCAGCCCTTGACCCTTGGGCTCGGCTCACACACAAAATCTCACAAACTCGAACGAACAAAGGAGGACAACTCCTGCAACGGGCGGACGTGCAAAAACTCAGGCGGAAAGACATCAAGAAACATCAAGGAACATCAAGAAACTCAACTCAACCATCCTGCAGCCCGTCCCGCAGCCAGTCCTTAACTAAGTTTGAACCTGGCTCAAAGCTCTTCTCTCAGCTCAAGTACCAGACCCACTCCAGAGTGAATCTTGCCGAGACGGCCCGATTGAGTTCACTCAACCTGATCCAGAAGACTATGAAACCACGTCAGAAGCCTGCCGCTACTCTACTCTGCTTCCTGAACGACGTGAGTCAACACATCGACCTATCCCTCTATATCCACTGAGGTAAACTTTTGGCACGACGACTCCGACGAACAACGGCCCCCAGACCGCACTCCACAGCGGCCCTCCTGACGTCGACTGGTCCAGACCAACACGTGTGTGTTTACCTGTCCACTGCGACTGCGCGACGGTTACCACGGAGACCCTGCAAACCAGACGGTAACCAACTTTCTTGTTGATGCACGGGTGATGCAAAGGCAGTGTTGAACTGTGAAAGTGAGGTTAGAATACTCTCTCTCTCTCTCTCTCCACTATTCTCTGTCCTTCTGCCCCAAGTCTCCCGGAAACTGTCAGCTGTCCTCCAAGCCATCTTTCACTGTTGCCACATTGCCGCAATTAGACGCATCACAGCTCAGGTCGTTTTGTCGGTGCCAACTTCCTTGCCATTGCTATTTGCCATACCCTCTGCCACTGTTATTTGCCATACCATTTGCCAATACTACCTGCCCTCATTTCATTTAACTTTGTTGTACATATTGTACATACATTTATCTATCATTATTTTTTGTGTTTAATCAGTTAATAAATCTTTGTATTTATAAATAACTTACTATTGTGTGTTATTGATATATTCTGGACATGAAGGTAGAAAATCACTGAAATCTAGAGCTCATTACTTCTGATTATTAGACTGATATCATTATAAAGAGACTATTCCAGTGTAAACTGGTGGTGCCCCGCGAGTGTTAATTAATAAGATATTAATTACTAAGAATACTTTTAATAATTGTCAATTTTCTTCAGAATTGACCAAATAGTCTCATTGTTCATAACGAAGCACAACACGCTACAAGGGGGAGGGGAGGCATTGAAAAGTCTGATAGTGGCCAGCAGGAAAGACTTCCTGTAGCGCTCTCTGTCACACCGTGGTGGGCTCAGTCTATGGCTGAATAAGCTCTGCTGCTTCATAACCATGGCATGGAGGGGGTGGGAGACATTATCCATGATGGCCAGCAGTTTGGCCAGCATCCTTCTCTCTGCCACCTCCTCCAGGGTGCCCAGGTTAATCCCCATGACAGAGCCAGCCTGTAGAATAGTTTTTCCATCTAGTGGTATAGTTTTATTCCATGTGTCTAGCCTGGATCCAGCAAAAACAAGTTCAAGAATTTTATTGCCTATTTGCTACAAGTACAAGTACATTGGAATCTTTACTCCTGATCATTCCACCGGCACTCACTATGCAATATAAATAACAGTATGACACACACTGCCCACACACACTGACTGTAAAAAAGGAGACATAAAGAATATATACATTATATGTACATAATGTCAAGTCCAGTGTTTAAAGTAATAACAGTTAGTGGGTGGGTCCGGATTTTATTGCTTCAATGATCTATTAAAATAAACTAGGCCACTAGGCTTGTATGTTACATGTACACTATAATACATTTTACTCAAGGGCTCAGATGAGAGGATAACTTTACTTGAGGAAAGCTAGATAGTTGTTTATAGTATGTTGTATAGTTTAATGTATTTTCTTTGCTCGTTATTTCGTGATTTACTTGTTAAAAATTCACCAGAATGCAGAAATAAAGGTATCTGAAAATCAAATGATTTGTGCTTTGGACTGGCCAGGTTCCCCAGTCCACCCCTGCCTATATGTAACATCTACCTATATGCCAATATGCCGCAAAGTTTTGTGATTATTGGACAAAGGGTCTGGCCAATGTTGTGTTAGACCACACCCTTTTTCAAGTTCAGCTGTTATTGGCAGACAGGTTTTTCATCAGATTGTGCCCTGATTATATTGTGTTGGTGTATCTAGGTCCCCTTTAGTTGTGGTTCACATGCGGTTCACATGATCATTGTTGTGTTCCACTGTGCTCCAATTCGAGTTGGTATTGAGCTTCCACCACTTTCCGAAAGACCCTGAACTTCGTCTCAAGTGGTCAAACAAAATAAGGCGGGATTGTTTCACCGTAACAAGTCACACAAAGGTATGCATCAGACATTTTAGCAATGACGAAATTTGCATTACATCACAAGGAAGAAGAACGTTGGACGTCAGGGCCATTCCCTCTTTATTTCAATGGAACTACTACACAAAACCACAGACAGGTTTGGCAGCGCTGCATGACCCAGCACACCGCCAGCCGCCATCCTCTCCAATTATCAGAATGGACCTCTGGTCAAAAAGTGGAGAGTAGAAGTCTGAGGATGCAGTTTGCCATAACACACTGTACACTTGACAAGGTACACACTGAGTTGAAACACTGTCAATTAGTTGATTAGTTTATGGATATGACATTTACTGTAAACTAAATATCTTTGGTTTTAGACTGTTGGTCAGACAAAACAAGACATTTAAAAGATATCCCTTTGGCATTTAGCAACTTGTGATGGACATTTTCACTTCTGTCCTTTTTTTTAATAGCCCAAAAATAATCAAATTCTTCTAATTCTAAAAAATAATCTGATAATTTATATTGAGAATAATCTATAATGGCAGCCTTCACCACCCCGCTTAAAATGTTGTTCTCAATCCTTTCTATTAATTCATATCATAACCCTGTTCACCAACTCACCTGTACCTGGGTCATCTGTTTGCCAATATGAAAGTGTACTGCTTCACAGGAGTATGAACTATATGCTATTTATGTTTTTGTGTTAAATATTGGGCAGTTTGTTATTAATTACTCACTTGTGTTGACAAGGACAATAAAGCCATTTTAACATAACCTGCAAGTGCCAGCTTTGGTAAATTTAATTGTACTGAATTTTGTTAAAGGTTACTGAACATGAAAAACCTATTTGTCTTGATCAGTGTTTTAGTCTGTTACAAATATGAACATTGCTTTATTAATCTGTATCTCATTACTCTGAAAAACTACAGTGATTTAAGAAGCACCAGACATACTTCTCAACATTCATTGTTTATTGACATTAATTGTGATATGTCATTACAGGCACCTATACATGTAGGTAGAGAAAAAAAGAGGTCTGTTCTCTCTTTTATCACTTGGATGACGCCACTGTCTCTGTATGCGTTGAATCACCGTATCTTCCTCTTCACACACCACAAAGTCACACCACTGCAGCCCTGTAATGAGTAGCTGACCCTGCACCTGCCAGTAGTACGCATGCTGTTGCTTTAACTCCAGTTTGCCATTTTGCATTTAAGGTGTGGATAGTCAACATAGCTCTTTACGTTAGGACATTTAATTTCAACAAGGCCAAATTGGGGATTCTGTGATGGGTCGAAGACAACCCCATCTGGAGATGAGCCAAGCCAAGCCATGTAGCGTCAGGGTGGATTACAAACCCGCAAGGAAAGTTGACCCTCTTGATCTGGCAGTACTCCTGAATGGAGTTGATTGATCTCTCGGGAAATCCTGTCAGCCAGCCGTTCTACAGAGCTCAGTTTAGCATGGCATATTTCCCCAAAGTGTGAGGAGGTAAGTCTAGGGCCCAATCCCAATACACCCCTTGCCCCTACCATTTAGCCCTACCCCTCCGTTTTGTGTGTTTTGCGTGTGTAGGGGTAGGGTGTCCCGATTCTTGTTGGGATAGAGGGGTAGGGCGAAGTGTTAGGGCTACATGGCCCCCCAAACGGAGGTTTTTCAAAGGCACACTCATAACTGAGTGTTATGAGAAATCTCTGACAATCATCGGCAAGATGGTACCGAATGCTGCACAAGCAACAAAAGAAAACCACAAATGTAGTATTTTCTTCGTTAATAAAGATTTAAAAATTACGATAACCATCATATTATCTTAGTTTAATGTCATTTCAATGTATTATAGACCTTTTCTTTATAACAAGCATAACAAAAAATCGCTAGTATGCTGATGTCTAGCTAGCTACCTAACGTTACAACATTGTTTTATGGCTGATTTGTGCATGACAGTGCAGCATTTTGACATATTTACATGTCGCATTTCCCCCCTTTGATGGCATATGACACCCGAAATATAACTAAAGTCCAGCAGCGAAGTTGCTGCACTTGTTACCGCTCCTCTAATATCAGCGCAGACTGGCAGGGTAGGAGCACGGGTTGCTAGCCTACAGAGCACCGCTATTCTATCATGAAGTGGCCTGGTAATGAAGCAGTGTTCTTTTTTATTTGATGACTTGTTTGATCGATTGATAGCGTGAAACTTATAAGCTGTGAACGAATCGCGAGCGTCCATGCTTTTCTATCTCCGTCAGATAAATGGCAAATGTCATTGTGATAATACCATTATTGTCATAGTAATGTCATAGTAATGTCAACAAACTCGTTGCGTCTGTTTACGTAAACGTCATCGATGACTACTGATGACGTATCAGGGTCTTGAAGGGTTCAACCACTACCCCTTTAACTCTGTTCCGAGGGGCAAGTCAAAAAGCGAGGGGCACTCGAAAAAGAGGGGTAGGGGTAAAAAATAAGAAATGGGATTGGGCCTAGGTCTCCTTAGTCGATGCCAATCTGCAGAAGAAGTTCCCCCTAGTTGCACTGTAGTCTGTAGCCAGCCAGTGGTAGATCTGGGCGTGGTGGAACATCATGGTGGGCAGCAGTGTGACTTCTAGCCTTCATGGGTTGTTGATATGACAAGGGACTGCCAGCTTGAACTTTACCGAGAGCAGAGTCCACTAGTGGCACCTCGCAGGTGATACCCATGGTGCAGATCGTTGGTGCAGAAACAGGGGTGAAGTCCTTGTAGATCTCTGGCACTTTCCAGCAACTCTCCACTGATGCCTTTGTATAGTGTGCTCCTATTTGAAACAAATTCATAGACATCAACACATAAGCTATTCTGTGTACATAGCTTACTTTCACATAATTACTAATCTCTCACCTTACTCCCTCTGCCATTGTTCTCTGCTTTGGTTTTGCAGACATCACAGCCATTTTCTCTACCGGGCCTGGTTTTACACCCTGTGAATTTAAGCAAGATATAGAAATGATGAGATGATGAGTGTGTGTAGTTGTAGTATTTGAATTACAATTACATTATTCTCAGACTTGCCAAAGTTCTTGGTTTGTGCCACTGCTGCTTGCCCTCTATACAGCAGAGTACTGGGGGAACCACTGGGATTTTGAGCTGGGAGTAATGTGCTGACTGGAACAGGAGAACAACACAGTGGTTGCACAACACTGACCCAGCCACACGTGCAGCTATGATGCAGCAGCTCAAAAGGGGTCGAGTCCTTCAGCCCCACCTGTAAGAAAAGAAAGTAAAACAAAATACTTAAGAAGGCATATCTTCATCTCTAGATCTGTTTTTTTTATAGTAGTGAAATTATACTTACAACTTCTTATACAGACTGATATGAATTCATTTATTTTCATACTATACTGCTATACTATACTACTATACTATAAATGAAGAACAAGAACTAAACAGGAACAGGAACAAAACACAACAGTGAACTCCGTGCATGCAAAAACAAAAACAAACAAGCCAGTTTCTGGGGACTAGCTACCTTGTGCTCTTTCAGTTATATTAAGGTTTAGGTTTTACTATTGGCTCTAACATGTCTGAAATTAGCCAAATCCCCAGGAACATGGTTAACCAAACAGTAACAAACACAGTAACAAATCTTAAAGCTGCTATCTTCATCCTACACTATGGGGCTTGTCTGACTTAAAAATGCGCATACTGTCCGTCATCTGTCTTTCAATCTAGCCAAACTCTATGAAGAACAACAATAAGTTCACAGACATCAAGCTAGGCTATAGACTAGGCTAGGCTATAGGCTTAATTACTCACCCTCGTAATTGAGGACGTAACTTGATATGTACAACTTGAAACCTTTCTCCCGTTTGCTGGTGGGTGCAGGTGAAAGTGCGTCGACAATTCTGTGCACGTCGTTGACATTTATCCGTGGTAAATCTTGCAGGCATTGCGAAAAATATGCCATTGTCGATAGCATACAGCAACAAACCAGAAACTGGTATAGAAACCGGAAGTTAGCGGACTACAGTTATGCACAGAGCCTATTTATAGAACAAGGATAGAGACATATGTGTACCCTTTATGGCCTTTCAAATTTTTAAAATCTGGCCGATTGGAGTCACATTTCTTGGGAAGTATTTGTGACATGCTCTCACAGAATCAGTCGGAAGTCGCAATGGCTAATTCACATAGAAATGCTTTTTAATGTCAGTCTATTTTTGACCATTTTGGTATTTTGACTAATTTTAATAAAACAAAATCTTGGCTTTCATAATCTGTATGAATTACTTACTATTTTGTAGTGGAAATATAATTTTGAAGCATAAAAGCAAGATATGGTATTTGGCGAAGTTGATCGTGGCAGCAGCATTTAACGATAACTAGCCAGCTGTCAGCTGCATCCGCACCTGTTGGTTGTCAAGTTAGCAAGCTAGTATCGTAATCATCAAGACTTTCAATGGCATCTCAGAAAGAAGAAGAAATCGCTCGGCTGTTTAACAGCAATCCAGTGTTGTCTGTGGATTCCGGCGATCGGTGGCGAGAGCTTATTGACGACTACTTTTTGGCACCGAGATTTGACCGGGAGACTGAGGAGAGCGGCTCGGACGACACAGCAACGGACACCAACAGTGAAACCTCCGGCGACACTTTGGACTGTGACAGGCCCATTTCAAACACCGACACCGACAACGATGAAGCCACTTTTTTTAAAAGACGCAACATCTGCCGTCCTTGAGTCAGTATGGGATGAATATGTGAGCTACGGATCTGGAGGGGATATCGAGAAGGGTCGTATCTTCAAGTGTGGCTGCAAATTTCATCAGGGAAAGCCTTGCTACACCCTCTTCTCTCCTGAGGAGATGGGCAAAAAACGAGACCAGTTTCAAGAGATGACTGCTGGTAAGCACTTTTCCACTTATTTCCACTTATTAATAATAAAGCCCTATGGGCTTGATAGTGACTTTAGATCCTGTGAATTGGTAAATCAGTTGATAAACTGGAAAATCAGGCATCAACGAGCAGGTACATGTTAAAGGGGGGGTATTTTACTAATTTTGGGCTATTTAAAACCTGGGGGTCTTTAAAAGACGTTTGTGAAGTCTATATAAAAAAACATCCTAAAACCAGCTTCTGTAGTGTGTGTGTAGTCTCTCATTTTCTTGATTGTAAAGAACAGGACGTTTTGAGGGCATGGAGGTTGTATGTAATGATCACTGCTCTGATTGGCTGCCTCACGCTGTGAGTGAGGCGATTGGCCTGGCGGAGGCGGAGAGCAGAGCGCCGATGCTGCTCAAGGTAAACAAATGTGTTTACCTTGACGCAGTAATTTACCGTAACCATAGTGGCCGCTCCACAACCAACACTGAGAGACCGTACATGTTTTAGCCAGAGTCTGACCTAGAATGGGAAGAGGCAGCTGAGGCAGTTCCACTTAGTTTATCAATGATAACAATAATGTGTAATATTGTACTTTCGTACCTTGTGTTTGTGTGTATGTGGGTGTGTGAGCGACGCTCTCTGCTGTATCCAGTCTGTTTATGGCTCATGTCCATAAGCTTATTGAATACCACTTGCAGACAAGTTAGGATTGACAATTTTGTTGAGCTAGTTAGCCAATATATTATTGGATGTGTGGTGGAAATCTTAGAACTCCAACCTAGGTTTGTCAACCTTAATGTCAATCATCAGCAGACACAAGAGAACAATTCGGTTAGTAGATTTAACACGTATATACGGGAAGAAAGAATGCGAGACCACATCAGTGATGGTGTGGTGGCAAACCTTCTCCAACATACAGACATTACAGAGGAGCTTATATAGGTCTAAACTAACTACACTAAAACAATAAAACACTAAATGATTATGGTAACAAAGCAATAAAAAGGGAAAGAAGTCAGAGGTGTGGGAGGACATTTGCTGACCTAAGACTGACCCAAGAGTAACCCAAAAACAGGAGATAATAAAACAATTAAAGGATTACTCTCAGAGAACCAATCTCATCTACAGATGTCACAAGGAAACGTGGTTTTCTGAATTATATTCTACAGATGCAACCTATTTGCATCCAAACAGCGCAGCGCAAACAACCAAACGCGATTGTACTAATAGTGGCTAAAGTTTACCGAGCCTGACGCGTTCGACAGACTTATAAAACAGACACTGGTCCCAACAAATGACTTTAAGATGAGCCCTGACTCCAACAAATAACTTTAAGGCCGAATCCCAATTCTCGTTTTCACCCCTACGGCTCGTTTTCGAGGGCTCCCTCGCCCTTCGGCTTGGCCCTCGGAACAGAGTCACAAGGGGTATCTCTCCCTATGAAATGGGACAACCCTTCAAGACCCTGATACGTCATCGATGACGTTTACGTAAACAGACATAAGTTTGTTATCGGACTTTACTATGGCAATAATGGTATTATCACAGTGACATTTGCCATTCATCTGATGGCGATAGAAAAGCATGGACGCTCGCAATTCGTTCACAATTTATACGTTTCACGCTACCAATCGATCAAACAAGTCATCAAATAAAAAAGACCACTGCTTCATTACCAGTCCACTTCATGACAGAATAGTGTTAGCGGTGCTCTGTAGTCTAGCAAGCCGTGCTCCTAACGTTACCCTGCCAGTCTGCACTGGTATTAGAGGAGCCGTAACAAGTGCAGCAACTTCGCTGCTGGACTTTAGTTATATTTCGGGCGTCATATGCCATCAAAGGGGGGAAATGCGACATGGAAATATGTCAAAATGCGGGACTGTCATGCACAAATCAGCCTAAAAACAATGTTGTAACGTTAACTAGCGAGGTAGAGACATCGGCATACTAGCGATTTTTTGTTATGCTTGTTATAAAGAAAAGGTCTATAATACATTGAAATGATATTAAATTAAGATAATATGACGGTTATCGTAATTTAAAATATTTTATATTTTTTAAATCTTTATTAACGAAGAAAATACTACATTTGTGGTTCACTTTGGATGGTAGTGTAGCGTTCGCCATGATCTTCCAGTTGATTCGCAGGTAATTCTGGGAGACTTCTCCTAACCGACTTCTCCTCGGTTTGTAGTGTTCCCCTGAAAAATCTCCGTTTGGAGGGCCATGTAGCCCTAACACTTCGCCCTACCCCTCGATCCCAAGAGAATTGGGACACTCCTACCCCTACACGTGAACGCGCAAAACAGGGGTATTGAGATTCACCCCTTGGCCCTACCCCTTAGCCCTTCCCTCCGGGTCAGTTTGCAGGGTCACCTACTGTATGAATTGATCCACCGTTAAGCTTCAATTCAGATGCTAATCCTGCTGTGAACTGGCCCAGTCCGACATGGAGTGATTATCAGACACATAGGCTACAAAAATGAGCTAACTGTAGCCGGGACAATGCCCTTAAAAATGAAATTAATCCACTCTGTCCCGGCATTTTCGCATGTTGGGAGACTGTGCAGGGATCTATGTTGCCATCTGCATCCTACAACAGAACAACTGGAGAGTTGGGATCTGGCCGTAGACATGTTGTCATGTTGTAGCTCCACTGTTCGCAAAGTAATGGTGCATTCCTTTGTAATCGGAAAAAACGTCCTCCGACACGGAAAGGCGCAATAGAACAGTCATTCAAGTAGGAATTCCCAGTCGGAAATTCGGGCAAGATCCAACTTTGTAGTTTACATTTGTAATGTAATTTGGTTGATTTGAGCTCAACGTTACGAGATAGAAGTCTTTACTAGCGTGTGGTACTAGACTACTAACGCTCACGTTCATTGATATGTGCCGATTCTCTTCAATATAGTGGCACTGTAGTAGTTGATGTAGGTCCTCTTTAGATGCTTGTAACATTCTGAGACTTGCCATACAAACATGAGTTCGCTGCGGGCGTCCATGTTTTCCCAAGCAGATGCACTGGAACACATTTAGATTGGAAGTTGGGAATACCGACTCGGAATTATCGACTTCCGAGTACAATGGAATGCACCATAAGCAACGTCTTGCGGTGCTGCCGGGAGCTGCATTTTGAGAAGAGGTAAATGGGAGTGGTTATTCACCTGGGGGTGGGCATGCACTGAGAGGGGTTGGATTATGCTAAAATTCCCTGTTATGACGTCTAAACACGGGACTTTTCAAAACGGCCTGTTTTTTGGACAAAGTTTTGTCCATTTTTGGAAAAAGGAAAATGCAGAAAAAGGGGGGGACTTCCAGATTTCACTTTCTCGGCTACTTAGGTCAATTGTAACATGTGGAACATGTATAAGGGCCAGGAATAAGCCGTTTTCCATAATATGTCCCCTTTAAAAGGAACTCAAAGTACTCACGCCTCAGGCTGCTGCAGGAAGTTCTTCATAGCTTTTATCTGCTGGAAGTGGCAGGACATGTCTGTGGCTAACACCATCTCCACCACCAGCGCTCGCAGTTCTCTGATGGACAGAGTGAATGGTGGAGGGATAGCAGAGTAGAGACAGATAAAATACCTACAATTTGGTGTTAATTTGCAGAAACACTGTTTTCCATTAACATGCCGTGTTCCAGACACATCTTAACTCTAAGTTAATCTTTATTGTGTTGTAAGGGAATGGATGTGGAAAATTAGGCAAGCGTGTCCTCTCACCTCCAGTCATCTTTCGACAAATTGTAGAGGATGTTCATTTCATCGTCATCCTGTAGGAGGCGGTAGGCAGCGCTCACATGGTGGTTCTCCAGGACGGCTCGATCGTTGTACAAGATGGCTGTATCTGACCTGAAATCCCAAATGACTAGTTTGCCTTCTTACGATCCAATAAACAAAATACAATATAACCCATGGTAAATTTCCACATCTTTGCTGTAATTCTTTTCACTGTTTTACACTTGAAGGATCTGGACGTTTTGAAAGAGTTTTTATTTAAACCTTGGTCAACTTTTCTCATGGTCTTGTGGCATTTGCGTTAAGATGGCATTTATCTTTTGCTTATAATGAACCCGGGTGAAGGCTAGGTCACACTCTCTCTTTCACTCCAAGTATGTGTCTGCTTCTAGGAGGACATTACCTGGTTTGAATATGGAAGTTATTGGTGGTTCCTGTGTGTTCATAGTCATGGATGGCAGCTGCAAAGATCATGGCAAATATCTCCAACTCAGTCAGCCAGTGCTGAGAGAGACAGAGAGAGAGAAAGAGAGAGATTTTTTTCAAATGGACATACAGCATTTAGAGGTTGTAGCTGATGAATTATAAGTGTAACAGGAGGTGACATGCTCACACTGCCCATTTCACAGCAGCCACTTTTTTCACTAGTCTCCATGTTACATGTTAACATCTCCGACTACTGCATACTGCAAAGTTTTCCTACTTTCTTGTAAAATCAAATTTATTGACGTGCAAGGAAATTACGTTATTTTCTGTCCGTCAACTCACATATTGATTATGACATTTTATATGAGAATGTAAATGCAGATTTATTTTGGCGTCAGGGCCCTGTTGCATCACCCTCCGCTTTACTCATTTAGCCAGCCGAGTGAGGCAGGGAGCGATCAGCAGTAATCCCCTAGGGGGACTAAGAACAGAGCCCTGGGGTGGTGGTAGGGTGAGAGCTTCAACAGCATCGGCATAAACAGCAACAGAGCAACACAGTGTGCAGAGCGGCAGCAGCAGAGAATGAGCAGTGAGATTGATGGTTTAAATAGACCGCGCAATTGCAGTGGCTATGTGTACGCTCAGCTGACACGTCAGCTGATTGAGCTGTCGCACCACTCAAGTGTGTCTGCCAGAAATAACTGCTATGCTATGCAAAGCTTCGTTCCATTTCTGTCCACCAACTCACGTATTGATTATGACATTTTATGTGAGAATAAAATGTAAATGCAGATTTTTTTTTGGCCCTGTTGCATCGCCCTCCGCTTAACTCACTTAGCCAGCCGAGTGAGGCAGGGAGCGATTGGTGGTAATCCCCCAAAACCGCAACAGTCGAGCCAGATGCCAACTATCTATGTGTACCAGTGGGGCACCCACAATACGACCAGGTATATATCCCACTTTGTCTCTCTCAAAGGGAAACACAGTGACAAAATGCAAGCTATTGCACTTCTGGATCTAACTCAGTCATTCTAGCCTAGACCTATGTGTATAGCCAGGCAGCAGCCACCGTGTGGCCATTCCTTGTTGCCCAGCTTGGCTTCGACTATGCTGCCGCAGACCTCGCCGAGGTGGGAGGCAACGACGGAGCTGCCTCGGGCCCAACTCAGGTGGGGCAGGCCCCGTCTCTGCTGACACGCATAACGTGGACAGACTCGAGGGACCAGAGGTCCACCGGCCGCCACACCCAACTCATGCGGGCTGGACGGGCACCGCACGGGCGAAGTGACCCTCAGCAGATAAAATGCCAACAAGGAATATACTATACATGAATAAAACTATGTGTATAGTGGAGCACCCACTATTTCCATAAGGACGGCCAAAGCTGATATCCTGAATACTGAGCCTGTGTCACACCTGCTCAGACCTGTTAACTCCCTTTTCGTTTTCCTCTTGTGTTTTGTCTTGTTTCCTGTTTTATTTTGTTACTCACTTGTCGTCTCGTTTCAGGTCACTTTACTTCCTTTCCTCCCCGAAGCTTCCCGCCTGTGTGATTACCTGCCCCGCCCTAAATGTGTTGCACCTGTGCCTCATTGTCTCCCCTCCCTGTTAGTATTTAGTCGGTGTGTTTCCCTGTTCTGTTGCCAGTTCGTCTTTGTTCCCTGTGACAAACGTACCAGCCTTCCTTTGTTTCCTGCATTCCCTCGTGAGTTTTGTTTTTTTGACGTTGCCTGTTTCTTCGACCTGGATTTTTGCCTGCCCCTTGTCTGCTACCTTTGCCTTATCCGGACTGCCTTTCTGTGTACCGAACCTAGCTGGAATAAACGGACTTGTACTTTATCTCCCCGTCTCGAGTCGTGCATTTGGGTCCATGCTTTTGTGCCAAGTCTGACAGGACGAACTGGCCAAAGATGGACCTAGCCGACCCAGATACGGTGCGTGCAGCTCTCGAGGCTTCCTCCCAGCAGATACTCCGACAGGAGGACAAGCTGAACCTAGTGTGCCATGAGCTCAAGGAACTGCACACACGACAGGAAAATATGATGGTGGCTTTCGGGTCGCAACTTACTCTGTTGGTGGAACAGATGCAGAGGCTTCAGTCTCCTCCCTCCCCGCCTGCTCCCGCATCTCCACCTACTGCGCCGGCGGCGTCTGCTGCTTCCTCCTCGGGTCCTTCGCTGCCTCTCCACCTCTCCCAGCCCACACGCTTCTCCGGTGATTCAGGTGACTGCAAACCTTTTTTGACGCAATGTGAACTGCATTTTGAACTACAGGCTGCGGCTTTCCCCTCTGACCGAGCCAAGATAGCCTTTATTATTTCGCACCTGACGGGAAGGGCTGAAGCCTGGGCCACAGCGGAATGGGGAAGGTCCCCTACTGCCTGTCAATCCTTACCTCAGTTCGTGAAGATTTTTACCCAGGTTTTCCAACACACGACCCCGGGACGGGAGGCAGCACGGGCGCTGGTGAGGCTGAGACAAGGGAGGGGCGGAGTGGCGGACTACGCCATCGAGTTCCGCACGTTGGCAGCAGAGAGCGCCTGGAATCCTACTGCTTTGTTTGACGCCTTCCTCGAGGGTCTTTCGGAACCGATCAAGGATCAGCTGGCTCCCTTGGATCTTCCTCCTGACCTCGACTCCTTAATCGCCTTGGCGATTAAGATTGACATACGGCTGTGTAACCGGGAGAGGGAAAGGTCCAGAGCCAGGTTCGATCGTTCCCCTCCTCGCCAGCAGGGGCACTCCTCTTCTCGTATCGCTCCTTCCTGGCGGCGATCTTCTCCGACTCCTCCAGCGACCCCGGTGGCCCCGGAGGAGCCTATGCAGCTAGGTCGCACCCGCCTTTCTCCAGAGGAGCGCCAACGCAGAATGGCTGAGGGGCGTTGCATCTACTGTGGACAAGGAGGACACTTCATCTCTAACTGCCCGTTAAAAGCCCAGGCTCACCAATGAGGAAGAGGGCTTTGGTGAGCCGTACTGTGACTGTCTCTAATCCCTCTCGTTTACACCCTCAGGTCACTCTCACCTCTCCTGTGTCCTCCCTCCAGCACCCAGTCTTGGTGGACTCTGGTTCTGATGCGAACCTCATCGATGCCGCTCTGGCTAAAAGACTGGGGCTCCGTCTCTTCCTCCTCCGGAGACCCCTGGAAGCCTGTGCCCTGGATGGTCGCCTTATCTGTAAGGTCACGCATCGCACTCAGTCCCTTACCCTTACGTTTCCGGATCTCCACTCAGAGAGGATTAACTTTCATGTATATCTCTCACCTCAACATCCTCTTATTCTGGGTCATCCCTGGCTTACCCTGCACAACCCCCACATTGACTGGCAGTCGGGACAGATTTTATCCTGGGGCAAGGATTGTGTGCAGACTTGTGGGGCGGGTTCTCCTCCTATCCAGATCCAGTCCGTTCCTGCTGACGACGACTCCGAGGTCCGGGACCCAGAGGCGGATTATCCGGATCTCTCCAAGGTGCCTTCCTGTTACCACGACATCAAGGAGGTATTCAGCAAGTCTCGGGCCTCCTCGCTTCGCCCCCCATCGGCCTTATGATTGCGCCATCGACCTTCGCCCGGGTTCTTCTCTTCCTAAAGGGCGGTTGTACTCCTTGTCAGCTCCGGAGACCGCCGCTATGAAGAGGTATGTGGAAGAGTCGTTGGCAGCCGGGCTTATTCGCCCGTCGTCTTCCCCCGCTGGTGCGGGATTCTTTTTCGTGGACAAGAAGGACAAGTCTCTTCGACCCTGCATTGACTACCGTGGTCTCAATGAGATCACCATCCGGAACAGGTACCCCCTCCCTTTGATTTCATCGGCATTTGAACAACTGAACGGGGCTAAGATTTTCACCAAGTTAGACCTTAGAAATGCCTATCACCTTGTGAGAATAAGGGAGGGGGATGAATGGAAGACTGCTTTTAATACCCCTAGTGGGCACTATGAGTATCGGGTCATGCCTTTTGGCCTCACTAACGCCCCCGCTGTTTTTCAGGCCCTTGTGAATGATGTCCTTCGTGACATGCTTAATGACTTTGTGTTTGTCTATCTGGATGACATTTTGATTTTCTCCCCCGATGAGCAGTCTCATGTTCAGCATGTCCGCAAGGTTCTCCTGCGTCTCCTCCAGCACCAACTTTTTGTTAAAGCAGAAAAGTGTGAGTTCCATCAGGCCACGGTTTCCTTCCTGGGTTTCATCCTCGCGGAGGGGAGGGTGCAGATGGATCCGGTGAAGGTCAGTGCAGTGGTCGATTGGCCCACTCCTACATCTCGTAAAGAGGTGCAGCGTTTTTTGGGTTTTGCAAATTTCTATCGGAAATTTGTGAGGAATTTCAGCTCCGTGGCTGCTCCTCTCCATGTCCTAACCTCTCCCAAGAACTCTTTCCAGTGGACGGACAAGGCGGAAATCGCCTTCCAGAGACTCAAGACCACCTTCACCTCAGCTCCAGTGCTCACTCTCCCCAACCCGGCCTTGCAATTTGTGGTGGAGGTGGATGCTTCCGATGTGGGCGTGGGGGCTATTCTGTCTCAACGCTCGGCTAAGGACAACAGACTGCATCCCTGTGCATTCCCGCACATTCCCGTTGAGCATTGCCACTTTTTCATTTCACTGCACACCCCGTGTGTGTATGTGACAAATAAAGTTCTTGAATCTTGAATCTTGAATCCTCTCCCGTAAACTGTCCAGCGCTGAGAGGAATTACGACGTTGGTAACCGGGAGCTGCTCGCCATTAAGGTGGCATTGTGGAGTGGAGACACTGGCTGGAGGGGGCGGAACAGCCATTTCTGGTGTGGACGGACCATAAGAACCTGGAGTATCTGCGGTCCGCCAAGAGGCTCAACTCTCGACAGGCTAGGTGGGCTCTCTTTTTCAACCGTTTTCACTTCACTCTGTCTTACAGACCCGGATCGAAGAACGGTAAACCGGACGCTCTTTCCCGCATCTTTCCTTCCACGACTCCGGACCAGAACCCAGCTCCGATCCTTCCCCCCGCCTGCCTGATGGGCTCTTTCTCCTGGGATATCGAGAACAAGGTGATTGGGGCTTTAAGAGACTGTCAGGTTCCGGATGGCTGCCCGCCGAACCGGTTGTTTGTCCCTCTCACTCTTCGTTCTCAGGTTATCCACTGGGCCCATACCTCGAGATTCTCCTGCCATCCCGGAGTCCGCCGCACCATGTTCGTGATCCAGCAGCGGTTTTGGTGGCCGGCCATGGAGAGGGAGGTGTCGGAATATGTTGCCGCCTGTCCGGTATGTGCCAGCAGTAAAGTCTCCAACCAACCCCCTTCAGGTCTTCTTCGCCCGCTTCCTGTGCCGCGGAGGCCCTGGTCAGACATCTCTGTGGATTTCGTTACCGGGCTGCCTGTCTCTGAAGGTTACACCACCGTGCTTACGGTGGTGGACAGATTTTCCAAGATGGTTCATTTTGTTCCCCTACCTAAACTGCCTTCTGCTAAGGAGACGGCGGAGGCGATGCCGCACAATGTGTTTCGTCTTCATGGCTTCCCTAGGGATGTGGTGTCTGATCGGGGCCCGCAGTTCGTGGCACAGTTCTGGCGGGCGTTCTGTTCGCTGCTGGGCACCACAGTCAGTCTCTCCTCCGGACATCACCCTCAGACCAATGGTCAGACGGAGCGTCTCAACCAGGAGTTGGAAACGTCTCTTCGCTGTCTGGTCTCCCAGAGTCCCACCACCTGGAGCAAACAACTTACCTGGGTCGAGTATGCACACAATTCATTGCCCTGTTCCTCCACTGGACTGTCCCCTTTTCATTGTGTTTTTGGTTACCAGCCACCATTGCCAAGTCTGACAGCCTGATTTGTATCGACCCAGCGGTCCACCTGATATGTAGTAGTAGCAGCAAAATCGCAAGCATGGCATTCAGCACATTGATAGCATAAGCAAGTTGCATTGCAAGACATTGTGACCTCCCCAAGACAGGCATATCTTGTTGAGAGACTGACATGTATGCCTATTAATCGCTGCTGATACTTATTTAGTGAAATATATGACTCCTTATCTTAGGGGTGCCAGTTGAGGGCCGGGACTGGAGTTCCCAGGGTCCTACAGGGCATAATATCGCTTGGGAGGCCAGGTAATTTTAGCCTACGGGGTCACATGTTTTGTGAAATGAGGACGTTTCCTTTTTTTCCAGTCTCCGTCCACTCCTGTCCTGGATCAAGCCTGCGTGAGTGCTCCCTTATTCTAACCTTTTCACCCTCATATACAAAACCAATTTGTTTATCCTTCCTTTTTTACTTCTAGCCATTTTCCCTTAATTGCTGCTGCAATTACTGACAACTGGTCATGTTGCCAAGTGTATCAGCACACTTGTACTCCTGTCAGGCTAGATATTAGTAATTGTAAAGTGCCTGCTTAGACAGCATGGGGCTCCAAGCCATTTTCTAATGGTTGAACTAACCAACCTTTCTAGCTTTTCTACCTTAGATAGGGGAACCTTATACACTGTCAACGGCCACATCAGCAGAGGCAACAATCAAAATTGCAGACACTACAATTTTAACTTTCCTAAAATCCCTAACTTGTTTATAGGGGGATGTAGCAACTTGCTACTGTACCGGGTCCGTGACAGACAGAGACACAGGCAGGAGGCAGAGTTAACTGGCCAGCAGGGATGTTTTATTTGCAGTCAGCATAAATAATACGACCCGGTGTTGACGGCCGTGTGTAGCGCCGTCTCCCTCGCGGGCGCACCTCCCTCTCTCCCGGCAGGCCAGCCGCGGAGCACCAAGGCTGCCAGTCCGCCAGGCTTCCAGGGGCGTCCCACCCCAACCCCGACTGGGCAGCCCTTCCAGGCTGCGCCTGGCTGCATCCTCTGCGGAGCTCGGTCAGTCATCGCCGCTGGTGACGGCCGCTTCCCCACTCCGTCTCTCGCAGTTTGCTGACCTCGCCTCTGTCCCGGTGACCCCGCCGTGGACCTTGTTCAGTCCCTGCTGCTGCCTCCGCTCACTCTTCGCTCTGCAATCAGCCGACCCTCGATCCCCTAGATCTGCTGCCAGTGTTGTAAATAATTATAGTTAAGGTATAAAATGCCTTGTATTAAGCAATATTATCAATTAAGCAATATTATCAATATCAAAATGTTAAGTCTGCATAAATGTAAAGATTGTGTTTGATTAAGCATGTAACCTGAAGATCATAAAGTAATCATAAAGTTTCAAAAAAATACAGTCTAAAAGCTTCCCCACAGTAATCACAAAGTTTTTAAAAAATACAGTCTGAAGCCTTCTCACAATAAGGGTGTCCAAGGACGAGTTACACAGGCCCTGTTTTGATAAGAAAAAAGACAGGCGGGGCATGCGCAGACAGGAAAGGCCCAGGTGGCCATTACGTAATGGTGAACGGGAAAGTCCCCAAAACCCCGGGTTTGTCTTATGTAACGGTTACGTAATGGAGTAAAACGAGACCGCCTACATGACCACAAAGACCCCCCCATACGACCAAATTCGGGCGTTCGGACACCATTATTTCCGGGCAAAACAAAGCTAAACTTGGGAAAAACTGGGCGTAGAAGTCAGTATTCTCCACCCAGTTCTTAGGCTATATAAGATCATGCACAGACAGTTGTACTTCAGTCTGGTTCCGGGACCAACTCGGGTTTTGTCTCTGTTGAAGAATAAAACTCTATGCATTGAACTCTGATCATCTCCAGTGAATTCTTTGAACCTGTTTGAGACTCCAATAGCTACAGAATTGTGAAGAAGATTAAGTGTTGGCATGGAGGTCCAGTCTTCAACACTGGCCCGAAACCTGGACTTCTTCCTCCGACATTAATTGGCGAGCCAGCCAGGAGAGACAAGACTCCGAGAACTCCAGCCTGGGTGGACAACCTGCAGCTCAAAACACATCAGTGGCCACAAAATTAAAGGTAAGCGATTTTGAATGCACTCATTGTAAGTCGCTTTGGATAAAAGCGTCTGCTAAATGACTGTAATGTAATGTAAGCAGAAACCTTTTCTAAATTCTGCAAATTCTGATTGTGTCTGAGTGCAGGACTCCGCCCAGGTGGGAAAAATCAGAATGTCTCTCCTCTAAAGAACCTAGTTAAAGAATGATTTGTGTAAAATAAGTGTAAAACCCAGCAGGTTCACCAAAATAAATACTAACTAGAACTAAGTCACTGGTGGTACAGAGTTTGATGCAACTGTATGTTTTAATATATGTTTAATATGCATGTAATACACCATGGTGCGGAAAGAATGGATGATGGAGAAAGAATGGATGAATGGCTGTTGAATGTGTGTATAGCATGCTGGATAATTGGCTGCCTAGTGTTCAGCGGGGGTATGATTTGGATGGCTGCACACGCGTAGGCCAGGCCATAAATTAAGAATAATCACACACACAGGATGAGGATAGTGTTGACCGCTGCTAGGAGTGAAGACAGACGGTGTATAAAAATAGTAGTCTATCGTCTTAAAGTCTGTGAAGTTGTTAAAGTTTGTGAATTTGTCATAAGCATTGGAACAGGACAGTTTGTGTATAAACTATATTAGAGTTAGCACAGCATTTTGTAGGACAGGAGTTGATTTGAGTGTACACATTCGCTAGGAGAACGATGAGGACTGCGACAGGGGGTCGGTTTGTGTACAAAGTCGCTAGGGGACCGTTTAGGGACTGCGACAGGTAGGAGATTTGTGCGCAAACAGTTGCTAGGAGCCTCTTAGGGACTGCGAAAAGAGGTGCGCGCGTTGCTAAAAGTAATTGCAACATTTGGCCAAAAAACTATAGTGCATGTAAATACTGCTTTTGAAAATGAATAACTAGAATAGATGTGTAAATAGCAATTACACTATTACACACACTACTGACCAACATTCCACCTGACACGCGCTGGTACACAGAAATTGATTTATGCTCAGCTTTCTTCAGTGTGCCACTACATCCAGATTCACAATATCTGTTTGCCTTTACATACATGCAGCAGCAATACAGGTATACACGCGTCTCTCCATGTTTGCATCCTACCTAACGGATCGCTCCTACCAGGTGATGCTGAGAGGGTCTGTGTCAGAACCACGCAGGCTCACTACTGGGGTTCCGCAAGGCTCGGTTCTAGGTCCTCTCCTCTTTTCCCTCTACACAACATCTCTTGGTTCTGTTATCCATTCACACGACTTTTCCTACCACTGCTATGCAGATGACACCCAGCTGATCCTGTCATTTCCCCCCTCTGACACACAAGTGGAGGCACGCATTGCTGCATGTCTGGCAGACATCTCGGAGTGGATGTCGATGCACCACCTGAAGCTCAACCTGGACAAGACTGAGGTAGTGTTCCTCCCGGGGAAGGGCTGTCCGCACCGAGACCTGGCCATCACCATTGATAATGCTGTGGTGACGTCAACTCGGACTGCGAGGAATCTGGGTGTGACCCTGGACAACCAACTGTCGTTCTCGGCAAACATCGCATCAGTGACACGCTCCTGCAGATTCCTCCTCTACAACATCAGGAGGATTCGCCCCTTCCTCACTGACAAGGCAGCACAGGTGCTCATCCAGGCTCTTGTCATCTCCCGCCTGGACTACTGCAACTCCCTCCTTGCTGGTGCCCCGGCGTCTGCCATCAGACCTCTGGAGCTTGTTCAGAAAGCTGCAGCTCGTCTGGTGTTCAACCGCCCCAAGTTCTCCCATACAACTACCCTTCTCCGTTCTCTACACTGGCTCCCTGTAGCAGCTCGCATCCAGTTCAAGACCCTGGTGCTAGCCTATAGGGCAGTGAAAGGAACAGCTTCTTCTTACCTCCAGGCTATGGTCAAGCCTTACACCCCCGCCCGACCACTTCGCTCTGCTGCCTCGAGGCGACTGGTTGCCCCGTCGCTCAGAGGTCCCTGCGGCCGATCTACACGGTCACGGCTCTTCTCTGTCCTGGCCCCGCAGTGGTGGAATGAACTCCCCACTGATGTCAGGACAGCAGAGTCGCTGCCCATCTTTCGCCGCAGGCTGAAAACCCACCTCTTCAGGAAACACTACCCACTACCCTGACCCTTCCTCTTAGCCTTGCCTATTTGTCGTCAATTATGTGTCTGATCTCTTGTTTATTGGCTCTTGTTTATTTGATACACTTATTTGTCTTAGCTCTTGTTTATTTGGTTCACTTATTTGTCTTAGCTCTTGTTTATTTGATTCTCTTATTTGTCTCATTTGTTTAAGATAAAGTAGGTTGCTAACTTATTGCACTCTTACCTTAACACTAGTTATGCTCTTAGTTGCTTGTTTAGGAAGGAAATGCACTTACGATTTCTGGTGACTAGTAGTTTTCTTGCCTACCTATGTTGAATGCAATTATTGTAAGTCGCTTTGGATAAAAGCGCCTGCTAAATGACTGTAATGTAATGTTATGTTGATAGTCCCAGCATTTTTAACAGGGTGTTAGCCGAAGACTTACAACATTTAGATGTTCCAAGTACAGTGCTCCAGTATGTGGATGATTTATTGATCTGTAGTTCTACAAAACAGCAGTGTGAGATAGATTCTGTTGCAGTGTTGACAGCGCTAGCACAAGGCGGACACAAAGTCAGCCGAGATAAATTGCAGTTCGGTCAAGAGGAAGTTGATTACCTAGGAAGGAGATTGAGCGGGGATAAAAGGCTAATCGCCCCCTCCCAAGTAGAAGCCATAACTAACGCTCCCAAACCGCAAACGGTGGGACAGATGCTTTCTTTTCTGGGGATGGCG
The DNA here is from genome assembly GCA_034670405.1 of Hoplostethus atlanticus. Taxonomy (NCBI): domain Eukaryota; kingdom Metazoa; phylum Chordata; class Actinopteri; order Trachichthyiformes; family Trachichthyidae; genus Hoplostethus; species Hoplostethus atlanticus. The sequence goes on from JAXDDX010000200.1 coordinate 647,693, forward strand.
GGCTATAGTCGCCAGTGGATTTGTGACTATGCTGGCAAGACAGCGCCTCTGAGAGCCCTCATACGAGCGGCGGGACAAAATAACAGTTCAGCCCAATTACAGTGGACAGAGAACGCAGAGGGGGCCTTCTGCGCACTTAAAGGGGACCTGCAATCGGCTCCAGCACTTGGAAACCCGGACTATTCGAAGCCTTTCCATTTGTATGTTGCAGAACGAGCAGGATATGCAAATGCGGTGTTGATGCAAGACACACCGACGCGCAAACAACCTTTAGCTTACTATAGCACCAAATTGGATAACATTGAGTCCGGTCTGCCACCCTGTTATCAGGGACTGGCTGCAGCTGCTTTCGCTTTTCAAAAAGCCTCCACACTAACTATGGGCCACCCGGTGACTCTTTATACATCTCATCAGTTACACGCCCTGGTCACAAGCCCACGGTTCGTTCTGACTCAAGCTAGGAAAACTGGGTATGAGGTTATACTCTCAGCACCCGAACTCAAAATCCAACGATGCAATACAGTAAATCCTGCAACTTGGATGGTATTGCCTGTGGACGGATCTCCACATGACTGTGTCCAAGCAACCCATGATTTTATGCAGGCACGTGAGGACTTGCATACTCAACCAATTGCAGCAGATCTTACATTGTTTGTAGATGGTTCCTGTTTTAAAGATGCTACAGGAAATCATGCTGGCTATGGCATAGTACAGTTAAACAAAGACAACACCTTTACTCATGTTCAAGCAACTAAGATTGCTCAACCATGTTCTGCAGAAATCAAGGCTTTAACGGCCGCGTGCAAATTAGGCCAAAGTAAGCGTCTTAACATCTATACTGATTTGCAATACGCATACGGGGTGTGTCATATAGACGGTAGCATCTGGAAACAGAGAGGATTTTGTAGAGCAGATGGCACCCCAGTAAGACATGGAGAAGCTGTCTCTGCTCTGCTAGATGCCATACACCTCCCAACAGCGGTTGCAATCATCAAGTGTCCAGCTCACCAAAAAACAGACTCCCTGATAGCCACAGGTAATAACTTAGCTGATGAAGCGGCTAAACGAGCAGCGATAAGCACCAGTATGGCGCCGCTGCTGTTTGCAGAAGATTGTGCACCACTTACGACCCACTCCTCTCTCATACTGGCACAGGAGAGGGCTGATATTTATGAACAATCTGTATGGCTAAAAAGAGGTGCAGTCAAAGTTACGCAGGACGGGCCCCAAAAAGGGTTATGGAGAAGCCCCCATGGTCACTTTGTATTGCCCATTTCTTTGTTGCGTTTTTCCATTAGGAATGCGCATGGTCAGGACCATTGGGGGGGAAGTGATAAAACGCCTCCAGGCAGTTTGGTGGACACCATTTTTGGCAGCTACAGTCGATAGAACATTGCATGAATGTGACGTGTGTGCTCAATACAATGTAAGGAAAGCTTTTTCGGCCCCAATAGCACACATCCCTCCACCAGATGGTCCCTTTAGACATCTAATGATAGACTACGTGGACATGACCCAACGAATAGGAAGAATGAGGTATATTTTGGTTGTGATCGATAGGTTCAGCAGATGGGTTGAGGCGGTGCCAACAGCGAACCCGAATGCTAAATCGGTAGCAAAGTTCTTATGCAGAGAAGTCTTCCCACGATTTGGCATACCAGATGCTATTAGCTCAGACAACGGACCGCATTTTATAGCAGAAATCAGCAAAATAACATTCAAGATGCTAGGGATGAAACAGAAGTTTGGATGTGTGTACCACCCTCAGTCACAGGGAACAGTCGAACGAGCTAATGGCATTCTAAAAGCAAAATTGGCTAAAATGCTGGCAGACTACGAGGGGAAGCTTAATTGGGTGGAAGCTTTGCCTCTGGCGCTAATGTGCATGAGATCACAAACTAACAGACTAACACATCTAACACCGCATGAAATGTTTACAGGACGTCCAATGCCTGTGCCATATCTTAGAGGCCCATATGAAGGTCCTCCACTTGAGCAATTAGAACAAGAATTAGCAAGTTATGTGCAGCATTTAACCCAAATCCATAAGTTGATATTTCACCAGGTAAAAGGCGCCACTGAGGACAGAGACGCTGACATCCCAGACCAACTGCAGAGAGTCCGTCCAGGAGAGTGGGTATACGTCAAGGTGTTCAAAAGAAAGTGGGACCAACCCAGACGTGAAGGCCCTTTTAAAGTCATTCTAGCAACCCCAACAGCACTAAAGGTTGAAGGTAAGAGGTTTTGGTACCACCTAAATCACTGCTGCAGAGCAGATGACCCAGAAGGGACGGCTGAAGCGTACAGAAGGAGAGCACGCCCTGGGTCAGAAGGGGTAGGCGACGCCACCCCACAGTCAGAGGGGGTAGGTGACACCACCCCACAGTCAGAAGGGGCAGGTGATACCGCCACACAAGAAGAAGGGGAAGGTGACACCGCCCCACAGGAAACTAGACGGTCCCAGAGTCCACAGGGAGAAAGACGATCCCAAAGATTGGCTGCCAGACGAGCCAGACAGCCCAGCAAGTAGTGGATCATTAGCATCAAGACAAGACAATGAAGCAGATTCAGATAATGAACCACCCACAAGCCCAACAGAAAGTCCAAAAGGACAAGAAACAGACCCAGGGGAAGGGCCATCTGGAATGTAAGGGAGAGAGAGTAAATGGAAGGAGGTTATGGGGAATAATTATAGTTCTATTTCTATTAATATGAGGTTTCAATGAAAAAAGAAGCAGTTACAAAACAGAGGCAGCTGATTGACTGTGCTTTAACAGCCGGGGCTACAGCAGTAAGACAGGGAAAATTGCAACCAAATGAACTAATTGAACTCATCTATGCTAAATCTGAGAACAAACACATTTATGCTAGCTCAGCCACCCATGAAATCATTAAATTAGACAACTGTGGCGGACTGGAGGGAGGGTGGGGGGAGGCTTAATTGGATCCAGGAGAGAGGTGAGTTAGTGGACTGCTTCTTTCCTGGATCCGGTACCAGCTGCAGCCAGTTGGGACTGATTGCAGCTGGGGCCTTTTTAACGTATGAGTGAGTGGGAAGGGACGCGCCAGTGTGAGAGGCTGGCGGCGTGGATGAATGGGGTCGACAGGCGATCGGGAGGATCGGGGGTCGACGGAGAGGAGGACAACGAGCCAGCAGCAGCCGCGTCTGAGCGGGGTCCGCGGCTGGAGTGCCGGGACGGAGGCGAGGGCGCGAGCTGCAGGACGGAGTGGGAGAGCGGCGTCTCCCTCCGCCGCGACAACCGACGGAGGTCCCCGGGGGTGCAGTCGGGAGCCGCCTGCAAGAGCTGGTGACAGTCGGGGTTGGGGCGGGATGCCCCTGCAAGCCTGGCAGGCTGGCCGGCTTTGGGGTTGGAGGGAGGGTGGGGGGGAGGCTTAATTGGATCCAGGAGAGAGGTGAGTTAGTGGACTGCTTCTTTCCTGGATCCGGTACCAGCTGCAGCAGTTGGGACTGATTGCAGCTGGGGCCCTTTTTTAACGTATGTGTGAGTGGGAGGGGACGGGCCAGTGTGAGAGGCTGGCGGCGTGACCAGGGAGCCGACGTGGATGGAGGATCCAGTCAGCTGTGTGGGTGAGCAGAACGGAGAGACGGGCCCAGGACCAGCGGGAGAGACGGAGCGGGAGCGGGCCGTCTCCTGCCGCGGCGTCCAGCGGAGGTCCGCGGAGGACGCAGTCGGGAGCCACCTGCAAGGGCTGACCAGTCGGGGGTTGGGGCAGGATGCCCCTGGAAGCCTGGCAGGCTGGGGCAGCCTTGGGCTCCGCGGCTGGCCCACCGGGACCGAGGGTGGGCGCCAGCGGAGGCGACGGCGCCGACGGACTGCGGCCGTCAAGACCCGGGCCGGGTTTATTGTTGCCGGTATTGCGGATTGTGTGAATAAACCGGCCTGCTGGCCATTTAACTCTCCCCTGCCTATGTCTCTGTCTGTCACGGACCCCGGTTATGTGGCACCTTGCCACAACAACCTTCCTGCAAATAAACAGTGTACGGCCAAAGGGGGTGTTGAGAGTAATGGCCACATGCTCAAGGAGCCAATGTATATGATATCAATACAGGAAAACCTATGCCCAGAAAAGCAACCATCGGCTCGGTAGAACCATATGGTAAGGAGCGTACACGCAGAAGGGTGCGAGGTGAATCTCGTGGAACAGGTGAAAAACTGAAAACATCAAAATGGGAGCAAAACATGTTTTACCAATGGATGCAATATTCAGCCAGGCAAACAAGCTCACACTCTTGCGTAACGTGCTATAATGCTAAAAGAATTCCCCAGATAATGCCCATGACAGGTTTTTATATTGACGGGTGTAATACCACCAACACCTGTTTTGCGTACTGCGTAATACAGATGGCTGGAGGACCATGGTCCGACGATGGGCAGATCTGTCCACGACATTTATCAAATGAACTCAAGTCCTGGATACCACTGGTAGTTAACGTGCATATTGTATAGCACGTAGTGACGATTTGACAGAAGCAGTACGCCTAGAAAAATCTGATCCTCGAATACAGTGTAGTTATGTTACAATGCGTGTGTTGCGATCAAAACGTAGACCCATACAAAACATCAAAATCTGTAACACGACGGAAAAGGCAGAATTTCAGTGCCAACAGGTAGTGTTGGATGGTAGTCATCTTCTTGTCAAGCAGGGTAATGAACTCCACAGGACACATCCTATCCCCAGCCTGGCAAAAGGCTCAGAACCATTGGCAGACGTGTTCTGGTTGTGCGACGACGATAAACAAGTAAAGTTGGTATTGCCGACAAATTGGACAGGGATATGCACGCCAGTGATGCTAACAGGGAAAGTGACGGTACTAAGCACTCAGCCGTTAGACAACAGAGTTAAGAGAAGTACTGACAATGAATGGACGGCAGATGCACAAGTCTATGTCGCTTGGAACCACGAACCGCATGGCGTGCCGTCAGACCATCAGGCCATAGGAGAAGATTGGATCATCTCCGGACAGGCAGTGGGAGCGGTCCCGATTTGGGGACCAATAGTAAATGCACAATACATAGCACGCAACAGCAGATGGGTGAATTACTTATGGTACAATCAACAGAGATTCATTAATTGGACTTTATCAGCACTAGGGACCATACATGAACAGCTACACTCAACCTCCATGATGACATTGCAAAATAGGTTCGTTATAGACACTTTGTTAGCAGAGGATCAGGGAGTGTCAGCCATATCGGTGATGAGTGTTGCACTGTCATTCCAATGCACACAGGAGAGGAAGGAAACCTCACAAGAATATTAAGCAAGTTAAAAACGCTAAGAGATGAACATGTAAAAAATTCAAATTGGAACACCAGGGCACAAGCAATATGGGACTTTTTCAACAAACTGTCCTGGAGAAAGATCCTGCAAGTAATAGGAATGGTAGTGGGCGCGCTGTTGTTGGTTGCCATGGTCGTTTTGTGTTGTGTATTTCCACTGATTCGAATGACGATTAGTAAAATGATCTCGCTGATAACTGGACAGTTTCCCCTACTGGTTCACAATGACATAGACGTTGGAATAGAGATGACACAAATAAATCGCGGACTACTGTTTGAACCTGAACCCGTAGATGACATCTACATCCCAATGGATGCACGGAAATGACAGCTTGATGTATAAAGAATCATCCAACAATGACAGAACAAACAGTAAAACAAAGAACAAAAAAGAAAGAACGTCGGAAACACAAAGAAACAGCGGACAAACAGTTTAACAAAGAACTTCAACCCGTGTTAGATCTCCTGCCATATGGTCCTATTCAGCTTCATGCATCCAGAACCTTCCTACAATATTCACTCCATTCAGTACATTCTGAGGGGTATCCATTGCTAATGCCACCCGCCATCCGCATGGAAAAAATTCACTGTAGCCGCTGGCGAACAGAAAAATATACACTAGAACAAGGCATACGTTTGGAGCACAGTGTTGTATCATTTACATACACCTATGACATGGTATACCTAGCATCACTACAACTTTGCACGCCCCTGTTTACTAAGGCTAGAAAAGAAGTAGTCACCCTAAAACTAGGACATGATATATTATTTAGCACTCATGTCTCACTAGTAAAACATGGTAAGAAAGGAGTGGGACGGCTTTCGGACAGATGTGAGCATAGTTATAGTCTATATACAGACAGGCTACGGGTATATGCAGGTGGTTCTATAAAGCCAATTTATAAGAACTATGCCAAGGGAAGCCTGGAAAAACACTCTTTGTATTTTGATAGATAAATCATGGCAGAAGGCCCAGGATATACATGGCCGTCAGTCCTGCAGAATCAGGGCTTTGATATGCAACCTCAAGTACACCCACAGTATAGGCTTCAGGTGACCCCTTTAGATCCAGCCCAGATGGGACCAGCCATAGGGTTCTTCCCCCAAGGGCCGTACAGGGCATCCCCAACTGTGAACCAACCACGCCCAATCATGAACCAGTGGTTCCAACAGGGAAATGTGTTGGTAAATGCACCAGGACCAGAGGGGTCGGAGTGGGTGGCTCAGCAGCCAACAGCATCAGACCTAGGAGAACCACACCAGAGTTCCCCCATTGATGAACAGGGTACAACAGGATTTGCAGGTCCAATCAAGGGAGAACCGACTGCGGGACGCATTCCAACACCACCCCCCCCAGACGTCCTCGCTGTTACGCCAGTTGCTTCAAGGGGAAATGTCGAACCCTTACCAAAAACCATCGACTCCAACATGGCAGCCACAACCTTCGACCACGCGCAGTATGACTCTGATCTACCTGAATCCGAAATGCGAATTTTGCGGGCACTGGAGGAGGACTGGTCAAGCGCGGACAGCTCCCCTGATGATGAATGTACCGGTGAACTCTGGGAACCCGCCATATTGGCTAACCTCACGTGGCAACAGTTCCAAATACGGACGTGTGGCCTATCATCAGGCAAGGTCCAAAAGTTAATTGACCGCAGATACAAAGAGCTTAAGAGACGCGCCACCAAACGCCGCACCATTAATATGAAAGAACAAAAAAGTCGGCTGGCGGAGTTGGAGGCCCGGGAGGCTGAGATGGAAAAGAAGAAGAATCGACTGCAGGAGCTGGAAGCCCGGGTGGTTGAGATGAACCAACACCAACGACAGCTGGAGACCCAAGTGAATGAGTTGACAAAAGAAAAGGATCTCATGACCCATCGCCTGAGTTCATGCTATGATGTCATTGGCGGATACCAACGGAAAGGCCCAGGTGGCCATTACGTAATGGTGAACGGGAAAGTCCCCAAAACCCCGGGTTTGTCTTATGTAACGGTTACGTAATGGAGTAAAACGAGACCGCCTACATGACCACAAAGACCCCCCATACGACCAAATTCGGGCGTTCAGACACCATTATTTCCGGGCAAAACAAAGCTAAATTTGGGAAAAACGGCATAGAAGTCAGTATTCTCCACCCAGTTCTTAGGCTATATAAGATCATGCACAGACAATTGTACTTCAGTCTGGTTCCGGGACCAACTCGGGTTTTGTCTCTGTTGAAGAATAAAACTCTATGCATTGAACTCTGATCATCTCCAGTGACTTCTTTGAACCTGTTTGAGACTCCAATAGCTACAGAATTGTGAAGAAGATTAAGTGTTGGCGTGGAGGTCCAGTCTTCAACACTGGCCCGAAACCTGGACTTCTTCCTCCGACACCAGCTCTTGCACTCACTCCGTCAGCCTCTCACACTGACGCACTCTCGCTCACCCAGTCACACACAGGTTAAAAGGCTTGGCTACAATCAGCCCCAATTGGCCGCAGCCGTGCTGGATCCAGGGAGAATCACTGACTCGACTCTCACCTGGACCCAGCCTACGCCTCACCCACTCCCTCCCCCAGTCTGCCACAGGGGATTTTCATTCCCAAAGAGAGGGACTCTGTAGAAATAAATCAGTTTAGGCCTATTAGCTTACTTAATATTAAAGGCAAGATTTTTTAACAATTTTTTGGCACGGAGGCTGTCTAGCTATTTATAAAAGAATTGACACTTTGGTGCAAAAAGCTGGAATTCCAGGCCTTTCTACTCCATAATCATAAATAATATCCCCCAAGTATACAGTTCCTTTAAGCTTATCTAACACCCTACTCAAGTCACGATTAATAACTTCCCATTTCCCTGGCCATTTAACTCTAGGCTTCTGAGCACTAATGTTTTCCTTTTTTGACTGGCTAGCCTCTCTGCCTTCCTCGATGCTAGAACCTGCCTCCATGTCCTTTGAACTGTGGTTTACTACCTGGACTTCACCCGACTGACATGACATACTTCTTAGAAAATAATTATCAATGTGAGGTCCCTGTGTACCCTCTAACAAGCACCTCTTTCCCCCTTGGTGTATTTAGTTAGCCAATAGTGCTCCCTCTAGTGGCAAGATAAATTACTTATGTTAACTTTAAAGCCAAACCCATTTGTCCTTTCTAAACCTTTGAATACAATTCATGATAAATTCAACAAACGTCTGGTTATTTACTGTATCGCTGCACTTCTACTGTCTTCTGGACCATCTGGTACCCTGCAAGCATTTTGACATTCAATAGATGCTGATACAGCGGCTTGCAGAAACATTGAAAACCTGTGTAAATATGGCACTAGCTGCTACCTACATACCTTTGTGAAATTGTGACATAAATATCCTTCTGCTATCAGTTCAAAACTGTTTCTAAAGCTGTTTTAAGATGACTTTCTACCATGTCATACTATCATCTTGTAAAGATGTTGTGCTTGTTTGGGTTGACATTGAACTTGGCCACCTCCTCCACATCAAAGTCTGCCAAATGCTTTAATACATACTGTGTTGAGAAGCAACATCTATTGCACTCATTTGAATGTAAAATTTCCATGGCAATTTATGTGTTGAGTGAGTTTCATGACCCCATTGTGTAATAAAAAAAAAAGCATTATTTTCTTCAATCCTTAAGCATCAATCAAAGCAAGCCTTACCACCATGCCAGTCTTAAGCAGCAGAAAGTGGATGGTCTGTGTGACATCGGCAGCGTGCATTAGGTTGTGGTAGGGGTTCTTGTGTTTACTGTAACCCACTTCCAAGGCCTCCACAAAGGGCACCAGGGCAGAGATAGGGATCTGGGAGAGAGGCAACACAACAAAAAAACATGACATGATTGCTTTTGTTCTTTACTAAACTTTTAAAGTCTGCTTGCTGCTCACTGGAATCAAGGGTAAAAGAATACTTGAAAGGAAGCAGCCAACTTACTTCTTAATGTACTTCTTTTACATGCAAAAGGTAAGGAAACTTTTGTTGCATACATCTCGGAACCTAGAGCTGAGGAAATCATACCATATAGGGTAGACTAGGGTAGTTGTAATAGCGCAAATAGAGTTAGAAATAAAGTGTCAGTATTGCCTCTCACTCGCCACAGGCTAAGTCTCTCCTTGCATGGCCACTCACTCACTCGCATTTCACTGGGGGTGTTCTGGGGTCAAGTGTTTTGTTTTTGTTCTTTTTACATTATTTACTTATGTAGACATATCTGGCCTGGACAGCTCAGTCAGTAGAGCATGAGCCTCTCAGTCTCAGGGTTATGGGTTCGATCCCCTCATAGTGTCAACTGTAACTTGTAAGCCGCTTTGGATAAAAGCATCTGCTAAATGACTGGAATGTAATGTAATTTGTTGAGCATACAAGCGTTAAGGTTGACAGCTAAAACTTTTTAGGCTACTTCAGGTAATGTTACACACCAGGAAAACCAACAATCTCTGTCACTTCCATCCATGCATTATTTTGTTTGTCAAGATATTTATAAGCTGACAGAGTTGGGTAATATAATTTAGAAAATTCAGACACAGCTATTATTTTCTCTTACATCTTCTATTCAGAGGTATATTATATGTCCTGTCCTGGATCAAGCCTGCATGCACGCTCCCTTATTCTAACCTTTAATTCCTCACGTACAAAGCCAATCTATTTATCCTCCCTAGTAACAGCTAAAGAATTCACTCCTAGATGTTTCTCCTTAACTGCTGCTGCGAAACATTTCAACACCTGGCTATGTCGCCAAGTGTATCGCCCTTGGGAAAGAATAACTTTACACCCTGATAATATATGCCTAAGCGTACATACACTAGAACACAATGGGCAGGTGTTGTAAATAATTATAGTTAAGGTATAATATGCTTTATAATAAGCAATATAATCAATATCAAAATATAAAGAGTGTGTGTGCAAAATGTTAAGTCTGCATAACTATAAAGTGTGTTATGATAAGTCTGCATAAATATAAAAAGTGTGTTTGATTAAGCACGTAACCTAAAGATCATAAAGTAATCATAAAGTTTCAAAAACATAGTCTAAAAGTTTCCCCACAGTAAATCACAAAGTTTAAAAAAAAATACAGTCTGAGGCCTTCTCACAATAAGGGTGTCCAAGGACGAGCTGCACAGGCCTCATTTTGATAAGAAGTACCTAGAAATAGACAGGCGGGGCATGCGCAGACAGGAGAGGCCCAGGTGGCCATTACGTAATGGTGAACGGGAAAGTCCCCAAAACTCCAGGTTTAACGGTTACGTAATGGAGTAAAACGGGACCGCCTACATGCCCACAAAGACCCCCCCATAAGACCAAATTTGGCGTTTAGACACCATTATTGTCTTGCTGACAAAGCTAAAATTAGAAAATCAGAATTTTTTCCCACCCAGTTTTTTTGGAATTAAAAGGAAGACGGACGTTTTTAAAATGGGTTTGTCTTTGGAAAAAAACCTTTTTCCCCAAAATTGTACCCCGTGAATTTTTGAACCTTTTGAACCCAAAACGTTAAGAATTTAAAGAAGAAATTTTTGGGGTGGATCCGGGTTTTTTTCAGGTAAAGGGGTTTCCCCCCGCTTTGCGAGCCCCGGGAAAAAAGGGAAAAACGGGGAGGAAAAGTTGTTCCCCCAAAAAACAGGGCACAAACTGGGTAAGCGCCTTTTCAAATTTAAAATTTTTGTTTCGGTGGGGGTTCCCCCCGGGGGAGGCTTCTCCCAAAAAACAGAAAGGGTTTTTAAAAAAAATGAAAAATTTGTTTAAGTGTAAAACCCCGGGTTCTCTAACCAAAAAAACGTGCTGGCGGGGTCGGTTTTGTAAAACAAATGCTTTAAAAACCTTGGGCGGAAAAGAAGGGATTTGTTGAAGTTGTAAGCTCTGGAAAATTTGCGAGGCGCGGGGGTTGCTAGGGTTTGGCCACAGGCCAAAAAAAAAAACAAACAAAATATTTTTAATAAACAAAAATAGGTTTTAAAAAAAAAGTTGTTTCTTGTAACCTAAAGGGAAATTTAAAGTTAAAAATTTAGAACCGGCTTTGGATGTTTATAAGGTTACCCCCTTTTTGGGGCCCTTTTTACAGAGTGTTCAGCTGGTGCTAGGTTAAAGGGAAGGGAGTTTATAGGTTGGTTTGTGCGAAATTGCTAGCACAAATTTTGGATCCTTTTACGTGGCATGAGTGCTGGGCCTGAGAGGGAAAAGGTAAAGGGCGGGTTTGATTTGGGGGTTCCCCCCCTCGTAACCCGGGGATGCCCCAGGGGGGTCGTTTGTACGTCCGGAGATTTTTGGGGGAAGGGGAAAAATTTTATGAAAATTCGGGGGTTTTTGGGGAGCGAGGGGAATTGAAATTTAGAAATTCAAAAAAAATTATATCTTAAAAAAGTTTAAATAAAAATTTGATAGATTTTAAATAAAAAAATTTTTGTAAACCTAAAAAAAGGGGAAAAAAAAATTTTAAAAAAATTTTTGGTTTTTGGAAAGGAAACCTATTTGGGAAGGGGTTTTTGGAGCACTTTTGAAGGGGACGAAAATTAATATTGGGGCCCTTTGAAAAACAAATCGAACCTTTTTTGCTACCAAAGAGATTCCTGACTGTGGGAGGATCTGTGGGACGGGTAAAAAAGGGGTTAATGTTGGGTTTGTTGGGGAAAAACGGTCGAAAAAACCCCGCTCCCCCAAAAATTTTTCGGGCTTTGGTACCCAAAGGAGTTAAGGGAGAAAAAAAAGGTGATCACTGTTATCCTGGGGGAAAAAAGGGGGAGTTTTAATGAAATTAAAATTGAATATTTATATAAATTTTAAAATTTTAAGGAGAGGGAAAGAGAAAAAAAAATTTTTGGTTGCTTTTTTAAAAAGGATTAAAAAAAAAGTGGAAAATTTTGGGGGTGGAAAATATTGAAAAATTAATAAGACAAAAAATTTAAACAAGAAAATTTGGCAGATAACTTTGAAACCGCGCAAAAAAAGGGTTTTTACATGGGGGGAAAATACAGGGAGGCTGTCAAAACCAATTTGGGAGTGTTTCAAAATCGGGTTGGGTAAACCCCCAAATCCACTTTTTCCCAGAGGGTCAGGGACGGCATGGGGGAATCCAGGCTTGTTTTTCCCGTAAAAAAGGTTAAGGGGGAAAATAAAAAGAAAAATTTTAAAACCCCAAAAGGCAAGAAAAAAAGCTTTTTAAAGGAAAAAAAATTAAAGGGAATGTTAAAAATTTTGTTTAAAAAAAAAAAGAGGCGAAGCCGAAATGAAAATGGGCAAGCCCCCCGCGGAAAAAGGGGGCCTAAAAAGGGGGGGGGGGGCACACCAATAGGTGAAAAAACAAAAATTTGGAAAAAAAAACCCCCCTTTTTATACGTTTTGGGAATGAGGGAAAAGGGGGAATAAATTCCACCCAAAAAAGGGCCAGAACATCGCATAAGGGGGTTAAAAAACACCAAACAAAAAAGGAAAAAAGGGAAAGAAATGGGAAAAGGGAATTTTAGGAGGTTTCCCTGAAGGGGGAAGAGGGGAAAAAAAAAATAAAAAAAACCCCCCACCCCCCCGCACCGAAACCCCACAGCCCCCCCTTTCCCCCAAAAAAAATAAAGGGGGGAACAGGCCCAACAAAGGGGAAGGAGGGGAAAAAAAAAACAAGGAAGGAAGGGGGTTTTGACCCTGGCCCCCACCCCAAACCCGGGGGAAAGCAAGGGTGGGAAGTTTTCCCAAAGGGGGGAAAATTTTACCACCCTTCACCCGACAATTGGCCCCCCCTAGAAAAATAAAAGCGCGTACCCAAAAGCTCGCAAAAAAGGAGTAACCAAACAAGGGATAAAAGGGCCCCGGGGGGCAGGGGCGGGAACAAGCTGGAAATAAAGGCGGGGAAAAAAAATATACTTAAAAAGGGGGGGGGGGAAAAACAACCCCCCCCTTTCCCCCCCGGCGCATTAAGGACCCAAAAATTCCCGGGGGAAAAGCACCCTCCCCGATTTCCATCTGCACCCCATCTGATAAAAGAAACTCCCTGTTAAAGTGTTGAACAGGGTGAGCTTTAAAACCCATGGTGGGGGAGGATCCCTAAGGCCATCCCGGGGAAAAGGGGTAGAGAACAAAAAAACCACTCCCCACACAAAAACGAGAGGCAAAACAAGAAGGGAGAAGAATGGAGGGGGGGCCTCCATTTTGGGGAAAGAACAAGGAAAAAAAGGACCCACCCCCACAAATAATCAGATGAGTGGTTAATGACATAAGGGATCCTGCATTGAAAACAAAGCCCCTAAAATGGGAAATCGACGAAATCAAGCAAAAAATTCGAAAATGGGAGATCCCAATTCCCATTTAAGGGAAATAAAGTCCAAAAGGGCGACAGAAGCCAACAGGCAGGCTGGAAGGGGGAAAAAAATCCCGGGCACAAAATGAAGGGGGGTTGGAGTCCAGAACCAAAAAAGCCCCGAGGGTTTTTCCTTATACTCGGCCCCCCTAATAACAAAAAGCAACGGGGCAACCAATAGTGCCTGGTCTTTTTATGGATATGGGGGACTGGCCAGTAAACTGCCGACCTCCATGAAGGTCAATAAATGGATTACAGCACTAAAAGAAAGTACAGGGGAGTAAGATTGGCATTGGGTGACATCAAGGCTTTGCTAATGCACATACGGAAAAAAAACTGAAAAAAAACTTCACAGCACACATCTGCCAGCACTGATAATGGAAACAGAGGGGAAAGGGGGGTTTCGGGGATTTCGCAATCCAATAGGGGTGACGAGAAAACAATATGCAGAAAAAAGGACCCTCCAAATTGGACGGAGAAGCGAAAAAAAAACGGTGAAAGCCCAGAAAACCATGTGCCCCTTTCACAAAGTGCGAGATGAAAAAAGGCCGGAAGAAACGACACCTAAAAAGTCTGTTTAAGGTAATGGAAAAAAAAACCCAGCCAAAGGAAAAACAGACACGCTTGACAAGTTGGGGGCTTAGTGGAATCCACGTTTTTAGTTTTGGCCCTGTGAAAACCCAAAAAACAACAAAAAAGGAACAAGCAAACCGGCCCAAGCAACCACACAGGAAGAAAAACAACCAAAGAAGGAAAACTGATTCACCCCCTGGTCCCATAATCAAGCCCCAAACAACCAAAAAAAACAAGGACCCAAGTCCACCCCCCCCAACCCTCCAGTCCAACCCCCCACAGAACCCAAACAACAGCCCCGGGAAAATGCTGCCTCCACCTACCCAAATGTCAACACTGGGGACCAATAAAAATTTAGCCCAGAGAAGGGGAAAAAAAAAAAAAAAAAAAAAAAAAAAAAAAAAGAAAAAAAAAAAAAAAAAAAAGGGGGGGGGAAAAAAAAAAAAAGGGAACCAAAAAAAAAACCCAAAAACCCCGAGGGGGAATTAATAAACCTACTCTCATTACAACCCACGGGATGAGCCCACCAAGGGGTAACAATACAGGGCCGAGATACTCTTTATGTCGTAAGGGGCCACCTACTCATGTTTTGGGGAAATCCGCTAAAAAACCTCCCCTCTTTTCATCGTCATAAAACGGGGGGTTTTTCTCGGAAAGCTCCAACTAAACCCCTCACACACCCAGTTTCAATGTAATTCCGGAAAAACTATTGTCCCCCCCTTTACTATATTCTGACAAAACACCTGTAAACCCTCTCGGAAAGAGACTTTTTGTGCCCATAAAAGCTAACATTATTGCACTAAAAAGGTCTCTATGAGATTTTCCAGAAAAATCATCAGAAAGAATGTGTCATTTGGAAGACTCAGCAAAACCCCAGCCTTGGTATACTGGCCCCAAACTAAGCCAAAATCCGTCGCTCCAAAGGGGAAACACGTGGAACCATGGGGAAAAACCCCAAAATGAGACAGACCCCGAACCACAACTCCCACCCATTGAACTCTTAGTAGATAAAGAAAAACATGCAGACAGGGAATGCTGGGACGATCTGATTAACGAAAACCATACTATGTGGTCACCCAAAACGGTTATATGCCACGGGGGGGCACCCGGGGCCATAAGCCCCCTAAAAATTGAAGAGGTTTTTCAAGTAACAAACCCCACCCCCATGTCACATGATGGTGAAAAAAGGGGACACAAACCCATAACTTGGCCCAATGGTGAAGGCTGCATTAAAAGAAAAAGAAGGGAAAGCCCCCAAAAAACAAATACTTTCACGGTCATCTGGGGACATTACATAAGAATTCCCCAAAACGCACATTGAAAGGGACAGGCCAGAAAAAGTTTTAGTAAACCAAAGAACTTCACACGTTGCCTTTAATAGCCGAACATGAAAACTATTGAAAAAAGGGTCCCACAGGAATTATGTAAAAACAAAACAGATGTAGGGAATTTAAAGTCACACAACCCAACCATAAAATTAAACCACGGGTAAGGCCCCCCATAAAAACAGAAACCGCTAAAGCAGCATGCAATTTAAAGGGAATTAGCCCCACAATTGGGGGCCTGTTGGCACAGGTGTTTTGGGTAAAAAAAAAAAGCCCTTGCAAACCCGTTTTTTTCCAAATTTAAAAAAAAACACATTCTCCCGTTTATCGTTTTTAGTGCATGATTTGAGACCACAACTCCTTGTGGATGCCGAGACACCCATTGTCCCAGCCACATACACTACTGCCCATTCCACCTGAACACGCGGTACCAGTAATTGATTTATGCTCACTTTTTTTAGTGTCCCACACATCCAGATTCACAATTCTGTTTGCCTACATAATGCGGCAACAATACACAATCAACGTCGCTCAAGGTTATTTTATAGTCCCAGCAATTTAACGGGGTGTTAGCCGAAGATCGCAACTTTTAGCGCCCCCATACATGCTCCGTAGGGGAAATTTTTATTGATCTTAGTTCTACAAAACGGGTGTGAGATAACTCTGTTGCGGTTTTTGACAGCGCTAGCACAGGGGCGGACAAAAAACCCCGAGAATAAATTGCAGTTCTGTCAAAGGAATTTTAATACCTGGGAAGGAGATTGAGCGGGGACAAAAGGAAATCGCCCCCTCCAAGTAGAAGCCTAACTAGCCCCCAAACCGCAAAGGGGGACAGATGCTTTCTTTCTGGGGAGGGGGATACGTCTCAGGGGTTTGTATTGCGTCAAGACAGCGCCTCTAAACCCCCTAAAACGAGCGGGGGACAAAATAATAGTTCGCCCACTTACAGTGGACTGGGGACGCAGAGGGGCCTTCGCGCACTTAAAGGGGCCCTCAATGGGCTCCAGCCTGGGAAAACCCGGACATTAAAAGCCTTTCCTTTTGTATTTGCAAACGACAGGAATGCAAATGCAGTATTATCCCGGAACTCAACCCCAAAAAACCCTTTTAGCTTACAAGCACCAAATTGGATAACATTGATTTCCGGTCTGCCCCCCCTGTTATCAGGGGGGGCTGCGCTGCTTTCGCTTTTCAAAAACCCTCCACACTAACAGGGGCCCACCCAGTGACCCTTTTTACATTCATCAGTTACACGCCTTGCTCACATTCCATGGTTCGTTCTAATCAGGCTAGAAAAACTGGGTACGGGTTTCCTCGCGCCCGAACAACTCCAACATGCAATACAGAACCTGCAACTCGATGGTATTGCCTGGGGGACGGATCTCCCAAAACTGTTCCAACAAACCATGATTTTGCAGGACGGATGACCTCATATCAACCAATTACAGCAGAATCTCACATTTTTTGAGCGTCCTGTTTTAAGAAGCTACAAAATCTCCGGCTATGGCATAGTACAATTAAATAAAGAAACACCTTTTCAAACATTCAAACAACTAAGATTGCCCAACCTTTTTCTGCCACAACACAAATCAAGCTTTAAAAGCTGCATGAAAAAATTGGTCGAGGGGCAGCGACTTAATGTAATACAGATTCGCAATACGCTACGGGGTGGTATAAAGACGGTTTTCATCTGGAAACAGAGAGGATTTTTTTAGAGCAAGGGACCCCAGTAAGCATGGAGAACTTTCGGGTCTGGGTGCCAACACCCCACAGTGGGTTTCAATCATCAAGTGTCCCGCTCACCCAAAAAAAGACTCCCTGATACCTCAGGGAAAAAACTTAGCTGATGAAGCAGCTAAAGGCCCCGATAAGCAAGTATGGCGCCACTGCTGCTTGCGAAGATTGTGGCCACTTTCGACCCCCCTCCTCTCTTTTTAAATGGACAGGGGAAGGTGATATTTATGAACAATCGGGATGGCTGAAAAGAGGGGCTACAAAATTACGCAGGACGGGGCCCCAAAAAAGGGTTTGGAGAAGCCCCCCTGGGCATTTTTTGTTGCCCATTTCTTTGTTCGTTATGCTATTAGAAATGGGATGGTCAGGGCCATTGCGAAGGGGGGAAATGATCAAACGCCTTCAGACAGTCTGGTGGGCACCATTTTTTTAAAAACCACAGTAGATAGACATTGCACGAATGTGAGTGTGTGCTCAATACAATGTAAGGAAAACTTTTCGGCCCCCAAAAGCACACATCCCCCACCAATGGTCCCTTTAGACATCTAATGAAGACTCGTGGATATGACCCCCAAAGAATAGGAAGAAGAGGTATATTTTTTGGGTTTGATTGACAGGTTCACAGATGGGGTTTAGGCGGTGCCAAAAGCGAAAACCCAAAAAAAAAAAAAAAAACAAAAAGAGACAAAATGAAGAAAAAAAACGGGAAAAAAAAAAAAAAAAAAAAAAAGGGGGAAAAAAAAAAAAGGGAAAGGAACAAAAAAACAAAAAAAAATTGGGTAAATTTTTAGCCAAAATTTTGGGGGGAAAACTTCCCCCAAATTTGGATAAAAACTAAGCTCAACAACCCCCGGGAAATTTTAAGGGAGAAAATTTACCAATTTTAACCCCTTAAGGTCTTAGGGATAAACAAAAATTGTGTTGGCCAAACCCCAAAAACCAAAATTTACCGGTAAAGGGCCCCAAAAGAAATGCTAAAATGCAGACTAGGGAGGGGAAGCTTTTAGGGTGGGAAAAAACCCGCTGGGCCCCTTTTAAAAACAAAGCAAACCCCAAAAGACTAAAATTAAGGTAAAGGTTTTGGACCACCAATTTTGCCAACAAGGCCCGAAGGGGCCCCGAAACGTTACAGAAAGAGGGATGGGCAAAACCCGAAAACCCCCCTAAATTGAACCCCCCCACAAAAAAAGGGGGGACAGCCCCCGGGAAACCCGACTCCCAGACCACAGGGGGCGTCCCAAGATGGGGCCCAAACCCCCAAACAGTCCCAGAAGTGGGAAACCCAAACGAAAAGGCCAAATCAATTTTAGAAACCCCAAGCCAAAGGTAAGGGAAGAAAAGGGGGAAACCATCATTTTGGGGGGAAAAGAAAATGAAAAGGGAGGGGAAACACAAAGACAACAAGTGGGTCAGAGAAAAACAAAACAAAAAGAAAGTGTAGGTTTAAAAACACCAAAAAAAAGGGGGAAACCCCCCACATTAAATTTTAAAATCCAGTAAAAGGAAAACAAAATTTAAAGATTCGCCAACCCAGAGACTTTAAATTAGAAACTTTGCAAAAAAGAAAGAAAAGGGGGGGAATAGGGGCAGTTGTTCCAAAGAAAGAATCAGGAAACCAACCCAGGGGAAGCCATCCCCGGAAAAAGGGAAAAGGGGGAAGAAATTTTGGAAAAAGGTTTGGGGATAAACAAATTAAGTCAAAAAACCTTTTCTAATAATGAGGCAATTTTTGAAAGGGAAACAAAACGGGAAGTGTTAAATTTCTTTAAAAACCCAAAAACCCCGAAGGTTTTTTAAGGGGGTAAAACAGAAATTTTTTCCCAAATGGGTTTAATAAATTAGGCTAAATGGAACGGGCAATTTATGGGTATCTAACCAATCCCAAGAGTCAAATTGAAAGGGGGCAACTTCCCAATTTTTAAACAGTGGGAAGAAGGGGGGTTAAAAAAAGAGTAAGGAAAAATTTAGGTTTCCCCCCAAAAAAAAGCAAAAAGAGAAAATTTTCACAAGGAAAAAGGGGAATTTCATGCACAATTGTGTTTTAGGTAACTTTAAAAAGGTGCAAAAAAAAATTAAAAAGGGGGGGGAAAAAAAAAAAAAAAAAAAAAAAAAAAAAAAAAAAAAGAAAAAAAAAAAAAAAAAAAAATGGGGAACCCAAAAAAAAAAGGAAAAAAAAAAACCTGGCGGGTAGAAAAATCAATGGAGGGAATTATTTCTACAATGGGGGGTGCTTTTGGGCAAACAAACACATTCTGCATGCCAAATGGGTAAAAAATTCCCCAAAAGCGGGGCATTTTGGTTTAACCCTGGGACCATACATGAACAGCTACACTCAACTTCCATGATGACACTGCAAAATAGGTTTGTTATAGACACTCTGCTAGCAGAAGATCAGGGAGTGTGCAGCCATATCGGTGATGAGTGTTGCACTGTTATACCAATGCACACAGGAGAAGAAGGTAACCTCACAAGAATATTAAGCAAGCTGAAAACGCTAAGAGATGAACATGTAAAAAATTCCAATTGGAATACCAGGGCACACGCAATATGGGACTTCTTCAATAAACTATCCTGGAGAAGGATCCTGCAAGTAGTAGGAATGGTAGTGGGCACGCTGTTGTTGATTGCCATGGTCGTTTTGTGTTGTGTGTTTCCACTGATTCGAATGACAATTAGTAAGATGATCTCGCTGATAACTGGACAGTTTCCCCTAGTAGTTCACAATGACATAGACGTCGAAATAGAGATGACGCAAATGAACCGCGGAATACTGTTTGAACCTGAACCCGTAGATGACATCTACGTCCCAATGGATGCACGGAAATGGCAGCTTGTTGTATAAAAGAATCATCCGACAATGACAGAACACAGCACAAAAAAGAAAGAACGCCGGAAACATAAAGAAACAGCGGACAAACGGTTTAACAAAGAACTCGAACCCGTGTTAAATCTCCTGCCATATGGTCCTATTCAGCTGCATGCTTCTAAAACTTTCCTACAATATTCATTACATTCAGTACTGTCTGAGGGGTATCCACTGCTAACACCATCCACCATTCGCATGGAAAAAATGCACAGTAGCCGCTGGAAAACAGAAACATACATTGGGACAGGGCATACGATTGGAGCATAGTGTTGTCTCAATGCTCTATACTTATGATTTGGTACAATTGACGCCGCGACAACTTTGCATAGTTACAGTCTATACACAGATAGACTTCAGTTATACTGTTGGGGTGACATCGCTCCAATTTATATGAATTATGCCAAAGGTTGCCTGGAAAGAATGAACTAACACTCTTTATTATTTTGATAGATAAATCATGGCAGAAGGCCCAGGATATACGTGGTCAGAATTCCCACAGAATCAGGGTTTTGTTCAACAACCTCAAGTATGGCCACAAAATTTGGTTCAAGTGACCCCTTTAGGGCCAGCCCAGATGAGACCAGCCATAGGGTTTTTTCTGAAGGGCCTTACAGGGCATCCCCAGCCGTGAGCCAACCACGCCCAATCATGAACCAGTGGTACCAAGAGGGAAATGTGTTGGTAAACGCACCAGGACCAGCGGAGCCAGAGTGGGTGACGCAGCAGCCGACAGCATCAGACCTAGGAGAACCACACCAGAGTCCCCCCAAAGATGAACAGGATACAGAAGGATTTGCAGGTCCAATCGAGGGAGAACCGACTGCGGGACACACTCCAACACCACCTCCCCAGAAGCCCTCGCAGTTATGCCAGTTGCTTCAAGGGAAAGTGTCGAACCCTTACCAGAAACCATCGACTCCAACATTGCAGCCGTAACCTTCGACCTCAATGCAGCGGCCGCAACTTGAAGAGGACATTTCCTACGCTGAATGTCCTGAATCTGAAATGCGAATTTTGCAGGCATGGCAAGAAGGTTGGTCAATCACAGACAGCTCTTCTGATGATGAATGTACCGGTGAGCTCTGGGAACCCGCCAAATTGGCTGACCTCACGTGGCAGCAGTTCAAAATACAGACGGGTAATCTATCACCACACAAGGCCTCTGCTATACAAAAGCGCAGACTGAAAGAGCTCAAACGACGCGCCACCAAACGCCATAGGCTGAGGGTAAAAGAACAGAAAATTCGACTACGAGAGCTGGAAGCCCAAGAGGGTAACATGAAAAAACAGCGATATCGACTGCAAGTGTTGGAAGCCCGGGAGGATGTTATGGAAAAACAGAGAAGTCTAATACAAGCACAGGAAACCCAGGTACAAGAGTTAAAAACCCGGGTGAATGAGTTGACAAAAGAAAGGGATCTCCTGGCCTGTTGCGTGGCTACGATGTTATCGACGGATACCGACGGCTGCGTGGCACTGGAACATACGCTACCCCTAAGCCCTACTACTCCTAAGCCAATCCTACCCCTAGGTTACCCCGCCCCTAAGCCACCTTACCCTTAAACCACATTGGTGTCGTGGTTTGGTCAGAGTCTGATGTACTGACCCTGGGCGTCGGTGCGTCGGATTCTGATCGGACCTAGACGCCAACTCACATTTGGACTGAAACTGACTTGGAAGATACCCATACTAGCATGAACGACGAGGTTCTAGTACCCTCTCATGTTAGTGACCCTCTACGGCACGCAAAGTGTCTGGGTTGAAGACGACTGATGAAGATGACTAACGACGACTACATGACGACTTATCTTTAGAGTACAGGTTTCTTAACACCTATAGTTAATATAGATGTGCCATAGGTTGATGATAGATTGTTTGAAATTATACTGTTTTTAATAGAGTTGTTGATTATAATATCCACACTAATTAAGTAGTCCACACTGAAGTAGTCTACACTGGTAAATTGATACAAGTTAATATAATCTCACAGAGTGACAATATAATCTGTTGTTTAAGGCAATTTATATTATGTAGAGCATGAGCTTAAGCTCTCGATTCAGTGACCTGATTTCCTGAATTTGCTCATTTTATGTTTCCTCCTTGTGTTGGTTACCCCAGGAGCCATGTTCGGTATGTGTATTCTGTGCACTTTAGAGAAACATGTTTGAACCTGATAAGCAGCATATTTGTGGGACTTGGTAAGTCCCAAAGGGGGGAAATGTTGTAAATAATTATAGTTAAGGTATAATATGCTTTGTAATAAGCAATATAATCAATATCAAAATATAAAGAGTGTGTGTGCAAAATGTTAAGTCTGCATAACTATAAAGTGTGTTATGATAAGTCTGCATAAATATAAAAAGTGTGTTTGATTAAGCATGTAACCTAAAGATCATAAAGTAATCATAAAGTTTCAAAAACATAGTCTAAAAGTTTCCCCACAGTAAATCACAAAGCTTTAAAAAAAATACAGTCTGAGGCCTTCTCACAATAAGGGTGTCCAAGGACGAGCTGCACAGGCCTCATTTTGATAAGAAGTACCTAGAAATAGACAGGCGGGGCATGCGCAGACAGGAGAGGCCCAGGTGGCCATTACGTAATGGTGAATGGGAAAGTCCCCAAAACTCCAGGTTTAACGGTTATGTAATGGTGGAAAACGGGAAAACGGGACCGCCTACATGCCCACAAAGACCCCCCCATAAGACCAAATTTGGCTTTTAGACACCATTATTTTCTTGCTGACAAAGCTAAAATTAATGAAAACTGGGCGTAGAATCCGTATTCTCCACCCAGAGACTCCAGTAACTACAGAATCTACAGAATCGTGAAGAAGATTAAGTGTTGGCGTGGAGGTCCGGTCTTCATCACTGGCCTGAAACCTGGGCTTCTTCCTCCGACATCACAGGCAGTATCCTGGGAGATGGCAGCACATCATAAGTAGCCCCTATAATAAACCTATTTCGACCTGCCTCCATACTCCACAACTCTTTCCTCTTCAAACTTCTCTTTTCTACACATTTCCCAATTCACCCACTGCCCCTGTGTTGCCTGTGACACAACCTTAGTACATCTTCCCCTTACCCAGTTTCCCTGCACTGCAATGCTACAATGTCCCTATGTCTAAGTGCTGCCTGTGCTTGCTGCACTGCCTATTTTGGGTTCCACTTCCGCCCTGTTTTAACTGTGGGCGCTACACTCCATTGGATCCTTTGACTGGGTCAGAGTCATTTCTAATCTAACCATAGCACACTTGTACTCCTCTGTCAGGCTAAATATCAGTAGTTCTAAAATGCTGTTCCTGTCACGGTCTCTGCCGTGCCCCCTGTGTTTCCCTATGTGTCTCTACCTGTCTGTCCCTGTCTGTGTGTGTACGTGCGGTGGGCGTGGTTTCCAATCATCCTCCCGGCTCCTGGCTTCGCAGCTGATTCCCATCAACTCATCAGACACCCAGTATATCTTCTCCGGTTTTCCAGTCATTCATCGCCAGATCGTTGATTCAGCCAGTGTGGTACTTCTCGTTCCCGGCCACTTGAATTTGGATTCAAGATTACCTGTTGTTTGTTTGACGTTAACCCTGCTCTCCCTTTGCCCAGGATCATTACACTCTCCAGCCATTCCGCGCATCTCTGTCTACCTGCCTGCTACCTGTTCATCCACCACCTGCCTGCCCTGCCTGGCGTGTCTCCTGCCTGTCTCCCTGCTTCGCCCTGCATCCACTCTACCCTCCGGTTTCTCCTTTAATAAACTCTTTGTTCATTCTACCTCTGAGTCCGAGTTTGCGTTTGGGTCCGACCAGTCCACCGTTACAGTTCCCATACAAAGCCACACTGCTTAGACAGAGTAGGGCTCCAAGCTTTTTTCTAATGAATGAGCTAACCAACCTTTCCATCTTTTATACCTTAGATAGGGGAACATTATACATTGTCAACGGCCACATCAGTCGAGGAAACAATCCAAACTGCAGACACCACAATTTTAACTTTCCTGGGAGCCCTGAATTGTCTATATCTGAAATACCTTGTAACACTTGAACTCCTGAAATTGACCCTTATCACTGAGACTTGCATTGTACCATCTACCTAAGCTTTTGACTGGTTTCTCTATCACTATTGGCATCACTTCATCTATGAAAAACTTTTTGTCTACTACTTTCCCTTAACAATAGAAATACTCGTTGACTTACTTGGCTTCACCTTCATCCTAGCCCACTCTAGATTACAATTTAGCTTATCCAGTAACCTACTGGGACATGGAGCTGTTGACGGAATAGTTGTCATATCGTCCATATATGCCCTAATTGGTAGGAGGTGCAGCCTTTCTCAACCCACACACACACACACACACACACACACACACACACACACACACACACACACTAAGGACACTTCAACATGTGGGATCAAACCGCCAACCTTGTGATCAGTGGACAACCTGCTCTACCACTGAGCCACAGCCGCCCCAGTGTAGTGTACTCTGCTGTGGTAAAACAGAGTAGAATGTCTAGAAAGCTTTGACTAACCTCTTTATACTATCTGGCACTCTAAAGAAATCAAAAGCCCCCCACAACAGACTATGTGGTACTGACCTGAAAGCATTTTCAAGATCCAAAAATACAACATGAAGATCACTTTTCTCGCCTAGCTGACTGAATTTGGTGCCAAATCATACTGGTGGGCTCTAAGCACCCAGAAAAGCCTGGAATTACATCCTTTTTCACCAAAGTGTCATTTAGCCTATTATTTTCTAAATAACTAGCCAGCCTCCGTGCCACAATGTTAAAGGGGGGGTATTGTACTCATTTTGGGCTATTTAAACTGTTCCTGGGGGTCTTTACAAGACGTTTGTGAAGTCTATATAAAAAAAAATCCTAAAATCAGCTTCTGTGGTGTGTGTTTCAGTCTCTCATTTTCCATTTAGTTCCATTTAGTTTCTCAATGATAACAATTCTGTGTACTTTCGTGCCTTGTGTTTGTGTATGTGGGTGTGTGAGCGACACACTCTGCTGTAGCCGGTCTGTTTATGGCTCATGTCCATAAGCTTATTGAATACAACTTGCAGACAAGCTAGGATTGACAATTTTGTTGAGCTAGTTAGCCAATATATTATTGGATGCAATCTATTTGCATCCAAACAGCGCAGCGCAAACAACCAAACGCGATTGTACTAATGGTTGCTAAAGTTTACCGAGCCTGACACGTTCGACAGACTTATAAAACAGACACTGGTCCCAACAAATAACTTTAAGATGAGTCCTGACTCCAACCAACAACTTTAAAAGATGTGTCCTGACTCCAGCTTTAGTTTTCTTACTTCTTCCACACCCAACAAGCCCGTGGCTAGCCCCGCTAGCTCGTTAGCTAACCAGCAGTCGAATATACTAACCAGACTAATTTGGTAAATTAAATCAAAACATGGTGACACTTACAGATTCCAATTTTGCAGATGGGTCACGTACCTTATGAATTGCTCCATCTTTAAGCTTCAATTTAGATGCTAATCCTGCCGTTGCTCAAGCAGTCTGATCAGTGATCATCACACACAGAAAAAACTGCCGTTGCCGTTAAAAATAAAATTAATCCACTCTGTCCTGGCATTTTCGCATGTTGGGAGACTGTGCAGGGATCTATGTTGCTGCCTGCATCCTACAAAATAATAACTGGAGAGTTGATATATCGCCGTAGATATGTTGTTAGCTTCACTCCTCGCAAAGTAATGGTGCATTCCAGTGTACTCGGAAAAAACGGCATCCGAATGTGATATGCGCCGATTCTATTCACTAATGGCGCTGTAGTAGTTGATGTTGAGTTTAGATGCTTGTAACATTCTGAGACTTGCCATACAAACATGAGTTTGCTGCGGGCGATTATGTTTTCCTGAGCAGATGCACTGGAACACATTTAGATTGGAAGTTAGGAATACCGACTCGGAATTATCGATTTCCGAGTACAATGGAATGCACCATAAGCAACGGCTTGCGGCGCTGCCGTAATGCCGTAAATGGGATTGGTAATGCCGTAAATGGGATTGGTTGTTCACCTGGGCATGGGCATGCTCTGAGAGGGGCTGGATTAGTGCCCGTTATGACGTCCAAAGGGGCTACTTTCTGAAACGGCCTGTTTTTCTCCTATCTTTGGCACCGTTTTTGGAAAAAGGAAAATAAAGAAAAACGGGTTGACTTCCAGATTTCAAATTTTCTCAGCTGCTTAGGTAAATGATTTCCTGTGGAACATGTATAAGCGCCAGGAATAAGCCGTTTTCCATAATATGGGACCTTTAAAGAAAATCTACCCTTCAACATTAAGTAAACTAATAGGCCTAAACTGATTTACTTCTACAGAGTTATTCTCTTTGTGAATGAAAATTCCCCCTGCTCTACGGCACACTCTTGGAATAACCTGTTTCTTCCAGAGTAACTTCATCAACTTCCATAGAAACCTCAGCACATCTGGCACACTTTTGTATAGCCGGTAGGGGGCTCCAGTAGGTCCCGGGGAAGAGGCCCTTGCATGCCTTACTACCTCCTGCACCTCTTTCCACCTTGGTGGACTAACATCACACTGAAATTCTATCTCTCCAATGGGTGAATCTCTAAACTTCCTCTAAACCTTCCCCTATCTCTGTGCACTTTTTCCAAATATCCCTCAAGCTCCTGCTTAGATGTCCTTAAACTACCACTCTTCTCATTACTAAATAATGATAAATGGATCCTTGTAAAATGCTAGTCTAGCTCTTTCTTTTTCCTGTTTTTCCTAATGTTCTCTGTCCTCCTTAATGCTTGAATGCACTTATTGTAAGTCGCTTTGGATAAAAGCGTCTGCTAAATGACTGTAATGTAATGTACCAAACAATCCTTGACATCGGCCTGCAAACCTCACAACCTCTGTGCTCGAGTGGTTCAGCTCGGAAAAAGGGGGAGAAACGCAATGTAATTTGCCCACTGTAAAATCTTGGTCCCCATGGAACGGCTAATGTTATGTCAATGATATTTGGCAAAGTTAGCTAGCTAGTGAGTTTATCCTTTTACTACACAGGTGTTTTAATAAATCTAAGGTCAAACTGAATAAAACTTAAGGGTAATGTTACCACAAGTTAGTATCTTTGAATTACTGATGATAGTAGTGATAGTAAAAAGTGTTACCACTGACCGTGGCCTACTCTACACCTTAGTTATCCCAGTCACTAACTAACTCTGATGTTAATCTGATGTTTTTTAAGCAAGAATTTGAATGTTTAATCAGTCACAACTATTGTTCAAATATGGTGTTGCTGCCCTGTGTTGTGTTAAATTAATTCTACTGTTTAGGAGAGAGCAAGCCATTCCACTTAGTCCTGAATAACCTCTTGAAGTGATAAATCATCTTTGACTTCTCTGAGGAGGAGTAATTTCCCTGCAGACACACAACCTCAATGACCCAAATCCAATAAATTGTAAATCCAGATGAAGGAAATGAGAGGGAGAAAGGAAGTGGTCCCTGTTGGTTGGCATACCTTGAAGCGATTGATTAAGTCGTATCTTGTGAGCAGTTCATAGAAGATAAATTTCAGCGCATGGTCTCCACTGGCGTCATTCAGCGCAAACACATCAAAGGACCACGTGTCCACATGCTGAAACAGAGACACACACACACACCATTATTCGGTGGCACAGAAATGTTTGTCAGCACTGGCTTTTACCAGGTGCCCCAGCATTCTGGGACAGTGAGTCTGGAAATTTAATGGATGCTAGGTTATGATATAACATTAGGCGTTTTTGGATTTCGTGTGACGAAAATGAATTTCGTGGCACAAAATGGATTTCATGGATGAAATTCAGGGAGTTACATTTGGCGCCCCATACATCACGTCATAGAGCGTCGATGTAACATCCAACAACAACACTAAGAGGTCAACACAGTATTACTGGCATTAAAAACACACTGTATGGCATTTAATAGGACGTTTATATTTTTAATACAAATGGAATAAAAAATCAAATCTCAGCATGTGCATGTCATGAAAATGTATATGGGTGATTCTACAGAAGTGGTTAAAATTGCAGTCTCAATCCCACCAAAGTGTTTTAGAAAATAACTAAGTTTTTCAATTTTGAACAGAAAATTACATCATGTAGTGATCTAATTAGGTCACAGACTTTGTATGAGATAATGATAAGTTACATATAAAAAATCACTGTTTAAATGCCACTTAATATTGGAAGGTGTCCGTTTCCACATCAAAGCCTTAAATGTATCTTGATCAAAATAATGCCCAAGACATTTTTGCCAATTTTTGAACTCAAATTTTTCAATATATCATCTTGATATCATTTAAATTAGTTGAAAAATTCTGTTCTATTTTGTGGATGTTTTAAAAAATTGGAACTTAACGAACTTAACTGTGTCTTGGATCCATATGAGCATAACAAATTGAAAGCATTGTGTTCAAATACAATCTCTGCTGGTACTTATCCCTTTCCATCGGGAGCATTGCAGCCATTTGTACGTTGAGTTGTACATTATGAAATCATGGGAGATTTGCAGAGGTGGGAAGTAACGAAGTACAAATACTTCGTTACTGTACTTAGGTAGAGTTTTCAGGTATCTGTACTTTACTTGAGTATTTATTTTTCAGACAAATTTTTACTTTTACCCCCTACATTTTAACACAAATATCTGTACTTTCTACTCCTTACATTTTCAAAATAGGCTCGTTACTTTAGTTTTAATGCATTTGAGGGGAATTACGCCATCATTACGACAGACGTAACAACAGGAAAACAACGTAAAAGATGTAAAAGAGGTAAACGCGGCAGATAGTATAGATTGGGAGTCGTCGCAAAGCAAATACAGCGACATATTACCGCGGTACCAGGAGCACTATCCATCACCAGGGAAGGATACATCTGACTGATAAGACCCAATCAGGAAGCGAACGTGGCTCTTCCACAGCAGCCAGCTAGGGCAGAAGCAACAGGTGAGATTGACAGCAAACACAGAGAGATGTAGAAGCAGGGCAGAAAAGCCTCATTTCTATTCTTCTGTGCCTGTATATATTTTGTTATGTGTTTGACACAACGTGAAGCAATTGAGCTGTATATATTGTTATTTGTCACAAAGTACTTGGCAATTAAATATTTACAGTGGAGCACCTTTATATATAGTATTATTTAATAATTAATTTAAGAAAGTGTGGTTGCCCCCCCCAACCGGTCAGCTACCACCACAAATAGAATCTAATTCTGTGGGAAACACTGTGTACACTATTCTAATCTATAACACACTATATGCCCTCACACACACGCACGCACGCACACACACACTCTAATACCTTGAGCACAGTAATGACGTTGGGAGGGTAACTGAGGCCGACCATGTTGGACGTCCGTCTGTACATCCTGTTACAGAGATAACATACATAAACACACAGACATTAATACACACCAACACACAACAATATACCACTCTCATAACATTGAAAAACTAAGAATCAGAACCTGCTACCTACAAAACAATAGGCCAGACATTTGACATTAGAGGGTGAGATGTAATAATACTACTGATAATAATACACTTTATATGTATAGCACTTTTCAAAATAAATGTTACAAAGTGCTTTACAGCATGAAAAACACAAGATGTCATAGTACAAAATACAAATGAATGACTAAAATCAAGGTGCACAAAAATTTAAAACAAGGAAATAAATAAGGAAAATACACAGCACAGGTACAAGAATAAAAACTGAATGCAAGATAAAACAACTGAAATAAAAGTGGCAATTATAAAAAGTGATTTTTCAGGAGAGATAAAAGGGGGGAAAATGATTCTGCTAGCCTAACCTCCTCAGGTACAGTATTCCAAAGCCCTGGGGCTCTCACAGCAAAAGCCATTGGAACAGTGAGGAGTGTCCCGCCTAACGATCTTAGGCTGTACACTGGGTCATAAGGGGTTAGAAGGTCTGATATCTAGTTGGGGGCCAGACCAATAACTTAAAAGTTATTTTAAAATCAAGTCTAAAATGTACAGGCAACCAGTGCAGAGAGGCTAACTGATCTTTGCTCTTGGATTTAGTTAAAAGTCCTAGCGGCTGCATTTTGCACTAATTACAGATGATTGAGGGAATTCCAGCTGAGACTAGAGTAGAGGGAGTTACAGAAATCTAGATGAGAAGAGATGAAAGCATGGATAACCTTCTCAAGGTCAGCAAAGGATAAAAAAAATACCTAATTTTGGAAATGTTTTCAAATGGGAGAAAAAGGACTGAATCCCCTTCTCAAAGCAAAGGTCGGAATCAAATATTAAACCCAGATTTCTAGCTTTACATAGAGCCTAACCACCGAGACAACCCTGAAGCAGCTTGATGGACTCAGGTGGACCAAACAGAACAATCTCAGATTCATTTTCGTTTAACTGGAGGAAATATCGGGACATCCAGCACTTTTTACCGGAACATAGTGTAAATTTGGGTATCATCTGCATAGCAATGGAAAGAAATAATTTTGTAGTGTATGCAGGAGACATCAACCTTCCCCCTCCTCCGGACTATACAGAATACATACTGTATCAACATCTGAAGACTATCACATTCCTTTCCAGGGTGTTTATGTTACGACAACACCCCCACTGGGTCCCCCGGGAACTTAAGGCCTAGCCAAAGAGGGATTTTCCCTCATAAAATCATCAAAACACTTTGACTAGCCAGCTTCGGTGCCATTAGGAGATGGGACCAATTACAATGGCCAGTGAAATTTACAGATCCTTTGCATTCCAAGAGCAAAAGAAAGCAAGGGAACAAAGAAACTCTGGAATGTAATATAAAAATGTACTTTCTGTATGTATGTATGTTCTAATGTTTAAACTTCACATTATGTGGCAGATGATGTACTTTATAATCTCCTGTACTCTCTCCGTTATTCAATGCACACAGTGTTTTATTAAAACTTTTAATTTACTCGCCAGCAATTGTAAAATAGTAGTGTTTGATGTCATATGAGTCCATTTGTTGTGAGGTGATCAAAGATGTTACTTTCATCACATGTGCAAGTGATGTTTTCTGAACCTGAGGTGTAAATGCAGTTTTAGGAGATTTTGATCCCTGGTCATCAGGTTGTAAATCTGTGAGATGCAAACGAGGGGAACACCTCCTTTCCTCACATATGATATAAACTCTCTCAGTTCTCATCCTTTGGGGCCAAAACACTAGAAACCTAAGGAACCCCGATGGGTAGACGGGCAAGTCCAAGAAACTCCGATTGATCCAGGAACCAACTTCAGAAGCCAGCTGCTACTCGGCTCTGTACTCTGAACGACTTGGGTTGAAGCATCGGCCCATCTCTACAGCAACTGACGTGACCTGCCTGCTTGTGCAACGATTCTGACTGGCCATGATCAGGATCAGCCCAATCCCTGACAGCGTGACGTCCACCACAACACTCAACTACCACCCTCCTGACATCGACTTGGCCATACCGACACATGCTTGTGTTTACAAGTCCAGTGCGACTGCGCGACGGTCGCCGCAGCAACGAAGACGTCTGTGCCAATATTACCTGTCCTAATTTCCTTTAACTTTGTTGTACATATATTCATCTATCATTATTATTTGTGTGTTTAAACAGATAATAAATCTTTGTATATGTGACGTGCTCTCACAGAATCAGTCGGAAGTCGCAATGGCTGATTTATGTAGAAACGCCTTTTAATGTCAAAAGTCTATTTTTGACCATTTTGGTATTTTGACTAATTTTAATAAAACAAAATCTTGGCTTTCATAATCTGTATGAATTATTTCCTATTTTGGAGTGGAAATATAACTGAAGCATAAAAGCAAGATATGGTATTTGGCGAAGTTTAGCGATAACTAGCCAGCTGCATCCGCACCTGTTGGTTGTCAAGTTAGCAAGCTAGTATCGTAATCATCAAGACTTTCAATGCCGTCTCAGAAAGAAGAAGAAATCGCTCGGCAATCCAGTGTTGTCTGTGGATTCCGGCGATCGGTGGCGAGAGCTTATTGACGACTACTTTTTGGCACTGAGATCTGACCGAGAGACGGCTGAGGAGAGCGGCTCGGACGACACGGGAACGGACAACAACAGTGAAACCTCCGGCGACACGTCGGACTCTGACAGGCCCATTTCAGACACCGACAACGATGAAGATGTTGACATGGAGCCACTTTTTTTAACAGACCCAATATCTGCCGTCCTTGAGTCGGATGAATGGGATGAATATGTGAGCTACGGATCTGAAGGGGATATCGAGAAGCCTCGTAGCTTAAAGTGTGGCTGCAAATGTCAGCAGGGAAAGCCTTGCTACATCCTCTTCTCTATGGTGAAAAAACGAGAGAGATGAGATGTGACTGCTGGTAAGCACTTTTCCACTTATCCCATAGAGCTAGCCAACATTAGTAAACACAAGTGTGTTTATCTTATCTTCTTTAAACCTTGTTCTCAGTAATAATGAACACTGTAGGTAGCTGGTCATCAGGACCATGTAGTTGTATTTAACTACAGATGAGTGGTCTCACACTGAAATTACAAAATTAGTTCTGTTAATTTATTTTAATTGTCACAAATTGAATGTAGGCCTAAGATGTTTTTTTGTTTCCTAGGTGAGAAACACATGTTCCTGTCAGCAGCACTATGAACTGATCCAAAGAAACGGCTTGTTCCAAAAGGAAGCAGCAAAAAGAAAGGATGCACCAGAGGACCTCTTACTTTATTGATGGTGATCACATATGCAGATATGATGAATGTCTAGATCAATTATTGAATCATTTAAGGATTTAATTAGTGATATGTGTAATATGGTTATATCTTTTCTTGCAATATTACTTTGGGGTTTAAATCAAATCAAATCACATTTATTTGTATAGCCCTTAATCACCGTTACAGTCTCTAAGGGCTTCACAGTGCCCAACATGTGAAACAATAAATAGTTAGTACACGACATCCCCCAGCCTTAGACCCTCAACAGAGGACAAGGAAAAACTCCCAAAAAAAACCTTTTAGAGAAAATTGGAAGAAACCTTGGGAGGGGCTACTCAGAGAGGGATCCCCCTACCAGGACGGTTGGGCGTGCAATAGATTTGAGATTTGATAGAGTTTGGGTAAGCAGCGTATACACAATGCATAAAAGTTTATTATGGTGCGATGTCCGGATCTGAAGTTTATTATGGTGGGACATCCAGATCTGATGTGTTTAATATTTTGGCACTTGGCATTTATACCAATCTATAGATTTATACCAAATATAGATTGGTATAAATCTTCTACACTGTATAGGCTACTGTATACATTAAGCATATATTTACAAATAAAGAATGTGTTTACATAAACACTTTAATGTATATCAGTATGTTTGTCTTTCTTTTTACACAATTGAATTATGTGTAACCATAATTGTGGGGGGTTGGGGAGGGGAGTCACAGATTTTTCACGTCTTCAAGGTGCTTTTGAAAGATTCATTGATAGTGGATAAAGAGTGTAAGTGTACTGTGTGTAATATAACCTTAAAGAGCAATTTCTCCTCATTACATAGATGCCTAAATGTTATATCTGCTATTTAAAATAATCACTCAAGCAGCATTTGTTTGTGAGATGTCAAAGCAGCAGCCCCCCAGAAATGGAATGTTCAGAGTCATAATGGAAAGGTTTTTTTAAAGGCCTTTTTCTCAAAACCACACTTTTGTGTCTCTCGTTGTATAACGCCACATAACTTTCTCATTTTTTGGAGGGGTGACATGGTTTTGGTCTCATTGGAAAGCCTACATTCTCCTCTTTCAAGTAATATGAAAACCCCAAAATGTGTTTTGGGGTCAATGTGACTGATTCTGTGAGAGCAGGTCACATATATAAAGAACTGGATATCGTGTGTCATTGATATATCCTGGACATGATGGTAAGAGAATCCCTGAAATCGAGGGCTCACCTCTTCTGATTATTATTAGACTGATATTATTATAAAGAGACTATTCCAGTGTAAACTGGTGGTGCCCCATGAATGTTTATTAATCAGCTATTGATTAATACAAATAACTAAAATAATGATACATTTTCATAATTGATTAAATAGTCTCATAGTTTCGCTACACTGTGTTTGCGAAAAATATGACTAAGGGGAAGCATATACAGTGAAAACAGCAAGGGGCCAAGAACTGACCACTGGGGGACAAAAAGAAAGGACTCCAGGAAATACCACTGACAAGGAGGAGACATGTAGGACTGGACTGTGTTCGAGGTGGATAAAATCCCTTTCCCCCTTCCCATATTTTATAGAGTAAATGCCTATGTGGATAAGTGAAGATGCGAAGAGAAAAGGACTTATGTTTTAGATAGTTAGATAGATAGTTTTGGGATGCACCAATACTTTTTCAGTGCTGATACTGATGTTAAACTTAGGTTGTCGGCCGATACGTTGCACAAGCATATTATTAGTGCGGAAGGTATCCCAGGCCTCCACAGGATTTTGTCCCCTTAAGCTCCTGTTGGGGAAGAGACCCTGTGGTGTTCTGGACCTAATTCAAGAAAACTGGGAGGAAGGTCCTAGCAAAAATGAACAAAATTGAAATTCAATACGTTATGGATCAGTGAGCACAACTCCACATGCTGGGGCAGCTGTCACATGAGAGCTTGCTCCAGGAACATAAGCGTATGAAAGGGGTGCTGAATATCGTCTGCGCGAATGAGACAATTTTCACCAGGAGATAAGGTATTGCGTGCTTCATCCAGCTCCAAATTGCTCACCAGATGGCAGGGGCCCTTCATGTTTACACGACGAGTTGGGGATGTTGATTATGAGGTTGAGCATACTGACAAGGGTGGAGACACAGAGGTCTACCACCTCAACCTCCTAAAGGCATAGAGGGAGATGGGGTCTGTCTCCCTGGCCATGTTAGAGATTGAGAGAAATGAGTTTGGTCTGAAGGGTTCTAAAACTCCCTTAGTGACCATCTCTCACCAGGCTAGAGCAGTTTTCTGATGTGTTCTGAGCACAACACTCATACACCACTACATAGAAAATGCAGAATGCAGACACAGTCGAATTGTCTGCCTGAGCATAGATGCAAAGACATGCAGGTGGAATTGAAGGCCGTGCTGGATACGGGGGTGATGGAGTCCACCAGTGACTGGTGTAGCCCGGACTTGAGAACCAATACGATGGGTGAATGACGTGTCAAAATTCAATGCCTTTCCAATGCCTTGGTTCAATGAACTCCTGGATCAGCTGGGCACTGCAAATACTGGATTTAGGGCTACTGATATGTTCCCTTTTCTCCAGAGTCCAAGGAGAAAACGTCTCTCTATTCCATACGGTATGTACTGTAGCGGGTTTGTCACTTAGAAAGGGTGGAGTGCCAGTCAGAGTCAGGTCTGACAAATAATTATAAAATAGAAACAAAATAGCTCAGATAAACCATACAAAACATAAAGCAAGCAGCAATGAAATATACGTCATCCAAAAAAACAGCACTGCAAAAACAAATAGCCCACAACTCAATTCAGTTCTCAGAGAGTGTATTAAAGCAAGTAAACCAAGCAATAAGTGTGTGTGCGCGGGTGGAAGACAGTCCCCAGAGTTCAATCCACCTGGTTTATAGTCCGTTTCGATATCCCCCACAATCCCAAAACAGTTCGTTCCAGTCCAGGTCCCAACACACAAAAGAAAGACAACTCAAAAACTCCGCTCCGGGTTTTACCGCGGCTACCCACAAAACAAAATCAAAACAGGAAATCAAATGAAATAACAGCGTCTGTGATCGCAGCTCAATGGCAATGGCTATTTACAAGATATATACACAGGGCACTCACGGTACCGTAGATCAGTCAGTTAGTCAGTCAGTAGTCAGGGTTTGCAGTCGGCCGTAGCTCCGCCAAGACCGGCGATATCTGGAGAACTCCGGCTGGGAAATGGTTACATCCACCAGAGTAATCCTCCTCCTGACACTGGCTCAAGAGACAACGTTTAGGGCTGCAAGACCGCGGATTTTTCGACGCGATCGGATGCCGAGGGTTAAAGCTGTCTCTCCTATACTGACCCACCCAAAACACTGGCGGCTTGGAGACACACATATAGACTTCCTGGAGGTTGGTTTTCGTACTGCACGTGTTTTTTTGGGGGGTTGTCATTGGGTTATTGGAAAATTGTGGGTGTTGAACTTTTGACAGGTCGGTGGGGATGTAATTCGTCGGCTGGGCGCTACAGTACCAATTTGTTACATTTCCATGTTCCAGCAGCTCATGGGCCGAGTGCTGTGTCTGCATGCTGCGTATGCCTCTGCCTATTTGGATGATGTTATCATCCACAGTGATAATTGTGAGAGGCATGTGCAGCATGCGGGGGCCATGCTCGAGTCACTAAGGCAGACAGGACTCACGGCCAGCCAAGAAGCGTGCGGTTGGACGCCCACTTGGGTGTAGGGAAGGTGCATCCCTAGGTAGATAGTTGTGGCCTGCCCAAGACAAAAGGGCAGTGGGTACAACGACCCAAAGGACTGAGCTGAAAGGTAAAGACCAGAGTGTTAGATTTATGGCGATTTACCTGGTGGCCCCTCCAGTTGTGTGTAATACCTTCCTAAAGGCATTAGCAAAGTCTAGAAATACCATGTCGAGATCTCTTTTCTCCTGCTTGGCTGATTGAATTTGAGAAACTGGATCCTGGTACTCAATTTTAGCCGGCTGTAGGCCCAAAATCCACTACCAGTATCCATATCATTATTAGAGCACCCCTAGGGAAAGGAAATGAAAAGGGATAGATCGGAGTAGATCATCTTTGAATGTATTTTGGGATATCACTGGGGTAATCTCTCTTCCATAGCCAAACAGAAAATCATCTGCAAAACATTGGGTTACCAGGATATGCTGCTCAATGCAAATCAACTCGTTACAAGATTTGTCTATGACATTATCTGGATACTAGTGGATCCACCTTGTATTAAAATAAAACTTATGAATTAAGTAAAACTGCACTGGAAACTAAACAAAGCTAAACTAAGCTAAGCCTCTAAGCTAAGCGAATCTATTGATGAAGATGCCAGCCTACACAGTGTGTACAATACTGCAGAAGCCAAACCAGACCAAACCAAACTGAATTTGTGCTAAACCACACTAAATCAAAACATACCACAAAGTTGCTGGCCTGCACAACATGCATGATACTACAGAAGCTGGAATAGACCAAACCTCTCAACGAAGATGCCAGCCTGCACAGCGTGGACAATGCTGCGGAAACGTGGTTTCTCCTCACTGCGTCGCAACATCAGTCCCATCTGGCGGGTGAAGGTGGAGGCCAGCCAATCACGAACCTCCGATGGCACAGAGTCCGACTGGATGTCACTCAATTCATCCTCCGTGTCCACCAATCGCCTGCAAGGAGAGATGCAGGAGTGAAGATAAGAGGGAAGGCAGGAGGGATGATGAGAAGATGTGGGGTGAATGAATGGATGGATGGATGATGATTTAGGAAAGGGAGAAAAGTAAGGGAGGATGGTGGGAGGCAAGGCAGAGAAGTACGGATAGAGGGAGGGATGGATGTAGGGAGAGAGGGAGTGAAGGATGGAAAGGGAAAATTGAGGGATAGAAGAGGAGGGTGACAGAGGAGGTAGGAAAGTAGTGATGGAGAGGAGGGGAGGAAAGGGTGGATGGGGATGAGAGGAAGAGATGGAGGGAGGTGAGGGATGGAGAGATTTTTTTAATATAAATTTGGTCTTAGATGTTTAGTTTTGTGTTTTCTGCATTAGTGTTTTACATTATGTTGTAAATAATTATAGTTAAGATATAATATGCCTTGTGTTAAGCAATATTATCAATATCAAAATATTAAGTCTGCATAAATATAAAGAGTGTGTTTGATTAAGCACGTAACCTGAAGATCATAAAGTAATCATAAAGTTTCAAAAATACAGTCTAAAGTTTCCCCACAGTAATCACAAAGTTTTAAAAAATACAGTCTGAGGCCTTCTCACGATAAGGCTGTCCAAGGACGAGCTGCACAGGCCTCATTTTGATAAGAAGTACCTAAAAATAGACAGGCGGGGCATGCGCAGACAGGAGAGGCCCAGGTGGCCATAACGTAATGGAAAGTCCCCAAAACTCCAAGTTTAACGGTTACGTAATGGTGTAAAACGGGAAAACGGGACCGCCTACATGCCCACAAAGACCCCCCCCCCCATAGGACCAAATTTGGCGTTTAGACACCATTATTTTCTTGCTGACAAAGCTGAAATTAATGAAAAATGGGCGTAGAATCAGTATTCTCCACCCAGTCTCCACCCAGTTTTTAGGATATATAAGATCCATGCACAGACAGTTGTACTTCGGTCTGGTTCCGGAGCCAACCCGGGTTTTGTTTCTGTTGAAGAATAAAACTCTATGCGTCAAACTCTGATCATCTCCAGTGAATTCTTTGAACCTGTTGTGAGACTCCAGTAACGACTGAATTATGATTAAGATTAAGTGTTGGCGAGGAGGTCCAGTCCTTATCACTGGCCCTGACCGGGACTCTTCCTCCCCCCGACATCAATTACTGCTCTTTATGGTAAATGTTTTGATATTTAGAAATGTTCGTAAAAATTTAATTATTTTTGAAAGTATCTTCACTTTACAGAATTTGTTTTACATGTGAAGAGACTTGAGAGTGTGTGTGTGATAGCGAGAGAGAATGAGTGAGTGAAAGAGGAGTGATACTGAGAGAGAAACAGTAGATAGAGAAAAAGGTAAAATAAATTAAGAGGGAGGAGAGAGAGATGAGAGGATGAGAATGATAGATAAGGAGAGAGATGAGAGAATGTAAATTCCATCCACTCCCATTCATCTTTTCCCCCCATTAGAGCTTAAATCAAGTTGAAAGGAAGACATGTGTCTGGAGCTTCTACCCACTTCGAACCCCCCCCAACCCCAAACCTGCTGTGTGGACAGCACACATAACAATGAAATGTAGCCGCAAGCAGCGATTCCTTGGTTCTAGCCCAACTGGCTTTTGAAGTCCAATATGATTTATTTGCACATTTGCAAAGTAAGGACAGCTTGATCAGCTTACTTTAAGTTTGGTGTCAATTGTTGTTTGAGATTTGGAAATGACACTACAACACTCATCCAGCAGGAAACTACTCCAGTTTAGTCAGATGTTTTCAAAGCTGGTATCCACTGAGTAACATTATTGTGTTGTTGTATATTATTGATATTGTTGCACCGATTTTATCCTCATGACACTACAGCGACCATTCATCCAGCAGGGAATTAGTCCAAAGTCAGATGTTTTCAAAGCTGTTATCCACTGAGTGATAGTGTTGTATTGTTATTGTTGCATATTATCGATACTGATTTTGATATTGTTGCATATTGTTAAAAGCTGGTATCCACTAGGCCCCTGTCACATCAGCATGACTATGGAAATGTTGGCTCAGTTAAAGCAAAGTGTGCACCAACTTTCATGACATTCTAGCAGCCACTTTAAAAGATATACATTTTTGGAATTTATGGCACCGATTATACAATGTTGTTAAAATAATTTGTTATGTAATGTTCACTTGACATATGAAGGACATTAAAGTGTTGATTGTACAAATTTTGGCAAAGATTGGCTTATTGCCCGATTATAGTACGTTAGTGTAACTAGGTACCCTAATGCTGTATACCAAGTGTGGTGTTTGATGACACAAATGGTCATTGAGTTATTTTGTGTTAGGCCACTCCAATTGAAAAGTTTATTGGCTCACAGCGGTCATATATATTGTCCGATTTTGCTGGAAAATGGATACCAAGTGTATCTCAGGACCCTTTGGCTATGTACCAAGTTTGGTTGCGATAGGTCAAGAAGGTTTTTTTTCAATTAATTCGAAATGGTGGAGATTCATAATGCTGGACTGCAGTGGTGCAAGAGGCAAATCTTTAGTCCTACTGGCTTTCAAGGCCCAATATTAGCTATTTGCCATTATTATGGACTAAGACAGTGGTTCCAAACTTTTTTTCCTTGGAGCCCCCCCTACTTACATCTAAGAAAAGCTGAGCCCCTGCAACCCCACCCCCCCCCCAGCCTCCGGACCATATACAGAATACATATCAACATCTAAAGGCTTGCAAATTCCTTTCCAGGGTGTTTATGTTACGACAAGACCCCCACTGGGTCCCACAGGAACCTAAGGCCTCCTACCTCTAGCAAGGAGTGATTTTCCTCCATAAAAACACCAAAAGTAACCATTTGCGGTTGCCGTAGCGACAAACCAGACGTGTTGAACTTGTGAAAGTGAGGTTATAACATCCTCTGCCACTTCTATCATCTGTCCCAGAGTCGAACTGTCTGCCAAGCCTCCCATTGCACCGTCATATCACTGCGGTTACTCATTACAGCTCAGGTTGCTCTGTCTGTGCCAATATTACCTGCCCTAATTTAATTTAACTTTATGGTACATATCGAGGGCTTGGCGCAAAAGGGGCGCAAGTGACATCTTGGGCAAAAATGAGTTTTATATATCATTTTAAAGCTCTTGATGTGAGCTCTATCAAATGGTAAAAGGATAAGGTCACTATACTTTTACTTTTTTAATAAAGGCTGAAATCATAAAGGCGTTAGTGAAAACCTTCTATTGAATTTGTCGCAAAAAAGGCATAATTGCACTGAGCTTGGTGCACAAAAGGCGTAAGTGCAGGTCAAGTGCATTTACGCCTTTAGTGCACTGAACAATTCATACAAGAGCTGCACTGTACGGACCCCCTTTAGTGCAGGAGAATGGCGCAGTTGAGGCAAAGAAGACAGATGTATTCTGTAGAATAAGTGTTATTGAGTATAATTGGAGAATTTCATATACCCACAAATGATGAACAGGAAGAAATACAGTATTCTGATGGTGAGGAAATGGCTGTATAATGCTAGCTTGTGCTAGCAAGCTAGATCGCATTAGCTAACTAGCTCCCAGTTAGCTTGTGCTGATGATTTGGTCAATATTTGTGTGTTTTTAGTGCTTGCTTAATATACAAACATTTCCACCACGCTTTTGGGATGTGATTAATTGTTTGTATGTCTGTATGTTTTGACAGTGGAGTAAAAAGCTTTTGATCCACGCTAAACCTGCTAAACCTGCTTTCTCTGTAGCATTCACTTACTGCATCTAAAGAGCAGGGGGCGACACACACACACAGGCATGTAGGCTATAAAACCTATAAGATATAGTATACAAATTAAAATTACCAAACCTTATTTACATTATTTTCTAAGTAATGAGTGGGAAAAGCTGATGATTTGAGATTGTAAATAATAATTCATAGGCTATCTATCAATTAGGTAAGGAAGAATCTGATGAGGCTCCAGTTGAGACACAAGTTGAGGCAGCCGTAAGTACAGATGAAGAACAGCTCAGGGAGGTGCTAGCGGCCAGTGAGGTGCTAGAAACCAGGGAGGAAGCCAGAGAGGTGCTAGAGGCCATAGAGGATGTTGGAGAGGTGCGAGAAGAGTTTAGAGAAATGCTTGAGACCTCAGAGATGACCTATGAGGAACCCAGGGATGATGTCAGAGAGGAGCTAGAAGCTGGCGATGATGTTGAGCAGCAACGAGGGAGAAAGAGGGAAAGGGAACCTGACAATTGGCAAAGGAATCAACGCAAACGCTTAAGAAATGCTGGCCTGAGCTACATAAACAGCAAAAAGAAGTCAGTGCTAGCCAGGGCAGTAAAACCAAAGGATTGCACCACATGCAGATATAAGTGCAATGCAAAGGTCGGAGAACCAGAGAGGCAGGACATTTTTAATCATTTCTGGGAGATGGGAGATAAAAATAGGCAGAGAGACTTTGTCATACATCACATCTCAACACAAGAAAAGAAAAGGGGGGAAAAGCAGGATTTACGGAGGCAGAACACCTTAATATACAATCTAACCGTATGTGGAACAAAAGTTAGAGTGTGTAAAGATTTTTTCTTAAAGACACTTGATATCTCAGAAAAGATGACCAGATCTTCACTTTCAAACACTACAGGAGATGGCATATGTGGAAGTCCTAAAGGTGGAAATCAAACACCAAAAAACAAGATTTCAGATGCTGAGAAAAACAAAGTTAGGGAGCACATCAAGTCCTTTCAGACAATAGAAAGTCACTATTGTCGCAAAGACACTACTAAGGCCCATCTCGAGGGGACGCTTAATCTAAGAAAAATGTATGAGCTTTACACACTGAAGTGCATTGAGTGGAAAACAACACCAGTGAAAGAAAGCATGTACAGGAACATCTTCACCAGTGAATTCAACATAGCATTTCACATCCCGAAGAAGGATGCCTGCAGGCAATGTGAAACATTCCAAAATCTCCCAGAGCATGAGAAGGCCCTCCAGATTAAAGAATATTTGGCACATCAGTCAAGAAAAGAACAGTCCAGGGAGCATAAAAATAAAGACAAGGAGACAGCCCAAACTATACCGTCACTAAAAGCCATAACATTTGACCTTGAACAGGTGCTCACGACACCCTGCAGCAATGTGAGTAGTTTATATTACTCCCGCAAACTCAGCACCTACAACTTAACTGTGTATGAACTGGACACGAGGGATGCACACTGCTTCATGTGGCATGAGGGAGAGGGGGTGAGAGGGTCATCTGAGATCAGTACATGTGTCTATAACTACCTTCACAGCCTCAGTCCAGAGGTGAACCATATCATTATGTATTCTGATACATGTGGGGGCCAAAACAGAAATGTTGGATTTAGCACCATGTGCCTTTGGGCTGTCCAGGACTTTCCTCTGCTCATCATCAACCACAAGTTCCTTGACTCAGGACACAGCCAAATGGAGTGTGACAGTGTCCATGCAGCTGTTGAGACAGCACGAAAGAGCGTGCCTGTGTACTCTCCAGTTGGATATTACACTCTTGTTAGGGCTGCCAGACGCAAAAAACCTTACGAGGTCCATGAGCTGAACCACAAGACGTTCATAGACTTTAAAACTGTAGCATCAACGAAAATAAAACAAGACGAAAGAAGGTCAGCTGGCTCAAAATGAAGTGGATGCGCTACATGAAGCAAGAAAAGAATGCCATCCTGTTCAAATATAACATGGATGGCTCATTCAGGAGACTTTACATTACATTACATTACAGTCATTTAGCAGACGCTTTTATCCAAAGCGACTTACAATAAGTGCATTCAACATAGGTAGGCAAGAAAACTACTAGTCACCAGAAATCGTAAGTGCATTTCCTTCCTAAACAAGCAACTAAGAGCATAACTAGTGTTAAGGTAAGAGTGCAATAAGTTAGCAACCTACTATATCTTAAACAAATGAGACAAATAAGAGAATCAAATAAACAAGAGCTAAGACAACTAAGTGAACCAAATAAGCAAGAGCTAAGACAAATAAGTGTATCAAATGAACAAGAGCCAATAAACAAGAGCTCAGACACATAATTGACGACAAATAGGCAAGGCTAAGAGGAAGAGTCAGGGTAGTGTTTCCTGAAGAGGTGGGTTTTCAGCCTGCGGCGAAAGATGGGCAGCGACTCTGCTGTCCTGACATCAGTGGGGAGTTCATTCCACCACTGCGGGGCCAGGACAGAGAAGAGCCGTGACCGTGTAGATCGGCCGCAGGGACCTCTGAGCGACGGGGCAACCAGTCGCCTCGAGGCAGCAGAGCGAAGTGGTCGGGCGGGGGTGTAAGGCTTGACCATAGCCTGGAGGTAAGAAGGAGCTGTTCCTTTCACTGCCCTATAGGCTAGCACCAGGGTCTTGAACTGGATGCGAGCCGCTACAGGGAGCCAGTGTAGAGAACGGAGAAGGGTAGTTGTATGGGAGAACTTGGGGCGGTTGAACACCAGACGAGCTGCAGCTTTCTGAACAAGCTCCAGAGGTCTGATGGCAAACGCCGGGGCACCAGCAAGGAGGGAGTTGCAGTAGTCCAGGCGGGAGATGACAAGAGCCTGGATGAGCACCTGCGCTGCCTTGTCAGTGAGGAAGGGGCGAATCCTCCTGATGTTGTAGAGGAGGAATCTGCAGGAGCGCGTCACTGATGCGATGTTTGCCGAGAACGACAGTTGGTCGTCCAGGGTCACACCCAGATTCCTCGCAGTCCGAGTTGACGTCACCACAGCATTATCAATGGTGATGGCCAGGTCTCGGTGCGGACAGCCCTTCCCCGGGAGGAACATCAGCTCAGTTTTGTCCAGGTTGAGCTTCAGGTGGTGCATCGACATCCACTCCGAGATGTCTGCCAGGCACGCAGCAATGCGTGCCTCCACTTGAGTGTCAGAGGGGGGAAATGACAGGATCAGCTGGGTGTCATCTGCATAGCAGTGGTAGGAAAAGTCGTGTGAATGGATAACAGAACCAAGAGATGTTGTGTAGAGGGAAAAGAGGAGAGGGCCTAGAACCGAGCCTTGCGGAACCCCAGTAGCGAGCCTGCGTGGTTCTGACACAGACCCTCTCAGCGTCACCTGGTAGGAGCGATCCGTTAGGTAGGATGCAAACATGGAGAGTGCAGAGCCTGAGACACCCATCCCCTCAAGGGTGGAGAGGAGGATCTGGTGGTTCACCGTGTCAAACGCTGCAGACAGGTCCAGGAGCATCAGGACAGAGGAGAGAGAGTTCGCTCTAGCGGCATGGAGCGACTCCGTCACTGCCAGG
Source organism: Hoplostethus atlanticus (assembly GCA_034670405.1). Lineage (NCBI taxonomy): Eukaryota > Metazoa > Chordata > Actinopteri > Trachichthyiformes > Trachichthyidae > Hoplostethus > Hoplostethus atlanticus. The sequence goes on from JAXDDX010000200.1 coordinate 692,356, forward strand.
AGCGCAGTCTCGGTCGAGTGACCCACTTTGAACCCAGACTGGTGGGGATCCAAGAGGTTGTTCTGGTGGAGGTACAAGGACAGTTGCTTGAAGACAGCACGTTCAAGAGTTTTTGATAGGAAGGGTAGAAGGGAAACCGGTCTGTAGTTCTTGACCTCAGAGGGGTCAAGAACCCCTCTTTGACTTGTGGTCAATAAGGACACAAGATCATCAACATCATCTCTACCCACCCTGTTTCAGAGTCCTCCAGGGATCAGTGCCGCAAAGAAAAAAGATCTTGTCACCTTATGCACAAACGGCAGAATCCCACAGGCCTATGTGGAGTTCTACAGCTCTCTTAAGGTTGAAGACTGAATGCTAGAGACTATAAGAGACAATCAATTATAGCTGTAGGCATTGAGGCACAAAGAAGTGATGATACATTTAAATTGTAAGCATGACACATTTTACATGGGTTTCCTGGGGTTACTTACATGGGTTAAATGAATTGATATAATTAGATTAATGGTACAAACTGTTTAAATATATATTCATACAATGTTAATGATAATCAAAAATTCAAACATTTAAACTGTGAGAATGACATTTTTTAATAACATGGGGTTCCTGGGGTTACTTTCATGGGGTTAAATTAATTTATATAATTAAATAATAATAGAGTAATGGTACAAAATGTTTTTAAATAGGCTACATATTCATATACTATGTTGTTAATGATGATAAAAAAAACAACATTTTAAACTTATTTTGGCTTGTTACTCTGTCTCTGTTCCAGTATCACATTTCTGAATGTCACTTACACCCTTAACAACAAACAAAAAGTAATAAAATGTTGGCGCACAAAAGGCGTAAGTGACGTTTTGGCTAAAATGTTATATTTTTCTAGTTTTTAAAAAAATTATCTTTTAAAATATGAATTCCTTGAAGCCTAATCTCTATAAAAGTATAGGTTGCTCAAATATGTTGTTTTTAATTAAATAATTACAATCAATGAAAAGTTTGTTTTTGCTCTCCTGTAAAATTCTGAAAATGTCACTTATGCCCCTTTTGCTCCAAGCCCTCGATATATCCATCTATCAGTATTCCTTTTGTGTATTATCAGTGAATAAATCTTTGTATTTATAAAGAACTGATTATCATGTGTTATTGATATTTATATCCTGGACATGATGGTGAGAAAATCCCTGAAATCGAGGGCTCACCACTTCAGATTATTAGACTAATTTTATTATAAAGAGACTATTCCAGTGTAAACTGGTGGTGCCCCGCGAGTGTTAATTAATCAGCTATTGATTAATAAAAGTAACTAAAATAATTATACATTTTCATAATTCAGATCAAATAGCCTCATATTTCAAAATGAAGCACACGCTACACTGGCCAATGCTTGGCGATGTATCATGCAGTGGAAAGTTGCCCACCCTGGGGCTTTTTCCTTCAATCGACTGTTAAATCCCTTGTTTTTGCCCATCATCTCTGCAGCCCCATCAGTGCAGCATGCAACAAGATTCTCATAATGCAGAGTTTTGGATATGGAGGTAAGAATCCACAGCCATAAAAATATCTTGACCTGTAGTTGTTATGGCTAGATTGGTAGACATAAGAATGTCCTGTTTCAAATCATCGTCATCAATATATTGCACATAAATGATGAGCATGCACTCATCTGAC